>JAZBNJ010000006.1:12542500-13792500 GCA_037349165.1 Choristoneura rosaceana | reverse complement strand
AGAAGAGATATAAGAGAAGAAATTAAGTGTGTCCCTAGAGAGGATAAAACTAACCTGTTGTCTACAAAACTAAAAAGCTCAGATAAATTTGACAGAGGATCTCGAGAAAAACGTTCATCTTCTCCTGAGGTTAATGTTAAAAAATCTGAAATCTATAAACCTGCTCCTACAGAAAACAGAAGGAAAAGCAAAAGCCCTATAGTTGTCCAAGAAAAAGATAGTGATGGTAATGTTTCAGAGGAAGTTCAACCAGGCTCTTACTATAGCATGATGCCAACTGTCGTCAAAGAAAAATCAGAAGAGTCAAGTGAAATAGATTCTTCTGATGATGAAAAACTCCGAGCTAAACTCTTAAACTTGGAAAAAGAGCTCCATCAAGCAAAGAAGAAGAAACACAAGAAAAAACACAGAAAGAAAGGCAAGTCCAGTAAAGATGATAAAGATATTGAAACTCCAACATCTGTTGAAGTGACTAGTACCACTGATATTCAAGATAAAATAAAAATTGGGGATTCCAGTACTCAAGTTGACACTGCGGAAGTAACATCCACACAGAAAAATAGTCAAATAGAAAGTAATGAAGAAGGAGAAATAATTAGTGATGACGAATCCCAAACTGGTTTAGATATTGACCCATCTGATCTGCGTCATAAACTGAAACGCTCTGTTCCGAAAGCTGAAGCTGTTGAATCAATGGATTTACGTGAAAAAGTAAAATTTAAATCTGATGTTTGTGGGCCAGCATTGCCTCCCCACTTGGCAAAACAAACAAATAAACGCCGCTCTGCTGAAACTGAAGGGCCAGCTTTGCCTCCACACCTTCGTAAATCTGAGAGGAAAATAGGTAAATATTTACACATCTGGTTTTCTATTTTTGATTGCAGAACAATACACTAACAAACTTCTTTTTTACAGGGCCCTCTATACCTGATCAATTGCGCATGGAATTATCAAAAGATAACTGCGAAATAATCAAATGCGAGAGTTCCGACGACGACGGGATTGGCCCTTTACCTGTTGGGGCTGAAGATAAGTGGTCTGATGCGCATCGACAGTTAGAGGAAAGGGCTTTGGACATGAAAATAAGGACTATGGATGGGCGTTCAATGCACACCTCCAAGGTCAAATCTCGAGAAGAATGGATGCTGGAGCTGCCTGAGGCAAAAGCAAAATATTTAGGTCTTGAAGCTCGTAGTTTTAGGGCGAAAGAAGGGCCTGATATGTCAGATAGGTACAAATGAAAAACAATTTTTAGTTTTTTTTTTATTATTCAATTATATATTTTAATTGCTTTTAATAAATTTCATATTCTAGATCAAGCTGGACTGAAACCCCAGAACAGAAAGCTCGAAAGAGAGCTGGGCTAGAAAAAGAAGAAGACCTGGATGTAGTGCTTCAGCAAGAATCAAGAGCTCGGCAGATCGCCAGCAGAGATGAGGACCAAGAGAGGGCAGTCAGGTAAGTCCAAACAGTAAGCCTATTTATAGCCCCTTTCCTAAGCAAAATATACGCAGTTGGGATCCTTTTAGTTAGATGGCTATTGACATGACATGATAAATTAAGGTTTTTATACTTTTCTTATTGGTTGAGCTATAAGAGCTACTTTCTTATTAAATTTCAAGTCTCTCGGTTAGGACAGCACTGGTATAAATGATTCCCCGGCAATTTGTATGGAAACATCTTTTTTTTATTAGTTAATAGAAATCTTTTAATTGCATTTACTTAAAAGTTCGATTTTTTCACTGCTCCAAGAGGTAGCAGACCTGAGTATTTAATATTAACTTCAGCTTGATCGCTCCACGCGTTCTTGAGAAAAGGGTCTTGAAAAATGGGCTAATGAACAGACAGACAGACGGACCTAAAAATGATCTCATACAGGTATAATGGTTCCATTTTTGCCAACTGAAATATGGAACCCTAAAAAATGAATTTTCCGAAAATCTAAAATTCATGTATAACTCGAAAACCGTAAACTTTCGTCCAAAAGTAGGTTTGTTTATAAATAATCTAAATTCATTCCATAATAATCACCCTTCACAATTTCTGCATCGACCTTTAGCTCAGTCTGTATTGAAACACAATTTTAGGGTTATTTTATTTATTTCAAACTCAAACTCACAACATTTATTGACAACAAAAACACACTACATCACAACAAAAACACAGTATAAACATAAATAGGAGAAGAGAGAATAATTAGAGACGTTGTGCTGTAGTGTGATGCCAAAAGGACTCAGCTCAGCATGTGCCGTAGCCCTGTAACTAGAGCTGCTGCTGCTGCTTTTTATTTGCTATCTTACCAAATAAAATAACAGTTAGTCGAGTTTATGACGTTTCAAATTTGCAGTCCTTACACGTCCCATTGTCGTGAGGAAGCTAAAATGGTCTCCAGCCAATATATCCCGTCCCACTTAATATGTACATGCCACTGCGCTGGGGAACAGGCCTATTCTCAGAATAAGATGAACAGTGCTTTAGTACCCACGAGGGTCCACTATTGATTCCTACTTAGCACGCACGTTAAACTGCGTCCTAGGTGTGAGCAAGTTGCCTCACGCTTTTTTCCTTCACACAAAAACTTATGGTAGGTATATTTAAAATGTAATTTTCCACGTTAATTCTAAATTTAGCCTCATGGTCTCAGCGTGGTAGGTACTCACAAGGCTACCGCGAATTTAAAACACGAAACAAACGAAAACTTTAAAAAATGATTATATATTTTTTGTTCCAGGAAACATAAGAAAAAACATAAAAGGGATGAATCCTTACTCGAAATGCATGAAAGGAAGTTAAAGAAGAAAAAGAAGGTAAGGAGGCTGGTTTTTTGACTGTATGCGGGTCTACTACTCGTTATTTGTATTAGTAGAGGAGACGTGGAAGATTGACCTTTAACCATTATGTTCAAATATATTATCAGTTGGAGATGGTCAGTATTATGCAAAATCAAGTCTGTGGTCTATGGCTCGCATAATGTAAATGACAGCACCCCTCTTCATACTTTCTTCTTTCCTATATCACCCAAACAATAGGTACAAACAGTCTTTAAGTTTTTTTCGATTTTTAGTGTGAATGATAAGGTACAATAGTTTAATGTCAACTGCTCATCACCTTTTCCGAAAGATTGCTTTTTCCGATGCAGACACGTTCATTATCCAAGAGTCTTAAATGATTAAATTTGTAAGTAAATTATCTCTCTCATGATACCAATTTTTACTGGTTTTCAGATCGGTGTAGTTACCGATATTTACTCACCTGTTCTTACCCTCTTGCCAGATAGCTATGAACAAAAATAAGTAGGCAAGCCTAGCAATGCATATTCTCTGCACTAAAAACTATCAGTAGAAAAAAACAAATCTGGTTATCAAAAGAAAGAGTAAAGGTAATCCAAAAAAAATTGTCTAAAATTAATTTAATTAAAAATAGTTCACGGCTAGGCAAGCCATCATAAACGTGTTTTTAAATAAATAATCCCTACTAATATTATAAATGCGAAAGTAACTCTGTCTGTCTGTCTGTTACGCTTTCACGTCGAATCCGCTGAACCGATTTTGATGAAATTTGGTATAGATATAGTTTAAGTCCCAAGGATCAACATAGGATACTTTTTATTCCGATAGAGGGCGCCACCGCGCGATAACCTAGGTCCGCGCAGACGAAGTCGCGGGCATAAGCTAGTATTTAATAAATATGTCTCGTTCGGTTATCAGACGGGTGAAGGTCGATCTTCAGCGGCTCTTATACCATATCAGGTATTTAATTATTGAATTTGCTTTGTTTGTAGAAATCTGACAAAGAAGACGGGAAGCAGGAACGGCGCCCGTTCAGCCGCGACGTGGACCTGCAGGTAAACCGCTTCGACGAGGCGCAGAAAAGATCCATCATCAAAAAATCACAGGAACTGAACACTAGGTTCTCTCGCGGCGAAGCAAAATATTTGTAAGACACTTATGATACTTCATTCAATGCGAAGGCGATGTTTGTTAAATAATGTTTTTACTTTGTCGAAATAACTGATTTCGGTAGGTACCGCTAAATGTTTTACATCATGTTATACTCTTTATTATACCCACACTTCGAAAGTTTTAAGGTCGCTATCAACTGCTATGTAAATTGTTATTTCCAAAAGAATGTAGTATGCATAGGGTTACCTAGTCATGTCCAGACTTTAAGCCTTTAGTCCGGATTATTACTGAAAAAAAATGTTTTCTTGTATAAATTTGGTAACTTGACACCACTCGTCAATCGTCGTCGTCAATCCTCCCTCAAGCGATAATTTCCTGTAACGTGGGTCTGGCTTTTAGTCAGGAAATGTCGAATTTTGAAATGGTAACCCTAAGTAAATAGATCACAGGAATAATAACAATGAAATAAAAATGACTACAACTTTTTTTGTGGCTCCAGCGACTTTTATGTTTCTTTTAACTGATATACCTAAGTATATACAAATAAAATTGTTTTAAGCAAAATTAAATTTAAAATTATTGATTAAGTAAGTAAATGTAGTAAGTACATGGTCTCAAGGAAACGTTGTTTATTTTTCCTCTAAAAATGAAATGTTTGGCGATAAATCAATAGGCTTGTAGCATTAATATTTATTAATCATGAATAATTAACATTTTGTGATACATTCCATTCCATTTGGTACGGAAGACGGTGAAGGCACCTCATTTACATGGGAGTGTTTGCGTCGACGGTTTGAGTTGCATTGGCGGTCTTAGTGGAGGCGCAGGTCTTCACTTTGGAGTCTTCGCAGCACAGCGGCTCCTCAGCCGTCATGTCTGCGTAAACCCACGGGCCGTCACAAATCTTGTAGAATGCGGAGAGCTGCACAAAACATTTTTTATTTGTAACCGTACTCAAATGTTATACGTTCTTTTGTGACAACGACAAGCCTAAATGGTTTTTATGCTAATTTGACGCGGACAACAAATAATAGAAGTATTTTTCATTAAATTATTAACATACAGATTGTTGCGCTGTCCTTTATTATTCGTCCAGGTGATTTGGCGTAGTTCATAAAACAAAAACAAAAAATTAAAAATATCTACTTGTTCTGAATCATTACTAAATTACGTATTGTAGGTGGTGACAATGTGGTGACTAAATATTATTTTATTAGTACCTAACCCAATTCTACTTTCGGATATATACTGAGCGGCAAAAAATCTGGCCCTCAAATGTATGCAGAATCGGTAATTTTGTATGAAGGGTTGGCCAAATTTTGTGCCGCTGAGTATATTTTTTGACATGAGCTATCTGTGCTACTGCTACTAATTGTATGGGGACCCCCTCCTCAATGATCCTTTTGGCGGTACTTACGTGCCCATCATAAATAACAAAATAATCGCGATACCTTCAGTTCATCACAATTCTTGAGCCTATTGCACAATATCTCTGGCCCCTTAGCTTTCGTGGCTGTGGCGAGGGCGGTACAAAGGTTTTTGCAGGTATTGTTGCCTTCGTCGCCGCATTTGACCACGAGGCCGGGCGTCTGCGACAGCAGCGGCTGCTGGGTGGCATTAGGCGTAGCTGTAGGGAAACCGCCGCACGAGCAGTTGCCTTTTGGACCGTCGTCTCCCGCTGATGTTGTGCTGCCAAAAATAGTTAAGTATGATTTTACTCCGCTGTGAAACACTAATGTTCTATAGCCTACTGTTTCGGCTTTATAGAATTCGAGCCACGTACATAGTCGTTTCGATATTCATCAACGAAATCGATACAAATCCCACTAATATTATAAATGCGAAAATTTATAAGTCTTTTTGTTTGTTTGTTACCTACTTCATCACATCTAAACCACTGAAACGATTAAGATGAAATTCAGTATACAGATAGTTTAAATCCCGTAGAAGGACCGGATAGTTTTTACCCCGGAAATTTGCTTAGTTCCCGCGAGATAGCGATAAACTAATTTTGGGCGGAGTCGCGGGTAACGGCTAGTCAGTCATAAATGTTAATACTGATGCGATAGAAATTATGCTTTATTTTTGCTAGAACATTGTATGGTATTAGTTACTGTAAGTCAATTTACCTATCTGGCTGCGGTGCTTGTTCGTGTTCTGGCAGCGCGAGAGTGAGACCAAAAAGCAGGATGAGGCCGGCGTTGCAGGCGAGCATCTTGAGCGGAGACATGGCGGCGGATGTCGGGGGACTGACCGCCTAATGCCGGCGCCCGAGGGATATATACCCGCGCTCGCCGCCGCCGTAGGGTATACACGCTACCGCATCAATGCAGACAAGACAAACATTCGCTTTACATTCTTCAGTTATAACTTAGTAGTTAAGAACATTCTACAAAATCATATATTGGCAAACATTTACTATGAGTTTGATATCCTTTTAAATTCGGTGTTATGTGGGTAAATACAGTCGAAGAGTAGAATAAACTTATTCATGTACCATACTTAATAGAACCTTTTAATTATCAATTTCACTGTGATTTCCTTGACAAAAGTATGGGATGGCAACATGATTTATTATCACAAAGGTTCCACCCTCTCGACTCGAGTTTTTTCAGTCGATTTCATAAACTTATGAGCAAAATTTTGATCAAAAATATCTGAACACGACTCTAATGTTAACGGAGTAGAAGCGTATTCAGATATTTTTGATCAAATTTTTGCTCACATGTTTCTGAACTCGACTGTTCAACTTCACTATGGTTTAAAGATTTTCATTTCCAAAACAAATCGATAATACTATATTGTGTTCTTGAATAATTTATTTACAAACCAGCTTTTGCCCGCGGTTTAGCCCGCGTGGAATTCGGTTAACGCGCGCTGTGCCCTCGGGAACTGCATTTTGCTGAGATTAAAAGTAACCTATGCACTCTCTGACCCTCAAACTAGACATCTCTAAGTATGCCAAAAATAACGTCGATCCGTCGCTCCGTTTCGATGTAAAAGACGGACAAACATACTGTGGGGGGAGACTCCAATAGAGAGATCTCTCTCCAGGCAGGGACCGAAGTCCGAAGGACGAGCGTCGGTATTTGTATATACGCGTCCGAGTTGTGAAACTTCGATAGCGCGATGTGGAACATGTATGGAATTTCTATTGTTGTTCACTAGATGGCGCTAGGAGTCGCTACAATACAAACACACACTTTCGCATTTGTATGGACATATATAGAAAACACTAGGTAGGTATAACAACAAGGTTGTTTTAATTTCAAGGGTCAAATGCATAATTTTCATGACAATGCCCCGTTTTCTAAATAGAGGCAGCTAGCGACTGCTGCGGGTTAAATGAGGCGATATGTTGGTTGGTATTCCTACGCACTCAAGCTGCCATTGCTAAACATTTTTAAGATTTTCGCCACTATGCCCGATTTTGAGTCTGAGGTCTCCCTAGCTCCCTTATAGTAACGCCGATAGGGCCACCTTAGAATTAAAACTTAAACCCCATCTATTCCTTATTATCTATCCTTTGTAGTTAGCGCTATCCTTCCTCTATCTGTGACCGTCAAGAAATACTTATGTCTGCCAACATCTTCTACATCTTCTTTGCTTTTGCTTTCGGACTTCGGTCATGAGGCATAACATCAGAGGCCGTATCACCTAACGATGCGATCGTGAGCATCAGAAACGTTAGGCAATACGGCCTCTGTGCCCAGTTGCTTTACAAAGTACGAGTAGGTAAATAGTGTTACTAGCGATTTGGTGTGGAAATTCACTATAGGTAAGTTACGATTTGCTTGTAGGTACTTTAGTATGCAATCGGGCTCTCCCTGGAGAGATCTCTCTACTGTAACCTCTCCCCCACAGGTGTCCTCCGATATAGCACGCCTGCATTAAATTGGAACCAAATTTACCTATAGCTGTAAATAGTATAGTTATAGTATAGTAGCTTATTTAAGACTGAATGTAAAATTGACCAACTAAAGCCAAGAATGTCTACAAGATTTCGAAAGCATGGCTAGTGTTTCATGGTTGGTGCGATGTTTTCAATTTGCTTCGCGTCCGAGAGCGTGTTGTTGTGGTTATACAAGTCTATACAATAAGCAATTACCGGATTTGTATAAGTAATTAGACCACTGCATACGATCACATGATATAAATGATATCATGTACGGAAACCGTTATTTGCCATTGACACCAGCAGGTAGGTCCTACTAACACCACCATGCTTATGTTATGATGATGATATTTTTCCCAATGACTTTTTGTTTGTACCATTGTTTAGTGAACCTGCACATTAGCATTTTCAAAAACCCATAAAATTAATAAGGGTAAGGGTAACCGTTACACTAGCGTTTACCCGCAGCTTCGTACGCGTACACATTAGATCCAGCAGTTCAATTGAAATTGCGGGGTTTTAATATATATTATTGTGAAAATATCGAGGTAAAACCAACCTGTGTTGTTCTAGACGCCCAGCTATCTACATACCAAATTTCGATCAAATCCGTCTAGCAGTTTTAGCGTTGTAGAGTAACAGATAGAAATTCCCGTGGAATTGGGAATTCCCAAAAAATTGTTCGTGGTCTTCACTGACATAAGGTACATTAAAAACAACCGTGCCATATGACCCTGAATCCAGCGGTTGAGATTTAAAAAATGTATGTATCCTTAGTAGTAGTAGGTAGCCATGTGTTATTCCAGGTGTTCTGTTCCAGGTTCCAGGATTGATCACCAAATACAAGATCGGTGCTAACTTAACTTACCTACTTTCTTTTTACCAATAGGTATAAATGATTACCAAAAAGAGAACCGCATTTCTGATAATAATTTTGAAACGTTGCTTTCTTTTTATAGAAATTAGGAACACCTATTAAAAAGTACCATACCAGCTACCTGTTAATCGCCTTAAAAACCACAAATTCTAGATATGTACATGTACTCGTACATAGTTATTTTTTTCGCCAACTTATTTATTGTAAAATACTTAATATTAATCAAATAACGAAATTCATTCTCCTCTTTTGTCGCAGAAATACAGCCGATCAGACATTAATGTTATTAAAATTAATTAACGAGTTTGGAAAAATGTCTACTTACTGTTTTCCTACACCCAGCTCAGGGCCCGGAGGGGATTATGGTCCCCAAGACCTCCCTACCCCCCATCTGGGTCCGCCCAAGGGTCGAGTTAGTCTCAAGAGACTAGGGACTAAATACTCCTATCAAACCACCCGAACGAATTTCGAAAGTAAAATATTAGTTCTGAACATAAAATGAAAGGCAACCGACCGACAATCGACAAAAAAATGGTTTACAAACTGCAATAGATTAGGTGGTAGGACCTTGTGCAAGGTCCGCCCGGATTGCTACCACCATCTTGCTCGCTAATCCTGCCGTGAAGCAGCAGTGCTTGCACTGTTGCGTTTCGGCGTGGAGAGTAAGACAGCCGGTGAAATTACTAGCACTTGAGGTATCCCATCTTAGGCCTCTAGGTTGGCAACGCATCTGCAATACCCCTGGTGTTGCAGATGTTTATGGGCGGAGGTGATCTCTTACCATCAGGAGACCCACTTGCTCGTTTGCCTTCCAGTGGAATAAAAAAAAAAAGATTAAGATTTTTGGAACTCACTCTGCTCCTTTAAATACGGATTTCAAAAGGGTTACAATGAGACAAAATAAAACAATCAATTCAATTTAATTTGTATTTCAGACCATATTACATGTTTATCGTGTAATTATAAGTAGGTATAATTCATTAATTCAATCAAAGTAACTTTTTAAACTTACTAGATACAGTGTTTTAATACCTTAGCCCTATCATTCATGGACCAAAGTGTGACAAACAAACATATCATGGACTTATATTATGTAAAAGACCCCAATTCTTTCAGACCTATCTTGCCATATGGGAGGCCACTACAGGGAATTTACGCATTGTCATAGGGGAATAGGTTCGTTATTTAATGATATTAGAATAATTTAATTAATATCTGAATTAAAAAAAAAAAACGAAAACAGATTCGATTTCATTCCAATAAATCAGTGTTTATTATTGTTTAAATTACCAACCCCGAGTCGAACTTGAATTTGCTTGACTGAACAGATAAGTTTTGTTGCCATCATCATCTCAGCCTATATACGTCCCACTGCTGGGCACAGGCCTCCTCTCGGAATGAGAGGGCTTGGGCCATAGTTCCCACGCGGGCCCAGTACGGATTGGGAACTTCACACGCACCATTGAATTGCTTCGCAGGTTTGTGCAGGTTTCCTCACGATGTTTTCCTTCACCGCAAAGCTCGTGGTAAATTGCGCACATGAATTTCGAAAAACTCAGAGGTGCGAGCCGGGATTTGAACCCACGACCCTCTGCTTGAGAGGCGATAGGTCAAACCACTAGGCCACCACGGCCATACGACGCATAATTTTGTAGGTACATTTTAACAGAAGCAATGGTGCGTTATGCGAATCTCATTACTCGGAAATCCCACGGCCGGCAAAATTTTCATATATATTTTCGACTGATAGGTATACATGTGCTAATGATGTGTTCAAAAATAGACACGCTCGCTTCTCGTAAAGAATTACTCTTCACCATACTTATGTTGTCCACTATGATATAATGTACTAAGTCCGTCCGCCGCCGGTAGGGGTAGTAATAGTAACAACATAAAGGTAGGTATTGTGGTGTTCAATATAAAGTCATTGTGCAGTCGCATCAGATATTTCGTAGCGGCCAAGGTGGTCAAAAATATCGGAACACGCACTCATTGAGGTATTAGAGTTCATGTTTCGATATTTTTGATCACCTTGGCCGCTTCGAAACGGCTAATGACGACTGTACCTAGGTATTGTATGAATTGTAAACAAACGACAATTCCAATACAAAAACACGAATCGCCGGGTCCTTTCCCAGCGAGGCAGCTCATTTTCGGTTCGATTTTGAGCCTTGTCTCGAACAAAATCATGTCTCATGAGCTTGTCTCGCGAGGCTTCTCGCTCAGTGGGGACCTGGCTAATAATGACATTAAATAAACTTAGATTAGATAATCAGTACAAAATAATTGCAAATTATACCTGGCATAGCTCTGCAATATGTACAAAGATTACAAGGTAAGAATGCAATCGATCATGGTTCCATGGCAATAATTCATTATGTTGTTATAAAATATACATTTACTGTGTAAAACCTACGTAGATAAAACTATATCTAAATATTTTAACATGCTTGCAGCTCTTCAGGGTGTCCACGGTTAAGTGACATGGAGGGAATACATCCCAATTGTACAATATAATCGGACGGACAAGATGAAACTATAAGTTAGGTATAATTTTTATCCATCTTATAGTTTCGCCTTGTCCGTGTACGCCAGTCTATCGGTCCTGTCTATCTGCGGTTAAGGATTTAGACTCTTAATACTAGAAATCTGTTATTTGATATGGGTGGCTACATACATAATAATAATCATGCTACCAAAGTTTCTATAAAGCGAAATATCCTAATAATATTTAAAGTTCTTTCCGGTCATGTTGCACAACAACTCAGTGTACAAATTCATACAAGTAGCATCATTTATTTATGTAAATATAATGACAACTGATAATCCAAAACAGACCTACGTGTTACATCTACCTACTACTGTTTTTTTTTTATTTCATAGTACAGTGGATTGCTAGTATAGGTAACTACATTATCAAAATCAAAATCATATATTTTAATACAGTCAATTGCTGGCCTACTGTTTTTTTTTTTATTTCATGGTACAGTGGATTGCTAGTATAGGTAATTATCAAAATCAAAATTATCTATTTTAATACAGTCAATTGCTAGCCTACTGTTTTTTTTATTTCATGATACAGTGGATTGCTAGTACAGGTAATTATCAAAATCTAAATTATATATTTTAATACAGTCAATTGCTAGCATACTGTTTTTTTATTTCATGGTACAGTGGATTGCTAGTACAGGTAATTATCAAAATCAAAATTATATATTTTAATACAGTCAATTGCTAGCCTACTGTTTTTTTTATTTCATGGTACAGTGGATTGCTAGTACTGGTAATTATCAAAATCAAAATTATATATTTTAATACAGTCAATTGCTAGCCTACTGTTTTTTTTTATTTCATGGTACTGTGGATTGCTAGTACTGGTAATTATCAAAATCAAAATTATATATTTTAATACAGTCAATTGCTAGCCTATAATAAGTAATAAAATAAACTGATACAACTGTATGTATAATAATTCTTAATTGCAACTAATACATTTTAATGTGCAGTTTAATCAAAGACACAGGACTTACAACATTATAAAACATCAAACACAAAACCATCCCCCTATTACCCTACCATAAATATATTTGATTGATTAATTTATACACATTCACTTATAGCATGGTCCACTAAGATGTGATCAGCCATTAGGCAACACCATACAGAACACAGTCGTAATGACAATTTAGGTAACTTAAAATTAGGTGCTATGTAAAACAAGACAGCAGCGAAACATGCTGAGTAGAAACATGCTGTTTATTTTAATCTTCCCTTTGAGAAGGTTGGTTATACTAGAGCTAAATTGCAATAGTTTCGGTCAATTCTGTTATAAGTAAATTGTTTGACTTTTCTCTAAGCAACGACCGCTTCTCCACCTAAAATTGGTGTTATTTAATTGTAAAAAAAAATACACCCAATTGAGAACCTCCTCCTTTTTTGAAGTCGGTTGAAAATAAACCATTTTGGACACATTTTGATGAATAAAAGGAGATGGCATCAAAGTCAGTTAAAATTAATCAATCGGTGGTGAAACAGCCCCTTAGTGTGCAAAGTGTAAGTAAACATACACGTATTTTCATTTCAAAATGGCTCTCTGTGGAAGTAAAAGTAGTAGTGAAGTAGTTGCACCCATCAGTGTGGTGAAATAGGGCTCTGTTGAAGTGGTTTTCATGTATTTTTTAATATTACTCAGTTTTAACTTAAATTTTACATTTGAATTGCCTTACAAAAATATAATAATAATTTATTGAATCAGGCATTACTTTGTGGAAGTCCATATCAATGAATTGAATCAATTAATAGTTGGTTCACTGCCTTAAGGGCGTAGTTGAGCAAAGTAATTGTTTCAGTTCATTGAAAATATACTGAGCGGCAAAAAATCTTATCATCAAATGTAAATTTAGAATGTATGCAGACTGAGTAATTTTGCATGAAGAGTGGGCCAAATTTTGTACCGCTGAGTATATATTAGTTTGATACAAGTCATGGAGTATGGAGCTTCATAATACAGAAAAACAGCTCAATTGATTAAAATAATATAATGTCACCAAGTAATTTTTCTTAGTGCTTAAGAAATTACTTTGCCTTATAATCTATAATATGTAACCATCACATCAATATCTGACAATGATTCTACTTCTGCTTAATCTGATAAAAATATCAACTAAATTATAAATAACTTGTCAGCAAAATATAAATTTCATTTAAGGAAATAAGTTGATAATATTTTACCATATTATTTAGCATACTTGCAGTTTTTCTTAAATCTACTCATGCATTATGAATTTATGACTAAAAAGTGAAGTAATATTCACAGAAGTGAGGATAATAAGACTTCCTTACAGTTCAAGTAGCATGAGTAAATATCTACCCACCTGTGTATTCACAAACCAAACTAGTGTACAAGAGCTATGTTCAACAACACTCACCAGAGTAAATTAAATTGTTCAAGTCACTCACTTCTTAATGCAGTCACTTTATCTACAGTCATCAATTGTTATTCAAATCATCTACTGTAGATATTATCTCGGATATTATCTTTGTGGTGCAGGTTTCGGTTTAGGCATCTTGCCCAGTAAGCCTTGGATCTCTTTTTTTTCATCATAGCTTTTCCACATTTCATACAAGTTGATGATGGATCTTACAATCTCCTGTATCTGGAAACAAATCATATTTTTCGTTGTATTGTTTCAATCTGCAAGTGCCAATACAAATTGAGAGCTACATGCATAAAAGTGCTTGCAATACTCTTAACCCTTATCTTGGCAAGTTGAAACAAGTGTACTGAATTCAAGCCTCATAGATTCTTGTAGAGCTAACAAAAATAGTCTAAAATTATGTATCACATAATATGATACTCGCATAATGCCAAGAAAAGGGTTAAAATAATGTATGTAAATAAACCTGGCTTTTTGTGTTTATGCCAATTTAGTTCAGATATTTTTAATATAGATATTGTGCAGTAAATCGAAGGAAGCTTGCTGGTAAGACTTACCTTGTCCAAATCAACATTTAGTTCAGCAAACCAAGGCTTGAGATTTTCTTTACCCAACATCACACAAGCTATGTGAAGGGCTGCAATCGCTATCTGAAAAGATTGAATAATGATATTAAACATTGTTACTTCAGCTAAAGAAAAACTATGTGCTAAGTATGTTAATCACTTACCTGATAAGGTGGATACAGCAAACTGACATCAGTCCGCAGCGAATCATTCACTACTCGCCATGCGTAAGTGAGAAGCTGGTCATCTTGACCAATATCTTGCACAAAGAGCAGCAGTGGCCTATATGGCTGATAGACTATGAGACAGCAATCCAAGTTCTCCAGTAAATAGAATTCACATTCCAAAATATGATTTGTCCTGTAAGGGAATTCTTGCTGGCCATATGCATAGTTGAATTTGTTCTTGATCACTGTTTGGCAAGTTGTTATAAGGCGAGAATTAGAAATAACCCCAAACTCTTCCACTTTCGACGCAAGAAATACGCATGTCGGGGCTAAGAGCAATGGATCAATGCATTTTAGCGAGTTTTTAGAATAAAATCTCTTAAAATAAACTGTTGCCGTGGCGATCACCTGTTGGCGAAGCTTCAATTGCTCTCCTAAAATTTGTATGATGCTAGCAAAGAAGTTGAAAAGTTTTTGGTATTCTTCCTCTGTCAATATATTAAGGTCATGTTGGCGGTCTCTAATGAGGTCTTGTTTATCCAATATCCATTGCTGATGGTGTGAACTTTGCCAAAAATTGCCTGCCATCTTAATGCAAAAGTTAAATCAAAAGGATGGCCTTGTCATAAATACAATCGGCAGTCTTTTGCCTTGATCATCAAGTTCACCTGCATTCGACGCACGACTAGATGATGAATTCTCGAGGGTTCCAAATTTACCTTCCTGAAGTCTTGTCACAGATCCGTGGGATATGGACCTTACTTTGCTAATTTAGCTACGCTTTTTTGCTTTGCATGGTCGTGATACCAAGCTAAGCCAACCAACCAAACAAACGAGCACAAAACGAAACGGGAAAACTGCAACTGTCAAACTTTTTTTTTTTTTAATCCCTCCTACGTAGGCAAAAAGTACTAAGCCTATACAGCGGCGAGTCTGATGATCGAATTTAAAACCGGGGGAAACAATAATGTACAACTTGGAATATACGCACAATAATGTAAGACATGATAATCCGAAGCATTATTGCTTCCGTTCCGATTATCATGCCGTACAATATCATGGTCGCGCATTATCAGGGCGTACAAAAAATTGCGCGTACCTACTGTAATGTACAACGTGATAATCTGAATCCAATAGATTCGAATGACCATAGATTTGTGTTAGGTCCAATTGTGACCACAACGCCAGAACCAAATTAAATTATTTTCTACATATTCGATGTACACGAAAAACAAATGTACATATATAGGTAAGCACGGATTATCTTGCCGTGCATTATTTGAGCGTGCATTAACAAGACGTACATTAACTACACTTGTGCTAATTCGGTACGGGGTGATAATGTACGGCATGATAATCCGTGAACATAAGCACGGATTATCAGGCCATGCATTAACTATTTGAGCGTGCGTTAACACGTAAAGTTTTCCGATCGCACAGGGTTTCGTCATTCAGTTGCGTAGCGTGCCTTGGCGGGGCCCCGTATAAAAATTTGTTTGGGGCCCTTATGAAGCGTAAAGATTTCTCACAGAGGAAAAAAATGTTTGCATAAAATTAAAAGAAATATTTATTCATCATAATTATCTACTTATCTCTCACTTTTTCCAAAATCTTTAAAAAATTTACGCGCGTCGGGGGCCCCCATGGCTTGGAGGGAGGCCCCATATAATTGACACGGCAGATACGGTGGTAGGGTGGTAGCTACGCCCCTGTCGTCACTAAACAGTAGATCTTGGGTCTTGTCAAGTTGGCTACCCCTGAAATAGATCGTATTGGTACATCACAAGATTTTCATATTCTAAAAACAAAGGTAAGTTTGTTTGTTTTACTCTTTATTTTACATGCGAAAAGATTATAAAAAAGTGCTAAGTACAAAGGACTTATCCCTGAAGGAATATCTGCCAGTTGGCCTTGAGTAGGTAAATACGCGACTCCGTGAACACAGAATATATAATATATATATAATATATAGTACTAACGTACCATGACATAAAAATATGAGAACCCTTAGGTACCTACACGGTGTACACACATTAAATAAGATAAGAAAGGAGTGAAACTGAAGTTTGATCCAAATAATTGGTAAATTTATTTAACTCTGTGGCTAAACTCGTTTTCATGTAGGAGCTTGTGAGCTTATTTCAATGCATTGGCTTATTCTTGTTTTTAATCATTTTTTTATCAAGTAGGTAGGCATATTTTAAATTAAGCTGTAAACATTTAGCAAAAGGAGTATATGCGAACGGGTCATGGGATAATTTGAACACGCGTTTCCCGTTGGTTTTCCGGGTTTTCCCAGACAGGCCAGACATAAAACCAAGCTATAATATATATAGCCCCTTTAATACCAAAGTGAAATAATTCTTTTTTTTTCTCATTTTAAAATTCAACTAGATAGTGTTTTATTTAAAGTTCAATTTGGAAATGAATTTATAAAATTGTTTCACTTTAGTATTAAAGGTGCGAATTATGTACTTAGATCAAATATTGTTCGTTCCCGAATATCCACACAGCAAATTTAATTGAAGTGGTTAGAGTCATTTGTTTACGCGTGATGACCGAAATAAATAATCATTGGTATTAGCATAATGTATTAGATATCTAGCTAGATAAATAAGTAGGTACGACTACGACTATGAAAATAAGTCTAAGAAGGATTAAAAAAAATATCGGATTAAATAGGTAAGAAGATAAGAGTATCTTACAATATCAAATCATTAAAGCCAGTTATTTTACTCAATCAGGCAATCACAGCACTGATTTACTTTATTCAGCTTGATCTAGGTAGGTAGAACATGAAGCAAAGGTTGTTTTGCAATACAATTTCATTTTGATTAGTCAAGGAGATCCGCCAAAGTATAGTCTTTTAGAAATTCGTTGATAACGTCAAATAATTCCTCGCTGAGCATCTGGCTTATGTTTTCCATTTGATTTTGCACGATGTCCTGGGTGATGCTCTGCACAAAGTTGTTGATAAAGGCGTTGATCAGGTTGGACCCCACCATACCGTCTACTCGGATCTGGGAAAAAATAATTTCAAATTAAAATAAAATACACGAGGTTGTAACTACCTATTTCAGCTCAAATTATTTCCGTTTTTTGCCCTTGTACATTAGTATGTAACATTTCCTAGGTCTAATCCATGGCTGCAGCTCGTGCTACATTTTTTTCCTACATAACTAACTATAATGTTGGTTACGGTATCTGCTAAATGAAGAGAAATCAAAACTGCATGTAATTAGCGTCAACTTACGTTGACATCCTGGACGTCGAGATTAATGTCGAGGGTCCTGAGCAGCAGGTGTCCACCAAACAAGTTGGTTCCGAGTCTCATCTCTACGCCCAACTCAAAACGATTGATGAAAATTCTGTAATGAAATAAATTTTTGCATATTTTGAAATACTCTAAAAAGTATTTTAATTCGTAGACCTAGAATAAAAAAATTCGGGTACAGTCAAGTGTAAGAATATGTCCTTATTCAAAGTTTCAAAAATATGTACCACACTCTTATTCCTACGCAATAAGGCCGTAGTTACATATTTTTGTGTGGTTCGAATCAGGGATGTTACGGAGCTCCGATTCCGTTACCGTTAAGTAGGAACTTCCGTTTGATGTTATATGTCCGTTTCTGTTCCGGTTCCGCTACTTTTGAAACGGAAGTTATATCCGATGTCAATGCTTACCGCGGCGACTGCACATGAGCGGCGTACACGGCGTATATTAAAAACAAACAGTAGGTTAATTATGTAACGTTTCTAACACTCGCGATCACAATCTAATGACAGTTTTCGTATGCGAAAGCTATAGGTATAAATCATTAAGCCGAGTGTAGACTTGCAAGAAAATTCGTGCAAGTTGTATTACCTACATTGCGAGGCTGTAAGCCAACGAGTTTGTAGTGGTCAATCAAGCGCCGCAACCGCAATGTAATGCAATTTGCACGAATTGTCTTGCAAGTCTAAACTCGGCTTTACTTCTGGTTCCGCTTTTGGTTCTGATAATCCCACATTCGTTACATCCCTGGTTCGAATTGATAATTATTTTTGCACTTGACTGTACATACTTTAATTTAAATGAAAATCGCAAGATAACGTGTGTTGCAGGTCATTTTTACCCACGACGGAACGGAGACGGTACATGCGTTTAGGGTGAGAGGTTGTTTGTTTGTTTTGTTTGTGCGCAAACGAATGTTCACGTTTATCTCCAGAACGGTTTGACTAATTTAGATGCGGTTTTCTGTAATAACTTTGTAATTTATCGACGGTGGTTCTTAGATAGGTGTTATCAAATATAGGTTGTTGATCCGTGATTATAATTGGTGTTTGTGACCAGCAGGGCTACTACGAAACTCGAAACTAGAAGTTCGTGTCGTGCGGTCCCTCTGAAACTTATACTGTTTAATATGAGAGCGAGAGGGACCGTACAATACGAACTTCGAGTTTCGTAGTAGCTCTGCAGTACCTATTAGCATCTATGAGCATACGCGGGGGCAACCCCTCGGCTACGGCACTCGTGGTCCGACTCGAAAGGGCCCTATAACCCAAAAAGCCCAAGTTTCCCAAACAAAATGACTATCGTGCCCACCCATATACAAATTTTCTTATACCCACTGCATACATTTCAGGGCCAGATTTGTAGCCGCTCGGTAGGTATAATTTCTTGCCCGCGGCCAATTTAGATCCACCATGTTTCTCTCAACCTTTAATCAAGTAAATTAAGTACCCATTGTCTCTAAGGAAATTATGTCATTATCAATACATACCTGTAGTTACCACCAGCTCTATGCACGACTAGAGGTCCAATCCTGGCGTCAGCTTCGTAGCTACCTGAAAAATTGTTTGTAGTCTAGTAATAATATGTATCGTTTGAAATCGAATGTTAACTAATGCAGCAACATATTTTGATTGTTATTTTAATTATATTATATCTTACCAGTGAACGTAAGCCAGGGCAAGGTCATGTGCAAGCCAAAGGTGAGGCGAAGGGGGCTGAAATTGACGTCGTCCACGACATACCAGCGAAGCCCGTCCATAAGGAAGTTGTGGATGGCTATGTTGGCCCGAGTTCTGAGTAAAAAAAAACCTTTTATCACTACCAGAACACTAAATATTATTTTACTTCAAATAATATTTACCTTTAAATAAGTACTTACCTTCTCGTACCTACCTAAATTTTATTCTTAAGCAAACAATATTTTCAGAGAAAATGTAGGTACTGACCCAGTAGCCACTTCCACCACGAAGGGGCCCGCAGACTCTATCGTCAGAGGATCCAAAGGCGGCAGATCGTCATTGCCGTTGACGACGATCGGTCTGAAGCCTTCGAGAAGGTCCCGAATCATGTTTTCAAGAGCATTAAAAGCCACTGCGTCTAAGGCTGTCAATTCATCTGCTGTCAACTGGTCTTCCTTAGTAAAAGCACTGTCCGCAGCTAACATGTTCAGATGCATATCTTCGATTTTGAAGGATGTGGTGGCGGACTCTAAGAACAAAAAATATTGTCGTCAAAAGAGTATTGTGTAGTTCACACACAAACACAACGTGTAGTTCGCACACAAACACAACAAAAGCTCTTCGGGCTTGCAACTCGTTTTTCGGAATTTAGGTGCGAAATTACATTTGAAATTTACCATGATCTTTACGATGAAGAAAAATATCTTAAGGAAACTTAGATCAGTCTTTATTAGTTAGCCCATGTAGTGCCCGTGTGCAATTATAATATAACTTTAGCGTCATCTAGGAAGGGCGCGGTCAAAATGGGATAGGTACAAAGTACCGCGGCCGGCGCCCCTAACACGGCTAATACTAGCGAAGAAATTTAATAGCGCGTGTGAAGTTCCTAATCCATACTGGGCCCGCGAGGGAGCCACGGAAAAAGCCCATTTATTCTAAGAGGAGGCCTGTACCCTGCAGGAGGACGTATACTTATGTAGGCCGAAATGATGTTGGTGATAGTTCACGGTTTATAAACAAACGGCGATCACGTAGGCGATCACGCCGATTATAAAGTTCTGCATCCACTGCATCGGAATCAGCAGGGCTACTCCGAAACTCGAAACTCGTAGTTCGTGTCGTGCGATCCCTCTCGCTCTCGTATCAAATAGTATAAGTGTCAGAAGGACGGAACGACACTTCGATTTTCAAATTTCGTAGTAGCCCTTCTGAGCGTACGCATCTTACGGAGCGGATTTATACCTATACTTAGATGTCTATGGCGCAGAAATGCCGATCCAGTGCACGCTGTAGCAAAGAAATAGATTCTGATGCAGTGGACGCTTAGCATAACAATAATAATTTAGTTAACGTACGTACGAGTAAAATTACTTTAATCATGTTTTTAACTTATTCATTAAAATCATTTCATAAAAGGCGGCTTAGAAAGAAGCCGTGAAAATTATTGCGATTTTAAGTGCGTTAAACAGTAAGGCCGCGATATGAGAGCGGCCAGCACCGCTCGCTATTGCCAACTACGAACTCCGGACTCTACCACACCACCACGCTACGGATCCTTAAACCATAACCACTCGGAGTGTAACACTTAGAAGAGATTGCTATATCAGTGGTTACCTTTTCAGCAGTGAAATATTTTTTAAGAGTGCGTTATTGTTTCTATAATAAACATAATTTGCTTTTACGTTCCCTTAAATGAAAAACGTTATTACCGTTTCTATGAAAATCCTAAGTAGTTTTTACTTCATGCTTTTACTGGTTGGAAATTTTTTTTAGGTGTAGCCCACAAGGCCGGGATTGCGCTCGTACCTGCTACAAGGGTACTGTAGACATTGTGCTATTTTTTACATAAGGTATGCGGTCCGCGCTCGCACGCAGCAACTTATATATAGGTAATCAAGTGGTACGTACCAACGGGTGCCTCATTATTGACTAAGACAGTCGCTTGCACGTATGTGCACAGCAACAAAGGTACCAGAAATATGGCTTTCATGTTTAAACACTGTAAAATAAAATGAAAAAAGTTAGTGGATAGCAATTTTACGCTAAAACGACTAGGTACTACTTGTCATCAATATAATATTTATTAAAAGAGAATCTTTAAAATCCAGTCTACGAGTAGGTAGGTACATACCTGTCTTAGCTTTTAGTCAATTTGAATTAATTAGTCGTTAAAGCTTCCTTTTAATATGTTTGTTTGTCAATCAATCAGAAACAGGATAAGATAAGCAGCTGTTTTCGATTAAAATTTACATGGTCCCACCAGGACAATCTATCTACTCATCAGTTTTTATCTAGTGAATGCTACATGTTAAGTAAGTATAATCAATAATCCTAATGGATTACATGTTAAACAGATTTTGCTTTGCAAAAGTACAATAATACTTATGTAGTCAGATAAATAAATTATTGGTAATTATTTAGTGGTAGCACTTGGTGTTGGTACTTGATAAGCACCTCACAGGACGGTCATTGAGGGCGAGGCAGGTAGTGATGGAGTAAGTACATTATCAATAAATTTATCATGGTCGCGCATTATCATGGCATACAAAATATTGGGCGCGCTGTAATGTACGTAGTGATAATGTACGACGTGATAATCTGAATCCAATCGATTCGAATGAATAGACCTTTTACCCTTTAGAGAAGGTCTATTTGAATGAATAGACCTTCTCGGATCGAGCGAGCGCAGCGAGCGAGTTCGATTAAGTCGGAGAATCCGACCTGGCCGGATTAGAGATTCAAGGGCGAGGGCATCTCGCCACTCTCGCCCTTCGTTAGGTATTTTTTTTAATTCAATCACGGAAATCGTAAGGTATGATAATCGGAAGACATAATGCTTCGAATTATCACGCGTACATTATTGGTTCCCTGCTAGTTTCGTATGGGGTGATAAGATAATGCACGGCATGATAATTCGTGCACATAAGCACGGACTATCAGGCATGCATTATTTAAGCGTACATTAACAAGTCGTACATTAACTACCCCCCAAAGTAGAGTTCTGAAGGGCTACTCCGAAACACAAAATTCGAAGTTCGTGTCGTGCGATCCCTCTCGCTCTCGTATTAAATAGTATAAGTGTCAGAGGGATCGCACGACACGAACTTCGAATTTTGTGTTTCGGAGTGGCCTTCTGAAGGGCTACTCCGAAACACAACGTTCGAAGTTGGTGTCGTGCGATCCCTCTCGCTCTCGTATTAAATAGTATAAGTGTGAGAGGGACCGCACGACACGAACTTCGAACGTTGTGTTTCGGAGTAGCCCTTCTGTAGCCGTAGTAAATAAAAAAATAAGTACTTAATATTTTTCGAAGGATTTCGTATCTGCAAGGCTACCACGAAATTCGAAGTTCGTATCGTACCGTCCTGCCTACGCTTATGTTATTTAATACGAGAGTGAGAGGGATGGTACGATACGAACTTCGAATTTTGTGTTTCGGAGTAGCCCTTCCGGTACGGAATATTCCAAGATTAGGTATATTATATACCTTAGGCTGCTATTTACTCTTAAATTACTAATAATACTCAAGAAAACTTAACTGCTGTAGTTATCCTTGTAAGTTTGATATACTTACTACCATCCTGAATTTTTTCCAATTTTTCCACCCACCGGTTTAGATTTTAGAGGGGGGGGATGCTCGATTTTAATGAAAATTTGCTCTTTAAAGTTGAATATAAAGGTGGATACATCGAAATAATTTCGATGGGTGGATATCAATGATTCCTGCAGAAAATGTGCAGTTGTTACAAGTTGATTTTTATCCGGCAGTAAAAGATAGAACTTGGACAGTTTAGAAGTGACAGTTGACAGTGACAATTTTAATCTTTGTGGCCGGGCCGGCACTCTCGAGCTCTAGAGCTATATAGCTAGCTACTGCACTGCCGTTTATTGTCCCCGTGTCCCGCTAGGTTGTAATCACAAATAACTTTACAGTGACCTAATCCAAAAATAGAAAAAATTAATGAGCTATCGGGGTGCTCCGAGTTTTAATTACGTAACTATTACTTAAAAATTAAATGCTGTCTCGAAGGTGTACATTATGAACAAACGAAACAAAGCGCAAGACATGTTTCTGGAGCTGGACTTCAAGAAAATATTCACGTGGAATTATTTGAAAGGTCTGGTCGTGAACCCAGCGCAGCTATGGTTCGTGGCAATTCTGATTATGGTTATTGAATTGGTGGTCAACATTTTGGTGGTTGAGCGAGTGCCGTACACCGAGATCGATTGGAAGGCATACATGCAGGAATGTGAAGGCTTTCTGAATGGAACTTTCGACTACAGCAAGCTTCGTGGTGATACCGGGCCTTTGGTCTATCCAGCTGGATTTGTGTACATTTATTCTCTATTTTACTTCCTAACTGACAAGGGTAAAAATATTGTTCTTGCTCAGTACATGTTTATAGTGATTTATTTGATGCAACTATTTCTTGTACTTAGAATTTATATAAAAACCAAGAAAGTACCACCATATGTTCTAGCATTTACAATTCTCACCTCCTATAGAATTCATTCAATTTATGTGTTACGTCTGTTCAATGATCCAATTGCTGTTCTTTTTCTGTATGCTGCATTAAATTTGTTTGTAGATAATTACTGGTACTTTGGTAGCGTATTTTATAGTTTGGGGGTGTCAGTCAAGATGAACATACTGCTTTATGCTCCAGCCCTCTTTTTTTTCTATCTGATTAATTTGGGTTGGAAGGGAACCATTAAGCAGCTATTTGTTTGTGGCATGATTCAATTAATTTTAGGCACACCTTTTCTGCTAAGTGATCCAGTGGCATATTTAAAAGGAAGCTTTGATATTGGTAGAGTTTTTAACCACACTTGGACAGTTAACTACAGGTTCTTAGAGGTTGACATATTTGAAAACCAGTGCTTTCATTTGACCTTATTAGCAATACATGTGATACTCCTCCTTATATTTCTGCCTCTTTGTACTAAATACTTCCAAACCTATTGCCGTTTGAAATATGTAGAGAAACAAGTTCAACCCCAAATAGATGCCGAGAATCGGGCTAATGTTAGAAAAGCTCAACTTAAAAAAGAGCAAAACAGTAAAGAGAGCAAGAATGTTGCAAAAGAAGCTGAAAAATTAACCAAAGAACAAGAAGACTTTTTAAACTCCTTTGAAAACATGTTACAAAAGTCTTCTCAGAAAGGCACCCACCACAAAAAGGTTAAAAAACCAGTTGAGGTGAAAGAACAAGCAAAATATCACATTAATTTTGATATACTTTCGCAATTGTTTATTTTGCCTATGTTTATAGTAAACTTTATTGGCATTGTGTGTGCAAGAAGCCTTCATTATCAGTTCTATTCTTGGTACTTCCACAGCTTGCCTTACCTTTTGTGGTCAACAAACTATTCAGTTATTTTTAAATTTTTAATATTAGCTCTGATTGAATTTTCATGGAATACCTACCCAAGTACTGTGTTATCTAGCCTGCTGTTGCATTTATGTCATCTATCTATCTTATTTGGTGTTTATACTAAAATATCAACAGAATTAAAATTTGCTTCTAAAGTACAATAAAATTAAACTATTTTACAAGCTTTCGTTTTTATTCACTTATCCTGTACTGTATGAGGTCTAAACAAATCTTGGAGTTTGATGACTTGTCCCATACATTATTGAAATGTGTCCTGAATTCGAACAGAAGTCCTTGGGGGCTCCATGGCCTGACTAACAGAGCAGGGGGACTATTACTAAATTCGTAAATTAAAGTTCATATTGCACCATTCCTCTCACTTTCATATCGATGGTTGCCGGGCTATTTGTTTTAAGCGACAACATATTCCTATGTCGCTTAAAACAAATAGCCCGGAAACCGTCGATATAATAATATCATCATCACACAAGGCATATAGCATATACCATTTTATTGATTTGTCCTTAAGAAGGGAATTATGTAAGTACCTATGAGGCTGTAATGGTGACCTGGAATATTATCTATTACAATTTCTGCTGCCATTTTAACCTCTTAAATAGCCTCATTCAGCCAACGTTGCCACTGTGGTGGTGGCTGTGTATGTATACCCACGCTGAGTGACAAAAGTACTTACAGCAACCTTATTGCAGTAGTAAAGGCCCACTATTGGCATGGCTCGTTTAGGTATAGTATAGGATTGTGGTTAGGGCTTGTACTTCGACAGAGGGGAATGCAGCGAATGGCTACTCCCTTCCGTGGGAAGCCCGCGTTGCTCTAAGCCAGGAAGGAGTCCTTAGTCTGGGAGTTGTCCACACCCCATCAGCGCTCTGCCATTTGCTTGACGACCAACTCAAGCTAATCTCGAAGGACAGCGAGAATTGAGAGTATAATCTACAACATTTTCTTTCAACCTTTTGCTTTTAACGGTACACTTATTCATCTCATCACAGTTAATATTTTGACAATAATCTGCTAAAAATTAAAATAAATATGATGGTAACTAATTGGATTTTTTTCCCATCTCATACCCACTAAAGAAATTGGTGGTAACTACTGGGAAAAAAAAAAACCCAGTTGTTACCACCAATTAAGTACCAGACCTGTTTCGCGCATGAATTTCGAGGTCATTTAAATAAAGATTGAAACGTTACTGTTAATGCGAGTAACTTTGAATTTGGAGGCAACTTTGAGCAAATGCTAAAACTTAGGTAAAGATAATTTTAAACGTTCACTCCATATAGTGTTCACTTTGACAATATCAAACCGAGTTTAACAGTAAATCGAGATTTTTTTTAGTATGTAGTCATTAACTAGGAATAACAAGAGCTAATAATTTTGTGCAATGTCTCGCCACGAAGAACTCGAACTATTTGCATACCAAATTTCATCTAAGTAAATCAGTTCAGCAGTTTAGGCGCGATGAAGTGTTTAAAATATTAGTAGGACTATAAAATTTATGAAGTTCTATGCCGAACAACAATAAGAGGAAACACTTTTTTTTAAAGTGGTACATTGACAGCTTTTCTAAACAAAAAATAATGGAGGCAGTGTTTGACGTAGATTAGTGCGAAAATAATTACGCATTTATTATAATATAATATTATAAATTTAATTCTAGTTTCAGTGTTCAACTCAATCTAGGTAGTTTAACACCGTTTATTATTTAACAAGCAGTGCAAATTACAACTTGTGCTTACTTAGTTTACATTTAGCGTCAAATTTGCATTAGAATCATATAATGTTAAACAATATGCAGCAAAAAAAATATTTATAAACGGAAATTTCTGAATGCATGCCGGGCAAGTGGCAAGGCACAGTCAGCAAGACGTCAAAAATATCTATACACCTTTATGCCGCGAACCATAAGATCGATGTCTACATCTATTTTATGCTATAGCTGTATAGATATTTATAGCCTCGACTGTACACATTATAATATTTTCTTCATATCAATACTCTTGGCAATATTCATATTAATTTGTAGCAATCGTCGAAATATTTTAAAAGTAAACCAAATTAAAGTCTCAAAGTTACCTGCATTAACTGTATAAAACATTACTATGAAATACGATGACTGAAATTTTACTAGAAAACCCACTCCCGTAATGGTACTTGAATCACCATAGATACTTCGTAAAAAATGGTATACTCAAAGACAGTTAAATTCTGTTTATTAAAACAGTTACTATACAAAATAGTAAAACTGAGTAATCTTTTCAAAAGGGCTAATTTCCACCTTTACGTTATTAAACTATGAAAAACAGACCAAATGTATATTTATATATTCTGCAAGACGTAAGTTTCTAAAAAGTATCTTTGTTCAAACATAAAATGGCTTATTTTTTGTAATAATACAAACATTGATACTTAACCCGTGGTTAGAAGTTTACCATGATTTCCCGAAAAAAGCCCCTGAAAAAAAAAAACACTGCTCCCTTGTACAGTCGTACCGCTGAGCACAGGCAATAAAAAATATTTTCAAACCCACAATCATCATAATAATAGAAAATTAATAAAAGTAGCTATCTTGGATTCTGCTTACTGAATAGGCAGAATAAAAAAGTAAATTCTTCATTTATGATTCACAGTTCTATAAGTATTTAAGAGTTTACTATTCTAAGTTTAATATAGTACCAGCAGATAATTAAGTAATCAACAAAATCATACTTGTCCAGACACCAGTAGGCTGCCTAGTCAAATTACATCTCAAGACGAAATAACTGTCTTTTGCAAGTGAGAACTCGTGTGAGTCAGACTCGGTAGTTCTGAATTTTAACGGAGTTGTTACGCTATGAATGCTGAATAAATATCGTGCGCGCGCTCGAGGTCACAAACGTTAGAGGTGTTATCCACAGATCAGCATCATAAGTGACTCGGAAAAAATTGTAACTATAGGATCTGATGCACACGTGTAATGTTTACGGTTACTTAAAATTTAATTTTGATTAAAAAACAGCATGTGGCGGGATGGGCATCAGTTTTCTTAGGAATAATATGTAATATTTTCAAGTAAAACTTACAAAGTTTTGCTTCGTTACAAATAAATTATCAATAGTACCGATACAGTTTTGTGAAAGTATAAATATATCCTCGTTTTTTATTTATCATTGTTCTTAATAAAACCCAGCCGCAGCATGAATTTTGAGAATTGTTATAGTTAATAGGTCGGTAACTTATCATAAGCAGCATTTAATGCTATGGCAGCAGTTTTATTTTAGTTTTTGATACAAGCCCTATCGATCAACTAGTATATATGTATGAGAATTGATAACTAGTACGTCAGTGGAACACAAGTGAAACACATCGTAGTTATATGCACACGCTCATTTAATATAACTAAGTAAAGCAGGTAGTAGGTGCGGCGCAGCGCGCTTATGAATACGTACTAATATTCATCTTAAGAGGTCAAATTATCTAAAAATAGGATCCAAATAGGACTGTGTCTTATAATTTTTAAGCTTTAATTCTTCCATACGGTATAATAAAAACTGATATTACAACTTGTAAACGTTTAATTCCGCGCGAAATTTAAGAACGATATAATCAGTCAGAAAATTAAACTAGACTTAGCACAAAATTGGGTAAATTAAGTTTAATGATGGCAATAGTCCGCCAAAATTTTCTATTTTGGTAACGAGTGAATCAATTAAACACTCATTTAAGGGAAAGTAAGACAATAAAAACGAAGGTTAGCGGTTGCTAGTTATTTTTGTGCTATTTACTAGCACTTGGCTATTTCTTATTCTTGCGTCAGATGAAAACTGATTTGTCATCGATGCACATTGGAAGGACTAGTCTTTCTTACGGATCCCCATCACCTCAGTGAATAGAAAAATAAACGCGAGATACATATAATAACAAGTCTTGAGACTGGGCTTAAAAGTAAAGGAAAAATATATGTATAATGAATGAATGCTAAATTATACGAAACCAAAATTTTTCGTTTTGATTGCAAGTAATAATTTGTGCTTGAGCACGTGTCGGGAGGAGTAGAGCGGTATGTAGAGCCGGGAGATGCATGTGTTGGCGGTGGGCAGGTGCGCGTCATCGGCCGGCCGGATCGTCACCGACGGCATCGGCTGGAACCCTTCCTCGCTCGCCGGCAGCGCGGGCGACCCCGTCCAGAAATATACCTGCGGCACAACACCACGTATCATGTTATTACTACTTAAAAAAAAATATTAAAATGAATTACCAACATTTGACATTACGTGTATTTTTTCACTTTCGTTAGGGCTTGGGCAACAGTGATTCAGGTAGTTATTGGGACTTGAAGGAATTGCATTTGGCAAATTTGTTTTTTTTTTTCCATGAATTGACAAAAGCATTGAGTTCTTCAGTTATTTAACCAACTTGATACAAATGTTAAGATGTCGATCGGACCTCACGATATCTAGCGAAAACTAGCATTCACAGAAACGTTAGCTAACGTTTAATTAACATATTAATTCCTTTTTTTTTTTTTTACTTTTCGCGCCTGCTGTTAAGTAAAATAACTAACCAAGTCTTGTCTCTCGAGATGCGTCATTTTGTCGACAATAGCCCAGAGCCAGCGCTTGAAGCGCGCGAGCCGCTCGGGGGGCTCTCCGCTCTCGTCGTTGAAGCTCGTGTAGGAGACGAGCGCCGCCACGTTGATGTCGCCGACGCCGTTCAACAGCAGCCGCAGGTCCTCTGCCGTCAAGCCTTCCAGAGCGGACTCGGGCAGCACGTCTAGCACTCCTACGCGCATTGCCTGCAACCATAGATTAAACAGAAGCTAATGTTAATTTTTCTGCAACTAAATCGTTCTGGCAACCTAAAGGTAGAATTGTTCTTTATGGTTCAATGAGTGCTTTATGGTTCAGGAATTGACCGGACGTTATTATTTTGCATAATGTGCCGTTTTTCGCTTCTAGAACGTCTATAATAATTTTTATTCACTGTATTCATTATGTGATCTACTAGTCTTAGCCGCTGCGCTCTTTCGCAGATTAGGATTAGCAATTGAATTTAAATTCCGGGATTTGGAAAAGTCGTAGAAATTTCCAAAAATAACATAATGAATTTGATTAATTCCTACTAATATAAATGCGAAAGTAACTCTGTCTGTCTGTTTGTCTGTTAAGCTTTCTCGTCGAAACTAACAGAACCGATTTTGATGAAATTTGGTATATAGGTAGTTTGAACCCCAAGGATCAACATAGGATATCTTTTATTCCGGTAGAGGGCGCCACCGCGCGATAACCTAGATCCACGCAGACGAAGTCGCGGGCAAAAGCTAGTATAGCATAAAAACGATTGACATCTTTTTATTAGGAACTTACTAAATTGAAATATCATTTTTGATTTTCTGATTAATCTTGTAGTTTTCTGTAATCTATGCACGAAATAACATCTCACAATTACCATGAGATTTTCGCTGAAGGAAAAACAACGCAAGAAAGACATCACTATGCGATTTAATGCTCAGGGTACTATTGTATCCCGAGCCATCTCATTCTGCTAATAAGGTCAAAGGCAAGTACCTCGAGCGCCTTCTCCTGTGAGAGCAGCATGCGGTGCTGCGCGTACTTGCGCACGTAGTCGTACACGTTGAGGGCAGTGACCTCCAGCTCGCGCCCGCCCGCCACCAGCTCCACGCACCCGCCTCCCTCTTCCTCGCACATTTCCAAACTGTAACGTAAGTTAATGTTGTTCAACTCTGAAGCTTTTTAACCCTTTTTCAGGCAGTGCGTATAGTATGCCTACCACATAAATGTACTCAAATATTAGACTTTACTCAATTTACAATAAGGTATAAAATTCATTATCATTTTGAATTAGCCTATTGAAATTTTCGGAACCTGGAAAAGGGTTAAACAGAATGGTGCCAGGAAGCCAAGATTAATAACTGTTCTTAGAATATTTTACTTTAGACTGCAAATTTTCGGGAAAGTATACATTAATCTGGGGAAACAAATGAATAACCAGTGCAATTACCTAAAGTTGAGATCTAGAGCAGCAAACAGCGAATGAGAATCTCCCGTTTCGGCATCGACGACGAGCTGCCTGAGACTTTCGTACACGACGGGATCGAAGAACGCTAGGTCGTGAAACCGAACTGGCCGACCGAGGACATATTTCAATACGTGTCGGTTCAGGAACATTGGACACAATTCGTTTTGCAGCAGGCAGAGACCAATGATTCTGTAAATAATAAATAATGCATTATTAATCGCCGAATAATTATGTGGTGGTGATAAAGTTCTTTTTGTAGTATAATCTTGTTCCTGACCTGCCGACATTCCTAAAGGCGTTAATCCGTTCGGGCGTGGCGCGACCTTGCCGCGGAGAGTAGTAGCCACGTTTGCCTGGCGAATAGAAGAGGGGTGCAGCGTCGTCGGGCACTGGAGGCGCCGCGACGGGCGGCCCCGCGCCCGCGCCGCCGCCGCCGCCGCCCCCCGCGCCGCCGCCGCCGCCGCCCGCCCCGCTCGCGGCCGCCGCCGCAGCGCTACGTTCCGATAGCGAAAATACGTCGAGATCTGCACCCAAAACAACTATATGAAGTCACATTTTAAACTGCTCGAAGTCATACGCGTGGCCCAAAGCTTAAGAATGAAATAAATAAATTGTTAACCTAATGCATAAATTATTCTGAAAGAAATATCGCTTCGCTCTCATGAACCGTTAACATATGCATAGCAATTGTATTGAAATTCCGGTATTGTCATGAGAAGTCCCAAAATTTACATTGTATGGTGAACACCTGTGTAACATTTTATGTTTCCTTGGTGGTTTAGAATATATTTCGATTCCGGGGGAATATTGGAATAATAAGTACCCTATGTGTGTCCCCAGCTTATACACACGCTTTCACATTTGTAATATGAGTGCGATTATAAGTTAAAATGCGTTGCCACAAAGGAAAGATGCCGTCGCGCCTATGAGCAACGAGGGCTGCGAGCACTCACCCAGTATCGCCTCGGAGGGGTGCATGACGATGAGGTCCATCGCCTCCCGCACTTTCTGCTGCAGCGCGTCCTCGCTGGCCAGCAGCACCAGCAGCTGCGCCGGCGTCAGCTCCAACAACATGCCAGTGATTTTACCAGCGAAGGAAGGATGAAGTGAATGTACCTTAGCAAAGTAAATAGGACATAAATATGCGGCTGCTTTATCAATAATAAGATTATCCATGTTCTCAGAAGTTTTACTTACTTTTGGATATAACCTTTCGCCTAGCTGAGCTTGATGTAATGTCAGATGTTCGTTATGACCTTGTCTATCACCACTGTAACCAGCTCCTTCCGTACCTGGCGCGGCCTAGAAAAATGCAATAAGTTATTTATATAACATCTGAAGAGTTTCATAGATAAATAAAAACTATGCGAGGTATAAATAAGGCACCTGTGGCGAGTATGGTCGTGCGTCTACGCTGAGCGCGCGGCGCGGCTCGCGGGAGGCGGGCGGGCGCGGCGCGGGCCCGCTCGGGGAGCGCCGCGCGAGGTTCTTCATGCGCGGCCCGGGCCCACTGCTGCCACAACCAAACACAAAATAATCAATACCAGAAGCAAACGATGTCAACACATTAAAATTAATGTTCTAATGCAATGCAGTGCGTGATGAAAGATTAAAAATATATAATTTAATAAAACAGCATATAATGTTCCTTCCTACTAATCCACTTTCATGGTGACTTTGGATTGCAATTAGAAAGCGATTGATTGCTCAAACAGATATCAGATGAAATTTTGTGTTTTCAGTAGGTTTTATTATTACTTGTTTATTGTTGTCTATTTACCGTGTGCCACTGTTGCTGCTCCCTCCGCCGGCAGCCGCGCCGGCCGCGCTAGACGCGCCGTCAGTCGTCGGAGACCGACGGGCTAAATTCTTCATCCGGGGTCCACTTACACCCCTGTATATACAATCAGTCTTAGTTTGAGTAGCGCCGAGCGAGACAAGAAATTTTCATGACATAAAATACAAGCAATCAGCAAAAGAAAGAATTATAAAGTAAATAAGCATAACAGGGTCTTTGTATAGGATAAGAATATTTACCGTGTTCCGGTGTTAGGTCCACCGCTGCCGGCGGGGCCGGCGGCGCCACCAGCGGCCCCGGTGGCGCCGGCGCTGCCGCTGCCGCTGCCGGTCGCGGGCTCGAGCGGCGGCAGCTTCTCATTGGCGAGCAGCGCCTCGGCGACGCTGGTGTAGAAAGACCGCGCGACGCCGCTGCCCTCGCCGGGTTCGTCGCGGAATGTCACCTTCACGCGGTTGACAGCCAGCGGTGGCTGCGCGCTATGCACGCGTCGGTTTTGCCCAGTAAATGCGCTGTTCAGTTCGGCAAACGTTTGCTGGAGAAGCTTGGCACGATCGCGTTCCATCTAAACAATAAAACGGTGATACCAAAACTGAGTAAAGAAGTCCAGAAATAAGATAAATGTAACGAGAGAATCAAAGTATTACCTTGTGCAGGGTGAGATCTCTCTGCTGCGAGTTGCGTAGTTTCTCCATGTCGCGACGGAACTTGACCTCCTTAACGGGGAAGCCGCCGAGTTCGGCCACCACGGAGCCAGGCTCCAGGCCCACGTCCTCGGTGAACACGCGCCCGAACAGGTCCAGCGACAGCCGCCAGCGCCCCAGCAGGAGGTCGTGCGATACCGACGCGCCCAGCGACGGACACGCGCGCCTGCGCACCACATTACACAAACGTCACAAAACAGTTACAAAAGCGTCCATTAATCCTTAATTACCCCTACTATTCGCCAAAGACGTCGACGACGTTGACGGATTTGCCCTGTTTTTATTTTAACTTGATCTCTAAATTCATCATCCCAGCCATTAAACTACGTCCCACTGCTGGGCACAGGCCTCCTCTCAAGATGGCTTGGGCCGTAGTTCCCTCGGCGGTCCAGTGCGGATCGGGAACTTAACACACACCATTGAATTGCTTCGCTGGTTTGTGCAGGTTTCCTCACGATGTTTTCCTTCACCGTAAAGCTCGTGATAAATATCAAATGCGATTTCGCACATGAATTTCGAAATACTCAGAGGTGCGAGCCAGGGTTCAACCCACGATCCTCTGCTTGAGAAGCGATAGGTGAAACCACTAGGCCACCACGGCTCTTATTTACGGCTCAGGCCTCTTCTAGGATTATTAAAACAAGTTTTTATGATATTCCTTTCTTTTAATATTTTTATATGATCTGTTAAGTTTATTACAAACGCATTATCATGTAAGTTGGAGTCACCATCACGAGTTAATGTAATGATTACGTTACCTTTTTTCTTAATGTATCGATATGTAAGTAATGCTTCATGCTTCAATGTTTTACAAATTTAACTTCTCTTTTTAACAGATTAGTGATTAACGTAGGTAGTTAACTATTGGATTGACAAAACCCAGCTTTTCAGTTACACGGGTTACCTGACTTAGTTTTATTTTACTTTTAAGTTTATGACGATCCTACAAGAAGCAATAAATTTCCATCGCAAATGACTTACGGTTGTTGCGGAGTATTGATTTGTGGCAGCAGCGGCGGCGGTGGCAGGCCGGTGGTCTCGACGGTGACGTGCGCTGATATTTCTTGGGACTCTAGTGGATCTGCCGCGCTCAATAACTCGCCCTGTATTAAGTGCTAAGTTTTATTTCACGAGCAATAACAATAAATGTCAATGACTGGAGAACTATTTCGCCACTGATCGCTGAGAGATTATAAGAAAATGTGAAAATTATTTTCTCGTTTGTTAATAAACTTTCCAACCTTTTACCTCACTACTCCGCCACCCACTACCACCCGCAATAAACCGTGGTTGCGGAATAGTTAGGTAAAAGTTTATTCATTGACACCGACCTTAGTAACATCACCCTGAATTAATCAAATGAATACATTCATCGTTAAAGGGTTTGACGTTAGTCTACGAATCAAGTTATTAACAAAAATTGACGAAGAAGTGAAAAAGTAAATGAGCAAAGACAAATCTTACGCAGTGGCACTTCACTAGTGGGGGTCATTTTATTTATCGCATTATATTATTATTGATCGAAATGCCAGGTGGCTGAAGGGAGCAAGTTCCAATAGAAGGATCAGGGTTTAATTTTGATAAGTAAAGTCCCCCATAAAAGTGGAGTGACTTACAGCACGTACAATGACAGTCTTGATCGGACTGCGGGAGGACGACGCGCGCGGCTCTGTAATGGCGATGCCGACACCCGATCCGCTCGGACCTGCGATCAAATACAAGGCTAGAATTACTGCTATAAAGCTAATAAATGACTGAAGTTAATAAGGTATTTAATAGCTCCTGAATTTGCCATATCCTATATTACATATTATTAAATTATTTTTATTATCAATACACATAGACAATGTAGCGAAAAAAAAATCTGTCGAAAACTATACATGACTCTTTATAAAACACAGTTCTTTATGCAGTAGGTATGGCACCACTGGTGTGTGACGCTAGCATTTTTCTATTCGATAATATGCATTGTGAGATAGTGATTTATAAAATGAAAAAGAAAAAACAGTCAATTATCGTAGTCTGCATAAATGGTGTGGTGTACATGGCATACCTGGAGAAGCCAAGGACGCGAGTCCCTGCCGGTGTGGCGCCTCGATGATGGAGCAAGCTGTGTTGACGAGCGTGTGGAACTCGGAGGGCGGCGTAGGCTCAGCCAATGCGCCTAACCCACTCGTCACCGAATGCGGGTGTCTCAACGAAAACAAAAAACTACTACTTTACGTCGCAAAATCATTTATGCCCATTTAATTGGGATGGTAACAAGACCATTGTAAAAGTGGTATGAAAGATACAAAACGGGTCTCTGAGTCAACCTCGCATATGAAATTGGAATATTTGTGTATGTGTTGAAATATGGGTGTATTGTTTGTGTATGTTGTCATCTATTTTGGAGTACGTAACGAGTGATGTAGTGTAACGTCTACTTTAGGACATTTATTATTAATCGAATTTCTTAAGCATTTCATATACGAGGTTGAAGGAAACTATAAGTCAAAACGAATGATAATGTTACTAACAAAAGTTATTAACAAAACAATCAGTCGTCTTTATTACGTCAACTTTATTTGAAGAGATGTATTTTTCTAGCCGAAACGCCTTACGCTATTGGCCGGAAAAGTTTATTTATAAGTATGTATCTTCTCTCAGAAAATATGAATTAGCAAACATAGTTTAGCGCTCCACTAAGCGTTACCATTAAAGAAATACAATAAATTAGTATAGTACCTGTGAGGTTTCTTCCTAGAGATGTGTCGCGCTTCATTTGAATCAGAGTCGGACAAATATTCGCCATCAGTGTCGACGTCCATTTTGCCTAAAGCGTCCTTTGCGCAAGATAAATCCTGTTAGAAAAAGATAAAATTAATAAAATAAAACAAGGCAAGTGAGGGACGGACTTGGCTGGTTTTTTTGCTGGCTTCAGATTAAAAATTACCTAGTAACTTGAAATTTTGTATAAAAATAGATTGGATGACAAAACAAGCACAATCAACAAAAGTAGCACAGTCAGCACAAAAGGTTGTATTAAAAATTCGGTTTTTATCCAAAACTTATCAGTATAGCATTTGTACACTCACCAGGTAAGTAAATTATAAACATTTTTTAGTTAATTGAGATTGTTATGCAAAGAGTGGTCAAATCGTGTTACCTGAGGCTCGTCCCGGCCCATGGAATGCGAGTGCGTCGGGGGCGCGGAGGCGGGCCGCGCCGGCGGCCACCAGCTGCGCTCCGCGCCGCGCGTCGACAGCCCGAGGCGGCGGGGCACCACTGCCAATACAACACTTGATTAAACGCTATGCTCCATCAAAGCTAAACTCTACCGTATCCCCACTCATATCTACGGATTTGAAGTTTCAACTTGAACAGCTGATTATTTAAATTGCGGATTGTAATGATATAATGGAATAATTGTATCTTTTCATTAAGTAATAAGTTTATGGTGAAACCTTCGAGTGGATTGTTAACGCCAGGCGGTGCGTCCCCGGCGGCGGGCACGGTGACGGGCTGGCGCGGCATCCCGAACAGCTCCTCGCGGCGCGCGTTTGGTTGCAGAAGCTGCGGCTGGTCAGCCAGCGGCAGCGCTTCTTGCATCGTCACTGTGAATAAACATTTATTGGTGATTACGCCTTAAAACATTAATAAGAAATGGTAACAAATAATCACTGTCCAACATATATCCAGTCGTGTCCGTCTCATAGAATCGGCATAAATACCTGATCGGCCGTTTGTTTGGGCCCTACGATCGATGCAAATGTGCGCTCATGAAATGGCCGCGAGTAAAGACCTCGATAGTAAACTTACTGTTGAAGGGATCCGGAGGCGGGCAACCCAGGCAGAGCGTCGAGTCAGAACGCTGGAAGAAGTTGTGCGCGCGGCCGCGCGGGCCTTCTCCCTCGCCATCGGATTCGGCCGCCGCTGCGCCACCGACGACCATGTCCTCATCACCCTCTTCGTTTTCATTTTCATCCTGTAAAATCGGTAATTTTCAGAATGAAAGGTTCACACAATGAGTGCACAGTATTGTGATTAAGATTAACAAACGGGTCGAATCTGTAGTATTTATTTAGGTTTAAAGCGCTCCCTCACAGGTCTGAAAGATGTGAACAACAATTTTGGGTGGATGTCGTTTGGTGCAGTTTGTTTGACATGAGACAGCACGCCAGAACCGCGAACACACAACACCGAACACTCAGTCATCAGTCGTGTGTGTTGCGTCTCGTCTTGTTTACCTGTACCGAAACGTGGCTGCCTAGTAAGGATTGTGTACTCGAATAGTTACTGCACTGAAACCTCACTCAGAAAATCGAACACTAATCTGTGAGTGAGTGTTGTTATAGTATAGCCTCGTGTTACGTAATGTATAGAGTTGAGTTGGGTAGTGTAGTGTGGTGCGTACTGACCGAGGACCAGAGGTGGTGGTGGTGCGGCTGCGGCTGCGCGGCGCGCATGTAGTAGACGAGCGCGTCCAGCACGTACGCGACGTGCTTGAGCGCGGCCACGTCCAGCACGGGCAGCTGCTCCGCGTGCTCGGCGCTGTGCGCGCGCAGCAGCGACAGGCAGTATGCTAAGAACTCGCGCCGCGCGCTGCCCGCTTCCACGCCTGCTGGAAACGGCACCACTATTGTTAATCTCGCTCCGAAGCAGCCGGAGCTGGGAGCGGTCAGACAAAAGACCGAGCGAAGAGCAAACATTGTTGCTGTCACACAAATCCATAACAACAAGAGATAAATAAAAATTGATATATAAGGTCGGATTCGGATTTATATCACAATCGTCACGACTTAGGTTCGTTTAAATTTTAAAATAATAACGAAAAAAAAAAAACATGCTTTTATACAAACATAGTTTTAGGATTTACCTTGTTCACGGTCTCTAGTTCGAGGTCCCTCTGAAAAACCTATAATTCTCGTCGCAGTCGAAGTGAACGACGTCGCTCGCCTCACGGCAGGTGCGTTCGGCCGACCAGTTTCGGCTGCTGCTGGCGTAGCGTTGTTAGAAGTCAAAGATGCCCCAAACCTTTAATAAACAACATCATTACAGTAATCTGAAAGTCAGTAAAATGTAATAAAATTTTTGTAGGACATAATAGTTACCTCAATTGTGCTTCTGTAGCGTCCATGACGGTCACTAACCAATCCCAAGTTGGTTTGAGCTGCCTCTCGAGGTAACATTGCAATCGTAGTGCTTCTCGATATGAAAGTGGTAACATGCGCGGTATCGGTAGTGTGACGCGCTCATATTCCCAGAGTAGGTCGGCAATCTGTCGAACAACTATTCCTGTGGGGGAGAAAACGAAGTAATTAATATTTGCGATGGCCATGATACATCAAAATAACCCTTTTTGTTTATATGTATGGTTTATATACAAACCGAAAGCTCTGGCCAGGTAGGAAGCGGTGGTGGAAGTTGAGTGGGGATCGTGCGCGCCCGCGGCGGCGGCGGCAGCCGAGCGGCGCAGGGACGCGGGGTCTATGAACACCAGCGAGGAGCCGCCCGCCAGCCGCACGCCGCCCGCGCTGCTGCTCGTGCCGCGCGCGCTCTCGCGGGACCTGACGACGATGATACACGCTTGCAATTACAATTCAACTTTGACACTTGACGATATCAATGCCAACAAATAGGCAAAGGAAAAGAAACTCAAAGAATCAGTGTTAACTTTGTCTTTATGTCACCACATAATTACCGGATAGCCCATTGCATAGAGTGCGGCGCGAGGTTGGGGCGCGCGGGCGGCGCGCTGCGGCGCTCCAGCGGCTCGCCGTCGTGCAGCGGAGGCTCGGTCTCCGCGTCCTGCTCGTCGGTCTCCCCCGCCTCCGAGTCCTCGTCCTCGGGCTGCGTCGAGTCGCCGCTCTCGTCTTCTGGGTATAGAAGAAGAGAAGCGATTCCTGTACAACAAAATTTTCCTTTTCTCAAAGGACTCTGAGCCCATTGGAAGCCCTAAGAAAGCTACATGATGTTACAGCTTGCTGAATTGATTCCGCAAGAAACATAAATTATATTTTATAGATAAAACACAGAAGTTGATTTTAAGGTTACTTGGATCATATTCTTATGTTTAATTAGGACGATTTGTTAAGGTAATTATATTTTAATATTTAATTGCTTAATCTTAATGGCAACAGGTAAATAAAATCATTTGGCAATTTACTGATAATTTTGGTTTAAAATTTTACCTGCATCTGATCCTTGAGTCGTGCCGGCCTGGACACTCCTCTGGGCAGTGTCAGTGTTGTCCTGGTCATCAGAATCGCTTTCAGTTTCCGCTTCAGCCAGCAAGTCCAATTCACTCTCACTTTCCCCACCCTCCACGCGTTCGGTACCATTTTCTACCACTACGTGTTGATCTTGACCCCTGAAAGAATACGATTCGTTTAAATAAGAACAGAATACAGCAATCCTAACAAATAAACCTAAAAGTAAACATAAACAACACAACCACATTATTTTATCACAGGGCAACCAGAGTTATTTATTAGTAGCGTTTCACACGCTTGCCGATGCCGATGAGGAAGTCATGCGCTACTGAATTAGCGAGTTAATACTATTGTAGAACACAAAGAAGCAAGCAGAAACAAAAAAAACCTAAATAATATACAGCAAAAATAGAACTGTATAACATTGTGCAAAGCCCAAGCGTCGTCGTTGTGAGAACGTCGCGTTTACCTATCACCCATAGGGTCATCATGGTGTTGGTTATCGGCGGGCGGCACGGGAGCCGCAGAAATGGGCTCGTCGGTCTCGGAGGCGTCGTCATCGCCGCCTAGAGCTTCGCCTGCGACTTCATCCGCATACTCGGTCGCCACCGGGGTCGACGATCTGTCCGCAACTAACGTTGAACTGCCCATCGAAGTGCCACCGGCAGCTGTACCACGACCCGGCGCTGCATTGGACTCTCTAAACAAGGCAATGCGCGTTACAGAAGCGTTATGCATTTTCTGCGAAATGAGTCGACCTCGCGGCACCCCTGAGAAACGCTGGTGAAACGATTCCCAGTAAGCTAAGGCCGAGCTGATACAACGACCAAAGCACTACTTTTACATTTTAGGGTAGTGATTTACCAGTACTGAGGTCATGTAGTAAGAGTACCTATTAGGATCATTCGTCAACACACACACGAATATGAATTGATCCAAGAAAAAAACCTTCGCGGTGGGTTATATTGTCAAATTTGATTATTTTAGTTTACGTAATCAGGTCTCTCATCGCTAGCGATAAAGGAGACTAGAGTAAGACTACGTGGCGATCCTGTACACAGAATGCACCTTCGAGCTATCAAAAACAAACATCAAGAACACATGAACTGCAGAAAAATTAAAAAAATGTTTGAAGAATTAAGACCAGATGAATATTGAAGAGAATTAATAATAGGATTTTGATATTGAAACTGAAACCAAAACAAAATAAAAAATTAAAATGCTATAAGACTAAAATGCAAGATGGAAGATTTCAATTAAAATATTTAGTATCGACTGAAAATGAAACAAGATATTTTTGAACAGTGAAAGTCCAGGAATACCCCAACACTAATTTACTCCTTCTAGAGGGCAAATATTCGAGGGTTTTGACCGCGCGGTCAAACGTCATTAGCGTCCCACGTTTACACAACACAACGCACAACGCAACGCGTTTGTAGCACAACGGAAAGACAAGTCACAAGAATTTTAATGACGCTAAATTCAGTATCGGTGTTGATTCAATTTTTCATAAAAAGACCACACTGGGCATCACCCCTTTTAATAACGCCTGCGAAGACACCAATGACAAAAAAAAACGCTGCAGAAACGCAGAATATTCGCCCTAGATGTGTCTTACCCCGTTATAGCACAATGTATGTTTTCGGGGAAAGAAATCAATCACCCGGCCTAATTTGGTCTTTATTAAGATTGACGCATCCATCGTACTATTTTTATACTCAAATTAATACGGAACCTTTGATGCGTGATACCTATTAGTACTTACTTGCCGTTTTACTTTGTGGATAAAATAACTGAAATCGAAGACTTTAAGAGCTCTAAACTAAATGTATTAAATCTATTCTGATACAGCTCGCGTTTCAAGTTAGCTTGGGTGATTGTACTGGCTTACTTTGTTTTACCATTTTAAAAAAGTCTATTAAACGAACACGTTTTAAGCTAATGAGCTGACCATGTGTGTGACAAAGTGTAATCCTTATTCAGCAGAAGTCTAAAGTTAAAAATAAGAAGCACAATTAAGAATAAGAAGTAAACTGTAAACATCACTTTTCAATTATTTTTTTAAATCTGGCAGCACCCAAATTCAAGATTGTTTAAAAAAAAACCGATGTATAATTGATAAATTCTGAATACAAGTCAGAATTCTGCACAATCTTAAATCTCAAAACGAGTGAAATGTTTACTATGGTCATCGTTTTATATTAAGTGTAGTGGATCAATAAATGAATTGTCATCTAAATCTATTTGAACAAAGAGATTCTTATGATAAATAAAATATAGAAATTGACGTACCTTCTTGAATGCGCAAGACGTGTGGCAGCAGTGGAAAGTGGCTCAACTCCAAACAGATCTTCGCTTCCGTTTACGAGATCCACGAAAGTGGTCGCCAGTGGAAAAGGAGCCGTAGGACGCACGACGCCTAAACGCACGGGGGCCAGCAGTGCGTCAGCCGCTTCAACTAGCTCTTCCACAGCTAGGGCAACTAATGCAGCGAACACGCGTCGGCAGCGGACTAAGGAAGATGTTATCGAGAGAGGTCTGTGGACAAGACTACGATTGTATTTTCCATCTGCACTCAGTGAAAAACGTATTTAATAGACGGGTCAATTGGGTAGTTTCCTAAATAAAAAATATTATTCTATTTAATGAACTAAAAGAATTTCTTTGCTTTTTTTTGTTTCTTGTGGGTAAGCAATGAATGAAATTCTTTTATTTTATTGATATGGACCTCCGCAAAGTAACGCCTGATTCAACCACCACTAATTAGATTTTTTTAGGAGACTAGTCTATTACATAACTGAAAATGTAACTCAGTAAAAATACAGTTATCTTACCCTTTCTTTTTAGCGGCGCCAGGTGCCATTTCAACACTGAATATTACAAATATTCGAGCGACGGAACGTACAAATCTCCGCGCAACCTCACGTGCCCTTTCTGGCCGTCCGGGGATGGTGTCATTTTGTTGCTCTCTAATTAATGTGTTCAAAAGAGTGTCCAGCATCTGAAAAACAAATACGTCAATTGTGTCAATACGAAGATATATTTTTTTTCAAGTTTTTTTTTTATCATGCGACTAAGCAACTGACAACAGGCTGACAGTTGTGCGACCCGAAGGGCGCGCGGAAGCCTTTTGGAATTAGTCCGTAGTATTTTGCCCGGTCCTTGTAGCTTCATACTTAAAATGCGAAATGCGCCCGTCCTGGCCCAACACATGAAAGAGCCAGTGTCATAAATCGTTGACTTACTTCATTGGTGCACTTGACGATAAGTGCATGTGTGAATTTGTCAAGTAATGTAGTGCCCGACTGGTGCGGCGCAGGGCTGCCTGGGCGGCTGTCACTTTCGCTGGTGCTACCACCGGCCCCACATGATACGGCCGCTTCTACCGCTGCCCAATCACCTAACACAAACAAAACAACGTGAAAAAGTAATTCAAAGTAAACTTCCTTCTGTTAATAAATACTATAAAATAAATAATGTTAATAGGATTGTAAACATTGGCCCTTACTCAGTAAGAACAGTAGAGCACGTCGTGCAAATCTTGGTGGTTCCAAATCGTGGTCGGGCGCATCGACCTCGGCGTCAGAGCCGGGCTGTTTGCGCGGGCCGCGGCCGCGGCCGCCGCCGGCCCTGAACTGACGCTGTTCGACCGCTTGACGCCCGACCGTTTGGACGAGGAATAACAGGATCGATTCGCCCCTGAAAATAACACCGGTTAGATGAAGCTTAAACATAGTTTAGAAAAACCTTAAACGACGTTAGACCAATGCGAAACACTTACAACTAAACACTACCCCTGCTAAACGGGATCAGTACCTATCTACCTGTCGTATTTTTTGTACATGTGTCAAACTTAAATTTAATCAAGTGCAAAATTGTGCAACTAGACAAATACACAAGTGCTTCTTTTATTTAGGTTCTCGTTTTTTGATTCAAACATGGAACTTTAAAAAAAGGTAATGTGTATGTTTCAAAGTGCTTAACTATCATTAACGCTGACCTTGAATTGAAGTGTGTCGCAAGCTGAGTATCCTTGGCGAGCCGAATAAGCAAATCGCAACGAGCGGCCCAGTTGCCGCCAACAAGCGCCTTGCAGCGACACTTCTCCCAACAGTCGCAATACGCCGTAGGCGAGGTCCGCTTTAGCTTGCAATCGTGGCCTTTGTGGCAAACCTGTGAAAATAATCAATCTTAAATAATTGTATCTGCTATAAATCCTAGGGCTAAACTTTAAGGCTACTTTCCACTCTTTGTTCAGCTCTGTGCACGTTAGAAAGCATTTTATAATAGAAATAATTTCGACAATGCTATGGAATAGCTTAGTCAGTCAACTTGATGATTAAGTTCTAGATGAGAAGGCAGTAAATAATTTTGTCAAACTTACATTCCAATTAATGATTTAATGATTTTACAAGTGCAAACAGGAATCTCATCCAAACATACATACGAGTGTGCTTTTTAGCATACAAGAATTTTCCGCGATTTCCGAAAGTTGAAAATAAAACTGCCAAATGGAAAAAAGACTAAAATTCAGCCCCAGGTTTTTATTGTATCAATGATGCTTTTGGTATACACAAACAATCTACGCCTTCCAAAAGTTATCGATTTGCACAGCTCATTGTGTGAATTACGTTGCAACTAACAAATTATAAATACTTACCCCATATTCATAAACGGTTATAAACTTCTTTTAAATAATACGCTGATTTGCGAAGGTTAATACCAATAAACAAATTTCACCAATTTTCTCGTGAAAGATTGTGTTGAATTAATATAACATGGAAGACAGGTTTGCATTACAACGTAAATAAAATGAAGCGTTTATGAATAACAGGGTTACTATTTAGTAGTTTTCTAAGCTCTGATAAATTAGGCACCTTCCATGAATTCTCAAATTCATAAGATTCTCTTTAATGAGTTTCTGTAAAAAATCTATTGAAGAAACATGCTGAATATCTTGCTAGTACGTCCATTTGGAGCTCACTGTAGAAGACCAGACTTAATGAATATCCTTGACCAAACAAAAATAATGTAATGACTTAATGGAGCCTTATGTAAAAATCTTCAATCAGTAATATTGATGATTGAGTTGCAATACTTGATTAAACTGGATGAACAAATACGTATGAAAAAGCATTATGAATTTTGGTAGGCAGCATTTGCGGCTTAGTTGTAAATATGTTTGTAAATGTGCAAACAATTAATTGTGAGTGCAGTGACAAAAGCAACCATACGAATGAATAACAAATGAACGATCCTAGTCCTGTCCGCCTTAGTTTTAATAGTAAAGGTTTGGTTACGTTCTAAAATAAATACAGAGATGTCAATTTTCTCTATAATATTAAATTATGACGAGTTTCATAATATACCTATAATCGAAATACTGATAATTATTAGCAGCAATCATTCTGAATCTCGCACCTTACTCGTTAGCAGAATCCTGGGCCGATTTCGGCTACTGCAACTGTTATAGTACTTTTCGGATAGGATTGGTATGGTGACACTTGCATTTTTTCTACTCCACGCCATGAACGTTTCAGGCCAATAATTTATAAAAGAACAAAAAAAATCTCTATAGCTTAAAATATTTCGTAATAATAAAAAAAAATCACTTTAAAATATATTATTATGTTTTAAAACTAAAAAGATTAATTTTAATCTCGTCAACTTTCATCGCGTAAAACGGAACTCTATTTCAATATACCTTAACTTTGCTTAGCGACCGAAACGATTCCACAATCTTTTCAAATCATTTGACTCGCATTATCTGTCGATTAGTACGAGAGTGAAGGTCCTTAAATGTGTCTTTGTATCGAGTGTTTCGTATTGTTTGATGTTTTGAACTGTTAATTTGTTATTCCATTTTGTTATTACGGTTTTTGTTATTTTTTTTACCGTTACTAGTTTTGATATAGTGCCAAATAAGACCGCATGGTTTGTGGGATGCTAATAGACAAGCAAGAACACTTGCTACGCGAGAGAAGCCGTAGGCAAAAACTAGTTTAAAATATAAACTATCAACTTTTTTCACTGTACCGCATGGGTTACGTCCCCTGGAAACTCTTTAAAACCACGAGTGTCTCCATGTTTTCTGTGGTTATAATTCATAGAGCGTACATTTTTATTGTAGTTACAAGCCCATTATTTAATGGACAATCTCCTAAACACTTTAGTAGCATATATCATAAGTTCATAACAGTTTTTTTAAGAAACTTGGTCACTTGGACAACGGGACAGAATAACAAACAAGAAAAAGTTGATCTACTCCACTAATAAAATCGATAATCGAGAATCGCAATAAATCGACTGGAATTTACATTGTCACATCCCCCTATCCGAAAAGTACTATAATCTATAAACTATTGGACGAGATGGCTACGTTTGTTGGCCCGTTCATACGACGAATAATATAATGCCCCAAGGTTAATGTAAATATACTGAGTTTTAACTTAACTCACTAAAAGATTTTTTACTGCAAAAGTTAACTTTATATTTAACTTCAGTAAGTTAGTATAAAAATTATATAAATTATATCCCTAACAAACCTCTGAGTGTTTAGTATTTTTTTTTTCTACTGGTGCTGAGAATCATGGCCAAGACACTGCCTGTTCTTAGGATAACTGACCTGGCCCCACAGCCAATACGGAATTTTGTAAGACTTGTATTCAAGTTGTCCTCACCGGACTTTTCTTTTAGAGGGACACAAAATTTAGCAATCATCATACGCAGTTATCACGGACACGGTCCTTTTTTTTAGAAAGGCCTGTAGAACGACACCCCATACCGAAGAACTGAGGATCCTGATGTTTACACATCCGAGACAAGACTGTGTTGCGACCATTGCAAACATTGTCCCGTTCGTCCCCATATCTTAATTATACAAAATTAATATTTAACATGAAATTCACGGTTTGTGATAGTGATATTATCACTACAATTTGGATAAAGGAAGATAAATTATCATTATTATTTGCTTCACCGTATAGCCTCAAATAAAATATTACGTGTTTTAACTTACCGCCCGCCCTTAAGTAATACCTTTCTGTGACGAGCTTCATAAATTCATAACAACCAAAGGGCGGATATAGTCACGAAAGCATAAAATGGATAAAACTTTTATTTAGGCATCCCCCAAGGCTCTCCAGTCAGACCGGTCTTGTGCTTTCCGCATCCAACGCGATCCCGCGATCTTAACCAAGTCGACACTCCAATTTGTTGGAGGCCTATCGACAGCTCGTCTCCCGGTCCGCTTTACTTAATTTAATTATTATACTTTTATATAATTTCGAGTAAAATTTTGTATAATAATATGCAGTTTTTGTTATACATAAACCAGTAAGTACATAATACTTATTCTATCATACATGGGACATAAATATTATATTAAAAAAGGAAATTTGAAAATTATCACCTTTTGAAAGTCTTAACACTATTTGGTGATAATATCTGTTTCGTTTCAGACTTGTCTATTACATTGAGGTTTTAACTTGCGACTTGTTTCCTTCAAGATAACTTAAAATAATTATGGCAAATCAAATCATATCCATATTACGTATATCGTTCGACATGATTTTGAAGTAAATTTGCTTCCGTCAGCCGCCCATTTATAATAAGTAATTAATAAAATTACCATAGCGCACGTGAAACATCCCATATTTAATTTATCATCTCATTGGGAGGAAACAAGGATGAAGAAAGCAAGGCCGTATGAACTTTGCACTCTCTTTCCTAATCCCAAAGCTGATAAAAAATGTCAGCGTTGAAACATCCATGACCCATTTTAAATAAATAACCACACAATTTAAAAAAAATCTTTAAATTTGTTACTAAAATTTTTATTCAATTTTGAAAAAATGATTATAATTAATTTCAGTAACCAAATTTTTTAAACAAACTATAATTTTTTTTATAGTTTTAATTCGAGTTGAGGTAAGTTTTTGCTTGAACTTAAACCTACCACAAGTTAAAGAAAAAAAAATGAAAACAAAACAACAGGCCTGCAGGGTTTTTGGCATTGGAACTAATTATTTGTTTATTAGTTATGGTGATGCTTAAGAGCTGATCTTACATGCTTATCGCAGTCCTGTCTTAGGCAAGAATACAGGAATTTAAACACGCCGTTCATGACCATCACTCGATTCAAAGATCATTTATCTTCATACCACATCAGACCTGTTTCTCTAACTCGAGTCACAAAGTGTTTTGAACGTGCATAAAGCAAGATTGAGGCCACACTGAAATTAGGTATAAAAAGTTTTACAAACTTTCTAAATGTATTTTAACTACGTATCCTTCATATGCAAGTGGTGTTATACTGAGTTACCACTGGCATCAGCCACTGAGAATTCACACGCATGCGGAGTTTATCGAACTACATACTAATTTATTTATATTTCTCATTACGTCCTTGCCGGCACTACTACTATTGTTACTTATGTATTAGTTAAATCTACTCGCAAAGCATCGCCTTCCATCACCAGATTAAGATAGCGGAGACCCATAACCAAACTTAAAGCTGTGCAACGCCGAAGGTTGCGGTAGAACATTACCTTGGCGCACTCCGTGCAGCAGCATAGAGATCCGGTCAGTCCACATGTTTTACATTCAAAAATGTCCTGAGAAGAAAATAAAATTGTTTTACAGTATTATCACGTTGAGTTGGCGCGTCATAAATATAGACTGACGTTAAACATGACGTACATACTATAAGACTATTTTATGTTCGTGATGTACATCGTCTGTCTCCGGCCACGACGCGCCAACGCAACATAGTAATAATGTATACATCAATAGCACAAATGCATCACGTACCAGCATTAGAAGAAAGATTTACGAGCGATCATCCAAGAGTTCCGTTTACCTTTTCAGGTAAGGAACCCTTTGAAAGATTTGTGTGTATAAGCGCAGTTCGTACCTGGTTGATATGTTCCTGTCCCGTCCAGGTGAAGCTGCAGGTGTCGTTGCAGCAGAGCACGAGCAGCGGCGAGTGGTCGGGGTGGGCGTTGGGCGGGAAGATGGCGGCCGCGCGCTGCGCGTCCTGCGCCTCGCCCTCGCCCTCGCAGCTCGCGCGGATGGCGTCCAGCAGCACCACCGCCGCGCGGTACGCGCGCTCCGCCACCGCCGCCATCAGCGGCGTCTGCCCCATGCCGTCGCTGTCACAATACTTTGGTCAGCTACACCACGATACGATGATACACACTCTACTACCTAAATGCCAATCATCACTTACGTTGCAGAAAGCAGTTGCATGAGATAGGGCTGCAGGGCAGGGCTCTCGCACATGGCCCTCAACGCTGAGAGTGCGTTGCCGCGCCGCTCGGCCGGATCGGCGCTGACTATGCCTCCGCCGTTATTGCTACCACCTTGCATTTTTCTGTAAATGAAAGTCCTATTACATTGCTTTTATTTACAGTACTATAAATGAATATTGGCCGTAACTGCGCCGTAATGAGAGTCACTCACCCGTTACTAGTTAGCCCCATGAGGCTGTCCTCGTCGCCAGAGGCTTCGAAGGTCTCTGGTGGCCAAGAAAGCGCCGGTACAGTTTCTTCGGCGCTAGAGCTGCTCCCGCCGGTAGCCACGGCCAGGTTAGGCAAAGTGGTAGCATTTTCCACTATTCAACAAAAAAAGCGGAATCTCCATGAACCCGATATATTATGCACATGTTGGTAAATATATGAGATAAATACAATTAAAGGCTTCTAAAAGGCTTTGGAATCAGGGCCTTTGCATTATTGGCAGAAGGTCACATTTCCAACGAAGTAGGCATAATGCTTTATATTTATTAAGCTATGGAATATTAGATTTATTTATTTAGAAACATTTATGATGATTGATGAGACTAAATACATACCGATATCAGGTTCTTTATTCGATGTCGGCGCACACATGTGTACGCAGGCATGTAGTATGTTCCTGTTGCCATCGCAACGTTCTTGCAGTATGGATAGAACTTGTTGCTCTGCAAAAAGTAAAAAACGATATACATATTACAAAACTCTCGTCAGTAGCATTCACTATGCAACGAATAATGCTGGAGTATAACTTTAGTGAATCTTGGTGTATTTAATTTCTACTCTATTTTTGTTTACATTTAACTTCACGGCGGCCGTGCGTTTCTGCGCTCGGCTTAAAGAAGTAATTATTTGACTTACTGGTGACGTCTGATTCCAACTGGTGCAGAAGTTGACGAATCCCATCGAGATCACACCGTAACACACGCGGCATCATTAACTGCGGCTCGGGCACCAAAATTATAAGCGCCACCTAAAAAATCGTAACATTAATTACTTTACCGGCAGAAAAATAGTATTTCTAAAAGTACACCCATATAAACCAATAAAAGTACTGGTACTGACAGTGACTATTTCGTGAAGTGAAACGCTTAGTCACCCCCTGCTAAGCTAATGGGAGTCATTGGGGTTTCTAGTGTGAGCGGAGAGGCCCCTGTCTTATTCGCAACAGTAAATTGCGTACAAGCACTTTTACCAGAAAACAATGAAGAGGGCGAATGCGTTGCGAGCATTTATTATCCTTGTTTTTTTATTTGCTGTGTGAACTATCAAACAGAACCGCGGATTTTTTCGTTAGCGTCTCTTTCCAATTGATCACGTTGCGGCTGCTTCTAGGCCGCATGTTCGCCAATACACCCGCGGTGTTAGAGGGCCTGCATTATAAAGCGAACACACATTTTCTCTGCAATCAAACTACAGCCTGAGTTTCTGTCGTTTCCTCCCAGCCAGGCGTGATGTTTTTCCAAAACAATGGTAATATAAAGAAGCCACACGTCACTAAACTGTTAATTTTTAACTTTTCCTTAACGGTGCCTCTCAACTCAAGCTGTTAGTTTGGAGCAGGGTTGTTGCGAATATCAGCATCAGCATCAGCATCCGCGGATAATCAGCATGGTTTTTTATATCAGCATCCGCATCAGCATCATTGATGCTGATTTTTAATGCCGATATTCAAGTCGTAACGTGTTTGTCGAAGGCGGGACTTACCGCGAGGCACGTGGAAGTTTCGACCAATCACAGACAGTTATACAATAAAAGCTGTCACTTGTTCCCTCATTTGATTGTTTTGCCAACAATTAGTTGAAAGTGTTTTCTTTATGTATAAATTGCCTTTTATTGTTTTACTATTAATTTCCTAGTAGGATATGATTTATTAAAGTAATTTATTAATATCAGCATCAGCATCAGCATCCGCTGATATTGGTCTGAGAAAATCAGCATCAGCATCAGCATCTGCTGATATAGTAAAAACCTGCATCAGCAACAACCCTGGTTTGGAGTCGACGTCGATCGCAAAACGTCTGCTCTTGTACGAGTACTGTCAGGCTGCCTTCTTTAGTCACAGTCAAAGCCACCTGGAAGCCGGCCAAGCGCGAATCGGAGTACGAACTCGCTCGTAAACGTCTTTTGTACTTGATTATTTCTTTTTCCGCGCATCAATCTCAAATGGACCGTAAAAGTGTGTCGTCACAAGTGTGCAAGATGGCGGCCTTACCTGTGACTTGAGCGCAGTGTGGTGCGTGTGGTGCGCGCCGTGCGGGTGCAGCGGCAGCGCGTGCGCGGCGAGCGCGCGCGCCGGCGGCAGGTTCAGCGGCGGCGGCTCGCGGACCATGCCCACGCAGTCGCGCCCGATCGGGTACAGCGCGCCGTTGCCGTCCAACATCATCACCACTGGCTCGCTACCCTGCATCACAAACGCAACACTCATTTATAAATTAATAAAATAGCCGATGATACTTACATTGAAGATGTCGAAAAAAAAAATTGAAATCTGTTGTAGGTTTATAAAACTGTATTTAATGCGCTACCACAGAAATTAAATTTAAGTATATTAGACTGTGTGCGCTTCCTACTAATCTGTAAGGGTCTACCATAGTAAAAGTGCTCCTGAAATAATGGGAATGAGTTTGGTACCTTTTTATATTAATTTAATTTCTATTAGGTGAGCGAGGTCAGGCTAGTCAGCATGCAATGAGGGTAGCCATCCAACACCGCCAGCAGCTGAGTAGGGTAAAGGCTAGTTAGCAAACGTACCTCCGCGGCAGTGGTGAGCTGTATGGCCTGCCCGTTGGAGTGTCCGAGCAGCGCCTGGTGGTCGGTGGGGAAGGCGCTGTCCGTGAGCGCGCGCGTGGCGCCCACCGCGTACACGGCGTACGCGAGCGCGCCGCCCGGCCGCCGCACGACCGCGTGCACTCCGCGCCCGTCCACCTGACACCACAAAATAAATAATAACTATCTCAAACAAACTCTCACAATCATTATGTATATTGAGGACTCTTTGAAACGATACCGGAGCAACGAGGATTGAAAAATAAGGCAAAGTTCTATATGAGAAAATAATATAACAATTAACCTTTATCAATGTAGAGGTGATTTAACCACATTGAAATTTGTATCAACATAATACATCTCATGAAATTTCAATTTATTCAAAAACTATTCGACACTGGGTATCCTATAGCGTGTAGCAGGGTAGGAAGCGGTAGCATTGGTGGCGCGCTGCCGCGGCGGAAACTACCAAGTGTCTACCCTGGAATCGATCCAATTCACGCCAATGTGAGTACCTAACAATGTACATTCTCATTCATCTGTGCTGTGCTCATTTTAATTACCGTGTCACTATTGCGCGGGTAAAAGCGATGCGGTAAAGCCCCATTAAGACCATTCAAGAACTTCCATACAAGTTTCACTACTTTGCGGTATTTGTTTAATCAACTTGCGAGTAATTTCGTTGTCCCTCAATAGTATGCAATGTACCTAATGCAAATTGTATGCAAGTTCTTGAGTGAGTGAGAATAGGCGTTGTAATTGATTTTTAGCTTCTGTAGTTACTCAAGTAGGACCTGTTTAAGGGTTAAAAAGTCAAACTTACGGCAATCGAAATAACTTGGACGTCAGCTGGAAGCGCAATTTTCCTCGGCGATCGCTGCAGACAATCCGGGCCGCGGGGGCCCACTGTGCCACACGATCCCCACTTCGCAGCCACTAAGTCATCTTTGCGTACCAACCGACAATCTTGCAGTAAAGCCGTCCAATCTTCAGGAGTAGATGGAACAACCTCCTATGGTATGCAATGTATGTATTAGTTGTTTTATATTAGTAAGCTCAAGATCAACAATAGAAACGCAAATATTGAAGAAAAAGGAAGAGTTATTTACCTTGCCATCTTTGCCAATGGTCGGGAAGCGAACAGCAGCATAGGCGCCGTCAACCTTTAGGACGCGCCCTAGCGGTACACTTTTGACGTCCTCAAGAAAAACGACCTCCTTGAGCGGCCATTCCTCCTCGTCGCGTTTGGAGCCATCATTCGATGAACCCTCCTCTCCACGGACGGTCACGCGTTTAGCACGTTCTGCAATAAGCATCATTCACATTGAATATGAGAATAGGCGTCTATGAAACCCAGTATATTCTACATTTCGGAAAGAAAGAAAAAGATGTTTTGTATAACTATTACTTACTGTGGGAGGTGCTAGTGTCACTGCAAGTAGACGAGGCGGGACTGGGCGGCGGCGGCATGTCGAGTCGGTCCGCCATATCCTTGTTACTGTCCTTGCCCGTGTCCTTACTAGAACTGCTGGATGATGACGCTTTCACTGAAGATACTGTGAGCGGGGACTGGTTCTGTGTAAACAACCATTTAGGAATTTAGTGTTTCATTATGTACTAAGTATATCAAATTAACTTAAATAATTACTTTGGTTGTATATCAACGAAATCACAAATATGTTTAGATTGACAGTACGCTTTTCGATTTTTCCGTATGCTTCAATGAAACTAGTACTCGATGATAACGAAGACTCACCTGTAAATCTCGCTTGTCCTTATCGGATAGTGATCGATCCGGTTGCGGCGGAGGCAACAACTTGAACCGGCAAGTGTCGGACAGATTCCAAGCTGCATTCTGTAGGACGCCTACCTTTGGCACTCCCGTCGACATGTTAAATCCTAAAAATAGAAGGTGATTCTGAATATTACGCTTAACTGGGTTGATCCGTGCTAGTTCCACCATTACCGCAGTGACGCATACTTTGTCAAGTTTGTTACGCGTTCCTCCCAAATCGGAGCTTTAAAAACGTGAACTAAATGAACCTGTGTCAAAATGTACGTCATCAAACATATCACACTGTCCTTCCACAAAAAAATACGCAAACACTGCACTAACGAATGCAATGTGGTCGATTGTTCAGTGTAAAAGTGAATAAAAAGTAATGAACTTACCAACGGCCCCGGGCTGGTACATGGGGGCGTTCTTCATAGTGACGCTTTGTCCGGCCTGCAGGTCCTGCGGCGCGGCGGACGCGTGGCCGCGCTGCTTGCGCGAGCGCGCGCGATGCTTCTCCCACAGCCGCGCTCGCTGTCCCAGCGGCAACACGCCCCTGTGCACCGCGCTCGCATTTAATATATCGACATAGTATAGTTTTTACCTACATACTGTCATTTGTACTGCTTAACTATCTTGTGTTGTACTTTCATTAACAAACATTTTATTTAGAAAAAATTCCATGTCATGTATATAATATACATGACCCAAGCAACGTGATTTTGTCCGCAATGATCGCTAGAATAACTATCGTCATCAGCAAATCACCATATTCATTAATGCAAGTGGAACAGCTGGATTTGACTTTAAAACGAATATTTCCAGATGCAATGTTTATTATTTCATATTTATGCCCGAACGGTACATGTATAGTAAGAACAACCTGATCAAGCACGCGAAAGTGATTCTGATCATGCACGCGAAAGTGATTGAAGTTTTCTGCGTTCTAGTTCACCATTCCCAACTTACATAGCTCAATGCTGAATGTAACAAAATCGTAACTCTTAATTATAGTACTTTTCGGATAGGATGGGTATGGTGACACATGTCATTAAGCAATTAAAGGGTTGTGAGACAATGTAAATTCGAATCGATTTATTGCGATTCTCGATTTTATTAAATATGCTAAGGGTGTGTAATCAATTTTATTAGTGATAGTTTATATTTTTAACTTTTTTGCCTGCGGCTTCACCCGCGTACCAAGTGTTTTTGCTTGTCTATCGGGATCTCACAAACCATGCCGTCTTCTTTGGCACTATATCAAAACTAATAACAGTAAAAAAATTAACAAAAACCTTAGTAACAAAATTGAATAACAAAGTAACAGTTTAAAACATCAAACAATACGAAACACTTGATAAAAGACTCATTTAAGGACCTTTGCTCTCGTACTACTCGTAATTGACACATGATGCGATTCAAACAATTTAACAAGATTGTGGAATCGATTTGGTTGATAAGTAAAGTCAAGCTCTATTAAAATTGAGTTTTGTTTTACGTGATGGAAGTTGACGAGACTAAAAATTATCTTTTTATTTATAAACCACAACAATATATTTTTAGGTGATTTTTGTTTATTATTATGAAATCTTATAAGCCATAGACATTTTTTTTGTTCTTTCGGGATTCAAGTATATTTTTGTATAAATTATTGGCCTGAAACGTTCATGGCGTGGAATGGAAAAAACGCAAGTGTCAGTGTCGCCGTACCCATCCTACCCGAAAAGTACTATAGGAAGATTATTCCACTACCTACATCTTAAAATGTACTTCTACTCACCACCAATAAAGTGCTCCAGATTCCAGTCTAGCAACAGTATACAGTGAACAGACGTGCAGTGATATAGCCCTGTCAGAGCCAAATTCCGAGAACGTCTGTAAAGGATGTTCTAAGCGAGATGCACCTAAGGCATGAGCTGTAAAAAACATAGATTTGATTAAGTTTCAGTACAATCAAAGACTTTTAGAAAGCAACTATTTAAAAACTTACTGAACTAGGACTTGTAGATAGTTCCTCAATCTACATTTTATCGTGAATTAATACGGTAGTTTAAAAAGACACCAAAAAGATCACAGCCTTATTCTGAGACGGATTCATTCTCACCCTACAAAGTGATGACTACAGAATATAGAGTGATGACTATTATGCATAAATCGATAAAGCGGATATCAAATATCTGCATGCACGTCGGTTTAGAGTACTCCTGACCCGACCTATCTTCAAAACGTCGTCGAAAAGATTGATGAATGTAGAGAATGCGAGAGTTGCATGCCAGGATCGTTGCAAGTGGCAGGACATGGTGTACTAGCCTCTGCCTACCCCGTTGGGAAAAAGGCGTGATTTTATGTATGTACGTATGTAAATAATAATTGGGCACAATTCGTGTACAGTCAGCATCAGATATATCTACACTGGCCGAGTGTTCACAAAGACATATACGTTTCAATCGTCACAAAGTTATTGACACCTAAGTCACCATTTTCACGTGAGCGTTCAATACGTCAAAAACATCTCAACATTTTAAATTTTCATTAATACTTACACATCTAGTTTTTCATAATGACAATAACAACTAGAAAATCAGTGGTAACTAAGCAGTCAAGCTGTTATTAATATCTACACGTACCAGCAACCACAAACACGTCAACACCCAAGATGCCACTAGTTGCTAAGCAGTTACTATTTCAATGGTAACTAAGCATATCAACATTTTATTTAAACATCAATAATGGATAATAAATATTGTTTTTAAGTAATCATTTATATCTTTCCGAGGTAAAACTCTTTGTGAAAATTTAGTAAATTCGAAGAGAGCGTTTACAAAACGTGCTCAATGCTGAAGGGGGTTACACGCGATTTTTAACTAAGAAACCCAAAAACCCCTTATAAAATAAACAAGTATTTAATTTTAATTTTATAGCATATGCAGTATAAGCTGGAACTTGTCTATTTTTAGGGTTTCGTAGTCAACTAGGAACCCTTATAGTTTCGCCATGGTCTGTCCGTCTGTCTGTCCGTCCGCGGCTAAGGTCAGAGACCGATGATTGGTAGTAGAAAGCTGTAATTTGGCATGAATGTAACTTCAATCACGCCAACAAAGTGGCAAATAAAAAAAAAACAAAAAAAAGTAAGCGTACCTTCCATATAAACGTAGTCTGTTTTTTTTTCTCGACTAACCCCATAGTGTGGGGTATCGTTGGATAGGTCTTTTAAAACTGTTGGGGGTTGCCTAGAAGATTTTTCTATTCAGTGATCTGTTTTCAAAATATTCAACTTTAAAGTGCAATTTTTTATTAAAATCGAGCGTCGCCCTCCCCTAAATTCTATTTTTGCTTGAAATCTATTTTTTGCTGTCAGTTTGTTGGGCGTTTTAATTTTTTTGTTTAAAAGTTTTTATACATTTACATGTACATTTTCAACTGAAGCAAAAAACGGCGGAGGTTCTCAAGTCGAGGCGTATATATTTTTAGGGTTCCGTAGCCAAAGTAGCAAAAACGGAACCCTTTTTTTTTTCGCCATGTCTGTCTGTCCGTTTTTCCGTTTTTTTCATCCAATCTTGTAGTGTGGTACCGTTGGATAGGTCTTTTAATGAAGGGGTTGCTAAAACGATTTTTCGATTCAGTAATTTGTTTGCAAAATATTCAACTTTAAAGTGCAAATTTTAATTAAAATCGAGCAAGAGCTGGATAAGAGTGGCCGAGGATCGTGCTCAGTGGCGTGCCATGGGAGAGGCCTACGTCCAGCAATGGACTAACATAGGCTGATGATGATGATGATATCTTGAAGTTGGTATTATATAAATTTGGAAAAAAAATTACCCCAAGGGTGGGAAAAAAGATATAAAATAAAAACTAATTTGTTGATAAAAAATAACTAATTTCTTAAAAAGCAAGTGCTATAATTATGTTAAAATTCAGAAAAATCGTAAAAACGAATGCGATCCTAACTAAAAGAAATAAAAAGCCATAAAACAATAATAAAACCAAAAAAAAAAGATCAAGTTGAATTAATTATGTGTCGACTGAGATTTGAACCCGGGGATCTATGCTTTGAAAAGCACAGGAATGTAAATGGTGCCACGACGTGCCTTGACTATGAGTTCGAAATTCGCCTTCATTTAGTTTTTGCTATGTGTCAGATGGTTTGACTTTGATTCTGCTGAAAAGTAAAATAAGAGTTAGAGGCATATTCTGTCAAATTTGATTGAAGAGAAAAACATGAGACAGATGTATGTGATGACAAGTCTGTACTGTTTTCGATGATTGTCATATCGCTTACCTGAAATGAGCATAGCTATTTTATATCAAAATTCGACCATATAGCTATATGCTTTTAACGTCTATTTTTCCATGTTGTTCAGATATATTTGATATGTTGACCGCTTAGATATCAGTGATTTTTTGACAGCTAAGGTATCAATGACTTGTTAGGAGTGTAGAAATTAATGAATATCGACTGTTTAGGTATTTTTGACACATTGAGCGCTCACAAGTAAATACTACAATGACAGTCAACAACTTTTTGACAATTTAAACGTTTACCTCTCTTTGAGCGCCTAAAGCGTATAGCGACTTCTGATGCTGACTGTATTCTATCCGCTGGTAATGTAGGAACTACTTGAACTGTTCTTGTGATCCCTGTCATTATTCTATACTTATCCATAGTACTTTTATTTACCAATGGACTCATCGAGGTAGGTGGCAATCCTCCCGGTGTCAGTGAGCACGGAGACGCGGATGCCGGCCGCGCCGATGTTGACGATGCGCTCGCCAGCCGCGAGCCCCAGCCAGTTGGAGCGCGGGTGGTAGGCGCAGCCCAACCCCGACGCCTTGAAAACAGAACATAGTGCCTCATTCAAATAACTAGTTCGGAACCTACTACTGAACATGAAAAAAGAACATGATTCCGATGTCGTCGTCAGTACAGTCGAGGTCAAAATATCTTTTTAACAGTACATACTATATGTCCTCAAAAGTGAAAAATTCGCATCATTAGTTGTAGTTCTTAGCCTAGGTATAAATGCTCTCATGCTGAGTTGCCAGTGTGACTGTGCCAAAAAATGACAACTTAATTAGGAAAACTTGAACACCCCCTAATACCTTTAAATGAGCAATTATTATATCAGGAGACCTACTTGCTCGTTTGTCATCCAGTCGAATAAAATATGTATATAATATAACCATTCCCAAAAACTATACCCGTGCGAAGCCCGTGGAAGTAGAGTAAATTGTGATGCATTTTTTAATTGCATTGATATTTTTAAATTCGTAAGTTTTGAATGGAATGTCCGAGAATAATTCACAAAGTAATCTACAGGTATTAAAACAGTCTTGAATGTGCAACCACACTAATTTTTTCTGGTAATAAATATATGGCATTTTAATATAATTTATCATTCTAATCGCCAAAGAATTTTTTAAATCGATCCAGTAGTTTTCGAGTTTATTCCTAATAAACATCCAAAAGTTCAAATCTTTCCTGTTTATATATTAGTATAGACGAACACAAAATTTTACAGTGAAAAAAAAAAATAGAAATTATAACAATCTGATGAACCTAATATTCATGTCCAAAGTACAAGGTGTTATAAAATGAATCCAGGCTATTTTAGCAAAGGTTTGGGTAAGTACAGTCACGACCGTTAATTTAGGATCCACATAAGATCGACTATCTGTCATTTTGCACGACATTCAAAGGATTTTTTGACGAAATGGGTCCCAAATTAACACTTGTGACCGTAAGTACAATCAAGGAATTTAATTCAGAGGCCTCCATGGAAGCATTTGAAAGGAAAAGTTATTAAGACTCGTTGTTAATTAATGCGATGTCACTATTTATGACGTTTACTGTGAAATGGCAATGAATTAAACTCCGTGACCGTACAGTGGCGGAACGAAGGTTGACCAGTTTTCAAATAAATTCGTTTACTACACGTTGCAAGCACATGTTACCTTTGTGAATGACATTATGACGGAATAGGTCACACTCGATCGATAAAGCAGTTAAACTGAGCGAGCAAAAACAGACATTAAGGTGGTCAACCGTCTCATTCGGCGACGCAAAGATTTTGCACAGAAAGTTACAATTTCAAATGATATCAATTTTGATCCCTTACACTTGAAACATCTACCGAATAAAATCAAACATTAGCGGACCTTAATTTAAGACTCCTGAATTTTTTTGCAGGATTGTTATTATAAACTTTACTAAGGCAACAACGGCCTGAAATATGACGGATTCAACATCAAAACTGAACATAAAACTAAATAGTGTCATAATTTTTTTATTGGTAAGACTTAAAATTTAAACTTAACATTAAGTAAAAAAAAAATTACACCCAAAATGCTTAATTTTGTTTCTTTTTCTTTCTTTAGATGACTTGACTTGCGTTAGTACTAATTTAGTTAGTCACTATGTCGACACCAGTTCACTCTTGACAAAGTATTAACAAGGGTGCAATTGTACATTGCTTTTTTATTATTTTTTTCCCAATTTTGTGATAACTATATATATATTAATAAATAATTGACATGAATCCGAAAAAATAAAAATGTACGAAACAGAAGTTTATGAATTCATTCGCTTTCAATTGCATGCCAGTGTGCCGACAACATACTCTGCAAGGTTTTTATGCGCGTAATAATATTTAGGTGTAGTCGGGTGTAGTATATTTCGACGATCGGATGGCCAAGTTGTTAGAGAATCTGACTATGAAGCTCGATCGCTCCCGGGTTCGATCCACAGTCGGGGAAGATATTTGTACGAATAATACGAACATTTGCTCTCGGGTCTTGGACGTAATAGTATTCTATTGAAGTAAACATTTATCTATGTATGTTCATCCATTGCCAAGTACCTATAGTACAAGCTTTCTTTAGTTAGTTTAGGTCAATTGGTGACAAATAATATTTATTTATTATTTAAAATTCAATATTTGCAAGTCGGATTTCACTCACCTCTGGTAATTGGTTTGACTTGAAATTTGGTATAGATGTGTAGTTTAGATACAAAGCAAAAAAACTTGCATTATTCTAAATAAAATTTCTAACAAAATGTATTTTTGTTGTCTCATTCATCATTGTCACTCATTCATGTCTCACTCATTGTTGTCAACAAAAAAATATTTAGTTGTTATTTCTAAATAGCATGGCAGCGGGAATACTGTTCGCCAGGCAGTAAAATCATTTATTACGTGTTTTTTTTTAAATCAAATAATGATGTTTACATAATTTAAAAACATTCTCTTACATAACTCTATGTATATCCAATGAATTTTACTAACAACCATTACATTTATTCGCTATGCTAAAAACAATTTAACAAGAGACTTGAGAGAGAAAGCAAACAAAGTTAATAAGAAGCAGAGTTGAGTATGATCCTAAATTAATCCTAATTATCGCATTAATTTTCGGTCAGGCACCTTCTTGACAAAGAGAAATATAATAAATAAATACACTTACGTCAGTGCGCTGGTACGGATGAGCGTCAGCCCAACGCCACTGGTGGAGCTGTCCCTGGGTGGAAATGGCGACGAGCTCGCTGTAAGTAGCGGCAATGTGCGTAAATCTGATGTTGCTGTCCCAATACTCCAGTTCCTCGGACACCCAAAGCGGGGACGCGGCCATAGCCGAATCTTTCTTCTTGCTTTCAGCTAAAAGAAAAAAAAATGATTGGACACTATTTGAGAACATGCACGAATTCTTCTAAATAAGTAGATATAGATGGCTAAGGAGGAACAGTCTGCTGCTGAGATCCAGTGAGAAAAGAAGACAAGAAAGCAGGCTTATTGATAAACGTTCAAAAACAATTCTAATCAATTTTATTTTAATAATTCTCATTGTATAGTACTCATAAAATCTTACTGTTGTCTTTATCCCAAGATGTGTCACGCAGAGCCGACTCGAGCCACCTGCGCGGGCCGAAGTACTGGCGATCGCGCCATCGGCTGAACTCAGACGGGCGCTCCTGACCCGAGCTGCTGCTCTCACGGTTGGCGCCACCGCGCCCGCTGTTATTACCGCCACTGCGACTACATAATCATCATTATTTACCACATTTTTTAACGAGAAAGCCACAAAAAGCATCTAAGAAAAACAAATGAAAAGTGAAACAGTGCGAAATAAAAACAAAATAAAACAACGTCACCCAATGATTAAACAAAGGAACGGCGTAAGCATGAGAGCGTGCCATTAGAACGGGTTGTGCGGCAGGTGTCGGCATCTAACGTGTAGTAGAAGCAGGTCAGGCGGGGAGAGAGAGGAGAGCAGAGCGTGGCGGGTGTACCTTCTGATGGCCGCGTACCCGAAGATGTCCTCGGAGAACATGGCGTCGGCGTCGATGATGACGGAGTTGTCCTGCTGCGCCGCGTGGAAGCCGCCGTCCAACAGCGAGATGAGGTCCTCGGGCACGTACCCGTCGCCGCCCTCGCCGCTCTCCGGCTCCTCGCCCTCCTCGTCGTCGCGGGACAACAGGTTGTTCACCGCCAAGTTCACGTCCAGGTTTGTACGCTGCATCACAATACGACACGTACTTCATTTTTCACAAATCTAATTTTAATGCTAGTAATTAAATTGGTTTTAGCACGAATAAGACAAACAAAAATACGCGGATCCACCCCTAGTTTTTTGCACCCATATCAAAAAGATTAAAAGAAGCCAAATATTTGTGTTTATGTCCACACATTGCTTGCTCGCAGTAAATTGTGAATAATAAACATATTCGTAAATATATGACTAATTTGCCATTTGTATCCCAACTTCATAGTTGGAAACATTCATATGTATGTCATGTTTGCGACGTTTTAAAGCGGCAAGTACACTAAGTCGTGTAACCGCAAAAGTGTAAAGAACACGGTAGTATAAGAAGACGTTCGTTGGTCTAAGTAGTTTGAAACAAGTTCGGAGACCTCGTTTGGTGAACGACTCAGTGTAATCGCGGCCTAGCTGAAAACATTTGAAAATTACTAGAAAAATAAAGACAAATTTGTCAAATATTTAAATATTTTTTAATAAAATAAGTGACACAGCATGCAACAACTGCAGTTGGTGGTAAAACTTTGTGCTGCAGGTGGTAGAATCTTGTGCAAGGTCCGCCCGGATCGCTACCACCATCTTGCTCGCTAATACTGCCGTAAAGCAGCAGTTGGCGTGGAGAGTAAGACAGCCGGTGAAATTACTGGCACTTGAGGTATCCTATCTTAGGCCTCTAGGTTGGCAACGCAATGTTTATGGGCGGTGGTGATCTCTTACCATCAAGAGACCAACTTGCTCGTTTGCCATCCAGTCAAATAAAAAAAAAACAAGAATTGAGTTATAATAAATACGTATACTTGGTTTGAATAGGTATTTAACGAAATGTAAACAAAACAACCTCTATTGGTGTCTTAAACATTGAAATTCCCCCATTAATCATTTACATATTTCTGTATTGAAATACACTAGTCTAGTTTGTATTACAATGATATATAAGTAAAAAAAAATTAAATCCTTGAATGTGTATACTAATTCTGGCAGTTGAAGTTTGTTTACATTTAGTTAAACACCTATCCATACCAAGTATAGTGACCGGTTACGATTAAGCATATTTCGTAAATCAATTACCTAGAGGTGTCTGCACTCAAACTATGAACATATCATAGAATAACTTTATCATTATATTTATTGAGTATGTGCTGCTGTGCTAGCGGTACTTTCTAATGGTATTCTCATCTCGATTTTATAATATAGGTGATCAATGGCCATAGGCTGACCAATCTAAATGGGCTGCCCGGTAATAGTGTTTTTCTTGAATTCGGATAACTTCGACAGACAGCTCAATTCATTGACAGAAACTAGCTGGTAATTAAATTATATATAACTTATGACCTAAATGAAAAAGAAAATGTATTTATTACATGATATAAGTTCAGTCATGGATAGAATTGACTAACTTGACCGGTGACGTTGTCGTGATCGTGACACAAACGAGAGACATCAAAAACTAACTCTTTAATCTTCTTTTGCTAAATACGTATGAATACTATATTACCTATACTGTTTCACCGTACATAACTCAATTCGAAGTTATATTTTAAACAGTAAGAGTTAGGCCACTAGTCTTAGAGAAATTAACTTCAGTTGATCTACTGAATATTCCCTTACTAAAAGTTAAACGAAATAAAAAAAACACTTTGTATAAATTAATGAGAAACTCTATTGACTGCAAAACAAAATGGTCACTTACTTATTAAATATATTTTTCCGGATAACTCACGTCTTAAATCGAGTTTAGCTCGACATGTTTCGGGCTAATCCGTAGCCCTTCTTTCTTGGAGCAAAAAAACTCGGCTCGATTTAAGACGTGAGTTATCCGGCAAAATATATTTAATATGTGCGAGTCTCACGGTAGTTTTATGGTCACTTACTTGTAATTCCCTGACAATGAGACTACGACTCTTCCCTTGCAGAACCACTTGCGCTTGCGTGACCAGGTCTTCGGGTACGAAAGGCGCCGGCACGGAGACCACGCGTCCAGACCCCGACGCTCCAATTATGACACCCGCAGCGCGGCTCGTAGAACCTGAACATATTTAGGTATAGGTGAAAAACTTAAGTAAAGGACCTGCTGTATGTAGTAGTAACTTGTCCATATAAACAAATTGACGTTCCAAATTCGCAAAAAGACTTAAGCTCCATATCAATTCTGTGCACCACTACATACAACAGGTCCTTTAATTATTTTTTTTACCTATATCGCGTATAATATTTCAAGCTATCAATAGGATATCAAAACTGATATTAAACTGGCCAAATTAATTGGAATATTACATATAAACATCGACATATACATAGCGCATTTTGAAACATTTTATTTGCCACAACTTCAAATGAGTTCGAAAAAAAAAAGCCTTTGATCTCTTTCAAGTAACATAAACCTTTTTTGCCTTGACTACCTCCAGTTGAGATATCCACCAATTTGTGTTCTATGCATTATTTTCTATTGTATAAATTGCTTCATTAATTTACCCTGTGAGCTTGTGGCAGTGCGAATAGTGTTCCTCATAATACGGGCTCTGGTACGGGGTTGTTGCCTAGAGCCGCATCCTCCGCCGCTGCCACTCTGCTTGCCTCCACTCGTCCCTCCGCCCCCACTACCTCCGCCTCCATTTCCGCCGCTCTTGCTGGCGTCAGTCTTGCTCAAGTCTAGTCGATCCGGGATGATAGAGAAAGCGGCGCGGCATATGGTGCCGTCCTCGAGCAAGCAGGCGATATGGGCCGGGCCTGCGGCCACTGCCCGCACGCCGCGCAGGGAGCTGAGAGCCGACGACCCAGCACCGGTCCCATACCGATTCCAACGCTCTGCTACTTCTTTAAGTCTGGAAAAAAGTAATGGGTTATTAAATAGACTATGACACATATTGTACAACAAGAGCATAAAACGAGCCATTTTAAGTTGCAGATATACAGATAGCGAAGTAATACCATCTCAATTACAACTGTCTAATCGATTGGTTTCAATCATTACAGAGTATCCAGTCAATTTTAGTACAATCCATCAAAATCTGTCTAGCCATTCTAGGAAGCCGTGGTGGCCTAGTGGTTTGACCTATCGCCTCTAAAACAGAGGGTCGTGGGTTCAAACCCCAGCTCGCACCTCTTGAGTTCTTCGAAATTCACGTGCGGAATTACATTTGAATTTACCATGAGCTTTGCGGTGAAGTAAAACATCGTGAGGAAACCTGCACAAACCTGCGAAGAAATTCAATGGTGCGTGTGAACGTTTCCAATCCGTACTGGGCCCGCGTGGGAACTATGGCCCAAGCTCTCTCATTCTGAGAGGAGGCCTGTGTCCAGCAGTGGGACGTATATAGGCTGGGATGATGATGATGATGATCCATTCATTACATTTTTTTTTTCATTTCATTTCATGTTTATTTTACATATTCAACTGCTCGAAAGTTTATTGGATGATATAGCTCTTTAACTTAAGGCCGCCTATTGTTTACCTCTACTTTAAATCTTCTTTAGTACCTATGTTGTGTATCGATATTATGTATGTATATCGAAATTCGGAAGTCGATAAGTAAAATTCTGCTCTCTGGTTATAATACTGGTGTCTTAAACTGACTCATTTAAATCTTATTGTCCTAATAAACTGACTGCCTAAAGGAGGAGGTCATTCTCTCAAAGAGAGGATGACCTGCCTAAAGATTTTAAAAGAGAAGCGAGGGATAGAGGAAGATGGCAGCGGCTGGAGGAGGACTATGTCCTGGAGACAACCTGATACGAATGTGGCTGGTGTCAACAATCTATAATATTGTATTTTTATTATCAGTGAATAAAGGCTATTTTTATTTTATTTATTTATTTTACTGTCCTAATAAATTATTAACTTAATATTTATTTTTACTCATTTAATTACGTCAATAAAATCCTACATTAAAAGTTTAGCTAAAAGTTAAAACGACATTCAATATCTGTTAAGTAGGCGGTGCGAAGTTCGGCAGGACAGCTGGTTGAAATTATAAAATCCGATCCAGAGCGTGTCGGACACGCCCAAGAAAGGGTTCCGTAGCCATTACGATAAAATGTAGTAATTGTACTTTGTTCAGAATCTTCTAAGTTTAGGTATATTTTATACCTTAGGCCGCTATTTACTCTTAAACTAGTAAAAATTATCAAGCAAACTTAGCCGTTATAATTTTCCTTGTAAGTTTGATATACTTATTACCATCATCATTTTTTTTTTAATTTTCTAACCAGCGGTTTAGCATTTAGAGGAGCAGGGGAACGCTCAACTTTAAAACCATTAAAACTATGCGGTTCTGTTTTTGTAAAAGAACCCAAAAAAGGAAAAACTAGTCTAGTAGTCTAGAACTCTTTGTTAAATAATAGCTTCAATTGTAGAGACAGTCAGGTTTTTGTTTCTTTAAATTTATCAATTTATTTCATACTTTAATGATGAAAATGGTATTTTGAAAGTATCATAATATACACATAGCATGTCCCACGGCTATGCCACATGGGGAGAAAGTATCTTAAATATTGTAGATAGATTTTTTTCTGAAATACTTATTTATTTTTATTTTGAATACAACCTACACTACTCCCAAAGATTTTTGGATAATCTCCTATCTGCATGGAGAATCCAATCCATCCAATGGAAAAAAAAACACCACATTATCTTTCCTGAAATAGTAAAATTTCAAATTTGTAAAACAAAAAAGAAGATAAGTTTTTTTTTTTAACGACTCTTATTTGAAAAGAAAAAAGCCTTAGGGCCTTAGAGCCTTTTGGATTGGTATTACAATATTATTTTACATGGAACTACATAATTTAAGCTTAGTCATACAATTGGGCATACATAAATTATGCTTCTTTGGAGAAGCGTCAATCATGATATTCAAACTCAAAATTCAAATTCAAATTCAAAAAAATATTATCAGTACTATGTATATTTTTAGGAAGAACATATGTGATTTTCCCACTAAAGTCGATAAGCCAAAGGCTACTAGAAACATAGGACAGCATAAAGTTCCATCTTACAGACTGGCTAAAACCAAAAAATTGTTTCTGGGAAATTGCATACATAATACGTTTTAAAAATATTACAAATGAAACAGATACAAAATTCAGATCTATTGTCAATTAATATCTAATGAGTATTATAAAGTTAATGATTTTATCATGGACAAGGTTATTTGGAAATAATTCTGATCTGCATTACCAAGTATACTTTTGGCAGTGACTTAAAACAATTCAACTGCACACGATTGAACTGTTTAAGCCAGTGTTGCCATACAATTTAATTTATTTTATTATTAAGTTAATTTTCAGATAAGGTCCTCACTGAAAATCAGCGCCACGTCTTGCCTTGGCATTATGCTGAGTGGGGACCTATTTAGCATCATGTACGTCTTTATTTGTTTTATGGCGTTAAATAAATGTATTTTTTTTTCTTTCATTGGCGAACCGTTGAAATAGCGAACCTACTGTGTTAAATAAAAATAAAGTTGTGTTAAATACTTGTGATGTATAAATATCATTTAACAATATGGTAAATCTGATTAAAATAAATATGTAGCTCATTGAGTGTCTTGCCGGATTCTTCCCAACAAAGGTTTTTCCAAACCATGGTACATTTTTATTGACATTCTTAAGTGCTTGTTATAGCCTAAATTGAATAAAGATTATTTTGACTTTGACTATCCCACAAATATATTATGCAAGTCAGTTTTTGTTACCTAATCATGTCTAAACTGCTGAACTGATTAAGATGAAATTCATTATATAGATAGTTTCGAGTTCCTGGTATTTTGTTATTACCTGTAGTGAACTGTCATACCTATCATATCTTAGCTTACTGTAACCCATCATACGTATAATTTCATATTATTTGTCGATTAGTTCTTAAACCTAGTGTATCCTCATTGCAGTTAGTAACTGGTAGTTATCCCATTGGAAACTGGTAGATTATCAAACAAGTCCTCCACCTACTCACTGTGTCTCAGTCAATCTCTACACTGGCAGAATCTTCAAAAAATTGATGGAGCCACTTCCCCCTAAATTTGAACAGAGTTCCTGTAAAATTACATAGTTCCCGCAGGATAGAGATAAAAAGATCTATGCACACGGAGTTGCAGGCAACATGCTAGTTTATTATATTAAATGTTGAACTTAAAGTTCCACAGGGACCCTTTACCAAGAATTTTAGAGCTGGTCATGATTTTGAATAGGTCCAGACTGTTTCACTTTAAATTACTTAACAGATTCTAGACCACTAAACTTATTTTTGTTTTTAGTTTTTAAGCAGTCAGTTTTCGATTTTTTTATTTTTTATTGTTGACTGTAGTTGCATTTTCATCTAAACAAGTACATATCTATACCAAGTCCATGCCATTAATCATTGAGAGTACTTGAGATAATCCTGATCAGACCAGGTTGCAGCAACTGCCAGATTATTGTTTGTCACCAGATTTCCATACAGTAAATCTGACCACTGGAAGTGGGGCAAGAACAAAGATATTTGACCCATATATACATAGCAATTCAAATAAAAGATTGTACAAAAATAAAAGCTTTGTGTTCAGTAAATCTATTCCAACCATCTGCTGACATATTCTGAATAAAATAATGTTAAGATACCTTGTCCAGCAGTGGACATCTACCAGCTGATGATATCACAAATCTTCCAACTATAAAGCTTAATTGCATTTTGTTGGGCAATCAAGTACTGAAGGTATATTAATCACATTGTAATGAGTAGCATTATTTGATAGTAAAATAATACCTTTCTGAGAATACTAAATATTACTTAAATGGGAGTGCCACTTTGGTATGACTTGAATATGGCAAACAAGTTTGTATGTCATATTTCACTTCCACTTTAAGTTTTACTTTTATCTTAAATCAAAAATGCCATACAAATGCAACTGAAAGAGGCTGATCACTGTTGTTGAATTAATTATTACTCAAAAGCTAATAATCATGTTTTCTAGACAAGGCACTACTTACTGCATAGGGCAATTCTTGATGTCACATAAATAGAAGGCTAGAGGGTAATTTAACAATGCTTATTTCACATTATTATGCTAAGATAAGGATATCAGGTAAATATTTGACAAATTGACATCAGTGATATTTATATTGATATTATTAAAAACTATACAAGTACCTACAATAAAAGATACAAGATGTGTATGCGTTAGTTATAATATTGGTCATAGCGTCTTAGTCATGTAGGTACTGACAAATTCAGAGTGCGATTTGATCGCGACAACTCCCAAATACATTACGCCATCATGTCTCCATTTGGCAAACCTTCATCCACCATCCGCGTTTTTAAGACAAGGCGACATTTTAATGCGACAATATTTACGAAATAATCAAAACGTGGCCTCCATAGATAGGTATAGCAACGATCACGAAACTTTAAGGTGTCTGCATGTGGAAAGTATATCCCAATTCATTTGTAGATTGCATGGAAGTTGTGTAAAATACTTACACTTAAATATGCTTACCTGTCTATCAATTGATCTTCAGTGCCAGGCAAAGGATGGACCATAAAATGCATTGTAGACATTTCCAAAGGTCCTGTTCTGTATTCGTAATAGATTTCTGCGGTTAAACTTTAACATTTGTTAAATCCATTTAAATGAAATGACACGATACTGCCCAAGAGAACACCACCATCTACAATACTTCAACAGCCACCATTGTTCTCGTGGTTTCTTTCGCGATCGTTTCTCGATGTCGTTCTCGTCTCAAATACATGTGAGGCGGTGCGTGACGGAAAAAGAAAGAAAATATCAACATGGCAACTAAAGCGTAATCATCTGTATGTTGGTATTATTTTAAAGATTCCATTCATTATCCAACTTAAACTGAATGTTGCTAAACATTGGTGCACATTACCAGATATTTTTAACATTTTTGTAACGAAAATCACAATATGAAATAAATCAGTTTAAATTCCTGTATACTTTTAAACTAAATTTTTTACTGACACAATACCGGGTGAAATTTAGGACGTAATACAAAATTGAGTTTCATGCTCAGTTATTGCTGGGTAATGTAGAGCAATTACTTTTTTGTAATAAGTCAGAAAAAAATTGTGGTTTCTATACATTATTGAAATATGAAATCATGAATAATGTATGGAAACCGGAAATTTCATCAGACTAATTTCAACAAAAGAATTAATGCATTATGCCGTAAAGATTTAGTTTTGCTGAGTTCGCTGAGTTTTAAAGTATTTAAATGTATAGATTTAACCCCATTAGCTATCCAAAAAAAAAACGATTGATACAAAAAGACGGCCTACTCCGAAATTCGAAAATCTAAGTTTTTATCGTACCGTCTCTCTTACCCTCGTAATAAAAAGTATAAGTGTCAGAAGAACCGAACAACATAAACTTCGATTTTCATATTCGGAGTAGCCCCGCAGTCAGAAGGCTACTCTGAAACACGAAATTCGAAGTTCGTATCGTACCGTCCCTCTCACTCTCGTATTAAATAACATAAGCGTAGGCGGGACGGTACCATACGAACATCGATTTTCGAATTTTGTGGTAGCCTTGCAGTCTCTCTTCTCATGCTCTTCTATTGGACTGTCAGGTCTGTAATGTCAACTCAGGAAAATAAATAGTTGGAAAAATGGCGGCCAAGTCAAGGAAACGACTCCTCAAATCTGAAAATAAATTATTAGAATTCGATAAAATTCAATTGAGTGATATCATCTGTTCAATTTGCCAGTCCATTCTCTTAGAACCGGTGACGTTACCATGTCACCACAGCTTTTGTCATTGTTGCTTCAAAGGTAGCATAGAAAATAATGCTTTGTGTTGTCCTCTATGTCGGTTGCGAATCGGGTCTTGGCTAAGAACAGCAACTAAACAAGAGAAGATAATTAATATTAAGCTTTGGGACTTCATCAAGTCAAAATTTTCGCGTGAAGTCAACGCTAAATCTCTAGGAGAAGACATAGTCTTAAGTCAAGGTAAGCTACATAGAATGTTGATATTGGATTATCTGTATTCTACTGGTAGATAAATAGTAAATTGTTTTATTCCTTGATTTAGGTTATATTTGGCTCCAGGTGAGCAGAGGATTTAGGAAAATACATTGCTTTTAGGGTTCCATAGCTCAGTTCGCAGAAACTTTCTTGTCCATCTGTGTGTCTGTCCTCCTGTTAAGACCCTTTTCTCAGAAATGCAGGGAGATATCAAGCTGTAACTGGAATCAAATTCTCAGGTCCCTGCCCTTTAGAGCAAGCAGTGTGAAAACAAATTTCTAGGTCAGCAAAATCCAAAAATACGACTATTAAATAAAGAGTAATAGGGTGCTTCCACTTGTCTTGTAAAATTCAAATCTGGTATGAAGGCAGCTGCACAATGGAAGTGTATGCGATTCATACAAAAGGTGTCGAGACCCTATAAATAAATTAGCCTCCGCTATCTGTTTTGTTATATATATTATGGGTATATTGTATGGAACCCTTTAGGTATTCTATGGGTCAGTCCGATTCACACTTGGCTATTTTTTACTGGTGTGCAGTGAAACTTGTGAAAAAAGAAAACTGTGCCGTTAGCACCATAAGGTTGAAAATGCCTGGCATACACATTTTGTTGAAAAAAGGGACTGCTAACCCTGGATATTTATAAATTAGGGATGGGCCGAATATTCGTTTTGTATTCGGCAGGTTTACCAAATATTCATATTTGGCTGAATATTTGGCTAAATCACCAAATGTTTGACAAAGTGGTACCTCTAATTTTTTACTGTATTGAGCCATTTATGACTTCAATGTTAATGTTTACGGCCCATCCATACTAATGTTATAAATGCAAAAGTGTGTTTGTATGTTTGTCTGTTTGAACAGTGCGCGATAACCGAATATCACGCGGGCAGAGCCGCCGGCAAAAGCTAGTACCTAATAATTTGTACAGTACCCTTGATGTGCGAATCAGACTTACACTTTCTTTTATTATTACAATCAGTGCAGTCACTTTTAGTAGATATGCTTCTCTTGCTCAGTGTGACCTCCACTGAGAATATCTACACATAATTTTCTACCTTATAGGATGTTTTTTCTTTTAAGGCATGTAACATAGCTGTTGTGCAAGGGTATCGGGGTGGGTTTCAAGCCATTCCCTGTACAGTACCCGGCATTTAAGATTGCATATAGGTCTTTGGAAAGAGATTAAGCTAATTTCAGCTTTATGGAGCATTGTCACACACTACTTACGTGATGTTTATCAGTCCTTGTACAGGTGCAATAGAGTATAGATGCATTTAGATGAAAATATTTAATATAGAGTTGTTGAAACCCCCCTAACTTTAAATTATATGATTGCATCTTTAGGAAAAAGGGAGAATTATCCTTTTTCTACTAGTTGCAACAGCTCCCTAATAGATATCTACAGTTTACATGTCATTAATTTGACATAAAGTAATTAATTCTGCAAACTGAAGAGTTTATTTGATATAAAATGTCACATGATAATAACGATGATTGATGGGCGGTCGCCAGTGCTTCGAAATCGTCCTAGGTAGCCAGATGTCTCTATCCAAAGACCAATGTGCAATCTTTAGCGCCTGGTACTGCACGTCTGAGCACTAGACTTGTACTTGGTCAGGTTCCTTAATATCCCTAGCACTTTCAAATTGATACCTACCTCCTTTGTTTGATAGTTCTTGATATTCTAAAATCATTTATCATTTAAAAGAGTTATTCACATAATCTTGTTAATAAAAAAAAGGTATTATGGTTCTGTTGATACACACTTGCATTTTATAGTTTGTTAGTTTTACTTTTTTACTTGTTGTCAATTTTGTTATTTTTTTTCCTGCATGTTATTGCTTAATTCTAAAGTTTTACAAATCTGTTAATCACACTCACAGACGTCCAAGATACAAGCTCAGCCTAGTTGGGAGTCTGATATGTTCTGTATTGTATCAAATATGTTCCAGTTAATAAAAATATTTGTATTTGTTATTAATAAAATTATGATATTTGAGTTTTCTGTAACACAGTCTGAATCATTGACATAATTTTTTGTTTTAATGATTTTCAGACCAATCTAGAGTATTATTGAGTGAGCCAGGAGAAATCAGGGCTGAATATGAAGCCGAGCTCAAAAGGTTGCAGGAGGAGAGACTACAGCTTGAGCAAAAACAACTTCATGAATCCGCAGTCTTAATCAAGTTAGTAAATGTGATCCAATATAGTAGTATATTTTTGCACTCTGATTTCATTATGCTTTTAAAATGTTTTGTTTTTACTTTTACAAATGTACTTGTTTGAATACTCTTGAACAAGAAACACTCTTAATTAAGTTTCATGATTTCACTTCTATAATGTGTGTGTTTTGTTATGTGTAATACACATAACACAACATTATTTTAATGAACTTCCAGATAGACACAAAAATTGCAATAATATTCGTACCTACTTCAACTATTGTTGCTGTAGTGATGCATTTATATAACAAGAGCTAGCTATTTTTTTATTTAAATTAAATTTGACTCAAGTATTAATATATAAAATATATTATTATATTAATGTTATAAATGAATATTCAACTGAGAATCAACATAAATAGATCTTTGCAGTTAGTCAAAAGTTAGTGTAAGGTAAAATATTGTTTTTTTTTATGGTTGATCACCACTTGACCACCATAACATGTCATTATTTTTCGTAGACTACTACTGTGCCGATAATTGGCCACTTCATTTAGTTAACCCACAACATGAGACATAACAGAAAAAAATAAAACTAATTGAAAGAAATTGACTTCCTTAATCTCCTTGTTAAACAAGGAAGCTAGCTCAATGGTAAAAATGGTTTACCAAGCATTACTGATTGCATTTTAGCTCTTAACAAAACAAGCGAGAATATTAATATAATTTCACCAGAAATAGCTTCCCATAATAATAATAATAAAGTTTATTTTCAGGCATTCAGAGTACACCCTTATTATGTATAAAATAAAATGAAATTAAAAATAAACTGAAATAAAGTTAACATCAATAATAATAACAAAATGTATTTATAAAATAAAGTTCATGCCAGTTCCTGTTCTAAGTAAGATTAAGCTGCTGTTTTATTTGAGTAATTTATTTTTATTTAAATAATTTTAGGAAAATTCAGGAAGAGGAGGCTGAAACTCGTAAGAAGTATTTAAACAGGTGCAAACAAGATGAAAGTTTGGCACAACAAATCCAAAAAGAACACAATAAAAGTGGTGCTTCCGTGAAAAAACTTAGTCAATCTGAAGCTGTTGTAAAACCAAGATTGAAATCCTCCAAGATAGATGCTTTCTTAACCAAAAAGTCAACACCTAGTTTCATGAAAACGTAAGTATTTAAAAAGTGGGGAAAAATAAGCCATTATTAAAAAAAGTAGAGCTCACAAGCTGAAAAACTTGTTTTAGTTAAAAGGATGTTTTAAAAAAAATTATATCCTTTTTTTTCGAAATTTTGGAAAAATATGGTTTGTCCTACTCAGAATCAAGAGCACAATCGATTCCGATAGTTTAAATAGATGTCCCCATAAAAAATACCAGTTTTTCGACGTTTTTTTCAGACACTCAGTATGGGCGTGACAAAACTGACTCGTAAAATTTTATATGAAAAAATGGGGTAATTTTTTAAACGATCGGAATCGATTGTGCTCTTGATTCTGAGTAGGAAAAACCATATTTTTTCCAAAATAATAAAAAAGAGAGAATGGGTATACTCTTTTTTGAAAACGCCCAAAAACATTATATTACATTCATTCGTCCACTCATAGGTTGACTGATAGAGAAAGAGTGAGAAGCAGTTCGCCTTTATACATAAATAAATATAGCTTAATTTTTGTCAATTTTCTTTTTTCCTTATTTTTGTACAATAAAGTTTACATACATTTCATTGCAATTAACGCAAATCTTACCACCTATCATATAAAATAGATATTGAGTTGTACTTGTATTAGTTATACATAGCAGTGGTTACTGATGATATTCTGATTCACCAATATAATCTGGAAAGGTTGAGTTATAAAAATACTTACAATGTAAGTACTTTACTAACTTTCAGGACTGCAGTCCTAATAGACGACAGTACAAATAGTTCCGATTCCGTAAAGTCGCCAGCACACTCGGAAGATCGAGGATCACCGGAAATGGTTCCAAGTTATAGCAAATTTCTAAAAAACAAGTTGGATAAAAAAGTCCGTAACTTTTCTGGGTTTTGGAATAAAGAAAACGGTGACAACTATAAAACAAAGGTAAATTCTGAAATCATTACAGAACAATAAGATCACCTTTTGTTGACCTCCTATAGTGCTAGCGGTACGTACGCCCCGAAATTCAGCAAAAAGCTGCACATGGTGTTAAAGGCATGGAAATCGGAACGATTGATCTTTAGGCCATATGAATAATTTGACCTGTGGCACAAAAAAAAAGAGAGGAGTTAGGACGTCTTCTTTTTTGTACAAGAAAAATAAAAAAATTGTTCTGATATCTATTGTGTGTGGTATCTAATGAAAGGGCTTACTAAGCCGATTCTAAAAACATATCACATCATGATATTTGAGTCACTTAAGGCCTATAGATCAATCGTTCCGATTTTCATGTTTTTAACACCATGTGCAGCATTTTGCTGAATTTCGGGGCGTACGTACCGCGCTAGCACGATGTGCAGCACTATTAGTTATTTCTTGACACTCTTAATTCTCGATTTCTAATGTTAAATAATTTGTGTGTGTGTTAATAAGCCTCTGCAATGCTTGTTTTTTTTTATTGAGTAGATAAAAGAAAAGAAAATATTTTCAGAAAACCGAATTACTACCTCACTTAAATAATGTACTTTCCACGGATGGTAAAGATTTGGATAAAATTCAAACTGCAACCCAGTCCTTACCAGTGTCTCTACCGTACACTGGTATACTTCAACATAAGATTAATACAATAGATAAAAGAAGCGTCGGAAGCGGAAGCGTTGACTCCATGCGGCAAGAGTTATGTTATTTCAAGCCAGTACAAGGAACAACTGCTACGAGGTTGGTATATGCATTTACCTGTTTTTAGTACATAATAATTTTAAATATATATCCTTATAAATGTTTTAAATCACCAAAATCACATCGTTTGATTTGATACCCATATTATTAAAAGTAAAAAAAGATTTAACACACTTTTTGTTCGCGGCCGCCATTTTAAATATTGTATACCCTATGTCACTGCGACTGTTGATGAATTTAAAGCCCAGTTGAGTTTAGACCTGCAAGAATAATCATGCAAATTACATTACATAGAGCCGTCCGGTTAACCACTTCATACTCGTTCGCTTAACGGCCTCGCAATTCAAGTGGCCCGAAAGTGATTAAGTTAACTGTGTGATTAAAAACTATTAACAATAGAAACCTTTGTTTCAGTTATAATGCTAAACGCGGTTTTCCAATTCGAGTTCCCGTTATGCGTTTGGAGAAGTCAACAGCTCTCATCCAGAAGGAGTCGCCTACACGTATGCAGTATGTCGAAGGGTTGTGCCTTCTTCGTAATTTGTCCCTTGCACAAAACTTGCCCTCCGCATTTGTTATAGCACTCAATAAGGTAAGAGTTTCTATTGTACTATAGAAAATAACTTTATTCCAACAATGTGCCCAGCGCTAAAGTAGAAAGTCTTACCAAATAAATGACAAAGATTAAATATAGCAAGGAAACTAGGTATTCGTTTTAAACTGTTTGGGTTACGTACCAAAAAAGTAACCCAACATACCGAAGTGCATGTTTTTATTTGAATAAAATAAATTTCAGGAACATACAAACAAAAGCCAATCACATACGAAATCGAGAGTAAAGCAGTGCACAACTACATGTTCAACTCGGCCCTCGTTATCTAAAGGTAAACATTCCATTCAAGTTGATGGCATCACTAAATTAAATGAAGAAATTACTTTAAGACGCACACGATCTATGGGAAGCATTCCAAAAGAAGAAAATGAAACAACTCCAAAAAAAGCGAAACCCAAACTCAGGCAGGTATCATCAGAAAGAAAACCATACTTGAGAAGTGAATCCAAAAAACTGAATGCCAAAAAAGAACTGAAAAGTCCATCATTAAATCCAGACTCTGTTAATAATAATAAGGTAAACTTAGCTGTAAAGAATTTATCTAGTCCATTGCAGCATTGTGATGTTAAGAAGATTTTTGAAGAACAACTTCGAATTGTGAAACAAATGGAGCAGGAAAAAACTGATCTAGAGTTAGCGTGTAAGGTAGACGCCGAGTTAAACGGACGTATGCGCCTGCGCCGCCCGGCGGTCAAGCGCCACGTGCCGCTCTCCTATGCTCTACGACCTGCTAAAAAACTTAAGGCTTAAATCTTCCACATTACAAAGACTGTAATCGACTTAAAATACAAGTGCGGCCCTTCAATCAAACGTAAGAAAAGATCTATATATTATAAAGTAAACGCCAAAAACATTATGTATAAATATCGTCTTTTTTGGTTAGATCCCGATTAGCCAGATTCTTGTTTCGTCGAAATTTTTAATTTAAACAGAACTTAAACAGGTTTCCTTAAAAATATGAATCTTACCGATTTCTAGGCAATCTAAGTCATGCAACAACAAACAAGCAAGAACCCGACGAAACAAGAATCTGGCGAATCGGGAACTAACCCTTTTTTTCTGTTTTTATTTTTCAATAGTGTGATGAAATGAACATATTTTTTGGGGTAAAAAGGTATTGAGAAATGTTAATCTACCGCCACGCATTAAAAGATTATAGTCAAGCAAAATAATACGCTTAGATACTGGGGCGGCTGCTTCGAAATTCGAAAATCGAAGTTCGTATCGTATCGTCTAATATTAGTATCAGCGGGACGGCAAGGTAGGAAGTTCGAATTTTGCACTTCGTAGTATAGGGCCTGCAAGGCTACCACGAAATTCGAAAATCGAAGTTCGTATCGTACCGTCCCGCCTACGCTTATGTTATTTAATACGAGAGTGAGAGGGATGGTACGAGACGAACTTTGAATTTTGTGTTTCGGAGTAGCCCTGCTGTTCCTGCACAGAAAACGCAATTAAGAAAGGGCCACACAATTATGGAGAGCCAATTATAGTCTTTTAGAAACAATTGTGCTCCTATTAAAAATGAAAATCAAGTTATGATATGTAATTGTTAGTACTACTAGATGATCATTTTTACTGAGGAGCAGGTATATGATTACATATTATTATTATGGTTAGGAAGCTTATGGCCAAAAATTGGACTGTTCCCATCTGTTAGCACTTAGCATTAATTTGTTACCACTGTCATTTTAATTTTTAACACCAAGTGAAATTTAAATTATAATAAGAATATGGCCCCCAGAAATTTTACAACAAAAGTCGTGAATTTTTAACACAATCCTTACGCAAATGCAGGTAAAGGTAGTGCCACCAGAGTTGAGGTTACGCACACAAGAACATGTCATGTAGTGACATTTTAATTCATTCTCCTATTTAACCAACTTCAAAAAGGAGGAGGTTATCAATTCGGTTGTATTTTTTTTTGTTTGTTACCTCAGAACTCCGTCATTTATAAACAGATTTGAACTTTTTTTTTTGCGTTCGTCTTCAATTAGGTCCCATAAGCACCAAATCAAGATCCGATGATTGGATCTAAAGAAATCGAAGGAACTCTTCGAATTTTGTAGGGACACCCATAGTAAATTGGATATATTTAGTAGTAACTCGTGCATTTGCTCTTGAATATAATCATTTGGTGAAGTGAGTGTGGTGAAGAAGACCACAGTTGACCATCGGAGTTACTACTCAATAACAAGTATTTCACGGGTTGAATTCTAATTACTTTAACACAGTTGCTAAGCAATTTATGATCTTCGTAATGCATACGGTAAAACGGCCCTGGCGGTGAAGCACCAGGACTCCTCAATAATGAAAGTATCTTAGATTATTTACAGTAAAAAGCGTGAAAAAAATATATAACACAAAATTTATCCAACTACAAAAAAACCATGAAAATATTTTTTACCAATCTGAAGTCGGTCTGTGCCTAGTATAGGTCCACTCCTGCTGGCTCGTGCTGAGGCATCAACCAACTTCAGATTGGTAGAAAATTATATTTTCATGGTTTTTGTAGTCGGTTCAATTTTTTCTTAATTTTTTTTTTATGCAATCCATTCTTTATGTAGCTGTGTGTGTGATCATTCACTTCAACTCTCGTGGCACTTCCCACATCTTCACGTGTGAATTTTATTAAACCTAGTGTATATATATATATATGTAAGAGAAATTCCTAATAATTTTGGTACCTATATAAATATTATTTTACTATCAAAATAAATGAAGGAGTCCAGGCATGAGGTAGTGGTATATTAGTTTTTTGATCGAAGTAAATTTAAAACTTATTAGAAAAGATGTCATACCGAAGTAAATAAATAACTGTATTGAATATTAAAAAAAACTTGTATAACAAATCCTTTCATTTGTTATGTCACACGGTACATATGCAGAACTTATTTATCATTTGCCATCCAAGTCAGCTCTATATTCAAAAAATCATTTATTTAGCCTGCCATGGTATGTCCGTGTTTGGGTCACAACAATAATTTTTATTTTTACAGACGTGATTTACAGAATCAATCCCCATATTTCTACTTAAGCTGTGGTGAATTCGGAGCGAATAGGCTATAACACATGGACAGGCATACACGAGTGTGGTCCTTGTTTATTTCCTCTTGAGATATGGAACTATAAAATACCTATAGTTTTAATTTTTCAATTACCACTTCGTAAGACTACGATTTCTCGAAACGACTGCATGGGTACGTATATTATGGTTATTACGGAATAAAGCTCTGCGTTGCAGTGATGGCAGTTGATTTTAAATAGTAGAGGACACGGAGGAAGGAGGTCGACATTCGCCTATCTTTTTACCGAATAATTGAAATCTAATTTGTTGGTAAACAAGTACTTACCTAATACAGATGTTTATTTATAATTATGGCTTGGACCATATTTTTTAGTAATTAATTTGCAATATATACGTCATCTTTGTTATAAAATAGTTTTAGTAAACAGATGGGCAAAGGTAGTTGACATTAAATGGGATCTTAGCCCACTACAACTTTATTAATTTATTATCTAAATTTTATTTTATTTAGATGTCGTTCGATAAAAATAAAACAGTGCGTTTATTTCGTGTAATTTGTAGGTTTCACGTTTAAATTTATTTTAAATGCGCTAAATTATTGGTTATTATTAATAGTATAAAAATGTTGTGAGTTTATCGTTTGATATACCTACTTAGTGAGTTCCCTGTACTTTTATGTCAACTCTTGTTTCGATGAAACTTATTTAATGTCGTTTAATTTAACTAAGTACATCGGTCCGAAAATAAAACTTTTCCGATAGTGATAATGACATTTTTTTATAACAATGTAAACTTTAGATCAACCATTTTAGCTTTGTACCTATAGAAAAAAATATATGTTACAAAAGGGTTTATTTAAAATACATATCAAAAATACTTAAAAAAAGGCTTAATACTTTAACCCTTAAATGCAAGTGGTTAACAACGAAATAGTGGTAATATCAAAAAATATAAAATTGCAAGTTTTTTCGACAATATTCGGGTGTTGAGTAAATGCTTGTTTTTATTCTACATCTGTTAGTCTATAAAAAAGGAGACTGCATTTAGGTGTATATTCGCTCAAACGTTTTTGATTTCGTATCTATCATACCCGTGAATACAAACATTTTGATTTTGCGGAGAATACATAGTATAGGCTGCATTTTACATCTGTTAATTATTACAATATTCACACAAAAATCCATGGATATAGACTTTTTATTATTTCTCATTTTTATTACGCCATCTGGTATTAAAAGGAGACAAGAAAACATGAATTTAAGGCGGCCCCTAAACGGTCAATTATATTGTGCAATATCGCGAATTGTGCAATATTATTGACCGTTTAGGGTTAATATTGAAGATTGCACAATGATTGACCAAAAGTTTGAGCGAGTTTAATTTTTATTGCACCATATTTTTATATTGCATCGTGTAGGGTCAGTATTGCACAATATTCAATACTATAGTGAACATGAAAACATTGTGCAGTTCGTATTATTGTGCAATACAATTGCTCGTTTGGATTCAGAGCGCCTTTTAATCTTATTGTGCAATAATAGTACATTATGATACAAGTGTGCTATGTTGGTCATTACACTCGAGTCGGTTTTTAAGCCTGAGCCGAAGGCGAAGGCTTAATGGAGACGAAAAGTGTAATGACCAATGCTCACGTGTTTCATACGACGTTTTTCAACACACTTGCGAGGAAAAGTAAATAAAAGTTCACATTTATTTAAAAACTTTAATTATTGAAACAGTTATTAAAACCCATTTAAAAGATGGCGGCCGTAATTTTTTTTTTTCGCGCGCTCAGCGCTGCATGCGCGCGCAAGTCTGAGATAAGGGCACCGGCAAAGTAGCTAATCAGCCACATATTTATAAATTTTGAAATTGGGTATTTATAGTTAAAAATACACCGTCAAATTATAAATACCAACAAGCTAACAAGCAGTTTCATGAAATTCTTTAATTATTTATCACATTTTGAATTGAATTTTATATTTACGCAAATAACTACTTAGCTGTTTTCGAAACATTAATACTTCTTGCTAATATTTAAAAAGATATGTAATGAAAAGGCACTAGTGCGATAATGTAATGTAAAAGGCACGGCATGGGTAATATTCTGCATTATCAGTGTAAATACGCTGTAATAAGACCTACTTTACGAGCAGGTGTGTTGAAAAAAGTATTGTACAATGTTATTGTAGGTCTAGGGGCCGCCTAAGAGTTACGTAAGTTAGGGGTGACACTCTTTCCCGGCCCGGATAATACCGATCCTGTTTTTCCTGTACATGCCCACAAAACCTCATGTCAGTTTCTATGGGCGTGTACACGAAAAACAGGGTCGGTATTTCCATATCGGTATTATTCGGGCCGGGAAAGAGTGTCACCCGTAAGTTCGCATCAAAAATGTATACGGCTCTACAATTAGCGTTCGCACCCCTTCGCAGCCATTGCGCGCGATCCGCGGGCTAAGTGTGGAGCGGGCTTATGACTTTTATATCGTATCATCATATGTACGTAGATGAAGAAATTGAATCTGTAGTTCGAAGGCAACCCGTAATTATATATTTTTTCTTGGTTTAATGAAAAAACTTGTACTTATTGGAAATAAGCTCTATTCAAAAGACAGTCCATTTTTATTTAATTATTGTATTAGAACAAAATCACTTGAATATGAAACACGAGCTTGCTTAGTACATATAGTCGGGGTCAAAGACATTTTTACACTTACCTTGTCGCCGTCACTTCATATATCATAAGTTTTTGAGCTATAGCTCCGTTAACAGGAAGGTACTGAGCCATAAGGCATAATATGCAAGCGATGGTTTTTGGCGAAGATATTAATAATTGTTAAATGCTTTGCATGCTTCTGTTACTTTGTTTTAACCTATTTATTAAATATAATAACTGATCTTTTTTAAAACTCCGTCTTTAACGATGTAAAATTCATTTAAGATTTTTAAATTAGTTAAAATTAAAAAATGGGGTAATCATTTTTATCAGTTTATTATCTTCAGATTTTTCAGCCTCAAAAATAAGTCCTTGTAGAATTAAGGAATCAAATACCTAAATTGAATTAGGTTGATCAGAAATTTACACGCAGATCTTAAACTTAGATAAATAATCATAAAATTTAAGGTGCCATTTTATATTTTGTAAGTTTTATAACTTATACTGCAAAAGTGTTGTCACTAAAATGCTATTAAGTATATATTTCTTGTATTATATATTACTTAATTAACTAAACTGCAAGTAGTATATTTTAATACGACATTTTTTTTCATATTGTTCACTATTTTTTACATGTTATTGAGGGAGGCTGAATTTACAAAAAAAAAATTGAATTTGAGCGCTTTGTAACATATCGCACAGTAATGCTTTATAAGCAGTAAATCTCTCTTATTTTTTACCCGACTGCCTTAGGGTTATTGGTTTTAGTTATCTCTTTGAATGATGTAAATGTATAGTGCTGTGAATCTTATTTAAGGGTTAATATTAGTCACGAACACCTTAAGTTTCAAACATTTTTGTATTTATATAAAATTAACAAATGTATTAACTGTCCATTGCTTCAGTCAGACTGTATATAGGTGTACTGTGTAAATATTAACTGCGGGGTTAAAAAAACACTGATAATCTTTTTACAGGTGACTTACATACACAGCAAACAACTTTATAGTTCGATGCAAGCTGGTTTCAAATATATTTTTTTGTGTGATAGCGTTATTTTTTTTAAATGTTTAAAAAAAAAAATAGTTCCCTGTAAAGAGGTTCTCTGTGAGAGGTTGCTATTTAAAAAAAAAATCTGTTTACCCCTTCATTCGTCTCCTCAATAATTCTGAATAACGACAGAACTGTTACAGAAATAAAAATCAGAATTATATGTTATGCAGAAGGTATATAATCCTCTATAATGACTAATTAAATTTTGACCACTCTCGCGAACATAAGATATAAGAAGGTATTTTTTATTAATCTATGATCGCACAGCAGCTACACCTTGTATCTTGTTAACATGTAAGATAGATGTGAATGAGTGAAAGGCAAATACGACCATTTGTTTTTTACTTGCTGAGTCTACTAGTAGTACTAAAACAGTCGAGGTCAAAAGATCTTTACACTTTACTACCTTGTCACTATTACTTGGACAGAGGGCATACAGTGACAAGGACCTTGTCACAAGGTAGGTGTAAGAGTGTAAAGATATCTTTGGCCTCTGCTGGACATCACCCATCTGCTTGACGTAATCAAAAGGGATTCCGTGCATTTGGTTGATAACTTGAGAAATTGATGAATAGTATTATTACATGTTTGAAAGCACAGCATATTTCTTCTTGGTCGCTTTGTTACTCACAGAATTCCACATTTTAAATCCCTGAAACCATGAATAATAGCGAAGCTAATGTTGCGCTACGACCTATCGAAAAAAGTAAAGGCGCGCTAACCGTTCTGCATTACTAATACGGAAAAACATTTAATTCTTACCGGTTAAGTTAAAAAATGAAATCGCTATTCTTTTTAGCGTCAATAATTGTAATAGGTGGGTCGCGGCAACCCGTAATAGCCGCTCTAAATTTTTAAAAAATAAAAATGATATAGTGTTTATTTCATAATTTTAACCATGTCAATTTTTATCTTTATTTACCTGCATTTGTAATTTGGTTGGTAGCAACCCTGGCATGTATCGCGCTAAAACGGCAAGCGCCTGGCTTAAAACACATGTATGACTTTACATTCGCGACAAAAGCTTGGGTGGTAAAACGTTTTATTGATTACTGTTAATTTTAGTTAAAATTAAACTTCTATTGGATATATGTACGACTTTGGTCTAGATCTCATGACATTGTGATTCGAATGTGAGTGTTAAAAATAGACTTAAGATTTGCAAAAAGTAGTTTATGAAGGTATTAATGGTGCTGTTGAATTCAATTCTCACTTAGCTCGATATTAAATTAGCTAAAATACATAGATATTGTATAATATGTGTACATGTTTACCAACAGCAATTATTAACACGCAAGAACTAACTTTATTGTCAAACCTAAGAGACAAATAAAATACCTTTTAATAATGCATTTGTTTATTTTTATTCAGTTTGATGAAATATAATACGGTATTTGACAACTCTTAAATTTGCCATATCCGGTATATTATTATAAAAATATCCTGTTTCCTGTATATTATTATAGATTATAGACATACAGTCAATGTTTAGCGAAGAGAAAAATGAATTCGGTTAAAATTGGGTTCATACTTTGTGACTTTTTAAGATTTGACTGAGCGCAACGCCAACAAACTGTCTTACAGTTTGGCGAACATTTAATATAAATTAGGTACAATGTATTTTCATTTCTTATTTAAATAAAAAAACAATTAAGGATGTATTCAAGCATGCAAGCAAGCATTACCGGTTATCATTGCATTTCGCTATTTATATCGCTAAAGCTCTCATTAGCGGTAAGTATAATCAATACCGGTATTCAAATATATTACTGGTTTCGCCTATTGACAACAATACCTCTATTTGACAATTTATTAATTCAATTAAATTTTTAGGAGCGATATAGCTCCATCGAAACAATTTATCAATAAAAACATGATAAAAACCATTACCGGTATTAACCTGTCAGTGTCAATAAATACCTACTTCCTTTGAAAAAAAAAACTTCCGGAAAACTTTCATGATAAAATTACCAAACGACTGTATACTCCAATTCAATAGAATCTAACAATCCTGTAGACACTTCCAAACTTCTAATATGAACACCGGGCTGCCTAAGGCTTTGTGATGTGACTATGATTCTTTTTTGATTCCTTTTAGATGATAATTGCAACAACAGGGACATATATAATCAAGCGTGCCCACGTTAGGGTGTGTTAAATGTGTAGAAAATTGTTAGATTCTATTGAATTGTACTTTATACTCTATTTCATCCATGATATATTATTAGCATGGCATTAGTATTTAGTTGACTAAATGAGGGCTATTGTTTTTTTTTCACTAGATGGCGCCACTGTTGCGTGAGGTTTTTAAGTCTGATAAAACGGGCGTGAAAACCAAGTTTAGATAAAAATCATGTTTAATACATCTTAAAACAGTACCATAAAAATATCGAGCAACCACAGTATTGCGTAATCCCGTTTTGTTTGGAAAAAATGGAGGACGAAAGTTTTCGAAAGACAAAACTTGTCTCAAATTACAGGCGTTCATTGCCCCTTATCGCATAATTGCCATAATTAATTTCAGGTAATGCAAAATATTCACAAAATTATTCTAATTATAAATAAACCCGCGTAGCTCACCCAAAAACTATGAGATTTGACATTTCGTTGACCTCACGCTACACTAGCACCTCTAGCGGCGAATTCATACGCTATCGCATATTGGCCATATTTACCGGATGCACCCTCAAAGATGGGCCGCTCTACGACCACCGACCGACGGCAAGACAGGCCGAGGCTTAGATGGCGAGACGACCTGTACCCCTAGTGTATTTTTTCGGTTACAAAATACGTCTCGATCGCGTTCGCGTTAAAATCTCAATTTGTATGGAAACATGAACAGCGCCTCCTAGCGGAACGTTTGCGATGTTCGTGTTTCCATACAAATTGAGATATTAACGCGAACGCGGTCGAGACGTATTTTGTAACCGGAAACTTACAACACTAAGGGTACTGGACGCAGAACTGAGTGAGTGACCGGATCAGGGGCGTAGCTACCGCCGTATCTGGGGGCCCCCGACGTACGTAAGCAAAAATTAATAAAAAAATCCCATTTTTATTTATTTCAGAACTAGATTTTACAGGAGGCGGGGGACGCTCGATTTTAATGAAAATTTGGTCTTTGAAGTTGAATATTTTGCAAACAGATATCACTGAATCGAAAACTCTTTCTAGCAACCCCCTAATGGTATTAAAAGACCTATCCAACGATATCCCACACTCAAGGGTTGGATGAGAAAAAAGAAATCACCCCTACTTTACGTCTATTGGTGTACGCGAAAAAAATTTTTTTTTAAATTTTTAATTGTACTATTTTGTCGGCATAGTTTACATATTATCTATTCGTGCAAATTTACAGCTTTATAGCATTGATAGTCCCTGAGCAAAGCCGACGACGGACGGACAGACAGACCGACATGGCGAAACTTTATACCATTTTGGTTACGGAACCCTAAAAAGTTATTGATGTGATTTTATTCATTGGGTAACTTAGAAATGTGCTTTCAATAATATTGGCAACACCCTCATTGTTATGAGGCAACACCAGACGACGTACGGTTGATTTGGCTCTGCTGGGCTACTATGAAACTTGAAAATCGTAGTTCGTATTGTACGGTCTCGGTAACGCTTATGTTATTTAGTACGAGAGTGAGAGGAACGGTATGATACGAACTTGGATTTTCGAGTTTTGTAGTAGCCCTGCTGTACTATTTAAAGTGCATAATTCGAACTTCATATCTTGTCGTCCCGCTGTCGCTTATATTATTTAATACGAGAGTGATAGGGATGGAACGACACGAACTTAGATTTTTAATAATGTAGAGTAGCCCTGCCTGATAAGTGATAGATAGACGGTCGGACGGCCATTTTATATTGAATGAAACGAGTTATTGATTGTGAACTTAGAGAAGGCCTAAAAATAACATCGTAGCATAGATTAATCGTTGTAATATCGTGTAGTATCATATATAATATCAGAATGAACTCCAAGTCTGAAAATTATAACGAAGACCTTTTTGAATACATAAGAGTCAGTGAAGATGAAGACGACGCAAATGCTGTTGAAATACCATGCGAACTTGATGGCACTTTACTGCTGTCAACTTTGGTAGCGCAGTTTCCAGGAGCATGCGGATTAAAGTATCGTCACCCTGAAAGCAAATCCGTTCGGGGAGTCCGCATAAGTGACGGTAAGCTGCACCCTCCAAGTGATGCCGGATGGGGTAAACCTCTGTATGTTTGTGTGTTTCCTAAGGAAAACAAACGTAAGATGGAAGATGTTTCGCCAGAAAACTCGGCTGCCAAAACTAAGCGGCTTGAGAAAAAACTCACTTGTTCTGATTTAATTTGTTTGGGTTTACCATGGAAATCAACTGAAGAATCTATAAGGCAATATTTTGAACAATTTGGCGAAGTTGTTATGGTACAGCTTAAAAGGGACAAAAATGGTACATTTAAAGGCTTTGGCTTCATACGTTTTGCAACATATGTATCTCAAATGAGAGCTTTGGCTCAAAGGCATAACATTGAAGGCCGTTGGGTAGATGTACGAATCCCTAACTCTAAAGAAGGAGTGGTGCCTCAAATGCCCTGCAAAGTGTTTGTTGGAAGATGTACTGAAGATATGACGGCAGATGATCTTCGAGATTATTTTTCAAAGTTTGGAGAAGTTACTGACGTTTTTGTGCCAAGACCTTTTCGGGCATTTGGATTTGTTACTTTCTTAGATCCTGAAGTTGCCCAAAGCTTGTGTGGAGAAGATCATGTTATTAAGGGAGCATCGGTTTCTGTATCTAGTGCTGCACCAAAGATTAAAGCCAAGTCTAACCAAAGCTGGAAAGACGATGGTTATGGACCAAATAATTGGGACGGTAACAGGTCTGGTCCATCTGGAGGATCAAGTAATTCTGGAGGAAGTAGTAATATAGATACACTCAATATGCAGAATCTGGGCATCAATCCTAATGGAGGGCCACCAGCCAACTTTAATTTACCCATCAGTCTTGTTGCTGCTGCCCTCAATCAAGCTGGATGGGGTGGATTTTTGGGTGGCCCTGGTAACTCTGGACCCAATTGGCAAGGTGGACCACCTCAAGGCAATTCTGGAAAAAATTGGAACAGCAATCAAAATTGGGGTCAGAGTGGCCCCCCTCCATCATGGAATCAAGGAGGAGGTGGTAGCGGCAATCAGGGCTGGAATGGTGGTAACAAAAGTGGCAATTGGAATCAGGGTAACTGGTCAAATGGACAAGCAGGTTGGAACGGTAGTGGAAACAATGGCTCCGGTCCCTCTGCATCCGGCAATGGCTGGAACAACAACAAGCCCCAGACATGAGGTGAGAAGCCAGGGCAAATGAATGTCATTCATTTAAACAACTAGTATTTTAAGTTCATAGAGTAGTTGAATGGTTTTGGATTCCAGTTTGAAGAAGAGCTGTGTAGATTTGTGTAGAATAAACCTATTTTAAAAATATACTTCCTCTACCTATATATATTAAGCTTATATCTATGTAAGCAAGGAGTGTTATTTAATGAAGTGGAGTGCTAAGGGAGTTTGAATTAATAAAGAAGTATGTATTCTGAGATGGATGTTTTAATTTTGGTAAGAAAATGAATGCTTAGTATAAGTCTGGGTATGGCCTTTATTTGGTACATTGAAGTATGATAGTTAATCCGAAATATACTGCACAGTACCTTAAATATTTTTGGATTGACTTTAGGAATTCATTAGATATGAATGTTTTACCTTTGATTGTGAATGGGATCTTAATTTTTCTTGAAATGAAGAGCAGGATGCCATGGATGGGCATGGTATGCACAGGTGTGTGTGTCTTGCAAGAGTTAGCTGTGCAACATAGCTTGGAGGAGTGAAGTAACAGAGCCAGATGCAACATATGGATAATGGTGAGTGTGCTAAAGTATGTTCAGTGATGTTCAGCTGTGATATGTGGATGATTACCCATTGTCTGTCAGTACATACACTGCATATTTTATTTTTGAAAAATGATTAACAATGAAGTGAATATCAATAATAGTAAAAGCATTAGTAGGTACAGTATCTGATTGCAATTATTCCTACATCATCATCATCAAGTACCACGAAGGGGCAAGTACCGTTGAGGTAGTTAATACCTCAATACCTATTAAAAAAATAAATTAGTCGGTCTGAATTGGTTTTGCCAGGTTGATGTGAAGATTGATCCCTGAATTTTTTTAGCCTGGCAATTTTCTGCAAAATTTGTCATGGCAACTTATATTTGAGTCACAATCAATCAAATGACGTCAATAATGGGGTTGGGAGATGACCTACATTGACACATCTGCTGAGCAGTTCTTCATTGTGTGATGAAACTGTTCTTCTTTGGATAGGCACCTTCTAGTAGGGACTTTAGGTGGATATTATAAGCATCTTTGATGACACGATTGCGCAAATGTTGAGCAAAAAAGCGCCACGGCGGTACCATCCTTTTCTCGAAGCACTTCAGGCCATTTTCGACCCCTTCATAATCATTGTGGATAAAACTAGAAGCCTGAATTTTCAGTAACCAAGCAGACATTGTATAAACACGGTATATTTCAAATTGCATTCAATTTGAACCAGTAGTTTAAGAATTATAATTAGCCAAAGTTTCTTAATTTTGTTACTCACTGACTGACTGACCTATTATCAACTATAAGGTACTTCTAGCAGACATAGAAGCTTCAAATTTAGAATTCAATTAGTGTTAGGTGTATAAATTAAGAAAAAACTAAAATATTTTGCAATTTCGGTCGTTTTCTAGGTACACCAACTGCATAAATAACTTTGTAACCCTATTTAAGTATACAGGACAGGATTATACAGTTACATTTGCAAGGTGATGTTAGCAGAGGGGATGATGCAGTGTTATTAGCTGAGCCTTCTAAGCTCATAAGCAAAATGTACGCACTGTGGGGTCATTTTAGATGGCTTATTGGCATAGACAGTCATACCTACATGAAAAATTATAATTTTCAGAGTTTTCTTATTTATAGTGCTATAAGAGCTAACATTATGCAAATTCCAAGTTTCCAGGACAGCCGGAAGTACCCTATAAATTTATCTGATAAAGAGATTTGTATGGAAACCTCAGAATATAAATAATAAATAAGTAATATAATCGAAACAACTTTTTAATGGCTGTAGCTTTTGATCGCCTTGACTTAGAAGTTTGTTTTTTTCACAGCTTTCGGGACTATTGACCTGAGTTTAGGGTTTTAATTTCAATTCGATACCGATACTCCGCACGTTTACGAGATAAAGGGTTGTGACAGACAGACGGAGGGACGAACAGCAAAGTGATCCTATAAGGGCTCCATTTTTAGGGTTGCGGAGCCAAAATGGCAAAAACGGAACCCTTATAGTTTCGTCAAGTCCGTCTGTCTGTCTGCCTGTCTTCATACACGTAACAGAAATTGGAATTTTTTTTTTAACACGCTTCAACGTGTGGCACATAGTTCGATAGCTCTTTTGAAAAGATGTAAGGTTTCTCAAAAACTTTTTTGATTAAGTGAAGATTTCCGGAAATAATCGCTCTATCCGGCCACTCTTTCCCGGCCCGGATAATACCGACCGACCCTTTTTTTTGTGTACACGCCCATAGAAGGTCCTGTCAGTTTCTATGGCCGTGTACACAAAAAACAGGGCCGGTATTTCCATGTCGGTGTTATCCGGCCCGGGAAAGAGTGTCACCCCCCTCTGGTACGGATTAGCGACCGTCTCGCTGTCTCCTGTCTCGCGTCTCTGTCTTCTGTCTCTGTCTCGCTCGCTAATTCCTAACGTCAAGTGATGGTCGCGGTCTTCCTCCGGTGTCTTCCGGTCTCCTCGTCTTGTGACTGCACAAATGTGTAGGTATCTTTGAACAGGTACCATGTCCTTCTTATCAAATTTCAAGTTTATAGTACCTACAACTAGAAATACCCATTATAGCTTGATATATCTACACGAAAAGGATCTTGACAGTCGAACTGACGGCCAGACAGATGGACAACAAAGTGATCCTCCGCTTTCACCAAGTTAGGTACAGAACCTAATGATACAGTTTTGTGCAGTACCGGTTTTAGCACTTCCAGCGCCCTGGGCGTAATTTCCACGGCCCCTCCAACTTTTGGGAATTTTCTAGAAGGTATAGGCTTCAGGCGCCCCTTTAAGTCCAGCGCCCTCGGCGGTCGTCCCACCGCGCCCTACTCTAACGTCGCTACTGGTTTTGTGGGTTTTTTTAGTTATCTCTAGTTAGAAAACCTCTAATAAGAAACGCCTTTTTTTACTCGGCTGGATGGCAAACGAGCAAGCGGGCTCCTGATGGTAAGAGATCATCACCGCCCATAAACATATGCAACACCAGGGGTATTGCAGATGCGTAGCCAACCTAGAGGCCTAAGATGGAATACCGCAAGTGCCAGTAATTTCACCGGCTATCTTACTCTCCACGCCGAAACACAACAGTGCAAGCACTGCTGCTTCACGGCAGGATTAGCGAGGAAGATAGTGGTAGCAATCCGGGCGGACCTTGCACAAACAAGGTCCTACCCCCTGCAAAGCACAATAAAAAAGCTGACGCAGGTGCGGAAGCAACCGGTAGCAGGAAAGTAATGAAGTGCTGTGTACTGTGCGAAGTAGGTAATGAAAGGAAGTGCTGTGCCAAACTTAGGCCTCTAGGTTGGCAACGCATCTTCAATACCCCTGCTGTTGCAGATGTTTATGGGCGGTGGTGATCTCTTACCACCTGGAGACCCACTTGCTCGTTTGCCTTCCAGTCGAATAAAAAAAAAATCTGGTAATAAATTTATTTTTCTTGTGCGAAAAAATCCCGGGTGTCACCAATCAACGCGGCAAATGGAACTTATGCAGACTTGTTTGTTTTTGTTTTACACGTAACTTTAGTATGGTTACCTAAAGGCTAGACTTGTCCCCATTTGGTACTCGATGACGTATACATGTAGGACAACTTGCATCAAATCCTGTAGTACATAGTAATGATATAATGTATAGTAATGATAGATAAACATTTCGTTTTCGTATTTTTAGCAAATCTTTACGGTACTTTTATTTATATTTTCAGAGTTGCAATAATTTTCTGAATTGGAAAATGGAATCTAGAACGGTTAACACCATGCAGGCGGAAATCCATCAAAATTATGCTTCATGCCGACCTAACCGCAGGTAAAGAAAAAATAACTTATTTTCATTATTTATAATGTCAACTGATTTTCAATATTTTTAATGATTTGTAACACTTTTTTTTCCCCAGATTGCAGAAGTCAAAGGCAGTTAACAAGAAACACTATGAAAGACAGACTAACTTATAAACAAACCAGGCAAACGTTTTTCTTATACCTACTCCCGTTTCCCATATTTGTTTTAATCATTTCAATAACTTATTTTCTGCTGGTTCCTTGTAGGACTATTTTTAACCGACTTCAAAAAAGGAGTTGGTATGTTCCAATGTTTGTATTTTTTTAAAGAAAGAAATAATTTAAGAATTTATTTGCTTTATTTTTTTATGTATGTTCAGTTCACCGATTACTCAGTCAATTGTTGACCAATTTTCGAAATTCTTTTTTTATTCGAAAGAGTACTCTTCTGAGGTGGTCTAATTGTCACCAAGTCAAGATCTGATGATGGGATCCTAGGAAAATCGAGGGCAAACCTCAAATTTTATAGGCATAATGAGCATTTATATTCAGAAAGTATCATTTGATAACCTGGACCTGATGAAAAAGACCGTAGATGACCAATGGAACTCGTCAAAGCTAAGTAATGCTCGCTCGTTTATAAACGATCAAGATTAACATACCTAGATAAGCAACTAAGAAGAAGCTTTGAGTTAATGATTATTTCGAATTGATCTGATGCTGAAGTTAAAAGGTAGGCAACGGAAATCTGTTATAATATAAAACAACGTAACCAAGTTGTGTTTGGGCATTATGGAATCGTTATGAGATACACATTGGCTATGAATCACTTAAAAGTGAGATATCATAGCTCATCATTCATAAACTTCAGTTAGTCCATCTATTCTATATAGTATTATATATGTATTATATGTATATTCTATATATCTAGTCTATACTCCGTTTAAAACGTTAAACTATACTCAGTTTAATTTAAGATTTGAATTAACGGTATCTCGGTATTTCGAACACAAATTGACTAAAAATACCTACATGCACATTTATTAGCGATATTTATTATAATTTTACTATAGAAGTTAACACAATCCCTACTAATATTATAAATGCGAAAATAACTCTTGTCTGTCTGTCTGTTACGCTTTCACGTCGAAACCACTGAACCGATTTTGATGAAATTTGGTATATAGGTAGTTTGAACTCCAAGGATGAACATAGGATACCTTTTATTCCGGTAGAGGGCGCCACCGCGCGATAACCTAGATCTGCGCAGACGAAGTCGTGGGCATAAGCTAGTTGGTCAATAAAATAAATAAAACCCACTGGAACAAAAGACAATCTCTGCTGGCCTTGGCCAGCCTTACTATCCTCTAATTTGACGAACGACGTTTAACGAATCTTCAATAGTGCTATACAATGATGTACCTACTTGGCGTTCTATCTATGATCACGAAGATAAGGAAAGAACGACATTTCTTTGGATGTTTGAGAAATAGTTAATTTCTCCAATTTGCTCGGAAATGTTCTCATTAATGTTGGAAAAATCGACCGGGGAGTATATCATTATATGTACGCGTTGATGCCACGATAAAATTAATAAAAAAAAGTGGCACTAACTTCCCGGAAATGTCCGGGAAGTGTTAATTATTGTGCAGGTTTTTTACTTTTAATTTCATTCAAGACCGAAAATACACCAAACAGCCAGCCAATTGTCCAATAGTCACGTACAAAAACCTAAATTAAACGCGTTTGATAATACGGTGTATTTAAACTTAATTATCTTCTCGGACTGCTAAATATTTTGTAACAAAGGTATGTTTTTTTAATGTTGTGCGTTTAGGAATTGCCAATGTTTGGCACGAGTGCTTATATTGAAACCTGAGCAAGCGAAGGATACTAGGATCTGCAGGGCTACTACGAAACTCGAAGCTCGTATCGTACCGTCCCTCTCGCTCTCGTATTGAATAGTATAAGTCTCAGAGGGACCGCAAACGGCAGGAACTCCGAGTTTCGTTGTAGTCCTGCCGATCCGAAAATCGAAGTTCGTGTCGTTCCGTCTTTCTGATGCTATTTAATATGAGAGTGAGAGGGACGATAAGATACGAACTTCGATTTTCGAATTTCTGGGTAGGCCTCACACGCGGAAAATCGGTCGTATGTCTTTAGCATAGTACTTACCTGTGCTACGTAGCACCTGGAATTATAAAGATTATACTGGCATTCTTCTCATTCCCAGGGCAAACGATGAAGCCGACATAAGTTAGGTACAGTCACCAGCACCAATATCTGACATAACAAGCGTGCATAAATATCTGATACGACTCTATTTCTAATGCCGGAAGGACGTGTACAGATATTTTTGCACGCTCCGCTGTGGGAGATATTAATGCTGGTGATTGTAACTACGTCAATTCCTGGTTAAAATCTAAAACAGTCGTCTGATGGCATCGGTCTAATAATGACATACTTAAACATAATTAACAGACTCCAGCACAGACGTAAGCTTCTGAGTAAAATTTGAGTAAAAAACCTCGGTAGGCGAGGCTAGGTAGCTAGAAAAATTCTACTGTCCTATTGGTGGAATATTTTTAGTTTAGCTTCCTCGCACAGCTCTGGTGGACACGCAGCCTTCTGAGCTGGAATGTGCAGAAACGAATTTAAAGCCTAACAGCCTAAGCCACTGTCGTCTACAAATATTCGTAGACTGTCGTCATCGTAAACATCAGTGTTGTCTGCGTGCATAATAGGTATTTGATTGAAGGCGCACTTAGCCCAATATATAGCAATGTACTACTTAATAACTTGCTTGACAAGAAATTGCGTAGGTATTTTTGGATTTGGAAATTATTTCTGTTCAGTGACGTGGTAACGCGGCGCAGTACGATAGTCACTGAAAAAAAGGATAGCTGAACTAGTTAGGCTACTTGACGTTTAGCCAAAATATAGGTACTAATTAGGAACCAAAATAATACTAAAATTGATTTTTTAAGACATCTAACTTTTAACTACTCGTGAGCCTTAGTTTTGTAGTCACTCAAGTTATGTTATACAACAAGCAACAATTTTTTTGTTAAGTACTGTTAGCGTATCTTTTTTTTTTCAGTGTATCACGCTGCGTACCATACCTACCATATTTTATAGACAAGAGACAAGACTCGCATCAGCATCAGTGTTGTAATAGCTGTTATAATACTTGTGTAAGCTCCCAAATGTCACGATTAACTTTCAATCTCGACACGGCGGCCGGAGGTGAACGATAACCGGTTAGACGCGGTCACCGATTCGCTTGCAAATTGGTATTTGACAAAGTAAAAATAAAATGTAAAGTAGATCTATACCTACTTACTTACTGTATGTATACTGTTTAGTAGCCTATATGTACCTACTTATCAACATTAGCTAGAGAGCGTTACGTGAACAAAAGAGTAAACAAGATTGGATTTATAACCTAGGCCCTCGACATTTGAATAATTTTCCGGTCCAGTAATATTATTATTTAAGGGTGAAATTATAGACGTTGAACAATTAACCCATTTCCAGTGGTCAGATTATCTTCAATATTGGTATATTTAGGTGGTACGTACGTACGACTATAAACTAATCAATAAGTAGGTGTAACAAAGAGAAAATACTTGTGTTTGTAAGAAAATTGGAAGGTATATAGATAGGTACCTAATCCCGGGAACTACTGAACTGATAACTTTTGGTTAAAAATTGAATATTTAATGCATGGTTAATTTGCTGACTGTACTTTTTGTTATCTGTTCTTGGAGTGGAATCAAAGCTACATAATTAAATATGTAGGTATACCAAATTTTAAGTCAATCCAACCAATCAAAGTGGATCGAAATTAACTTGCAAGATGCGAAGCTAACAAAGCTTGTAAAGATCTGAACCGATTTTGATAAAAAAATAATTTTATTCGACTGTGTGGCAAACGAGCAAGTGGGTCTCCTGATGGTAAGAGATCACCACCGCCCATAGACACCTGCATCACCCGGGGATTGCAGATGCGTTGCCAACCTAGAGGCCTAAGGTGGAATACGTCAAGTGCCAGTAATTTCACCGGCTCTCTTACTCTCCACGCTGAAACGCAACAGTGCAAGCACTGCTGCTTCATGGCAGGTTTAGCGAGCAAGATGGTGGTAGCAATCCGTGCGGACCTTGCATAAGGTCCTACCACCTGCAAAAAATGTCTAAGAACTATCGCTAGTAAACCTGCTTTCAAATAAAAAAAAACCGCATTCAAGTCGATCCACCCGTTTACACACACACACACACACACACAGACAGACAGACTCACATAGCTCAAACTTATAACACCCCTCTTGCGTTGGGGGTTAAAAAGGTACACGTTCAAAATTAAACATAACGTAGTGGCACCAATAATCGACACTTTAAGGAGATAGTGGGCTTCTTTATAAAATTAAAGGTCATTTAGTCATCTTTAAACGAAAAGTAACGATTGGGTATGGTAAGGTATATTCTTGAGATAAGAATAGGATGTATTATTTTTATTAACTATACACGGACTAGAAAAAAAATCCAAAAAAGGAAAAAGTATATAAATCTCCAATAATCGACACCGAATCTCCAGTAATCAACACCCAGTCATCGACAATTACCAGTTACCGACACCCAGTTATCGACTAGTACCTATAATGTGTATCCACCAAATCACCACCCCCTTAATGGGTCATTAAAATAAAATTAACTGTTTAATAAGTATTCATTTATTGTCCACAGTATAGTGTCAATATTTTTCTTTCTAAAGTGTATTAACCATACAAATAATAAATACAAAGAGCACTTTTGTAACTATAGTAAAAAACAATAAATTTAAAGATCAAAAACCCGACTGCCTTAAAAATACTCAAAAGAAGGAAACAAGTCTAGTGGGCTAGAACTTTGTTAAGTAGCTAACTTAAAGTTTAATAGTCGGGACCCATTAGGCGAGAATTTTTGAGCGTTACGATTTAAAATAAAATATTTTTGTGGAAATGGTAGATAAAACTATTATAACCCATATATATTTAGAATGGGCTAATTATTACCTTTCATTTGATACCCCACTTGATAGATTTCAATAAAAAACATTTTTTGAAAACTTACAATTTGGCGCCAAAAATCCGCTATTTTGATTTTTCAAGAATTTCATGTACCCAGTGTCACTGGCGTCACCAAGACGCATCTAATGACGTATCATTTATCAAAATTGGTTCAGCCGTTGAGTAGTTACGAGAGGACATAGGAATAGACATACATACATACATACGCGCCAAACACATAACCCTCCTTCTTCGCAGTCGGGTAAAAAGGACAATATAAGTAACAAACAATTGTCAAAAAGTTTAAATTGTAATCCACAATGAGATCTTTTTGTAGTAAATATTATTTAGTTAGTTTTTTTATTAATTAAGAGATCCTTTTATAAAGATTAACCCCCTTATTCATAAACGACAATCAAACCTATTTTAGTTAAAATGCCGCTAAAATTCGTTTGTCCTTATCTGTCACTTCGACATTTGTATTTGTTAGAAAGGGACAAAGCATTTGTTAGTTAACATAGGCTTATTGAGTTTTATGAATAAGGGGGTAACTATATGAGGTTTGTTTTAAAAGCCATACATATTTGGCAAATATTTACTTATAGCTAGCTTTCGTCTTTTTCTTGCTGTTTTTTTTTTCTCAGTTTCCTTTTTCTCGTGATATTCTTTCCAAGCTTTACTTCTTACTGTTGATGGAATTTTCTCTCATTTCACTCTCTTCTTATTACTATCCATCCAATTTTCCGGCCAAAACAAACTCCTCTTAAAAGAAGATGGAACAATCCCTCTCAAAACTTTTTCCAAAGACTTTGGAAAGGATTGGAAGTATTTCGTCTGTTTTGATCATTTATTATTTTTTTGCACACTGTCTAGTAGCGAATCTTATGTCAGTGGAATATGTCTTTCAGATAACGCTAATATCCACTTTTCCAAAATGTCTTCTTCCCCTTTAGTTAAAACTGTGCTCGGCCCCACAGCGCCCAATTGTTTTTTTTGTTTTTTTTCCTGATATTTTATCATGAAGCGTAATCTTAAGTACTCCGAAACGTTTCGCGGGAATTGCAATCTTTTCGCCAATTTTTACAGCTTCTACGGCTTTTTTTAACTGTTCGGGAGTGTAATTTTTTCTCGGAGACATCTGAGAACCAATCATCGACACATTTTATTCCCCAATAATCGTCACTTGTCGATTACTGGTAGCTCGACTTTGATTAGTTTACTTCAAATATCTACCAAATACGCAAAGTAAGAAGAACTATATTCGCTTGTCAAATGAAAAATGTTTCAAAAAAATTATTATCGACACATGTCGATTAATGGAAAAGTCACTTTGTGAAAACCAGTGATCGACACCAACATTTTACTAATATCTAAATAACCATAAACTTTCGTTATAACAAAAATCGGTCCTACGGTTCTTATAATAGCCCGTGAAAAACATAAAATTCAAATAAATTACAATACATTAGCATAATTAACAAAAAATGTACTCACTTCCTTAAGGATTTCACTAAGAAATGTTATTTTCACCGGTACTCCAGCCGCAAGCAGTTGTCACACCGCCATTTTCAAAATAAAAGGCGGATTTCGCTCAAATCCGAATAGGAGCCAGCCAAAAGTGTACTATCTATGGTACAGTATTACTCTATTAAGAAATCGGTTTCCTACTCTTATTTTATTGAATCAAAAAATAAAGTGTCGGTTATTGGTTCTTGTCGGTCATTGGTGCCACTACGTTAGTCTGTTTTAATTCAGAACTTAATTAATTTGCAAGCAACAACTAAGGTAGGTACGAGTATATAATAACCTATTATTAAACAAGCAGGCATCTCTAAAATTTGTGGTTTTCCTCTTGAAAATAAAATAATATATAATGATGAAATAAAATAGAACACGCCAAGTGCCTCATATCTGCTCTTCGAATTGAAATAAAAACAACGCTACTAAGTAAAATAAATATAAAGAATTACTTACCTCTTTCGCTATAGAAACGTTTCAAATTTCAAACAATTGCATTATGGAGGGTAGAAGAAGTAGTAAAAGCGAAATTTCTCCTCGTAAGGCATATGTAAGGATACAGAGTTGCAAAAGTGACGCAGTAAAGAAATATCACGATATTTAATGGGGCTTCGACACGACTGCTGAAGTTAATGTTACTCATCCAGCATATTCCTTGACGGAGACAGAATTGCCTACTCGTATGTTTAAAAGCCTCGCTATATTATGCTCGGCTTGCAATCTACCTGAGCATGCAACTCCCTACTTTCTGGCTCTTGATAGGAATGTACTATACCTGTATTGCAATGGTATTTTGCCTTTGATTTTTTTTTTGTAACCAACTGAGCTTGATCACTAAAATATTTTCTTAGTTATTCAAAGTACCTACTATAACCACCGTCTGTGGGTTATTATTGCCAAATGTTACGAGTACCTACCTACTTTGGTCGGCTGACAAAGGTTAACCAGTTTTGAAACAAAGGCGTTTGATACGAGTTCAGGTCCCCTTCACCGGGGGCTAGCTAGCTAGGCTGCGCGCGCGGCGGGTGGCGGCGGCGGCGGCGCGAAGGAATGAGGGATCTCGCCGCCTCTCTCCGCGCCAAGGCCCGAGTGCGCGAGTGCAGCACTGCCACCAGGAAGCGGGCCCATCCGAGCGTCCAAGGCGACAGCGCTACTGCCGCAGCCGCAGTACGCAAGGTTGACTACCAGCCTTTCCTTTTCAAACATAATTAAGAGGTTTGCACCTTGCATTGTGACTCATGAGATTGGTTCAGACAAACTTGTTATGGATTTATTAGAATTCCGTAGAATCAAAATGAAAAAAAAGGTACACCACATAGGCTCACTTCGTTGTCCATCTGTCTGGCTGCAGGCTGCCTGTTGTCTGTCTTAAAACCGTGTGATGCAAATATATTTGTTTCACGCACTAATAGTGTTAGTGATTGAGACTTAGGACCTAGTATCTACTGCTTTTTAACCTGGCTGACTACCTAGGTACAAATTGAAGTTGAATTCAATATCAAATCTCCTTACCTACTGATACTTATTCCCTACACCCAACATGCGACCATAACTCTGTCAATCTGTCATCTACTTCTTCACGCTAGATTATAGATATATGTATGTAGTTTAGAACCCTACGAAGGACAGGATAGGTAAGTAGTTTTTATCCACGAATATTGCATAATTCCCACGGGAAAGCAATAAGCGAATTCTCCCGAGATGGAAACGAGGATAACAGCTAGTTAATAAACCTGAAGAACCCTCAGCGCAGTAATAACTGCTTTTATTTGGTAAAGTAATGACAGGTCTTACCTCTACCCACTTACTTGATTATTATTCGAAATGCGTCGCGTTTGGATGCTTCTGGAAATTCCCCGAGCACATTGACGCCGCGCCGGTCACCATTTTCTGCACTATACTGTCAGTAAAGGTGCCTCAGGCCAAATAAAAAGTACCTAGGTAAAGACAAAATTCTGCAAACAGCGAAATGAAGCTAGTAAAACTAACTAAAACTTGTGCGTGTGTGTGAAGCCCAATCGATAGTTTGTTTGCTTTTGAGTAGGTACACATGGCAAAAGCATAATTTTACCGGTCTCACTTTGCCGTTAGGAGAACTACTTTACTATCTATACGACTTCAAAAAAGGAGGAGGTTCTCCTATTACTTTGTTATTTGGTCAGACCTATAAACGTTTACTTTCAGTTCCTACTTACACTATTTTACTGTTACTTAGTCCATTTTGTCCTATCGGAAAATCATTGTCTACATAGGGCAGGGGTCGGCAATCAATTTTAAGTAGGGTCCATGAAAGCTGTTTAAAATTTATCCATGTCCAGATTTTTTGTAGTAAAGTATTATTTACGTATATGCAAATAAATAACGTATATACAGTGTAATACTATACTATACACTATACAAAATAAGTAGGTAAATAAATACCTTATATTCAAAGATACTTGCCAGTCCGAGGCTAGGCCTTTCGCGGTCCGGATGCGGACTGCAGTCTGCCTGTTGTTAGATAAATACTTAAAGGCCTCTTGCAGACACTTGGTCCAGGGGGTCATCTTTTGCCGGAGCCCTAAAATAGTCTAAAACTGGTTTGCGTATTTTTTATCAGTAAGTAATTAAAATTATTTGAGTTAAGTGACAAACTTAGGTACAGACCTATCTATAATAATATATGAACGATTGCTGAAACACTATGCAGGACTCTTCAATAATGAACGTCTCTGCATTATATAGGTATTTGTACCTACTTTATTACTTATTATTCTGTGTCTGCATCGAAAAAGCAATCTTTCGTAAAAGGTGCTTGTTTGATTGTGTGTTTGTTTGTTTGGTTAACTACTTCATCACGTCTAAACTGCTGAATCGATTCAGATGAAATTCGATATAGAGATAGTTTGAGTCCCGAGGAAGTATCTAGGATAGTTACATTTTATCCCGGAAAATTGCATAGTTCCCGCGGGATAGCGATAGCCGAATTCTACGCAGACGGAGTCGCGGGCAACGGCTAGTATAACTATAAACTATATTATGGTCTTACTCCACCGAACCTTGAAGCCCGGACACCAGGTGACATGACGAAATTTTGCAGAATTTTATTTTAGGATTTAAGTTGGTCTAAATAAAAACTTAAAACAGTTTCATACCAATTATCTCATATCCGCGTCTCTCAATATTCAAGGCCAAGGTGCCCCAACATCAGTTTTCTCTAAATATCTTGTTTTAGGTTTCGACTGGGCGTGGCGTGGCATTTTATTAGTGGGTCGTGAAGGTCACTGCCTGGGTTTTAGAACCGAGTAAGCGCCAGCATACATATCTACATAAAAAGTGAGCCCTACCGTGTAAGAGACGAGTCTTAGGACAGAACATAACATAACCGTGACCACTGCAAGTAGCTGTTTTGCTAATTACAATAAGCATCGTCGCCAATTTGTGCTTTGATTAACTAAGTAATATCAATACTTTTCGATATTTTAATGGTAGGCGCGTTTACCCCCTGCGGCGCGCTTGCCCCGACTCACCTTAAGTACCTACTAAGTAAACTAACCTAAACTGTAATAAGTAGTTTTACCTATTTTTAGATTCTTCGTACAAGGTGCCTTCTACGAACGAACGAAAACCTATCCTGAGTGTGTCCGACACGCTCTTGGCTGGTTTTTGCCAATAGCCGGTCTGCTAACTGTGAAAATCATCTACACCGAATTTTCGACCAAAGGTTGATGATCTGCGGATCGATTTTATGCCGACTGTGATCGTGTACTGCGTGTGTCACCCACACCCACCCAAAATCCCCAATCACCCACCTCATCTCTAATTTCTTTCTTACTTCTATAGGTACCTACACAATAACAAGTTTTTCACACATTAGAGGAAGGATATCAAAATGTACAGTTATCAACATATCACCGTTACTACAAATTCAGATAAGATAGGGAAAGCTAATTAATCTAGCGGTTGATCAGATTGATCCATGTCAGTAAACAATTTATTCTGAGAAACGGAAACGACACTCAGACAATAATTGCGGAATCGGTCAATTATCCTTTGTGCTATCAATTTTATAGACTTATCGGATTGTAATTGAATACTTAGTTTACACGAAGAGGTTGAAGAAAATAATCAGTTATTTCCTACTTATTTAAAATATTCCATTGATAGTGTTCGCTTTTTTTTATCGTTGGTACTGATTGTATGAAATTTAAGTATCAAGAACGGGTAAAAACATAAAACGTTGGTTAGCTACTTGCTTATGACTGGGTGTTTATTATAAACTTGTCTTAGTTTAGTATGTCCGCCCGCTAGCAATGGAAAGTTAACGATGATGTTGATGATTCACAAGTCCTTCCCACCGTTCGCGCTTGACTGCGGTAGTCGCTAGCGCCATATCCAAAGCGTTGGAGCTAGCTATCTTTTTATAGAGTTCAGTATTCAACTAAGAACCCTTATAGTTTCGCCATGTCTGTCCGTCTGTCTGTCTGTCCGAGGCTAAGCTCAGAGACTCAGGGTTTCCTCCAAGACGATTTTTCAATTCAGTGATCTATTTGCAAAATATTAAAATTGCCAGTTTTCATTAAAATCTAGCGCCCCCCCCCCCCCCCCTCTATAATCTAAGCTACCTATTGGGTGGAAAAAATTGAAAAATTCAGGATGGTAATAGGTAACTATAACAAAATAGAATTTTGAAATTCTGCCGACAATTGGCGGAGTTATCGCGTAAGTAACAAACACACAAAAAAACACAGGCGAATTGAGAACCTCCTCCTTTTTGGAAGTCGGTTGAAAATAACCTCTCATGTCTCATGGAACTACATTATTTATTGCCAAATTACAAGAAATAAAACATAAAACCAAGGGCACAAATAGCAGATGTCAAACGAAAAATTAACACAGCATTGAGAAGCAGAACCGGTCTTTGCTTGTCCGTCTTGCAATGCTTCTCGGGCTACGCGCATCATAAGGTTCCGTATTCCTTATAAGTGACATACACAATTACATACAGATTACTAGCACTAGCTGTCTCTAACTAAAACAAAAACAGACGGACGGACGGATACCATATATAGCGAAACTTTGGGTTCCTTGCAGAGCTACGGAACCCTAGAATGCAAAATCATGCACTGCATCAAAAAAATGCCTGAATACGCTTCTACGCCGTTAACAAGTCGTGTTCAGATATTTTTGATAAAATTTTTGCTCACAAGTTTATGAACTCGACTGTACCTATCTAACCAAACTAATTAAGTATGTGGTTATTTTATTTTAAATTAATGTATATTTTATTCCAATAAAAGCTTTTATTAATGAACAGGAAAATGAATCTATTCAATAACATATAAAAGATGAATTCATTTTATTATGCATGGAACAATTAATTTTCTAATAGTTTTCAATTTTGAATCTGTTGGCTAATAATAATAATACTTACGCCATTTTACAAAAAAAGAAAAGAAAAATACTCAGTAGCACAAAGGTTCCTCCCTGGTACATGATTCAGTTTGTTCGACTGTACTGAGAATTAATCATGATTTTTTTGGAAATAAGGACACTTATATCATAGAAGAGATAGGTATAATAGATAAATAAATCTCTATCTAGTTACATAATATTTGGACTGCGTCAAACGATATTGTTATCAAACCAACCAAAGTCGAGGAGTTCATGGTATTTAAAAACGGCTAGACAGACTATAGGTACAATATATTTTGAAGAATGCTGCTCCACGACAGTGTGTACCTAGTAAATGCAAGAGTAAAGGCAAGAATTCTGATGCAACAAATGCGCAATTTGATATTAGCGCCTTTCGTAATTGACAGGCGGGCTATTTGCCTCTGCGACTGTACCCACATACCTAAGAGTAAGACAGCCGTAGACGTACAGACAGCGCCAGCGAAAGTACCTACTTACTCAAAATATCAGAATGTGTTTTGACATACACAAGTAGGTAATTATTTTTATAAAGCGTTGCGTTACACAAGTAGGTGCTTCTGGCTCCATATTTTTACACTTGAGAGTTCGCAGGTACAGGTGGTAATAGTTAGGGTAGAGGCGGAGGAGCTGCATGAACGCATTTTTATCGCACAGAAACCTAGCCAACATAAGGTCGCCGGTCGCCGGTGAGTAATAGTACATTACTGCAGAGTCCAGTAAGTAAGCCATCCTGGACGAGTAGAAGTTTGTTGGCCGAACCGCTAGGTGAGGCCATCATTGAAACGAGGCCAGGATGGCGATTACTGGTCGAAGCTTGTATAGTGCTTTTCTCAAAAATAAAAATATAGTATCTATGTATGTGCTCAGTGAGCTTCTAAATACGATAGTAACATAATATCATTGTATGTGCGTGTCAAATCTCGCAAGTTGAATTTGACCAGTGGCCGGATTGACTTGAAATTTGGCTTGCTTATCCTAAATCTGGTGACGATGCTATAGCTATTTCGGCAGTGACATCTTGGTGGTCCAGTGATCGTCTCTGCAGGACGGAACTCCTCAACTGTTTATGGAATCGGCTTGAAATTTGGTAAGTAAGGATGACTTACACGTACAGTCAGTAAAAAGTATAATCTGCAAAAAAGCTAGAATTAAAAATAATTTTCTTAACAAAAAAATATTTGTGCATTAGTGTACTAACGGTTTTGTGTTCTGTAGATATGTATACCTAGTTTTGGTTGAGTTCGTCGATCGGGCAGCGTTAACTCGATGCAGCTTATTTGGAGGTTAAAAAAAAAGAAATGCATATATCTAAAACAGCTCGTATTTTTATACTGAATGTAATCACATCAATCGCTACCGTACCGTATAGAATATACGGTTTACCATATTTATTCAAGGTCGATGTAAGTATTGTCGGTGTCTCGCGTGACGCTGGCTGGCGCGGCGCGGGCGCAACAGCGGCGGCGCACAACAGCCGCCTCTCTCTGTTTCACAACACGACCTACTTGGCGGCCACCGCCACACATAGCACTGCGCACTGGCCCGCAGCTGTGGTAGCTGCTGCCACTTACAAACTAATATTTTGTCCAAATGAAGCATCACAGGAAACTGACAAAATTGAATAACTAGAAAAAAATGATTGCCAGCTCGCTCTCTGCTGCAAAACACCTGCATGACAACTCAAAAGAGACCTTTAATTGTAAATAACGACCAAGAGTGTGTCGGACATGCCTAAGATAGGGTTCCGTAGCCGTTACGAAAAAAAATCAAGTTATATATATATATTTATTTTTCTATTATTTTTTGTATGGAATCTCCCAACCAAGTTTAGTTGTCTCTTGAACTCTTTATTAGTAGGTGGGTCTGGCCGCCAAAAGTTGTACCTTAACACACTAGAAAAAATAACACACATAACACACGAACACACATAAGGTACGTTCACATGTGATTTTTTAACCGACTCAAATTTGTCAGTTCATCATCATCATCATCATCATCATCATCATCATGTCAGCCATTACAGGTGGTAGGATCTTGTGCAAGGTCCGCCCGAATTGCTTCCACCAGCTTGCTCGCTAATCCTGCCGTGAAGCAGCAATGCTTGCACTGTTGTGTTTCGGCGTGGAGAGTAAGATAGCCAGTGAAATTACTGGCACTTGAGGTATTCTAACTTAGGCCTCTAGGTTGGCAACGCATCTGCGATACCCCTGGTGTTGCAGATGTTTATGGGCGGTGGTGATCTCTTATCATGAGGAGACCCACTTGTTCGTTTTCCATCTAGTCGAATAAAAAAAGCCGAAAAACGTCCACTGCTGCGCTGGACATATGACTCCCCCAAGGCTTTCCACTCAGACCGGTCTTGTGCTTTTCGCATCCACCGCGATCCCGCGATCTTAACCAACTCGTCGCTCCATCTTGTCAGAGGCCTACTGACAGCTCGGTAATTTGTCAGTAACTTTTTTTAATTTGTTCAATGCCATTTTGCGAAACTTTGACTCACTATATATGCGTTGTTTATGTGCAGGTTTCCTCGTGATATTTGCCTTCACTGAAATGCTTGTGGCAAAAATTGGTTTAATTATTAATAACAAATAGTTTATCTCAGTATATATAATTCTCCTCGTCGGTTTTGATGACGGCGACCCTAAAAGAATTATGACGCCTATTAACTCAGTTTATCTAGCCACTAACATGTCTCTATTGATTAAGTAAGATTCACTTTTATAAATTTGAATTTTTTCTTGCTGCATAATATATTTAAATAATAAAGCGTTGTGAATTTGCCTTTACAATGTACCAAAATAACACACGCAACGCACAGCGTAACAGACATAACGCACAGCGTAACACGCATAACACACGTAATGCACAAACCGTAACACACTAAATGGAAAAAATATAAATCGCTCTACAGCTGATATTTTTGAAGCTACTGTCGTGAGTCTTCATAATAAATAAGGGAAAACAATCCATACTTCGAATAGAACAATAATTACGATTAGTTTCAATACATAATCTCGCGAAAAAGTTCCACTAAATGTTTTATCGTTCCAAATTTCACCTGTCCCTGTACCAAAAACCTAGAATTGTGTAGACAAATGATACGTCACCTGATTCAAAATTTCTACCAACATACTAATAGTATTGGCCGTCTTTAAAAACCTGAGACATTGTTGCTACAATAAGAAACAATAATTTCCCATGCATATAAAAAGTGTGTGTTACGTTTGGAACCATTTTCGGGAACACGTACTTAAACACGTTTAACATCCTGAAATATTCAGATAATAGATTGTTAGCTGAACTAGTTTAAGGGCAATTTCTTACCAAGTTTGTTGAGCCTGGTTTTATTTGTATACTTATTTCCGTTAAAAAATTGTAGGTGTTCAAGTTCTGCAAGGTAACACTAAAATTCACGTTTTTTGCTAACTTTTTAGTGTTTCGTCATGTTTTTGGTGCTTAATCAATACTGTTTTGTAATATTTAATTATTTTGTCGTATGGGAAAAACGTTTTAGAACGTAATGTCCTAAGTTGTTTGTCATTATACCTTTGTATTATTTTTTTATGAGGGTTAAAGTGCGAGCTTCAAACGAAAAGTACAACTTTTGGCGGCCAGACCCAGGTACCCTTTACTAATAATTCTTAGGCAGGCTTAACCGTTATAGTTTTTCTTGTAAATTTGATATTTAGGTACGGTCAACCGGGGCTAATGCGTCACAATACTTTAAACAACATATTTATCATATTATAACAAACACATTATGTAGTAGGTACTTAAGTATCCTTAAAAGCTAAAACTTATGATACGAGCTAGCATATTTTATCTAAATTCATATTTCTGGAGGTGGTAGGACCTTGTACAAGGTCCGCCCGGATTGCTACCACCATCTAGCTCGCTAATCCTGCCATGAAGCAGCAGTGCTTGCACTGTTGCGTTTCGGCGTGGAGAGTAAGACAGCCGGTGAAATAACTGGCACGACTTGAGGTGTCCCATCTTAGGCCTCTAGGTTGGCAAAGCATCTGCACTACCCCTGGTGTTGCAGATGTTTATGGGCGGTGGTGATCTCTTACCATCAGGAGACCCACTTGCTCGTTTGCCATCCAGTCGAATAAAAAAAAATTAGTGCCATTTTATGGCATTTTTAATAACTTCTACGTGTAAATTACGTTTCTGTAAAAGCTGGGGTTTTTAGACGCTGTAACCCGAGGTGGGGTGAAAGCGTCTTTTACTAGTATTATAGTGATGGGATTGGTCGGAATGATTTTAATCGAGATAATTTTATTTAAGCACACATGAAAAAGATTACTGTAATGTTGTACGCTAAATTCTAGCTTTAATTTAGGGTAATTAGTTGAACAAAAATATTCGGGGCAAAGCGTCTAATTGACCTCGTTTCGTATAGACGCGTTAGCCCCTTCCTAGATTCCAGGGGTACCAAACAATTCTATCTCCTAATAGGTTCGAGTATTTTTTTTTACGTCTCTTAGCCGAAAATTTTCTATTGAAACAACAAATAAACAAACAAAATAGATGACTAGCCCCAGTTGACTCTACCTATAATACGATCATGTTTTTTTTAATGTGGTTTTTAAAAGTAAGACACTCGATTTTAATGTAAATTTGCACTTTAAAGTTGAATACTCTCTGAATCTAAAAATCGTCTTCCCAAAAAACATCCTACACTAAAGGGTAAGACGAGACGAAAAATTACCCCCACTGTTTAATCTATGGGAGCTGGGAGTGGAAGACGCTTTTTTCTTTTTCGTGTGTTCACTGATTCCTCCGATAATGTACCTATGGATCGATTTTCATTTGTTTTCCTATAGTCTATGTAGATAATGCAGGCTTTAATTACTGAATAGTGATTAGTCCGGATGACACCTGGTCGTGGTTTGTTTGTTTAAGTAGGTACCTACATGCGGTTCTAGCAAAAAATAATCTTGCTGTTTGCATTTTGATTGCAATGAAGAGGCAGCAACTTGCTTGTGGTATATGTTGCGGACCAATATAATTATACATATAGATAGATACATACTTAAATAAATATTAAACACCCAATACCCAAGAACAAACAATCGTATTTTTCATACAAATATCTGCCCCGACACGGGAATCGAACCCGTGACCTCAAGCTTCGTAGTCAGGTTCTCTAACCACTAGGCCATCTGGTCGTCTAAAATGGTTGAAATAACAGCGTTGATTAGTTGTGTGATTCTACCTTGCAGATTTCTTACACACAAAACATCACATCTACTATTGATCTAATTGAAGTGTGACCCACTGTGGAACCTTCTCACAAGCAATAAATCACAACGATCACACCCCTAACCTAGCATAAAAAAATAATGTAATAATCTTATTACTTATATTGTATATATTTGTTTTATTTTGTACCAGCTTTTGCCCGCGGCTCCGCCCGCGTGGTATTCGGTTATCGCGCGCTGTTCCCTCGGGATCTGTGCATTTTTCCGGGATAAAAAGTAGCCTATATCACTCTCGGGCCCATAAACTATCTATCTCCATGCCAAAAATCACGTCGATCCGTCGCTCCGTTACGGCGTGAAAGACAGACAAACATACAGACATACAAACACACTTTGACATTTATAAATTAGTATGGATATGGATAGTATATTAAATGCCTAAATGCCAAGTTTCATAGTTTTATCTTCGACAGCGACGAACTTCCACCATATAAACTTTCACCCCCTATTTTAACCCCTTAAAGCCTCTTTTTCGCGATAAAAGATAGCCTATGTCCTTTCCCAAGGTCTATTCTATCTCTGTACCAAATTTCATCCAAATCGGTTCAGCGGTTTTGGCGTGAAAGCGTAACAGACAGACAGACAGACAGACAGACAGACAGACAGAGTTACTTTCGCATTTATAATATTAGTATGGATGGAAGTATGGATGTATGTATACATTTAGTTACTTATATTATGTAACCTAGAACGTACCTGAGATAGTTGCTTCACGTCAAGTAAATCTTTTATTTATAAATGTTATCGATTTCTGAAGTAGTAATCAATCCATCTGGGTTTTTGTTAGTCAAGTGTCATATCAAACGGAAATGTCGCTGGTAGGTACTCAGAACTACTTTGATCAGATTTGCGCTTATCATGATAACAGATTATTGAAGTACCTTCGCTGTTTTAGAGAATGTTCAAGTAAGTATTGTTAGTTTCTTTTATTTTTGAGTGTAAGTATTCAGATATACAAATGGTTAAAAAATTTAATTTGATTGGGATGCTGTGATTTTTATTAAATGGATGAATCGCAAAGTATTCTAGCTAATGAAATGACAAATATAGGTATACTTATAGGACTCTGTGAGAGAAGACATTTTAATACAAATAAGAGCAGTGTTATATGGTCCTGTGTATGTTTTATGTGGGCTGGAGCTCACCAGTGAGTCGGACGTCGTTATAAGCCGAAAGATACATTCCTCACTACTGAATCTATGGTGTGCAGTGAGGGTAGACCAACTTTGCTGTTGGTGCCGGCAGGTGCGTTGCGTGCGCGTCGCGTCTCGCTGGCAGTGCCTACTCTCACTGCTACACGTCGCGGTGGTGTGTTCTCGCTTTATTACGAATAATTATACTTTGCATGACAAAAGGCAGGTGTTAGGTAAAGGAAATAGTTAGCTACAAAACATGGGATTATAATTATTCTATTTTTTGAAACCTGATTCACATGACAGATGCCAAACTGTCGTACTCGTAACTAGGTAATATAGAGTCCCTCCTTCTGTTACACAAACTATCGATACTTTTGCATGTACCTCAGTGCTAAAAGTGGCAATAGCATTGTTAGTTGGTTTAATTAAATGTTACGTTATCGAACTGAAAGTCTTATTTGACTTATAAAATATAATTTATTCAACACTTGCGAGTGTCACTTTCCGACTCTGACGAACAATCTTGCAAATTAATAATAAGTTCGTTTATTTTTACCATTAACCCTCACTTCTAGCAATTATTGCAACCTATTACCTAAAACAACATTGTAAAGGCGTTTATTAAAGAAAGTAAGACATATCACAGTGCGTTGCCTACGTAGTGACTTGACAATTTCTTAGCAAATTTGAGTTGAAATATTCGAACATTCACCGAAAAACTGACGGTTTTCAATGTATCGAGCAGCCTGAGTATTTGGATGATCTGATTTCATAGATTTGATTTCTTGTCTAATTTAGCAAATAACTATTTTAAGATATTGTCTTCAACTATATATATCCCACTGTAACTAACTGTTCTACCTTTTTACGTTTTAAAAGACACACAGACAGACAGACAGACACACATAGCGGTCAAACTTATTTATAACACCCCTCTTTTTGCATCGGGGGTTAAAAATGTAGCCGAGGGCAACAGCTAGTTAAGTATGTATAAAATCAGCTGTCTTTTTATTACGGGTTACGAGATACTCGTAGCTTTCAGGATTCTAACCTAGAATCACTCGCTACGCTCGTGATTCAATAATACAATCCTTGTCGCTTCCTCGAGATTCAAAATCAACACTCGTAGAAAAACAACTGTACAAATAAATATTTTTGTCTGCCAGTCTACGTCAATAGCTAATCATCTGAAATGAACCCACACTCCATACATTTTGCATAGGAGAGGGGCGCTTGGGTAACACTAGAGATAACAATTCATAGATACCTACAAATTTATACGGGACCTCAGTGCGCGAGTCCGGCTCGCATTTGGCGATAGTTTTTTTATTTACTTTATAAAATTAGACAAACGTCTGAAACGGGCAAATTATCCAAATTAATTTATAAAAAATATCATCACAATAGTATACCAACCTACCTACTCGGTTTTAAACAATAAACGCGAATGTTTCATTTTTGGCGAACTAAACAAAGCAAATACTTATATCCCTTTGAACTAGTAAATTGATGAATGCTGTATTATGTCCCGTTCGCGATAAACGTTACGGGCACAGGAAGTTTATAAAACCATTCAATGTAATACATTTTTAAAACAAACACAAGGTTAAATTTAACTGCTCAATAATCGCAATCGTAAAAAGGTAGGTAGCTACGCAACACCCTAACTTATGTAGCTACCTAAATATTTCCATAATTCCGATTCGATTATTTCGTTACATTTTTTAAAACACTAATTTTGTAATAATACCCAATAAATAACATTCTTAAGAGGTAAAACTGTGTGTTGCTAAAAAACTACTTAAGTACCTATCAGGTATACCTAGGTACTGCTCAGATAAAATATTTATGTAGGTAGAAGGTAGTAAAAAAAAATAGTAAAACTTGTTCTATCACACTTATTTATATATAATTGAAAAATTCCGTACCTGCTTACAACATCTTTAGAAAATATTTTTTTCGTAACGGCTACGGAACCCTATCTTGTGAGTGTCCGACACGCTCTTGGGCGGTTTTTTTAATATCCGTGTTCGTGGGTCTAAATTGTTAGAATCCGTTTTAGCTCAGTTCATCTCGTCTCTTGGGGACCTGCCCTGCACTGCACTACAAAACTTAGGTTTACTTTAATCGAGAGAAAGATGTAATAAGTTTTTGATAAACTTTCATTTTAAAGACAAGCTTTTTTCGCCGACTGTACTTGCAATGTCATCCAAACTTCCGTTAAAAAATCATGTCTATAACATTAACCATCGAGGAGTTCCGCCCTGCGGAGAGACGATCCTGGCAGGACTATCAGGATGTCACTGCCAGATTATTATATTGTCACCAAATTTAAATGAGTATGATAAATTTCAAGTCATTATGATTATGCAAATGGGTTAAATTTAACTTGGAAGATTTAACCCGCACTTACATACATTGCAAGTTAAGTAATACCTAAAGTGACCAGACGTCCCGTTTCGAACGGGACTGTCCCTTTTTTTGATTACGAGTCCCGGTGTCCCCAACATGAAAACCGGGACGCGAAATTGTCCCGTTTTCAAAAGTCGCGCAAAAATTCAGTTCTAAAGGTGATGTTGGTAACTAAGGTGGACATAAAAAAAACGTGCCAAGAGTTTCATTCTTACTTAAAAGCATCACCAGCTGTTTTAAAGCAAATTTATTCCTCTGATAAATAGAACTAAACTTTTTGAATATATTTTTTTTAATTTTGACTATAATAACAGATAACTTTTTCTAAATAAATGTCTTTAAAAAGTTTTTTTTTTTCATTGATTACCTGTTAATTGACCTAAATGAACTAATGTCCCGTTCTGAATCCAGAAATAAATGGTCACGTTAGTAATACCTAAAAAAAACCTTTTACCTACCTTCCTAACGAACGGAACGGATATTAGCGTAATATTCTGTTTTGGAATTTGTGGATACAAGAAAATATAGCGTCTCGTGGACAGGTGGGTAGCCCGCAACGTACCTAGCCGCCTACGCATTTGCCGAATAAAAACAAACATCACAAAGAACTCTGTTCATTACATACCTAACATATTTAACCAGATGTGTAGATGTACATGGAGGCAAAGAAATATAAATCATTATGATATGGATAAAGAGTTAGTTACACTCCAAGTTCCTAATTTCACGATTGGACAATTGATTTTACATGTGGAAAAGTAATCGAAGTCGTTAGCTGGGTAGGTACCCACATTTTAAGCGTAGAATAATCTCACTAATGCATACTAATCCATACTAATATTATAAATGCGAAAGTGTGTTTGTATGTTTGTGTGTTTGTGTGTTTGTATGTTTGTCCCTCTTTCACGCCGTAACGGAGCAACGGATCGACGTGATTTTTGGCATAGAGATAGTTTATGGGCCCGAAAGTGACATAGGCTACTTTTTATCCCGGAAAAATGCATAGTTCCTGGGGGAACAGCGCGCGATAACCGAATACCGCGCGGGCGGAGCCGCGGGCAAGAGCTAGTATTATAAATACGAAAGTGTGTGTGTTTGTATGTTTGTGTGTATGTTTGTCCGTCTTTCACGTAGAGACTGAAAGACGGATCTATGTGATTTTTGGCTTAGAGATAGTTTATGGGCCAGAGAGTGACATAGGTTACTTTTTATCCCGAAAAAATGGACAGTTCCCGAGGGTGACAGCGCGCGATAGTCGAATTCCACGCCGACGAAGCCACGGGAAAAAGCTAGTACCTATTTTTTTTCGTTTGTCACCTCAGAACTCCGTCATGTATGAACCGATTTGAAAAATTTATTTTTGTTCGTATAGGAATACCTACCTTCAATTAGGTCCCATAAGCACTAAAGCAGGATCTGATGATTGGATCCTAAGGAGATCGAGGGAACTCTTGAAATATTGTAAGGACACCTATATGGTAATTTGGACATATTTAGTAGTAACTCGGGTAAAATTTACTTTTGAAAATCATCATTTGGTGAAGTGGAACCGATGATGAAGACCACGTTGACCATTACTATGAGTACTCAGTAAAAAGTATTTCACGAGTTGAATTTCAATTACTTTAACACAGTTGCTAAGCAATTTATGTTCATCGCAATGCATATGGTGAAATCGAACGGGTGGTGAAGCACCAGAACTCTTCAATTATGGACGTCTCTGCACCGGGAAAAACAATCTTTTGCAAAAAGTGACCAGTTGATATTAACCTGAGTGAGCAGTTGACATTAAACTATTGTATGTTAGATTATTTACACTAAAAAGCGTGAAAAAAAATTTGAACCAACTACAAAAAACTATTAAAATAATTTTCTACCAGTCTGAAGTCGGTGCCTCAGCACGAGCCAGCAGGAGTAATTGGAGTCCAAGTATAGTATGTAGGTGAGGTAGACGACTGTAGGTCCACTTCTGCTGGCTCGTGTTGAGGCACCGACTTCAGACTAATAGAAAATTATTTACATGGTTTTTTGTAGTCGGTTAATTTGTTTTTATAATTTTTTTTTTCTCGCTTTTTAGTGTAAAACTTTCACGTTTTGATCTAAGATACAATAGTTTAATTTCAATTGCTTGCCACCTTTTACGAAAAATTGCTCTTTCAGATGCGGAGACGTTCATTATTGAGGAGTCCTGGTGAGCCACCACCCATTCCATTTCACTATGAAATACTATATTGAGTAGTAACTCCGATGGTCAACTGTGGTCTTCATCATCAGTTCCACTTCACCAAATAATGATTTTCAAGAGCAATGCACGAGTTACTGCAAAATATATCCAAATTACCACAGGTGTCCCTACAACATTTGAAGAGCTCCCTCGATTTCCTTAGAATACAATCATCAGATTCTGATTTGGTGCTTATGGGACCTAATTGAAAGCATTCCTAGACGAACGTAAAAAAAAAAATCAAATCGGTTCGCAAATGAGTTCTGAAGTAACAAACATTAAAAAAAAATAAAAAATACAACCGAATAGATAATCTCTTCCTTTTTTGGAGTCGGTTAAAAAAAAATCACCCCACTTTACACCAAAAATTTATTTTTGAATTTTTTTATTCTACCATTTTGTCGGTATTGTTTACATATATATTCGTGCTAAATTATAGCTTTCTAGCATTGACAGTCCCTGAGCAAAGCCGCGGACAGACATGACGAAACTATAAGGGTTCTGTTTTTGCCATTTTGGCTACGGAACCCTAAAAAAGGTTGTGGTCACTCACACCAACCCGAAACCGGCCAAGAGGGAGTCGGAGTACGAATCCGCTCATGAACCGTCTATTTAGGGTTGTGGGCGTGCCCTTGATTCAAAGGGATTCCCGATTAAGGATTTGCCGCCCGGAGATCACCGCCTCCACTACGCTAAGCCACTTGGTAAGTATAGACGTGTTTTGTCGACTGTAAGTATAGAGTATAGATGCGCCGTGATCGCTCTCGAGGCAGTTTATCCTCGATCATCAAAGGGGATACGGATACCGTCCATACTTAATGACACAGCGTTACGATACGATACGCTGCTAAAGCTATGGTTACGGTTAAGTTACTTCGAGGAATGCAGTTCAGCAAATACTGTAGTCGCATTTAGCTGATAGAACCTATAGGTCTTGATATAAATAGGTATTATACCTAATATTACACGCCCACATTGGGTTGTTGGAACTATAAAATTATGTCATCTTTTGTACACAGTTTGTCAATAATTAAAGTCTAATTCTATTCTAATGCCTTTAAACGAGCAATTCTTGTAATATATGTATTATATTTTGGGGATCTCGGAAACGGCTCCAAGGATTACGATGAAATTTGGTATGAGGGGGCTTTCGGGAATGACAAATCAATCTAGCTTCGTCTAGGAATGCTTTCAATTAGGTCCCATAAGCACCAAATCAGGATCTGATGATTGGATCTTAAGGAAATCGAGGGAACTCTTCAAATGTTGTAGGGACACCTGTGGTAATTTGGATATATTTTGCAGTACCTAACTCGTGCATTGCTCTTCAAAATCATTATTTGGTGAAGAGGAACTGATGATGAAGACCACATTTGACCAAGAGAGCTACTACTCAATAACAAATACTTCACGGGTTGAATTTCAATTATTTTATCACAGTTGCTAAGCAATTTATGCTCGTTGTAATGCATATGGTAAAATGGAATGTGTGGTGATGCACCAGGACTCCTCAATAATGAACGTCTCTGCATCAGAAAAAGCAATCTTTCGTAAAAGGTGTCGAGCAGTTGACATTAAACTATTGTAACTTAGATTATTAACACCAAAAAGCGTGAAAAAAAAAATTACAACAAAAAATTGAACCGACTACAAAAACCATGAAAATAATTTTCTACCAGTCTGAAGTGTGAACTATAGCCCAAGCCCTCTCATCTGAGTGGATGCCTGTACCCAGCAGTGGGACGAAACTGAAGTCGGTGCCTCAGCACGAGACCGCAGGAGTGATTGAAGTCTAATAATAAAGTAGGTATATAGGTGAAGAAGACGACTATAGGTCCACTATTAATAGATATTAGATAGATACTTTTTCATGTAGGCCTTTTGTAGCCTTGGTCTTGCAAAAGGTGAGAAAAGTAGAGTACATATATTCCTCAGGGATGAAACTGATTTTACCTTGGGCGCGCATAAAACCTTCACTGCTCGCTTCGGTCGGGAATTAACTCGCAAAACCTTCGTTACGCTCGGGACTACTCGGGAGTTAAATCTAGATTCTTTCTACCCTCAGGATTCAATATCGCGCCCGTGACATAACACAGTGCTTTATACCCTTGGTGTACAACGTTCTAATCTATACCTACATATTATTATAAGTTTAGGCAGAAGAAATAAAATCATTAAATATCACAAAATAAAGATTTATTATAATTTCAGGCACGTATATAAAATAAGAAAAAAAAAGTGATAACTATTTAATTCGTAACTTATTGTATGTTATAATAAATTTGTGGTTGTGACGTTTTGTAAGAGAAGAGACAGTGAATGATGTCAGAAGTGCAACGAGAACATCTCGTCGAATTCCGAGACTCATGTCATGTGATGCAACAAGCGAGATGTTTTACACGATCCGCACTAACTAACACATTTCTATTACCTACTTGCGAACAGAAAGTTATAAAAATAAACCTTACCTAAGCCTTGTAATAATTCAAATAGCACAATGAAATTATAGTAGATAAAAAGCACCTGATTTTATATAAAAAAAAATTGTGTAACATCTTTTCTGAATTACATTTTGCCGACATCGTCGTCCGTCTTTTCTCTTGCCAATTTTGTAAGGCTCGGAGAAAGCCTTACAATCCTAGTTTCCTACGCGCGAATGTAACACGATCTCATTAGCATATACATTATTTAACATTTCAAAAAGTTCCAATAAAAGTACAGCACACCATTGATTGAATTACAATATTTTTGACTAGTAAGTTGCAAAAGAAAATATAATTGTAATTTAAGTTTTTTTACTTGCTTTAACTAAATATTTATTTATTGCACACGATTTATATATAAATAATTAAATTTCTTTGTAGTCATTTTTTTTTCAATATAAAGGGTAATGCAGATACAATCCAATAATACAATTTTACGTTGAGGATCACAATTAGATACCTCCTGTCTAAATAGAGCATGTACAATCAGGAGCAGTAGTAGATGAACAGTCAACAATCACAAGACAATACACGCCTTTACGCGAATACATACACAACACACACACACACACACACACACACACACACACACACACACACACACACACACACACACACACACACACACACACCACACACACACACACACACACACACACACACACACACACACACACAGGGAGAAAGAGTGTAGTTATTTTTGTTTATTCGAGTGTTCAGCTACTTATGCTACTGAATGGACTTATAAGTAGGTTAAATCGTAGTGTCAACATCAAGCTCGAATGATACTGTGCTAAAACTACTGAAGTACTTACATAGGAATAGGCAGGTGACGAGAGCACTTAGTTTATCATTATAAAATTTCCCGATGAGCACTGTATCAGATTCGTAGCTTAATATTGTTATTAGTACTGTCGGTTCCCTATATTAGATAGGTATCTACTATTTCATACTACATAGAAAATCGGTTACTTATGCCAGGGGACCGACTGTACATCAACCAAACTTCGCTTATTATTAGCCTGTGATACTAATACTTAGCTTGTAATTTATAATACATTTAATAACGTTAAAACATATTCTGCCACATTATAGCGTAGAAGTAAAGTAGAAATAAAAGATTTTAATCACACCATTTGTCCTAGTGGTTTAGTTTTAGCAGTAGGTACAAGTATTTATCGAAAATCATGCAAGTAGCAACCTCACCCGGGGTTAGCGGTATTTCGCTTGCAAAAAATTTCTTCATCCAAATGGAAGAAAGAACACGTCTTGGATTAGTTAATGCTAACTTCAGGAAAGGCTGAACACTTGCATGACCTCAACTACATAAGTAGTACTTAACAGACCATTTTAATAAAATAAGTTAAGTTTAATTTACAAGTTCGTCACTAGATTGTGATGCCTTAAATCGGTTACGCTCGGGTTGTCCGGTTGATGTGATATTAAATTCTAGTCGTTGCCCGCAACTTCGTCTAGTCTTGCGGGAACTTTGCACTTTCCTGAGATATAAACTAGAATAGTGTAGCTCGGAATTAGTATTTTTTACAATCGGTTTAGTAATTCCATGGTTTACATAAAAATAAACAAAATATTTTTATAATTAATAAGTATAGAAAAGTGATGACGTCGTTACGAGATACTTATTTACTTAAACGTATCGCAATCGCATCCTAGTCGATCTTGCGTTGCTCCCTACGACAGTACACCCTTTAATTTTATGGTTTTCTATGACATTAAACAGCTAAAATTAAGTAGAATTTCAATTCAGATACGTAAATTACATTTATCAATATCTTACCTACAAATAGATATCTCTATTAAGTAGTATTTAATAATAAAATAACTATCGCATAAACAATCTCAAGTTAATTATATTAAAATGAATTATTCTAAAATTGTCACTATGTGTAAAAATAGATCAACATCACCAACGGAATGTATGAAAATGCATAATATTATATTTAAAAAAATATACAAATTTAAAATCGTTTGCGACACTAGAAGTAATTATGCGCAATTTGCAGTCGGCATCAAAGTATGCTCACTAGCCCACTGTACTGCTTTTTCACACGATTTTTAAAATGGTTTAAAACGTATTCGGTGATTTTTGAGCATTTTGGCTTTGATATTTATGTGGTTGGTTTGCTACGAAGGTTACCGCTGCGCCCTACTTTAAGAAGTCAATGAACTTTATTCTTCACTCCTTCCAATTTAAGTTTTTGATTGGAAATCGTCACCATTAATAAGTAATTACAGACATTACATAATAACTAAATTCCAAGATTACATGGTATTGTTGCAATGTTTTTTGCGCGTTTCTGTAAATGTCTGACATCAATCTAAAAAAAAAAACTTGTAGGCATTTTAATTTAGCCCTGGTTATGATTATACACAGACTGTCAGAAAAGATTTGAAAAGAGATTCAAAACGGAATTCCATGGAACTAATGGCTTTAAAGAAAGATTAACATCTTTGTACTTTTGTCTCTGCACATTAAATTTATCTATACCAATGTGTTGTTAGAACTTCTAAATACATTTGATATAGGTGTTCACTTATAGTGAACAAATAGGTTATTGTTGTGATGTATTGTATTTTAGATAGAAGACGGAAATAAATATTACCTAGTTAATTAAAAAGTGTTAATGAAGGTATTAGTGAAAATTGAAACATGTATTAATGGGGGTAGGTGTCATGTAAATGAATTAACGAATTAGGCACATAATTAGAAAGATCATTAGATCTTCAACTAATAACACTATCACAAATACCTGTACATTAGAGAAACAGATATTAAAATAGTTAAAAAAGTTAGTTAGTTAATAGAATATAAATATAGTTATGGTGAAACTGAATGGAAGAGATGCTAAGATTTAAAACACAGAATATGGAGAGATAAAAAAATAAAATTATGATGATTAGGGGCGTCTAATTCGCTTTAAGCTTAACAAAAATTGCGATGTTGAATTTATTTATAAATTAGAAATAAATCAAGAAGTCATGAATCTAGGCTATTTTAACAAAATTAAATTTGCTAATTAAATCATTATTGTTTTACTTCGATAGATAGTGATGGTATGTGTTTGTATTTCGAAATGGATAAATTCTTAATTATGATAATTGTATTAAAATAAACAAGTAAGTATTATTACAATGAAATAAGTGTAAATTTTTAGTTATTATTCAACTGTTACTGATTTTGCGAGATTTCGCGGGCAATCAACATTACAGTTACGCAATACAGCGATATGGTACGCGAGCAGCTGCATGGGGATAACCGTAAGTATTCCCTGTAAGCAATCAACAGTCTTGGGTACTTGCAGGCATCGGGAGGCAAGTGACATAGTTTCCATGTCACCTTGTTCGCATAGCAGGATCGGCCGCCCCTGCCTTGCTGTCACTTGGGCCAGAGCATTCATGCACTTGGTGTATACAGGGTCGCGCATTACGATCATTACAACTGGCATTGAGTCATCAATTAATGCAAGTGGACCATGTTTTAATTCCCCAGCCATAATGCCTTCGCTATGCATGTATGTTAACTCTTTTACCTTGAGGGCACCTTCCAGACACGTAGCAAAATTGTATCCACGACCCATAATGAGCAATGAACGCTGACGATACAAATCTTCAGCAAGAGCTTTCACTTCCGAATCCAAAGCCAAAACTTCCCTAATTTTGCCATCTAATTCATGGAGTCCTTCAATAATGTCAGCGCGTCTTTTCTGGAGTGATATGCGATCTTCACTGATTACCAAGGCAAACATAACAAGGGAGACAAACTGTGAGGTGTAGGCTTTTGTAGAGGCTACACCAATTTCAGGTCCAGCATTGACGTGTACGCCGCAATGCGACTCGCGGCAAATAGAACTACCCACAGTGTTAGTGATTCCAACAATTAGAGCCCCATGCCGTTTACAGTATCGTAGAGCCATTAGAGTATCAGCAGTTTCTCCGGATTGCGAAATAAAGAAGCAAACATCATCACGAAAAACTGGAGTGTTCCTGTCTAAGAAATCAGATGCCAGTTCAACCATAACTGGCAGCTCTGTTAATTCTTCCAATAACTGCCGAGTGGCCACTGCACTGTGGTAACTGGTTCCACAGGCAATCAACATCAATCTGCGACAGCGTTTTATCTCAGGAATATAATCTTTAATTCCTCCTAGTGTAACTGTGCCATTTGCAAAGTTGAGCCGACCTCTCATAGTGTTTACAATGGATTCTGGCTGTTCGAAAATTTCTTTTTGCATGAAGTATTCATAATTACCCTTCATGATTTGTTGCAATTCCAGTTTCAATGTTAAGATTTCTCTTTGATGTGGGTCAGTACTGCTTCCCGATAGGCGATGTATGCTCAGCACTCCATCTTTAATATGTGCAACATCATCATCTTCAAAATACAGTACTCTGTTAGTGTGTTCAATAACTGCAGAAGCATCAGATGCAAAGAAATATTCTACTGTTCTTTCTTCTTCAGGTTGGAAGTGAGCATGACTATCAACTCGTGGCACAGTAGGGACCACACCCCTAGTGGCTTTGTTATTGGTGTACATAATAGGAACATGATCACTGGACAGTCGGTGACGCATCTTTATGCCCACAAGGAGTGGACTACCACGGCGTGTGGCCACACACTCATTTGGGAAGTAGCGGGATTTTAAACACAATGCAAATGCTCCTTCCAATTGTTGGATTACCTGTTCAACAAGTTCCTGGAAGCTGTAGTCCTTGTGCTGGTGATATATATGGTGGACCAGCTTAGCAATGGCTTCGGTGTCAGTCTGTGATTCAAAGACATACCCCTTGTTCTCAAGGAAGGTCTTGACAGCTTTGTAATTGGTGATGATTCCATTGTGGATGACGACGAAGGCGTTGTCTTCTCCCGAGCGCTGCGGGTGCGAATTGATGGCGCTAGGTTCACCGTGCGTGGCCCAACGCGTGTGCGCAATACCGCAGTGCGACTCCACGCATTCTTCAAGGGATAGCTCAAGACTACGCTCCTGCAACACCTCTTCTAAGGCCGCTACCTTGCCGCTATTTTTTACCACAGCAATATCTTTCTGGTCTGGAGAATCGATCGCGACACCCGCACTGTCATAGCCGCGATATTCTAAGCGTTTTAAACCAGTAACCAGCAATTCGAGTATTTCTCGTCTGGTTTTTGGAGTCAAATGATTGATGTATGCAAAAATTCCGCACATCGTTATCGCAGTAAAATGGTATGTGTAAGGACTCGACTGAACGAAACGACGACTCGCGAGAGACTGCGATCAACAAAACATAAAACTGATATTGAAGGCCTACGTGTAGTGCTCCTACCACTAATGAATTACTTTCACTTACGGCGAAGCACACGTCATCGTGTTTCGTTATCACAGATTCAAGTTTCTGGTAAAATATCGCGGCAAAATTATCTGCCGATGTAGGTACGTGTTAAACTAGTTGTCAGAACTGTCAGAACCGAAATGACGTCTCGTTTTCGTTTTTTAGTTTTTTAGTCAAAGTGACATTTCACAAGAACTTCGTTAGTATCATTTTAGAACATAGAAATAATGTGTGTTTGTTTTTGTCATGTTTGTGTATTGCCAAAAGAATAAACTGGTGAGATTAAGTGTTACGAACAAAAACATTTAACTGAATTCAAATAAAATTAATTTTATACATGATTGTAGTAAGTACCACACACACGATCCAACTTAGTAGAGATGCCGACATAGTTTTTACCACAGAATAGAAAAAAACTACTGTTTATTTATTATAAGGTTTACTGTTTTTTCGTTTAAGGTCTTTTTTCTGTTCCGTGGTTTTTTACTCCTTACCGTTGGATATCGAATCGAACATGTAAACATGAAGGGCTACTCCGAAACACAACGTTCAAAGTTTGTGTCGTGCGGTCTCTCTCACACTTATACTATTTAACGAACTTCGAACGTTGTGTTTCGGAGTAGCCCTTCTGGTTACAATTTTAACCCGATTGCAGCGAAGCCCAAAAGGAGGGTTATGTTTTGGTTTTTACTTGACTGGGGTGAACACGGAACAGAAAAAACTAGTTTTTCTGTTCCGTGACGATGAAGCCCAAAAGAATGGTTTTTGAATTAACTATATGTATGTCCACCAAAGCTGTACTGAGTGTACACGAGACCACGAGAAACCGCGGCAAATTAAAAAACCGGCCAAGAGCGTGTCGGACACGCCCAAAATAGGGTTCCGTAGCCATTACGAAAAAATTAAGTAATATTTTTCTAAGGATTTCGTATTTTATACGGAATCTTCACGCTGCTATTTACTAATTAACTACTAATAATTCTCAAGCAAACTTAGCCGTTATAGTTTTCCTTGGAAGTTTGATATTCTGACTACCATCTTGAATTTTTCCAAATTTTTCCACCCACCGGTTTAGATTTTAGAGGGGGGGGGGGGGGACGCTCGATTTTAATGAAAATTTGCACTTTAAAGTTGAATATTTCGCAAACACATTACTGAATTGAAAAATCGTTTTAGCAAACCCCTAATGGTTTTAAAATACCTATCCAACGATACCCAACACTATAGGGTTGGATGAGAAAAAAAAATCAGCGCCACTTTACGTCTCTGGGAGGTACCCTAAAAAAAATTGTTTTTGAATTTATAATTGTACTATTTTGTCGGCATAGTTTACCTATATATCCGTGCAAAATTACAGCTTTCTATCATTGATAGTCCCTGAGCAAAGCCGCGGACAGACAGACAGACAGACAGACAGACAGACATGGCGAAACCATAAGGGTTCCGTTTTTGCCATTTTGGCTCCGGAACCCTAAAAAGATGAGGCTGACAATACTTGCTGTAGGTTCCATGTTACACTGATTACTTAGATATTATTTAAATTATCCAGATATTAAATTCTAAACTATGTGAAAGTTGATGATACTCTTTAGGAGCCCTTAGAAAGTTTACGTACAGTTCAGAACCATCAATTTTGGACCATTTTAGAACAGATTGGCATTGAATATTCTTATCTTCTAACATTTTATTTCTAACACAATAATATAACATTGCATTTTGAAGCAGATGAACATCAACCTTAAGGTCTATTTATGATAAAATTTGATATTCAAATTACAAGAAGTCCTTTATGAAGAGTGGGCGTTAGGAGGACATAGCAAAGCCCGTTCGTTTCCATTGCTATATAAGACATTCGAAACCATTTTCCTACAGATAAGACCAAGCTAGATCGATTTTTCATCACCTACATACAAAATTTCATCGAAATCGTTGGAGCCGTTTTCGAGATCCCTTAAATGTGTCGTAACTATTAAGTCATAGACCATGGCGGTCCGAGCACTAATGGCAAAAAAAATAATGACATATTTCGTTTTTCCATTGATATCTACCAGTAAATTCCTAACTGACGCCATGACTATTATTTCAGTATCAGATTGGTAAAATGACACCCCTTTTTTCGCACCGAAAGTGACTATTTTTTTGGTACTTTCGGCTAGTTCCGCCGTGGCAGACTATTAAATTCGAACTTAGCATCAGTTTTATGGGAAACCATTGTACATTTCATCGCGGTATCAAGTAGGTACGAAATTTTGCAGTCCGCTCTCCGTCTAAAAGCTCAAAGAGTATTAATAAGTATAAGCTTGTACTATGGATACTAGGCAACGGATAACATCCAAGATCCAAGAACAAACATTCGTACTATTCATACAAATATATGCTCCGGCCGGGAATCGAACCTCAAGCTTCGTAGTCAGGTTCTTTAACCACTTGGCCATCCGGATGTCGAAAAGTCCGCAAAACCATACTTACCCCGAAAAATGAGCTTCTGATCCTACCGGTGATGTCCATAGCACCTCGGTAATAGAGCGACGCTTAGAGCATCACCGGTAGGATCGGTAAATTATCTATTGGGCGTGGGATCAATGGTGGGCAGTGGGCAGCCTACAAGTTAACGCATACTGCCACCGGACTTCCACAGGTGCCACCAACGCACATGTGCGTTCAAGAAGTATATTATGACAGCGGCATTGGGTGCAGTTCCGAAAACGCATATATGCATCGGTGCTAGTGAATGCGTTAAGCAATGTGTGCGGCTGTGGGAACAAACGGGGTATTCACTAGTCCCTGTGCAACAACTGATATTATTTTCGTACAATCATCCCTACTAGTCCTACTAATCCTACTAATCCTACTAATATTATAAATGTGAAAGTTTGTGAGTGAGGATGTGAGTGAGTGAGGATGTGAGTGAGTGAGGATGTGAGTAAGTATGTTTGTTACTTCTTCACGCTAAAACGGCTGGACGGATTTGGATGAAATTTGGCAAAAAGTTAGTTTATGATCTGGATTAAAACATAGGATACTTTTTATCCCGATATTCCCACGGGATAGGGATGAAATCTCGAAATAACAACCGCTGGGCTTAGAGTCATGAAATTTGGTATGTAGGTAGCTGGACGTTTGGAATAACACAAGGGCTACTTTTTATCCCACGGGATAGGGATAAAATCTTGAACTAATAACCACTGGGCTTAGAGTCATGAAATTTGGTATGTAGGTAGTTGGCCGTCTGGAATAACACATAGGCCACTTTTTGACCCAATATTCCCACGGGATACCTAGGGATAAAATCTAGAAATAACGACCGCTGTGCTTAGAGCCATGAAATTTAGTATGTCGGTAGCTGGACCTCTGGAATAATAGATAGGCTACTTTCTATCTCGATATTCCCACGGGATAGGGATAAAATCTTGAAATAATAACCGCTGGGCTTAGAGTCATAAAATTTGGAATGTAGGTAGCCGAAGGTCTGGAATAACACATAAGCGTCTTTTTGACCCGATATTCCCACGGGATACCTAGGGATGAAATCTCGAAATAACAACCACTGGGCTTAGAGCCATGAAATTCGATGTGTAGGTAGCTGGACCTTTGAAATAACACATAGGGTATTTTTTATCTCGATATTCCCACGGGATAGGAATAAAATCTTGAAATAATAACCGCTTGGCTTAGAGTCATGAAATTTGGTAGGTGTGTAGGTAGCTGGACGTCTGGAATAACACAAAGATGACTTTTTGACCCGATATTCCCACGGGATACCTAAGGAAAAAATCTCGAAATAACAACCACTGGGCTTAGAACCATGAAATTCGGTATGTAGGTTGCTGGACCTCTGAAATAACACATATTTTCTATCTCAATATTTCCACGGGATAGGGATAAAATCTTGAAATAATAACCGCTGGGCTAAGAGTCATGAAATTTGGTATGAAGGTAACTCGATGTCTAAAATAACACATACACTACTTTTTATCCAGATATTCTCACGGGATAGTTTTGTAACTAAGGGACCGCATATGTCCCTGTATTATTATTATTTTATATTTTTGTCAGCATAGTTTATTCAAATTCAAAAACATTTATTTGTAAGAATACAGTGAAACCTACCTACCTACCTATATATCCTACTTAACTATATATCCGTGCAAAATTACAGCTTTCTAGCATTGATAGTCCCTGATCTGACAGACAGACATGCCGAAACTATAAGGGTTCCGTTTTTGCCATTTTGGCTCCGGAACCCTAAAAATGACGTGTAAAAGTGCCCGTTGCGGCTTATTTACTGAATAAATGATTTGAATTTGGATAGGAAAAATTTTTGAAATTTCATCACTGCTATTCACAACACAACCTCAATGAAGGAAGACCACGATATAAATTTTGGAAATTGCAAGGGGAATTTGGTAAAATCCCGAAAATTTCAAGTGCAACTACCAGACCGATTAGTTTACGCGTGCGAAGCCGCGGGTAAAAGCTAGTAATATTATAAATGCGAAAGTAACTCTGTCTGTCTGTTACGCTTTCACGTCGGAACCGCTAAACCGATTTTGATGAAATTTGGTATAGAGATAGTTTAAGCCCCAAGGATCAACATAGGATACTTTTTATTTCGGTAGAGGGCGCCACCGCGCGATAAACTAAGTCCACGCAGACGAAGTCGCGGGCATAAGCTAGTGGTCTATATATGATACTCGGTATCTGTAGTACCTACCCAGTTACCTACCTTGTTAACGCATTCACTGCTACCTGACTTCCACAAGCGCTATCGACGCACATGTGCGTCCAAGATGTATGAATAATAATGACAGCGGCACTGCATAAAGCCGGGTACTCATTAGCGAGCTGTAACTGTATCCTGCGTGATACAGTAACGAGGTTCTAGTGTGTACGCGTGTTACAGCTTAGGCTCGTGTTGTCGCCCGAACGCTTTCAGCGAGCGTACTCATTTTGCGAGTTGTAACTGTAACCAAACAGATACAGTAACGAGATTCTAGTGTGTACGCGTGTTACAGCTTAAGCCGGGTACTCATTAGCGAGCTGTAACCGTAACCGTTGCATGCACTGTAACCAAAGTCTTTATAAGGAGATTTCATAGCTAGGTACATGAATTCGCTCTAGGTTGAACACAAAAACTGTTTTATTACTTACGTGAGTTTTTATGACATGACAAGACAATTTACCGGGCCATGGGAAAAATAGCTCCCACACAGTTAAACTCTAATAAGGCCATGGGATAATGTCAACCCACATCCTAATTCTGGTCATACACAATAATGCATGAATATTTAGCAATGTTTACGATTACATTAGCTTTCAATACTCAAAATCTACAAAATATCAAAAAATTGTTCGACCTATGTACTTCTGTTTCATAGAAATTATGGAAAGTGTGCGAATTTCTCCGTAGTTTACTGAAATTAGCGTTCAAGTGAATTTAAATAGCTGCCAAGGATATATTACGCAATTTAGAAGCGTGTTGTGAATGAAGATCAAAAAATAATATTTTCAGGGATTGACAAAATATTTTGTAGGTGGTTCGGAGTTAAAACCTGACTACGGTAACCGATATAAGATGTGGGTGGAATATATCCCTAGGCCTGGTAAAGGGTTAATATATGGGTCGGTGGCAAAGAATGCGTTAACTTTTACTTACACAAGTAATTGCAGCCTTTAGTCCGATCTCTTTTCATTCTTGTTATGTAGGTATCTACTTAGTACTAATAAATATTCATCAGAACGAAAATATATCTGATGAAAATATTCTTTTTAAACAAATGTTTTATATATCGTAATAAACGACTTCAGCACTCAGTTGTACTTTGTCATTTCTTTATTGTCGGTGTCCGTTGGAGCACGGGGACTATAGTGCATATCCCGTGCTTCACCTAGGTGAAACAGCAAGGTGAAGCAAGGGTCTGTACCCACGGCTGTCGAAGTTATAGTAAAAAACTTCTCATACCAGTAGCTTCTTTAATGGTTTATCGGGATCAAAGGTCTTTACAAAATTATTGAAAACATTACAAAGTTTCATTAGCTTAATGAGTTACAATGTAAGTAATTGTTTGTATTTAAGAAGTTGTAAAACTGCTATCATAGAATTTGACAATAATAACGAAACGGATTTATTGCTTTGAATATTTAAACCCTATACAACACACAATTTAGTAACTGATAATCTGACATTTTATATAACTATAGCAGAGTATCACCATTTCCGCGCATCAACTGTGCTCCGCGCACCAGAAGCTGCCCCAGGCAGTTGATCACAGTTGATATACGTTCACGTTTCCTACCAGATGCACCAGCACTTGCGGGAGCGTGGAGCGCAGTTGGTGTGCTAACGTAGCGGATACCAGGCTTAACAACAGAGATAACATCATTATCTAAATTTTACAAAGATGTCAATATTGCTTGAGAAGCGTTTAACGCTTCGTAAGGTGAGATACTATTTCAGCTAATATTCATTACTACGGGAAACAGATTTTCAATCAACTTACCCTTGCTTTTTAATTGTGATATTTGTCACCTAATTATTATTGCATTTCACAAACCAAAATAGAATTTAATTAAATACCTAACATTTAAAGTGGAAATTTCACTAAAATTCATATAATTAGTACAGTTTCAAATAAATAATCATGTGGATAAAACGTTTACATTGTTTAATAAATACCTGGAGAGCTAACTAACACATCTCTATATTTTCTGGTGATTGGCCAGAAGAAACCGTATCCTTGAAGTTTCCACAGGAACTACCCGAATTTGTGAAGAGAGTGCTTAATATAATAAATGAAAAAGTGTATACGTTTAAAGAAAGTTTGCACTTAAACATACCGATAAACGAAATTCGTGTTGTGAGGTGGTTTAAAAATTCAACCTCAATTTTATTGCCTTTCCTTCTAAACTCTTTGCGATGGAAAAATAAAACGTAACGAGCTTTTAAATGTGGAAACTCAAACTTTGCAAGTAGCTTACGACTAAAATAATCACAAATATATAAACTTAACATGTAAGCGTAACTAAAACGAACTAACTTTAATAATATCGTGCTATCATAAATGCATAAGTCAGGGGTGAGCGAGACGTGACCAGTGAAGAAGCTCCTATCGCAAGGGGAGGCTACGGGGGATTCGCAGGTAGGCGTAGGCGGCGAAAAAAGAAGGGGTGATCGCGTGATCAGAACCAGAACCGAAGACGAGGGCACTGCAGAACCAGATACTACGCAGCGGACGATGGTTGCCGGCTGCATTACTGTGTTAAATGTGCTCCATAGTTATTTCTTCTTCTGGGCCTTTTCGGCAGCCTTGGTGATTTTACCGGTTGTCACTTCTTTAAAGTTCACGCTCTGTAACAAATGAGGCTGTCATTAACGGAATAATAAATAACACCTGGGGCCAACTAGGTATAACAATCTGTAAATAGGTAGACTACATCAAACATTGCTTCGTTTGAGGATTTTTAACAGGTTCCCAGGTTGTGACTTTACTGGTAGGTCCATAAAGCACATTTGTTTCATATATGGCCAGTGATGTATGCAGTTAGTTATTTCGATAAATAATAAATTTTATTACGTATATATTATAGGAGGCCTGTGCCCAGCCGTGGGATGTAATTACGCTGGGATGGGATGGATAGATGGATGGATTATCTTATATTATTTTTATTCTTGAAAAACCTATGAAAATAACTATGGGGACTTTATTACATTACTTTATCATTACTTTGGGGACGTGTCAAAAGAACGCTGCACATTTCTTCGGGACAGGGATCACAAAAGAGCACGGTAAGACGAAAGCGAACCATGGAGCTGACATGTATTGATATAAAAAAAAAAAAAAAAAAAAAAAAAAGAAATATTCTTACTTAGGTATGTCAACATTTGGGAAAAATATAAATTACAATAAAGAAACATTTTTTTTGTTGCTAGTAGATACGTCTCGGAACTGCTCTTGTATATGATTTTTAATAGGCAAATAAGCATTTAAAAATTGAATTAAATGGGTGAGGACTCACGGAATTACCACACTGTTTAATTATTATTAATTATATTAAGGAATGATATTGTTAAAACCATGACGATTCTAAAGCTGGCACTACACTATTCGTATTCGGGTTTCGGTCATACATATTACAGCAAAGTTAGTGACAGTATAAGGAAGTGGACCACGCACCTTGATAACGCCGACGGCGACCGTCTGGCGCATGTCGCGCACAGCGAAGCGGCCGAGCGGCGGGAACTCCTGGAACGACTCCACGCACAGCGCCTTAGTTGGTACCAGATTCACAATCGCCGCATCGCCAGACTTTATAGATTTAGGGTTTAATTCCGTGGTTTTGCCTATAACGCACAAAAACAGATCATTTATTGCATTAGGTAAGCACCAAGTGGTTTTAGTAAATATTCAATATTGTATCTAATGTTAAGTATAATTCAACAGAAGTGACAAACAAACGCTGCTGTTTCAATTGGAGACCTCACGCCCGCGATATTTTATCTCTAATATATAAGTAGCTAGCTATGTACCGACTCATAGGTCGGTACTTTCCCCGCAACAATCGTTATAGCAGCCTTATGGCTTAGTGTTCATTCGATAGAAGATAAATTATCTTCTTAATTACTGATACATAGACTCAGGTACTTCCCGTTATAAATACTTCATGTAACGGGTGTTATGACAGTCTTGAGGTCTATGGACCTCTCTGCGTAAATATTTCGAGTCAGTGTTAGTGCTATCTTTATTAAGGTAAAGGCGCCTATTACCGGGGGTGTCAAAATCGGCGGCCATCACCGCGGCAATTTAAAATACGCATTTTATAATCAAACCGATAGATTTCTTAGAAAAAATATTATTTCACGATAACAGCTTTTTTACTCAACTCACGGATCTATGAGCGCTAGTATATGTGAATGAATCAAAGATCTCACAATTCGTGATTTTCCGAAACTGCACCGAAGGAAGAGGATTTGCCATACTAACGCGTGACACCACATACAAGCAGACTCTGATCTTATTTAGTGTTTTACATAATAATTATGGCAATTGAACTAATGTTATGGTTTTTAAATAGATTTTTATAGTTTTTTGTACGAGTTCTGAATATTTTTTGTATATTTTTTGACCTGGAAATACGATTAAAATGGAAAATAAAATACAGCGGCGATAGGCGCTATTTTTAACTGTTGATTGTAATGCCGTGGTACACCACGGTATTAGTTAAAGTGGTGATTTTGGTTCTTCATGCTTTATTTTTGGTATAAATGACCGTTTATATAATTTGTTACGGTTATTTCAATCTTGATCTATTCACGCTTTTAAAGAACTATTTCCGTGGTATGAAAAGTATTAACAGACTCTTAATTTTTTTAAAAAACTTCAATACTGAACTTGTAGTTTCTATAGAAACCGTTATTTTGCCAAGTTGTTTAAATATTGCGATACAATTTTATGTTTACTTACCAGTTACGTAATTTTGGTTATGTGCCAAGGTTGTAATAAGTATTTTTGTTTTGTAATGCAAACACAACTCTATCCTATTGTTTTTATGGGTCGGAATTAGATTTTACAAAACTCCAAATTAAGCCAATTAACGATGGTATGATCGCATAACCCTCGGTAATAGAATGTATGAGAATCTATTACCGACCCATTCCATTGTATTTGGGTCGGTGATAGGTTCTTAAAGAAGTATCTATTACCGAGTGACATTTTATTTTTCCGTTAAAGTAATTCACATTTAGGGTACCGTAAGCGCAGATTTTTTTAATAATGTTGTGACTTTTACGCAGCATACATATATCACACTATTTATTGTGGCATAAGCTTAAAAAAATACAGTGAGATGGAAACACTATTCGAATCATATTTTAGTGTTTTATTTAGTTTTCTCCAAAAACAACTTGATGTGCAATATAATATACAGAACCAAAGCTATTACCTTTTTTAATTCCTCGGTATTAAGTCCCAAATCATGAGTCGGGATCGTTTTACCGATGGTAGAAAATTGCTGTTCTTTTATACCGTCGGTAATAAAAGCTCAATTCGCGGTAATAGCATCATAGCCTGTCCATTACCACGGTAATAGAAGATTTGGGTATTTTGATTTCAATAATTATTTTATCAAATACTAATAACTAAAACGAGCCCAAAAAGTTACGACACTGAAAGTTCAATAAACGCTCTTAAATAAAAAAAATATTCTCGTTTGTTAAGGAGCTTTGATACCCTTAATTTTTGGGACTCATCTGAAAACTTCCTTAACTACCACGGTAATAGGCGCCGTTACCTTATGTCTCAGTGGCTTAGTCGTCATAGGCGAACACAAAATTAAACGAAATAAGAACTTGATGAGACGAGATAATACGATACCTACCAATTCTATCGCGGCGCGGATGAAATGTTGCTTATGTAGGCATATGTATAGGTACAGCCACCAGCATTAATATCTGCCACAGTGGAGCGTGCAAATATATCTGACACGTCCTTCCGGCCCTAGAAATAGAGTCGTATCAGATATTTATGCACGCTTGTTGTGTTAGATATTGGTGCTGGTGCCTGTACACATTGTCAAACGAGTCAAAGTCAAAATCTAGTTCTAATTCTAACTGTCGGTACTAACAAAATTGCACTACCTGTAGGTATTGATGGAAATCATAAACATGAGGATAACAGTAATCCCATTGCGGATAATAATATTACGATATCAGTCAGGTAGGTGAGGTACGTTCTGAAATTGGTTAAGTGAATACCTGTACGACGGTCACATTTCTCCTTGATCTCGGCAAACTTGCAGGCTATATGCGCGGTGTGGCAGTCCAGCACCGGCGTGTATCCGTTGCTGATCTGGCCCGGGTGGTTCAGCACGATCACCTGCGTGCGACGATATGTAGGTAAACTGGAGGTTGATCTACTTATATCTAAACAATGGGCCATGGTCATGAGTGGTTATTGACCCTGTAACCACCTATTACTGTCAGTCCTATATACCTATGTTGTGGACCAATTGATAAATTGCTCATTTTTCATAATGATTCCTGAAGTATTTGGTGAAATCCCCTACATAGTTTAGGGATTTCATCAAATCACTAGACGTGATTAGTAAAATGTTCGGATCTACTTAAGTAACTCGTTTTATCTTTTACTAAAACAGCTCAGGGATTTAATCAAATTGCTAAAGGAAATGAAAAAATCCATCGGCAATTGCTATAATTCAACACTCAATACTCAATATTTTATTGCTTTTTCACAGTGTATGGAAAATGCAATGTATGTCTATCATTCCTTCCCCTAAAACGGCTCGGAGACTTGATCAAATTACTGAATTCCGCAAGGGAAATGATACAACGCGATGTTTTTTTATCATCTCCCGGGACTCGATCATATCCATGAGGAATTTGGTCAAATCCCTGTTTTTATCATTTCCCTGCGACATATAGATTTCACGGGATGACCGTAAAATTAACAAAATTTGGGGTTGAAATAAAAAACACAAAAAGACACCAAAAAAGTAATCTTAATAAAATAAACTGGAAATCTGGTATTTAGAGTATCTGGTAGATTAACAAACTAGGTGTTTCAAGTAGGTACGTCGTGTTATGCGAGTCTGGTGTTTTTAAAATTTGGTATTGTGGGAATTCGGTTTTAAATGGATCAAAGTGTATTGGGAACCCGTTGTTTTGGTAATCCGGTGTAAAAAGAAACACAGTAACAAAAAAATGTGGTATACATATTGGGAATTTAGTATTTCAGAAATCGGGTAAATTGGCAATATTGTATTTTGCAAGTCTGGTATTTAGGGAATAAGTGTACTAATCGACCTACGACAAGCAAATTATCATGTTCTTTTCTAATTTTACTTCGAAGATGTGCCTATCTAAAACTGGTGTTTGAAGATAACATTATGAAGATTGCATTTTGCAAAATTCGGTGCTATACTTATTTGTTCGTTTTTATAAATCTGTTAGTACACAAATTGTAGCCGTAGTCATAAATCCGTTGCAGCTATAACAATATAATTATAAAGTATTGTTCAGAGGCATATTTGACATGGCAAAGTACGTTATGGTTGGATTGAAACAGCAATAATATCAAGTTCGTTCCAAGTAAATTATGAACGGCAGGGTAGGTAAGTAATCCATTTTTGTTGACAGAACTGGAGTTAAGAAAAAAATGCTCCTAGCAAAGAGGTATTATTCAAAGTAGATACTCGTTAACTCCGAATATTTGTGAAAACGAAAGAAAAGTCCAGTATGTGATAATTTAATTTGTTCGAAATCAAGTTTAGGCAACTTTAATTACGTAGGTAGTAAAAAAGCAATTACGACATGCCAACAATATTGTGCAAGTTTCTAGAATAACCAGAAAGCAATCTTATGACTTTCAAAAATCCATTATATACTTACTTATTTATAATTAGGTAATAAGTATTTACTCATTAGTGGCCACTTGCTGGAAACACATCAATCTCAAGTTAGCGTTAAGCTTAGTTTAGTAGTGTCAAAATGTATGGAACTGTAAAAGTAACTCATGGTCCAGCCAGACTCATGGTCCTTAATTTGATACCTACATAAAAAAAAAACTATATATTTTTTTAACAAGATATTATTGATGTTTTGGCTTTTAAAAATCGGCATACTTTTCCTGTTATCATTGAATTGTGTCATGTAACAGGTTCCCGTCGCGAAGCAATGGGTAGCGCTTCTTTTGACACGTCCCCATAGTAATGATAAATTAACGTAATATCTCCAATGTAATGTCCCCATAGTTATTTTCATTAGTTATCTAAATGTGGTTCAAGATTAAAAATAATATAATATAATACGCGAGTGAAGAGGCATATGTGCTTCATGGACGTACAGTAAAGCCACGCATGCATGAGGCACATATTGTGCCTCATGGGACGGGAACCTGTTAAAATAAAAATAATTAAACCACGCTCGCGAATGTCATGGACTGATGCCTTTGCAAACTTGTGATTCTCCACTCCCATGTGTCACACTCAAGTCGTCAGATTATTGAACTGACTCGTACGAATATATACAACAAACATTTTTTTTACTTTTCTGATATACCTATTAACCTACACGAATGTTTCTTTGTAGGAAACTTGGATTTGGTGGAAGTACTCAGCGGGTGCAAGGATTTAGTCAAGCGATACCCCAAATGTAAACCTGCCGCGCTTGACTAATCCTAAATCCTCTCTTGAGCCCCTCTTCTATAAGGAGATGCATTTGTATGTGAATTTGTAGAGTAGAAGTATGAAATGCAGCCCAAAGGAATTTCGTAATCAATATGGATCTTCATGTTTGCGAGACCTAAGAATGTGGAATAACCTGTGCAGTAAAGTCAGCGGCGCCTTTGGGCGGCGCGTTCTTGGAGTCGCCGGCCACGTAGCCGCGCCTCAGCTCCTTCACGGACACGTTCTGCAACACACGTGCACACCTTCACTTTTGTATGTTACACTAACTCTTTTATCAACTAACTGATGCAATGCAGTCAACAACCTTGATCTATTATTATGACATCGATATTTATAACAATACTTCGGCGACTGTGCAACAACAGTTCGCAGGCATTTCACTCATCCACGTCGTAAGGCAACGGGGTGCCACGGCTCCATACCATTATTTTTAGGGTTCCGTAGCCAAAATGGCGAAATAATACGGAACTCATACTTAGTGAGCTCATAAGATCTGTCAGTGGTATTTTTTTTTAAATTTTAAATGCGTTCGATTTTCAAATGTTTTTCGAATACTTAGACGCCATTTTAACAAAAATAAGACCAAGCTACTAGATTGATTATTCGACCAGGAAACCGCCACTTAGCCGATATCATCGAAATCGCCAGAAATATTTCGGAGACGTTTTATTTTAGGAACTAGATAATTAATGCGAGTACGATTGACAGACACCATAAAATCCGACATTCTATGGTTTAATAAATTCGGGCACACTAAATAACGTTATTTTTAATTGAAAATGCTCGGGCAAGCGCACCTTGACGTTGAAGCCAACGTTATCGCCGGGCACAGCCTCCTGCAGCGCCTCGTGGTGCATCTCCACCGACTTCACCTCCGTAGTAATGGCCGCAGGCGCGAACACCACCACCATGCCTAGAAACAGTATCTTCTATCCCATAAACTATCTCTATGCCAAAAATCACGTCGGTCCGTCGCTCCGTTTCTACGTGAAAGACTGATAAACATACACGCAAACATACAAACACACACACTGTCGCATTTATAATTTTTAATTTAGACGACCGGATGGCTAAGTGGTTAGAGAACCTGACTACGAAGCTTGAGGTTCCGGGTTCGAATCCCGGCCGGGGCAGATATTTGTATGAATAATACGAATGTTTGTTCTCGGGTCTTGGATGTTCAATATGTATTTAAGTATTTATTTATCTATATAAGTATGTTTATCCGTTGCCTAGTACCCATAATTACAAGCTTTGCTTAGTTTGGGACTAGGTCAATTGGTGTCAAGTGTCCCATGAAAAAAAAAAAAAAAAAATATTAGTATGGATGTGTCTACTTCAGTAATTATTCGTGATAGACTTTTATATTCTTAAAAAACGAATTAATGTTTATTAACGGTCGATGGACACATTGTTCTGTGTTTCTCATTTTTGGTGTCAATCGCAGTATTTCTAATCTTTAGTATCTTATTTTTTGGTCTTCCTCTTTTTAGTAGTCAATGGTAATTTATCTTTTTTTTGGCCACATACTCTAGTCACAATACACACAACTTAAACGTTTATTGTGCTCTATTAGTCCCGTTCATTGAATAAAGAATGAGTGACGAATATAGAATTAGGTAAACTAAAAACAAATGAGATGAGATAAAAGGTTGGTACGATACGAGTATCATAAGAAATACATAGAAAGTCAGTGGTCAGTCTTACCGGGCTTGAGGATACCGGTCTCGACGCGGCCAACAGGCACGGTGCCGATGCCACCGATCTTGTACACATCCTGCAGCGGCAGCCGCAGCGGCTTCTCCGTGGGCCGCGACGGCGGCTGGATAGCGTCCAGAGCCTGTCATACAAAGAATTACAAGTAGGTACTTACTAGCTTACGTAGTTTTTTGGAAAGATGCTTGGGGCAAAGTAATTTATACCATTTTCCATCGTGTTGCGATGATTGTACCCACAGACAGTACTTTTTTTATTTTGGGAAGCCGCAACTTTTTCAAAAATCAAAATTTTGCTGTTACTTCGATCAATACCTGCATTTATTAATCGACTACATTTTTTTTTACATTTCTCACTTCCGATAATCCAAACCGGAGATATCTTGTTCACCGCCGAGCACCTTTTTGTGGAAGACCTCCAGGAGATCGACGTCAAGAGCCGTACAATCATTGATGTATATGTACTTACTAGATGCGCTCGTTCATGTCAACAATATGTTCAAATATCGGACTGTCACAAGACGTCAACGCTATATAGATTATACACCGCAGACGTGACAGTTATTTTACCTACGAAACGTAATCATTTTGCATCTGGCAAAATAGATATTTTCGAAAAAAAAAACAAACTTTTTAACTGCATTTTTTTAATCAATTGAAAGAAATTATCTTAATAAATAGGCAGATAGTGAATGAGGTTTTGAAAAAAAGCTGAAGCACTAAAAATGTGATTGAAACCTGTAATTCAACGGTTCTTAAGCCTTTATCGCAATGGAACCCCTTATTGAAAATTTAAAATTTGCCGGAGCCCCAAAATAGTCAAAAATGGTGTACTGAGTAATATTATATTATTATTTTTTTTTGTTTTTTAGAAGCAATGTATGCTTGCTCAACGAAATTTCAGATTTTAAAAAGCGAAAAAGATTTTCGGAATGCCGGAGGGGATTTGAATGTTATTAGTTACTGTTTCCGAACGTAACCTGTGTTTTGGGCGCGCTGTCACTGTCACTATATAGATATATGTATTCATGTAGACAAATGAGAAGTAAAAAGCATGTTCTAATAAATTACTGTTTTATTCTCAAATATATCCAGAAACAGTTACTAAAATGCGTATCGCGTGACATATTGACGTTCATAAAAATTTGTACATGGAAAAAGAATGACAGGTATAAATAAAGCAATTAAACGAATTGTCATGCATGTTCAGTCACAATTTTTTACCTACAACCAATTCTGAATGGGATCGTCTGCACGTTTTAGTCTATGATTGAAAGATGGCGTAATGTCAACGACTTTATAACCTTCGATGCGTTACGTCTTATTTTAAAAAATGTTTTTATTGTGGTATTACAATATTATTAGTTGCTTAATCACTTGTACAAGATGTAATTTTACTTACTTGAGTAGTGAATTGTTACTTACGTGCAGGTTCACGCCTATATTCGGAGTCTCAATCAAAAACTAGTTCGTCCGCCGCTCATGAATGTCAAAGTCATACTAAAGTCCTTTGCACAGTGCAAGGTGCAAAGCAGTGGAACACAATGAGTGTTCGGATGGCGTAATCTAGTAAGTACATATACATCAATGCGTACAATTTAATATTTTTAAAACAAAGTACGGAAGTCTTTGTAGTCGGTTCCATTTTTTGTTATTTTTTTTTGAGTCGTTTTAACTTTTTGTTTGAAAGTTTTCTTTATTTCTCACTTTTTAGTGATTCGTAGCCAAAGTACCTACATCTCACAACAATTCCATTAAGCTCAAAAACGACTTACTTAGTTACGTTGTTTTATAACAGAGTTCCGTTGCCTACCTTCTGGCTTCAGCATCAGATCGGTTCGAAGGAATCGTTAAAGCTTTTTCTTACTCGCTTATCTAGGTTTGTTAAACGATCATGATCGTTTATAGACGAGCGAGCATCACTAAGCTTTGACGAGTTCCATTGGTCATCTACGGTCTTCTTCACACTCTTTCGAATGAAAAAAGAATTTTGAAAATCGGTCCACAACCGACTGAGTAATCGGTGAACATACATAAAACATTGGAACATAGAACCTCCTCCTTTTTTTGAAGTCGGTTAAAAACAGGGGCGCTCTATTTTAATGAAAATTTGCACTAACTTTGAACATTTCGCGAAGAATCGGAAAATCGTCTGGGTAACCCCCCAATGGTTATAAAAGGCCTGTCCAACAATACCTTACACTATAGGGTTAGTTGAGAAAAAAAAATCACCCCCCACTTTACGTCTATGGGAGAAATATATATATTTTTTAATTAACCACTTTGTCAGCGTGACTGATATGTATTTTCATGCCAAATGACAGCTTTCTAGTTCTAACGATCTCTCAGATTAGCCGCGGACAGACTTTACCTAAGGGCTCCTAGTTGACCTAAACCACCTAAAAACGCTGATCTGAAACCGCCCTTATATAATCACTTTGTTGTCCGGCCTTCCGTGTCTGTCTGTAGGTAGGCATACAAAACTCCGTATTCCGCACTCAAATTTCACTCTCTGATTCTTACGAATCAAATTGAGTTGCATATTTTTGTGCTTTGTCGTATTAAATTTTATTTCCGTTGACTGTATCGTTGTCAGGAATGTTAGAGAGCAAGGAACATACCTCGATAAGAGACTTCCCCTCTACTTTGCCCTCCTTGCGATCAATGGTCCACCCCTTGAACCAGGGCATTTTGTCGGACGGCTCGAGCATGTTGTCGCCGTGCCAGCCTGAGATCGGCACGAACGCCACGGTCGCCGGGTTGTAGCCTGCCGCACAAACAAGTCGCTCCATTACAACGATAAATTTATCAAACAATGCAAACTTGCTTAAAATATTCTATAATTCATTAAACTTAAGTATACGTAGCAGGTTCAGCAATGTGACGAAAAGCGATAGGTCAAAATTCTCTGTAATTAATTATTATTAATGACGGTTAAAAATGTACCATTTCGAATGTAAACGGAATCTTAAAGTGAATGTAACAGAGGCATTGTCGACAATCGACATTGAGAGTGCTATTTTTGTACCAGCGAATGATTTCCGCAATACTCGCTATCCTCGAAAGGATCTTTCTTTTATACAATAAGGTAGTTAAATTGCACTGTTGCACAAAAAGGCTTAAATATAAACAACTTAAGGTTTAACCGTTATGTTTAACTCGTAAGGTATAACCAATAGTAAATAAACCTAATACAAAGTTACCATATCGTATTATGTGGTAGGTATCTTTCTTTGTACTAACCAATTTTCTTGATGTAAGAGGAAACCTCTTTCTTAATTTCCTCATAACGAGCCTCCTGGTAAGGTGGTTCGGTGGAGTCCATCTTGTTTACGCCAACAACCAGCTGCTTCACTCCGAGAGTGAAAGCCAAGAGTGCGTGCTCTCGCGTCTGCCCGTTCTTGCTGATACCAGCCTCGAACTCACCCGTGCCAGCCGCTACTATCAAAACCGCACAATCCGCCTGTAAATGTTTCGTTTCTCATTAAAATAAGAGAATAAGTTATCCGTACATGCCACATTGGTGTTTTTGTATATTACCTGAGAGGTTCCCGTAATCATATTTTTGATGAAGTCTCTGTGCCCAGGTGCATCAATGATCGTCACATAATACTTGGCTGTCTCAAATTTCCACAGCGCGATATCGATCGTGATACCACGCTCACGCTCTGCTTTTAACTTGTCTAAGACCTATAATAGGCAAGCAATTCATTCCTTAAAACTCAATAATATTATTTTTCGGTCACGTAGGTAAAGTTTGATAAGTACATAATAATTAAGACATCCTTATTTATGTAAATAAAAAAAATCAAGCTGAATTTAACAGGCTAGAAATAACGTACCCAAGCATACTTGAAGGATCCCTTGCCCATTTCCTGGGCCTCCTTTTCGAATTTCTCAATAGTACGTTTATCAATGCCACCGCATTTATAAATGAGGTGTCCGGTGGTGGTGGACTTGCCGGAGTCGACGTGGCCGATCACCACTATGTTAATATGAGTCTTCTCCTTACCCATATTCTTTTTTAAACACTCAACAGCACGATATCAATCAGGGACCTAAGGACGATGTTTAATGAACACAAGAGAGCTTAGTTTGGTAAATATTGTATGTATGAATTAGTGTTAACGAAAGTAGTTACAGGTATAATAATTATGTAAGTTCTCAAAATGAAAGTTATCTAACGTTATATTGTTAGCCTAAATGATTACTTGATTAGGTACACGTTACTTTTAAATAAGGTAAGTGCGCAAGTACCGAATTGCTTTGATTGATTGTTTTCGAATAGATATCAATTAAATATCGTTACAACTTAGGTTGCCACTGCAAAGAGTCTGATGCATTGTCTAAATTTAGTGGACGTGATCTGAGCTAAAAGCGTAAGTAGATGCATTTGAGACCGCATGGTTCAAAATAGAATAATCGCAAGCCAAACGTATAACGCGGAGACACTTGCGCTTTACACGCCCCGCTTGAAGAAAAAAAAAAGATCCACCAAATATTGAATGCAAATATAAGTTAACAATATTTTTTGCTAAATTCTCTGAATTAAAGTAGTTAAAACAGGTACTCTTAATACTAAATAATAACAATTTCAAATTTCCGCATTTCACATGGTGACGTCAAAGTGAAGTTCGGTACAGAAAAAATATACCTACCTAAACTAAATAACTCGAAAAATGCAATTAACTTCTGTAAGATTATCGCGCGAATGTATTTAACCGAATAAGTGATGGTGAATAGTTATGTCACCTGAAGAAAACGTCTTAACAATAAGAAGATAACGATATTTCATATATGAATACTACTGAATGAGTGCAATTCAATAATGGTGGCAGACTTACTTATACTTTTCTACGCACGTCCTAAGCATCCCGACTTTAAACGGAAGGTGTTTTATTTTAATATAAATTATTAAGGAATATCGAATACACTATTTTCAGCGGATAGTTAGTTAACAGTATTGAATTGCGCAATTTCAAAATCTGTACCGGCAAAATCAATGTGCGTTTGGCAAAGAAGAAATTAAGTTAGGTACATACAATATTTTACTTACATCAAAAAATAAGTTAAATTGTCAAAAATTTACTTGTGTTTATACACAAGAAATTTTAGAAAATATTAAGATATTATTACAACAAGATTTAGAAATGCTCACCTCCTGCTGCCGTAGTCGCGAATTTTCGAGCGCTTTTCGAGCATGCGCTGTTGCAACGTCGCCCGGGAAGTATAATCAATAAAGTCAAACTGATAACTTTTTATATTATTTTTATTTTAATGATAATTCTACAATAACTAATATATGCAAAATAATACAATTTTAAATAAATTTACCTCAAAATATAAATAACAGTTTTAAAATTTAATCGTTACTTATAAATAGTGAGCTTAATTCCGGATGTAAACTTATCTTCCGCGCGGAACTTTTTAACGTTCGAATTTTTGTGATTGCATTTTTCGCAGCCAGTAATAATAATGCCATCCAACCAAACCAAACTATGGTAGGTATTATTTTTTTGGGTCAAACTAGCATCAAACCTTGGAAGTCGATTTTTACAATTTTCAGAGGCCGTGTTGACCTAAATTTTGTTATAATTTCCTATGTATACCTTAGTTTGTAGGTTTGATGACAATGCTAGTACAATGGGCAAAAAATTGTATAAATGTTTTTTTTTTCGCGGAACCAGTGTTGTAATCATGGACACGATGGGCGCAAGGTGGGAAAAAATCCGATTTTTTTTGTAAAAATCGGATACTCGACCATATGTGAAGCACTGGTATTTGGCTTTGCATGTGATCAAATATGTGTTCAAACATTTTGTGCTGTGTGACGCCGGCATTAAAATGGAGTTTTTTGGAAATTAGCTGTTAAAACATGGGTAATACGGTAATACAATCAAAAGTGGTGTGCGATAGATTATTTTTACCATGATAAGCAAATTCAAACAAAAACAAGCAGAGACAATGATATTACATATATACAGGAGGGTTCATCTTTATACTGAGCGGTAAAAAACCTGGCCCTAAAATATGTAGTTATGCAGAAATAGGTAATTTTGTTGTCACCTCAACAGCTTAGACAGGCAGGTTCTGCTATTAAAAATCAGTTAGAAAAATCGTATTTTAATCACTCAGTGAGACAATAGTAGATTGAGCATTAAGGGGCGTAAGAAGGGGATTACTAACGAGAGTCTATTAGAGGCCTTTTAATGACCCAAGTTTGTAATCCTCTTAAGGCCCGTAACACACACAATGATTTTCATAACAATTTTTTTGTGCCCATGTACATTTCACAGCTCAGCAAAAGCAAGACGCTAAGGACTGAATAAAATATGGCTACCCGCCAATACAGGGGGTACTACTAAATTCGAAAATCGAAGTTCGTATCGTACCGTCCCTCTCACTCTCGTATTAAATAATATTAGCGTCAGGAAAACGATATGAACTTCGATTTCGTGGTCTTACGGCCAGATTATTCCAACATGCTAAAAAAATATTTACTATAAAATTATATAATTTTTTTTTAACAAAAAAGTAAAACCGACTCCAAAAAAATGAAAAAAATAACAAAAAATGAAACCGACTACAAAACTCTTGGAAATATTTTTATAGGTACCTACTAACTCGAAGTCGGTGCCTCAGCACGACCCAGCAGGAGTGGAGCCATAGGCATCTATTTTACCTACATACAATGGGTTTCAATCACTCCTGCTGGGTCGTGCTGAGTCACCGACTTCGAGTTAGTAGGTACCTATAAAAATATTTCCAAGAGTTTTGTAGTCGGTTTCATTTTTTGTTATTTTTTTCATTTTTTTGGAGTCTGTTTTACTTTTTTGTTAATTTTTTTTTATTTCGCACTTTTTAGTGATTCGTAGCCAAAGTACGTCTCACAACGATTCCATTAAGCCCAAACACGACTAACTTACGTTGTTTTATAACAGAGTTCCGTTGCCTACCTTCTGGCTTCAGCATCAGATCAGTTCGAAAGAATCATTAACTTAAAGTTTCTTCTTACTCGCTTATCTAGGTATGTTAATCATGATCGTTTATAGACGAGCGAGTATTACTTAGCTTCGACGAGTTCCATTGGTCACCTATGGTCTTCTTCATCAGGTCCAGGTTACCAAATAATATTTTCTGAATGTAAATCCTTACCTTAACACTAAAAATGCCAAAATCGCTATAGGTGTGCCTATAAAATTTGAGGTTTGCCCTCGATTTCCCTAGGATCCCATCATCAGATCTTCACTTGGTGACAATGGGACTCCTCAGAAGAATACCCTTTCGAATAAAAAAAGAATTTTGAAAATCGGTCCACAATTTCCGGAGTAATCGGTGAACATACATAAAAAAAAAAATACAAACATTGGAACATAGAACCTCCTCCTTTTTTTGAAGTCGGTTAAAAATTATTGCAAAACAATTTGATATAAATTTAAAACATAAAAATAACAAAGTTGCATGAAACGTGACAAAGTTTTATGGTGTAAAGTAAAATTAGGTTATATCTAAGTTTTAAAAATGTAAATAAAACGTTGGCTGATTTGAAACCTCTTTGGTCTGAAATGACGTACCTAGTAACTTTTTAACCGACTTCAAAAAAGGAGGAGGTTATCTATTCGGTTGTATTTTTTTTTAGATTTGTTACCTCAGGTAAAAATTGAATGGGTGGTGAAGCACCAGGACTCGTCAATAATGAACGTCTCTGCATCGGAAAGAGCAATTTTTAGTAAAAGGAGGCGGGCAGTTGAAATTTAACTATTGTATCTCAAATCTTTTACACTAAAAACGTGCAAAACAAAATTTTATAAAAAAAAAATTGAACCGGCTGCAAAAAACCATGTAAATAATTTTCTACCAATCTGAAGTCGGTGCCTCAGCACGAGCCAGCAGGAGTGATCTGTGTTCTGAATCACTTACTATTTCTGGTGTACAATAAAGAGTCTTTGTATTTTTTTTTATTCGATTGGAAGGCAAACGAGCAACTGGGTCTCCTTGTATTTTATTGTATTGTGATTGAAGCCCAATATACTCGTATAGTTGTAGGTGAGGTAGACGATTATAGGTCCACTCCTGCTGGCTCGTGCTGAGGCATTATTTACATGGTTTTTGTAGTCGGTTCAATTTTTTTTTTATAATTTTTTTTTCAAACTAAACTCATAACTTCCTTGGGGAGGAAAAATATACCTAAAGCCATAATTCCCGCGGGAACAATTGAGGCCATTGTCTTTTAGTAAACAGGCATGAAATAACGTCATTGACGAGCAAGTGTGATGAAAAGTATTTTTTTAATGTTGAGAACAGTAATGTATCTACCTGGGTACCTACTCAATATATTCCAAATATTTAAACTTCACTTTGATCTGTCACGACGGATCGACGTGATTTTTGTCATAGAGATAGTTTATGGGCCAGAAAGTGTCATAGGCTACTTTTTATGCCGGAAATAATGTAATACCGGAATTATAACCGAATTCCACGCGGGCAAAAGCTAGAGAATAAACATTTGTTAAAAATAATGAATTTGCAACTAATCTAATCTAATTACGTTGATGTAATAGAACTCCTAAAAAAATTATATTGAAAGGTTTAATGACATTTATAATAAACTATTAGTAAAGTATGAGTCGCAGCAAAAAAACATTTTGCTCTCTTATTGCTCAAATAATTATTGTAGAGTTGACCAAATTTTGTGCCGCTGAGTAGGTATATCTTAAGGGAATACGAGCAAGGTCTAGTAAAAAAGCTATTTTACTAGACTAATATAGTTAGAAACGGTAATTGGGCGGGACATTGAGATTTTTATACGTAGAATGTAACAATTTCAGTTAATTAGTCTTGTTACATAATTTTGTAGTTAGACGTCAAGAAGCGATATTAATACATATTTAAGTCGAGGACGGTAGATTACTAGTGGTTAAATTAAATGTTACAAAATGCATGCGCATTTCAGTAATTGATGATTTGGGTGAGGCGTAAGAAAGTGGGAGAATTACAAACCTGCGAAAAACCTTAAAATTCTCAAGCGCGGTTTTTTTTTATCTTCGTGATGACCTCTATTAACTTTTATTTTATTATTATCTCTACGATATATGTATATTCCTAGGGATATAATTACATCACGGCAACCGTACTAATGCGAGCGATGCATTGAGTTCCGAGTGTTCTCGGATAAAAAATTCTAGCAATGTGCGTCTGACCTAACTAAACATAAATTAAACTCTCGGATTAGCTACGCCACATCCGTAAATAAATAAATAAATAAAACCAGTATATTAAATACATAAGTACTTTATTATTTAAAAACGTATATTTCAATTTCTTAAAAAATATTTGAACATTTCTAAAATATAATAGTTATAAGTTATATTATTATGTATAAGTTATTACAGTTTAATTTCATTGACATAATACTCAGCAATTTTATTTCACAAATATATAGTTAAACCTGTGCGGACACCATGTGGTGGTGCCAAAAAGTGGTAGTTCCAGAGTATATAAGCTAAATAATGGCATGAATTTTGCGTGTGACTGCTTTACATATTATAATGCACTATCCAACAACTGTAGAACCTTTACCTAGAACATTACTTAAGTGACATCGCATTGCCTGACAAGTTTACAACGGTTAAGGAATCAAAATGATTCTATTGTACCTACATAACAAGGATCGTGTGCAAGCCAGGTGATAATTCAATACAATACATTAAGCTTTAAGTTTAATTAACAACTGTTTGAAAGCAAAAGATTTACATAGATAGGTATACGAGTAAGTAGCCCTTATTTAAAAAACGGAAAATTATTATTACCTAATAATAAGAATATGTCATTAAATAACAGAAATTTATTTACTTATACGGAATGCAAGTTGAAAAATATTAGGTACATTAAAATACAGTGTCAGGTAATGTGTATTCTTGACGACAATAATTACGAGCAAACGCGTTATTGTTAATCCAAAAGTTGTAGCAGATCGTGGTATCGCAGATGTGTCGACGCATATCGAAGTCATCTAAAAACATACAATTTCGCGAAATAAAATAGGCTTTTTATTAGGTTACCCTAGATTCAAACGTTCCTGCCGAGATGTGCGCATGTAAAATTCCGAAATGTCAAGCATTAAATTTAGAGACATAAAATTTTGCACAGGTATTCTTCATAGAACTATTGTTTTCAATGTACTCGTGGCTGTTTAGTAAAATCCCGAAATTTCAATCTGAAGGCGCAGATAAAACTCAAAATGTAGCACCAAATTTTTTAAATTTAGGCAAATGTGATATATTTATGCATCGACACACATTGTATCGTCATTGAGAGCAATTACATTCGTTACAAGACTTACAAGTACGTAGATTTCAAAGGTGTACTTATGGACTGGAAAACGTTTGACGTCATATATTATATCTTGTTTTTATTCTTCCGTGCGTTATATAATGCACTATTATAGGTACCCAAAAACTCGATACATAATATAAATGAAGCTTAACAAGAACTCACTGTAGTAAAATTATAGTATATCATACACATTTCGGTGCAAACTTTGACCTTTATGTCTAATGGATTATATTGATATCCGGTTTAAAACTTGCTAACATTTACTATTTAAATTGCTTATCATTAACATTTTTGCCACAAATAGAAAATGTTATCAACATTTTACATACAAATATCATTTGTATAATAAGAAGAAACAAGTTTTATTTCAAAAACTATCAAATTAATCAAATAATTATAATTGCATAGCATTTTAAATTTAAGTACCTATCAAAAAAAATATGTTTTCATTTCAAAGCTTATAAGATATAACAGGTGCATTGGAGATCCAAACAAAGAGTTGTATGAACAACAGAACTGTGTTACTTTACTTGTATAAACCTGCTGCGTGTGCGCTAAAGAAGAAATGTTTCAGACGGCTTTTTTGACATTGCGCATGGAACTCACGCGATCTCGCTCAGACAAATTAGTTTTTTTTGTCTATGGTTCCACTCAGCAAACTATAAAACCTTTCTATAATACCTTTGTAGCCAAGCTTGAAAAAAATCTCTTAAAATATGAGAGTTTTTTTGATACGTCTTTTGATTACCTTTAATCCTTTTTGTTTTAATTTTATGATAGATAACCTTTCAAACAATAACCAGCTTAAGTAGTTACCATTATTGGTACACTCACACAAGTCCTGTAATCGAAACTATAAAATCGCATGGCAGTGTAGCGACTATCTGTACAAAAGTAATGTGCAGAAAAAAAGTTGAGGCGTATACGCTTTCCTATTTTCGATAACTTTTATTGCCGTCACCCTTTAATAATATGTATCTACAAACACTGAACGTAAGTGTTCACTTTCTGATTCATGTTCATGACTATGAGGTATATTTTTTATCTGAATTTCAAAACAAATCTTTCACAAGTAATGTTCAGGTTATTTTCCTCCTGGCCAGGGCAAGTAGCTCCCCCATCCTTTTGAGTTGGGGTCCATTCCTGAAAAATAGAACAGCTGTTATTTTTACGGTAGTCACGGCTGTTTGACCATTATTTCATGAGGTTTGTCATAGAAGTGCAAATTGTTTTGTAGACATTCATTTTAACCGAGATTCGGATTCTCAATGTCATCGATACTTACAATTTTTAAAGGAAAAAATACAGTATTTAGGCAGTTTAAGTTGTAGTCTTTACCTTTGGCGACTGCCTGAACTTTATTTGTCTCGTCATTTGTGAGGGACAGAATCTTCTGGAGCACAGGCACTAGGCGGCTCCGCTCGTCTCCCGGCGGCAACGTCAGGAACTAAATACAAGTCTCCAATGAATAAACTTTTGTAATTGGTAACAAATTGTTATTGCTTTCAGTTTATTTTATACGTGAGAACGAAAAGAACGTCAATGTAAGCGTGCATTATTATATTACGTATTTTTGTGAAGATTCCGAATGCGAGGTATTTGGTAATGTTGAATGCGTAACTTTAGCTGTCGCAATATCTCTTGCTTGAACTTATGCAACGGGTCACGATAAATAGTTACTTTATTCGCCGCTAAAGGTTTTACCTATCTTTGGGTACTGGCAAAACAAAAATGAACAATGTACAGTCGACCTAGTAATAGACCGTTATTAAAGGCAGCTCCTCCATCACAAAATAGATACCAGGGAGGGACTACCGCAGTCTGACACAGTCTTGGTTTGTTTTTCCACTAGAGATGGGGCATGACGGTTGAAGTAAAAACAACGAGGAACAAGTGGTAAGCACCTGAGCCATCTATGGTTTGAACAAAAGTAATGTCACTTAGGTTTTTTGTAGGAAAATGACAGATGCATGATATTTTCAGTGTACTCAAATAAAAAACACACAGATATTTTCATTCACTCATTCAATCCATTCATGCAAGCTCTTGTCAATCGACCTGTAAGCTATTGGGTGCTCATTCAACAAAAACAAGAGCGTTAAATAGTGGAAAAAAGCGTCGACATGGGCTACCGCTTACGGCCTCGCAATTTGAGATACATTGTGAACAAAAATTTGTCCGTAGGTTTTTTTCTCTATTTTTATAGCGCAGTCAGAACGAAAGTAGGCGAATGTATGTGGCTACCGTCAGTATCTGCGTTCTCGTTGTAGCAGCCTAGGTACTGCGTTTCTCTAAACATATCTCGTCCGCAGATTTTGAGCTACCCTTTTAATTCTTGAGGCATTTGGCTCGACGTTGGTCGTACGCCGAATGCGCGGACAAAGACTGCATACCTACTTCTGGCTGTCGATCGGCTGTTTAATATTTCGGCCGCCGCGGCCATGGTGAATAAAGCGCGTAGGGCGTGTCTTATACCTTGAGGGTGACGTTTTTCATGTACTCTGCGTTGTGGACGCCCGCGCCGGCGCCGCGCACGCGCCGCAGCTCGCCCTTCAGCAGCTCCGCCAGTTGCGCCATTCGCGCGCACTCGCGCTCAGACTCCGCCAGCAGTACCGTTACGTGCTTCACCCTGTGCGACACGAAACTAAACATTAACCCCCTTATTCATAAACGACAATCAAACCTATTTTAGTTAAAATGCCGCTAAAATTGTTTGTCCTTATCTGTCAATTGGACATTTGTATTTGTTAGAAAGGGACAAAGCATTTGTTAGTTAACATAGGCTTGTTAAGTTTTATGAATAAGGGGGTAAAGGGTCAACTCCACTCGCACTGCAATAAATAAATGAATATGAATGAATATCAAACAACTTGGGGACCGATGTTTTTGTTGGTGACAATCCCATTCAATAATAATAATATTAATAATTAAGCAGCAAACTTAAACTTCAACAGTCGGGACCCATTATGTACTAACAATTTTTGAGCTGGTCGCGATATGAATGGGTCCAGACTATAGAAGTTTAAGTTAGCTACTTAACAGAGTTCTAGTCCACTACGTTCACGTCTTGGTTTATTTTTAGGAGGCCATTTCTATATTGTTTGGTGATTCAGTTTTAGTGACAGATCCCTTATTTTGGAATCCAATATAATTATTCAATGATCAATATTATTTCTGAGTAATTTTTAAATACTATGTATGTGGGTAACCGTTTTAATATTATTTGGTGATTTAATTTAGGTGACAGATCTACTATTTTAGGAACAAATATTATTTATTAGGTCGCCAAAAACGCATTTATTAGGTGATCAGATCAATAAAATCATACCCTTTTAAAAATCAATAACAAAATAAGCATCATACTACTAAAGTTCAACAAACCATTAAAAGTAATTTTTAACTTGTTTAGTTTATACTTAAAAAGATTCAAAGTTGGCATTTATATTTTACCTGAATTTACCTACTACTTGAAAAACCTTTTTGCAAAACTTTTTATCGATATCGATAGAAAGCATGGGTTTGACATACTTCAAAGCACTTCGAACCGATCGCAACTCCCCCCGCACCGCAGCTAGTTGACAAACGTTTTCTTTAAAATTCGCAAGTATGTATGTAGGTCTCCAGGGGGTATGTACTCTTAGATTAGCGCCCATCACAATGCCTTCTGATATGTAGGCAGCAATAATCATGAGCATACCTCTGCTGTTGCGAAAGCAGCTTTCGGCGTAGATCCAGTATTTCCTGGTCGGGTTCCAGTGCGTCGCCGCCGGGGGACTCGTCTTCGGGCACACCCTCCTCAAGCAGCCGCTCGAGCGGCACCGGCGACCGCGTGCCACCCGAACCAACTTTATACGACTTAGAAGGCGGGGGCGATGGCGCCGACTCTGATCCCTGAATATGACCACGAGATAATGAATAATTAAGGAAATAGTATAAAACTGTTGCCCGCAACTTCGTCTGTATCCCGCGGAACTTGTCACTTTCGCGGTAGGTATAGAATATTGCCTACGTTAACTTTCCAGCTATCTGTTAATATACATTGAGATATTTTTCCTCATTTACGTGTTTCTAGATTTTGCGCCCAACAAAATTGCCCCAAACATACACAAAATCAGCATACTGTATTTCTTTAATATAATTTACTTAAGTAAAGAGACGATCTGGACACGTACGCAAAGGACTGGCCTACATTGCGTCAGAACGAGAGTTGTGGAGGTCAAGAGGGGAGGCCTTTGCCCAGCAGTGGGACACTATACAGGCTACTTAAAAAAAAAAAGTAAAGAGAAGCTAGGAAGACTTATGAAACACTGAGTACCTACCCATGTGGCTTTAACGAAACGTGACCCACAAACCCAATGTAATACGTCTAAACTTGCTCTTTTTCAACTATTTCGCTAGATTCCCAGCTAGATGGCCGTCACTCGACTTGCGGATAAGTAATGATGTGTATGTTTTAATTAAGCCTCGCACATGTAAGCCGAAAATCTATTCTCCAAATCAGATCAACTTAATTTTTTACTTACGCCCTACTACTTAATACTGCTAACCTATCTTAAATTCAACACTGGCTACAGCTTTCTATTCAGAACTTCAATAATATAACAAACCTCTCCTTCTTCTCTAGGTATCATAGTCACATTGATGTCCATTTCTCCGTCGCTATCTTCTTTCGGTATGACAGGTATCACATACGGATTGCGATTGTCATCGTCGAGAGAACTTCCCGGCAAGATTGGAGCTGTTTCTTGTGCGATGGTCAGCTGATTCTTCAACTCGTCCAACTCCTTGAGCAGTCGGCTCTCCATTTCAGCCATCTGTGTCTTGTAGCACTGTGTAAGTGTTGATACCTAAGTGACATAGAAAACATTTATTTCACAACATTATGGAAACAGCAAGATTTCAAAAGTAATAACAACTATAGTCAACGGCCATTATGAAGTCAATCCTGACACATTGCAAAACTATTAAATACCTGAATATTCACAATATGTATCATAGACAAAAATGCACTGCTACTTGTTGCGTGCTACAGAGTTGTAAGTATGATATATTTTTTAATGGTCGACTTTAACAATAATCAGGAACTTCATAGTTGTGCAATGTGTCACGACAGACTTCTTAGCGGCAGGGCGTCTACCATAATGTACAGTACCGGCGATAAAGATTGCACATCGGTCTTCAGAAAAAGACAATTGGCTGGCTGTTCACGACGATTTCCGAGCACTGTTCATTAAATGACGTTTTACATCAAATAAATACAGCACCTTTATGACCTCAATTAGTTTACGCCAAATTAATGACATGTAAATTTCGGATACCTATAGAGAGCTGTTGCAACTTTTTCCTGAAAATGCCATCGTACAATTTAAAGTTTTGGGGGGTTTGAACAACTCTTTATTGTATATTTTCATCTAAATGCCTATGTACTCTATTGCACCGGTACAAAAACTGACAAACGTCACGTAAGTAGTGTGTGACAATGCTCTACGAAGCCGAAATTAGACGAGACAAGTTTCTTTCCAAAGACCGATGTGCAATCTTTATGGCCGGGTAGGTACTGTAATGTACCTATGTACCTACCTGACAGAATTCGGTTGAAAACGTAATCTTTACAATGTAGATTTGTTCAATGAGGAAGTAAAAGCAACTATATATACTGGCCTTATGGCTTATGGGATTTCTTTTGAGCAAAATGATCTATTATATAACTTTTTGTCACATAACCTAACCAACAAAAAGTTGGAAAAACCCCCGAAATTGTCATTTCAAACCTCAAAAACGGCTGAACCGATTTTAATAAAACATGTCTAAGAACCACCATTAGAAAACCTGCTTTCAAATAAAAAAATCATTCAAATCGATCTACCCGTTTATGAGTTACGGTGCCACAGACAGACACACATAGCGGTCAAATTTACAACACCCCTCTCTTTGCGTCGGAGGTTAATAAAAATAGAAAATAAAGAGGATAGGTACATCGTCCTTTCCGGGGGCCCCCTGAGCCGGGGGGCCCCGTGTGCCCTTATGATAAAGATTAGTTGTACTTGTAGTTTGTGGTGAGTCCTCTCGGCGTCGAGCTGCTGCGCGAGGCGCGCCAGGTCGGCGTGCAGGCGCGCGGTGCGCTGCTGCGCGCGCGCCAGCTCGGCCGCCGCCTCGCCCGCGCGCCGCCGCGCCGCCGCCGCCTCCTCCGCCGCCTCCGCCCGCTCCGCCCTGCGACACGTCACCACAATACCCTGCAACTCTAGTCTTCACTCAACCTCACCTATATCTATGACAGGGGTCACCAAATGGCGGACCGCGGTCCCCATCCGGACCGTCGACCTATTTTGCGCGGACCTTAAGTAGGTAGGTAAAGTAACTTATATTACTGAGTTATAATACTATAATTATCAAAATAGCTCACTGAACACTCGCCAACTTTGAATCCAGCGTTTCAATGTGTGCTTTAAAAGCGGCCGCCTCTTCTTTGAGCCGCTCCTCCAAACTGTGGTCAATCGTTTGATTTTGACGTAGTATCGCTTGAGCTCTGACCTACACATACGAATGTACATTATAAGGTACACAACGCATTATCAATAACATAACAAAATAGTTTGGTAGGATATTCGATCCCGAGGTCCTAAGTTTACCTTGTAACTGCTGTGTTCAATTTTCAAATCTTCCAGTTCTATTTTCGTGAGTTTCAATTGATCATCCAACTCTGCACACTTAAATTCTATTCTTTTCATCTTATTATTTAATTCTGCTTTTTCTTGACCAAGACATATTATACTCTTTTCTTTTTCACTTAATAACGATGTCGTCTCCATGTTGGATTCTTCATTTTTCCTCTTCTCGTCTTCTAGGTCTTGCTCCAACTTTGAAATAAGATTATTTTTATGTTGAATAACGTTTTCTTTTTCTTTAACTTCGTCAAGAGCACTTTGTAACTCTTCTCGAACAATCCTGTTTTGTGTTTCTTCTGCCTTTATTTGCTCTTCAAGTAAATTTATTTGGACTTTCATTGAAGCAATGGTTCCTTCTTGAGTATCAATAGTGGATTCCATCTAAAATTGAGAGCAAGGTTAGTTAATATTTGTGATTAAATAATAACGCACTAGCTTTAAATAAAAATACAGGATATGGAGAATAAAAGGTATATTTACAGGAATCTAAGTTAACTGTAACAAATTTTATCAAATCCTGTTCAGTATTTTCGTCGTAAAAGACTGTCAAATAGAAATATCTATACCTTCATTCATTCATCTTCACATACTTTGGCGATTGTATTATTAGAACGATTTAGTCATATCGTACGTACCTACATACATATACCAACCACTTACCTGTACTATTTTCTTCATTTTTTCCTCCATTTTAGTTGTGAGCTCTTTCATGGATCTTTCATAATCTTCCATTTCTAGACTCAAAACATTTTTCTTTTTCACATCTCGACGTGCCTTTTCTAAACTGTCTTTGGTCGCTTTGTGTGCCTCTATTTCGGCAGATAGCCGCTGGTTAACGTTTGATAATTCAGCTGCAGAGAGATACGTAATAGATACAAATAATTCAGTCAAAATTAAGACAATAGGTATACAAAAAATTTGCACAATGTGACTCATTATTCCTGCATCGAATAGCGTGAATCATTGCCAATGCATTATAAAATAAGAATTCAATTCAATTCACTGCTTAATTTTACAATTTTGCGTTAAGATGGCGAGGCGGTGCTAACGCTATGTCCTGTGGCAGTCCTAAAGAATGGAAAGTTTTTTTTTATATCTTATTTGGAAAGAACTTACTTTTGGCCGCCTCCAACTCTTTTACAATATTTTCTGTGGATTTAACAGATTCCGTCAAGTTTTGGACTTTTGTTTCAAGATCAGATATTACGGTTTGGTTAACTATTTCTTCATTTTCCTTTTGACCACCGTCAACTGCATCATTCGAAGCTGCTGGCACGATTTTATTAGCATCACCCAGTAATTTGGCTAGCCTCTCTTTATCCTTTTCAGTGTTTTGCAACTGAATTGTGGTTTCGTTTAACTTTTTTTTGAGTTTTAAAGCGAAAATTCGCAACTTTCCGTACCTGTATTTAAAATTTTATTTTAATTAGTATTGTTATGATTATGAAATTAAAAAAGTACCATGTGGTCTAAATCAAACACTTACTTTTCCTCAAATGTTTCATCCAAGTCTCTCATACGCGAATGTTCTTCTGCTTTAGATATTGTGGATGTTGACATATCCTCATTAGTTAAATCGGTGGCTAAAAAAACAACATAAGTAGTTACAACATAAGTGTTAGTATTTAATATTGTATTGTGTTTTTTCCATAGTTAAGTTGTTATTGTAAATATTGTTGTGTACCTGTTTTTTATTTTGTAATTACACATAAGTAGTTATAAAGTCTAAGCCATCTAAATTCCACGGAAGCATGTGCCAAAATGTAGCAAAAATAACTTTAACTATATTAATACCTTTCAAAAAACAATTATAGTTGGCCTAAGATCCCCCCTTCCTCGCCCAAAACTGTTTTAAATGAAAATGAAGGTGAGGCGTTTTTAAATATATCGGAATAATAGGATTCAGGCCGTCCGTAATATTGTAGGTTGTAAAAAAAGAACATAAAACATTCATCTTATTCCGAGTTAATTTCTCCAAGACACTTCCACTAGTTTAGTGGCCTAACTCTTACTCTTTAAAAATATATAAGAATTAATATCATTAATTATGAGCAGTAAAACAGTATAATGATAATTTGTGACGTTTATTTAAAGTCTAAAGGTATAGTCAAGGACTTTGATTCATAACTAACCATGGAACCTTTTTTTTTACTTTGGGGCTAGGTCAATTGGTGTGAATTGTCCCGTGATATTTATTTATTTATTTATTTTATAAAGGAAAAAGTCTTTACTATTTTCTTCACTATAGCATTTGTTGTGAAATGGTTCCATGGTGGCTCATAAATTAAAGTCCTTGACGTAAGGGTGTTTCTATACAACGTAAATGATAATATAAATGTAATTTTTGGAAATCTCATAGAGATTAAGCGAAATCCACGAATTTTATAACTATCCGGCACAACGGTTAGCGGTTAGCGGCAAAGCTAAGGGTAAATGTTAATATTAGTAGTAAAGCATAAAATAATACCTGAACAGGAATATTGTTGCCTAAGTTTCAATAGTTCGTCCTTTAATGAAGAAATAATATTTTCTTTTTCTGTTAAGCTCTGTATTACATTGTCTTTTTCTGCCTGTGCTTTCTGCGAAGTGTCAACAATTTGTAGTTTGGCGTTACTCAAATCGCTTTCTAAAATACCTAATGATTTTCGCAAATTTTCTTTTTCTTGATTCGAATCTTCCCTATCTTTTTCCAACGTATCAATTAACCTTTCCATTTCTCCTATTGCTTTTTGTAATTTTGATATGCTTTCGCCCCGCTCCTTGAGTACTTGATTGATCTCTTTCATTTCATTTAGTAACTCCGTATTTTCCGTTTTATAGCTAGAGAGTTTTACTTTAGCGTCTTCATATTCAGCAACTAAATTATCATATTCCTTGATTTTAGTGCGTGACTCTTTTAATTCCGCCAAAAGAGACGAATTTTCCTGCTTGTAAGCCGATAATTTAGTTTCCAATTTGACTACATCTGCTTGTAATGAGACATTTAAATCTGACATGTTATCGGACTCATCCTTTGGCTGTTCCAATGAAAGTTTTAAAGTTTCGACTTCTTCTTTTAATAATCCATTCATGTCGACCATACTTTCATGGTCTTTTTTCAGTATATCGTATTCTTCTTGTAACGTCGCGAGTTGAGATTTCAACTTATTGACTTGTTCTTCCTTTTCCATCATAATATTGTTCTGTAAAACTTCATTTTCTCTCTGTAACTCTTCTATTTTTAAGCTCATATGCTTATGATCTGACTGCATTTTATTCAACTTATTGGTCAAAACATTGTTGATGCCTTCCAACTCTAGCGCATTATCCTTCGCATTTAGTTTTTCTTTTACTAATATTGACTTTTCACTTTCCAAAGCTTTAATTTGTAACTCTAATTTTTCAACATCATGGTTTTCTGATTTACTGCGTTGGGATAATTCATGAAGCTCTTCATTTTTTATTCGTAAATTTTCCATGGTTTTTTGCATTTCCATATTACTTTGAAATAGAACGTCATGTTTCTCGGTAATTTCATCTATTTGAAGTTTCAGAAGTTTATTTGTTTCTTCTATTTCTTGAGAAAGAACACTATCGCCTTTGTGACTACTAGTTTTCAGCTCGTGTATGTCATCACTTAGTATACAATTTTTCTGAGCCAAATCATCGTTTGATTTTTGCAAATCTAGTACTTGATTCCTTAACAGTTGAATTTCCGCTTCCAGTTGAACTTCAGTATTTGCCTTGTTCTTAGATTCAAATTGTTTTAATTGTTCCTCTAAATTAAATACTTTTTCTTTTAAATTATTGTTTTCTTGACTTAATTTTTTAAGCTGACCATCTAAAACAACAGAAGCCGCAATAATATCGTTTTGCCATTTGGGAATGTTTACAGAATATTCTTTAACTGTTTTTGATAGTATGAACCTAGAATTCTTGAGTTGATTAATACATGCAGCACACTTTGATATCTTATCCCTATAACTTTTTAATTTAATATTAGACTTTTCTTGATTACTTTTTTCATTTTCATATAACTGTGTTAATTCTTTTATTTTATTTTCATAGTAATCCAGTTGCTCTTTAAAATTGTTTTCAGACTTGCTGTTTTTAAGGTCATTTTCCAATTCCCCAATTTTATTGTTCAGTTCTTCAATTTTAGCTTTGTAAACTGCCTCTGCAAAAATATTTAAAGTAAATGGCAATAAACATTACTTTTTATCTAGACAGTATTTTTAATCATTTATAACCATCTAAGTGTACATCAAAAAAGATTTTATGAATTAAGTACATTTAAATTAATTATATCTTTACTTCATACAAGGTGTCTCTGATCATGGGGCTTTAAATCCAAGTTTCGATTCTACTCGCATAACTGACCTAGGTACTTTTGTGTTGCAAGTTTTTTTAAATATGATCACTCTTAAAAAAATATTCATACAGTTTTAAATTAATTTTAAATGTATGTGGTACAATACAAAATTGTCAGTACATTGATAAATGTTTATCTTAGAGATGTCAAATAAATGCCAAAAATTAGTTAAGGCCCCCATACCAAGAGAGAGCAATAAAACCGCTATGTCCGATACACTGATTTACAGATTAAACTTTGAGAATCAATAAATGATGTAAATCCAAGTTATTTCAAAATGTTACAAAACAAAAGTAGCTTAGTTATGGGAGTAGAATCGAACCTTAAATTTAAAGCCCCATGGTCAAAGACACCTGTAAATAACTTATAATACTAATTTTGGGCATGAAGTGGATTTTTCGATTTCATATAATGATTGTTTGGATTAGTGGGATATACATATGTATACCTGACTGAATCTGTTCTTCCAATATTTTTAACTGCGCTCTCTGCTCAAGCCCTATATTATTAAACTCTTCAGTTCTGGCTTCTAATTCCGATAATTGGTTAAGCAGTTGCTCATTTTCTTCTACAAGGCGATTGTTTTGTCTTTTTAACGAGATATTTTCACTATCAAGGTTGGATATTTTAATGAGCAATTCTTCACCATTCTTTTCCTTTATAATAATTTCGGCTTTGAAATTATTTATTTCATCTTCGTAACTCGAACATTTATGGTTTAAAGTTTTAATCTTATTCAAAGCAGACTCTAAATCAGTTATAGATTTTAGTTTCTGCTCCGTGAGGGAGTCTGCTACTTCTTGTAACGTACGGAGATTTTCAGCATTCAATTTCTTCTCCTTTTCATATTCTTCTTCTTTTATTTTATAACTATCAATTTCATTTTGTAGTTCTGCAACATATAAAGACATACACTTTAGTTAAAGACAATAGTTTTAGTCGGGATAGTAAGTTGCTACATCAAATGGGCTGTTTTTTTTTGTGAGTATCTCTTACAGTGAAGAATATTTATGCTAAGTTTGAATATCATTTAATGTATTGTTTTTTAGGATGTATTCAAATACTTAGATTCAATGATGTGGCATGGTTTCCACGACCCTAATAGTATTACTCCATTGGAATGCAACCACAAGAGTAGTCTGCTGGGATAAGTAAGCACATGCTCTGGAGTCCCCTGAGACTTTGATCAACTGGGACACCAGTACCAATTTTACAAGAATTTGTCACATAAAAAAGTTTTTGCTTAACTTCTCATGAAACAAAGTCAAGTGCAAAATACAAACCTTGCTTGGAATGTCTTGCTTTCTGGGCTAAAACAAGTAAGCCTTTACATTTACTTATTAACTCATCCCGAGTTAACTCATCAAATGGAGTTTTCTTAGATCCCTCTTGAGGACTCTGAAAACAAATTTGAGACAAAAATAATTACAATAATAACTGCCTATGTATTAAAAGTATTAAAATATTTTGCGAGTTTAAAAATTTAAGTAAATAAACACGACTAATAAAAAAGGAATAAAAATATTGCATTTATATATTTTTTTTATTGCATGACATTTGTATCTGTTCCTCACATAATTTGTTTCATGGATCAACATATTTTGGATTTCAGATTCTTGAACCAACTACCTAAGTAAGAATTAACCTCTCATAGGAATGTTTAAAGACACAGATGCAGCTAAATTAAAAACACAATGTTTACTACTTTTTGCAAACTTCAATTAATAACAATAAAACAAAACTTAAATCAAGTCATTTGAATAGGGTTTCACCTTGAAAGAGTCAGTCACAATGATTTAGAAGATGACGAACTATTTAACTTTGTGACTACCTAGACACTGGTCACACAAAGGTGAATATTGGTTGACTGATAGAGATCTCTTCAGTCCGCCTTTGTACTTAACACTTTTTTTTGTATTTCCTTTTTGTACAATAAAGAGTATAAACAAACAAATAGTGTTAGCTTTTCAGCAGCCTGCCAGCTGTTATCTGTTTGATAGACTGGTACCCTGCCCACTGAAACTTAACCTGACCTTGATCTTCCATTTGTTCATCTACCATTATGGTCATTACATGACTACCAGGGAATAAGAAAAGATGGCATAAATATTACACGACCTTGTCCAACAGAGAGTGGATTTGAGGACTAATTTGAATGTTTTTGCATTACTACTATCTTACATAGGTATAAATATCATTGTAATGGCTGGGCAAAACAATTCAACACAATTGAATGTGGTCTTGACAATTCATTCATTTGTGGTAAAGATAACTGGTCGTCTAATATAATACTACTGCCGCTAACGCTACATCACGAGTCATTAGCCCAGCCCAGCACTACAGAAACCTACTAAGTACCGCGCTCGACCTATAGCAATCTATCTTTGATCAGATCTCAAGTAAAGATTATAGATGAGATTGATTTGTTTTACAACATAGGTTTTATACTAAAGTGAAAGTCCTTCAAAATTACATTTAAAAAAAATATCTACATGATTTGCTCACAAAGAAGATACGTGTTCTTTTTCCAATCGTGGCAAAGTCAGACAGATAGTTTCAGATATGTACCTTATTTTCAGTGTGGTCCATGGTTACATTCAATTAAGTTTTCATTTCAAATCCACGATCATCTTTATGCTTACTTCAACTTTTCTGTACCTATAACATGTATTATAATCATCTGCTAATTCTGATTTCTGGGATAAATAACCAACCACGCGAATTGACGGCTTTGTTTGACAGATTTTTTTTTTTAATTCAATCTAGAGATAGCCATTAGGTACTAAGTCCATACAGCTGAAGGCTGATGTGTCATAAGTCACAGCAGAAGGCTACTCCGGAACACAAAATTCGAAGTTCGTGTCGTGCGGTCCCTCTGACACTTATACTATTTAATACGAGAGCGAGAGGGATCACACGACACGAACTTCGAATTTTGTGTTTCGGAGTAGCCCTTCAGGAATACTCTAACCGACATAATGCATGCATGAAAAGATTGAGAAGCGAGAGTTGTATGCCAGAATCGTAGCAAGTGGAAGGATGTAGTCGCTGCCTACACCGTTGGGAAAGAGGCGTGATTGTATGTATGTAATGATTGTATGTATGTTACTATTTTGGCTAGTTTCAGTATGTTTTAAATAACAAAGCAAAATGCAATAGTGAAATGTACGGTTTTACATTTTTAAAGTAATTAAGGTACTACCGGCAAAAAAAATAGCAATGGCTTCAACTCAATCTCGATGATTTTATCAATTTCGATATCCATTAATTAATTATGTAAGTTCACTAAAATATCCGCAGTGTAACTGCAAAGATAAAAATTCTTAGGTTCCGTAAAACCATACGTTGTGATTTTTTTTTATGACAATCATCAATCGTGTGATGCGAGCAGCGATGCGATGGTACATCACTATTAGAACAGAGAAGAAAGAAAATGTATGATGGTCTTGGAATTGAATGAAAGTAATGGCGGCTTCTCCAGTCATTGCTGCTATAGTATTAACTATTGAAATAAGCCAACGGTTATAATATTAATCATATAAATGGATTGTTGATTATCGTCTTTGTATTATTTAAGTGTGATGGTTAATTGAAATGTGACTTCGGCCTGTCTCTGACTATTTATTTTTCCAGTTACATACTTTTCCAGGTAAGTGAAAAGAAATGTCTTCCAATTCTAAGCAATGGTATCGTTTTGTCGTAAATTTTCATTGCACGTTTTCATGACTAATCTCTAGTGTGACTAGTTGTTGTGTAAGTAACTAATCAGGTTTTACAATTAATCATCCGATAGCATATTATTCAACCTAGCAATCGTATATGATTGAATTGGATTTACTCTATACTTAGTCCAAGGAATGCTCGAAGTCTGAAAACTTATTTACGTGATACTATACATTTACAAATATGACTGTCTTTCTAATATGGTCCAAGTATTTTTTTTTATTAATATATAGTATTCATTAGATTTTATTATTGGTTTATTTATGATGCTAAATGACACCTAGTTTGATAAAAATTAAATAATACAAATTCATATTGCTTTTACATACATAGTACTATAAAAACATTGGGTCAATATGAATAAAGAAAACTGGAAGATTCTATTTTAATACCCATAATGTTCAGTGTTTTTTATTTGCATTAATTTCAACATTTTTTTGGGTCATTTAGGTCCTCATTCATCCCATTTTCTTCTGGCAGATATGGCTTTTGACCAGTGAATCGATTTATTTTAAATCCAAGGAATGTTGAATGTGTAATATACCTATATTATGAGTAATGTAACACTATTTATAAATACAATTAAATTGCCTTGTGGTTCCAGTTTTAAATCCCTGTATAGGCAGTGCCCATATTAAATGAGACTGACAACACCACCACATAGTTAAATAAATTTTATTTAACTATGTGGTGGTGTTGTCAGTCTTGGTTGTTTAATATGTATTATAAGTATGTATTTTTTCTATATAAGTATGTTAAACCATTACCTGGTACCCATTGTCCAGGCTTTGCTTAGTTTGGTACTAGGTCAGTTGCTGTCAATTGTCCCATGATATTTATTTATTTAGTCTCCGGTTAATTACTTGTGAGCAACTTCTCTTTATTAACAAAAAAATCTCTAGGGTATCGACAAAAGTTCTTCTCCTAAAGGCTTAGTTGATGTTGTTGTTTCATTAGGTACCTACATAGAAACATATTGTTCTTTAATTTTGGGTTGAAATTGTTTATGATTTCACTAAGCAATACTTAAGTGCATATTTTTTATTTATGAAATGAGCGAAATTACTACATGATTTTTGTGTAACTGTTTTAAATATTACTAGATTATAAGACAAACACATGATAATTATCACTATTCACTAATAATTGGTGCTGTTTGCTATGTAAGGTTTGACTACTAGTCCAAACAGAGCTAAACAGTCCATACTTTATGTGCAAGATGTGGAAACAAGACAACCATTGGCTGAACCACAGGAGCTTCACAACTGGATTGTATTGTCACTGAACTTACACAACCTCCTACTACCCAGCATCCTTTATATAGGACTTTTTGTAATGTGAAATCAAACTCTCTCACAAGTGACAAAGTTTCATGTCCATAAAACAAAAATTTTACTTGGACCACAGGAGGAAAGTCTGCCAAATGCCTTTTTGATAACAGACATTTCTTTTAATTTGATTACAAAGGACAAGTGAAACTAAATAAAAGCTTGTAAATATTTTTTGTACAGTCTGCTTTAAATATTCCATCAATAAAGTTGTGTATACTTATTTTCCGGCTTGCATGGTTGGTTATCTGAACCATGTTAATATCCATACATAACAAATTTCAAGTCGATTGTAAAGTTTTTTTTTTGCAAGTTAATATTATGTTAACTATTTTTTGTACACCTGTAAATATATGTTCTAAACTAAGACTGGCCACATTTTATAAAATAAAATCTTTTATTTCTCCCTGTTTAATGAAATGTATTATGGTCTTGAAGTTGGTTTAATTTGTTTATATTACTTTTTTTATATTTCAGTTGTTGAAAGTAATAATAATTACTTTATTTTTTTTATTTACTCAATTATTTCTTTGTGTTTTATGTGCATGACACATTTTAGAATTATGCTGCTAAGCCAATGCTATTCTTAGTGACTAAAACACACACACCTCTATATCAAAAATGACTGAACTGATTTTAATGAAGCTTGCTGTTTACTAAGATGGACTTAGTCAGATGGATAGATGGAGTTAGTAAGAGATATATGTGGTGAAACAAAAATATATGTCATGTTTTTTTATTTCTGTTAACTTCGGCGATAATGAACTACCTGGTAATTAACTTGTTAAATTGAAAAAAAAAAGTATCTGTTTTTCATGCATATAATAACTTCACAGTTGTTTTTAATCTATATCTGTACTAAAATTATAAAGAGAAAAGATTTGATTGTTTTTTTTTGATTGAATAGGCTCCGAAACTACTGGGCCATTTTAAAAAAAATCCTTCACCATTGGAAGGCTACACTGTCTCTGGGTGACATAGACTATTTACAAAAAAATTTGGGACCCTTACTAAACCTCTAATAATGTAACCCAAAACAATAAACTATAAATTCCTTGCAAATGTGCTGTAAAACTATTGATGATGTATTTTGATGAGGACTTTACGGGATTTCGGTTACATTTTGTAGTTAGTAATCTCAGCAACAGATTGCAAAAAGTAACTGTAAAATGTACCTAGATAAAAAAAAATTCGGTTACTAAATACAAATCATGGTTACTTGATTACATTTTCTAACTTTTTTTTCTAATTTTTTTTTAGTGTACCTCTCGTAGACGTAAAATGAGGGTGATTTTTTTTTCTTGTCTATCCCTATAGTGTAGGGTATCATTGGATAGGTCTTTTAAAATCATATTTTAGAGGGATTGTGAAGACGATTTTTTCGATTCAGTAATCTGTTTGTGGTATATTCGGCTTTAAAGAGAAAAATTTCATTAAAATCGAACCCCCACCCCCCCTCCCCTATCTAAAAGCTAAACCATTGATTAGAAATAGTAGAAAAAAATCATGATAGTAGTAAGTATATCAAACTTACAAGGAAAATTATAATGGCTAAGTTTTCTCAAGAATTTTTAGTAGTTTAAGAGTAAATAGCAGCCTCAGGTATAAAGTAAAATATACCTAAACTCATAGAAAATTCCTCTCCTGACAGGTGTATAAACGCCTACTAGGAGATCTACGCATTATAATGTAAAATGTTTACTTTATATGAATACAATTTTTTTTTTATGAATAAATTAATATGAATATGATTTATTAATACAACATAAATTAGTACAAATCAAAATAAATTAATACCTAATACAAAAAAAAAACAATTATACAATAAAAATAATTTGACTATTAAAAGCTACAAAAAAACCCACATCAACGATAAAAAAAAAAACAAAAAAAATTAATACATTTAAGAAATTAAAATAAACTATAAATTAAATTACATTACAAAATTAGTCCAAACAATATTAAGAAAAAAAATGTCAAAAGCAACTTATTAAACTAACAAAATAACCCTCCCCGCATCGTTCCCGGCTCAAAAATACGATTTATTATTATTATATTATTCCGAACAAAATAGAACATTGATAGAAAAATATTACTACATTTTATCGTAATGGTTACGGAACCTTATCATGGGCGACTCTGACACGCTCTTGACAGGTTTTTTAAAAGCTTTTATTTGCTATGTATTTGTGTATTTAAGGGTTAAATCTTGCAAGTAATACCTATTTGACCCACTTTCAGTGATTGCAAACCAAAATTATAAATACACATTTAACTCACATTTTTTATTTACATTTAACTCTAACTAATTGTGGTTAAAGTTACTGGTAGTTAAGGTTACTTAAATACTTGTAATCTTAACTACTTGTTGTTAAGATTACATATGGTTAACTACGTGTAATTGTAATCTGTAATCAGATTTCAAAATTTAGTTAACTACGCCCTACAGGCGTACACTGATGTAATCAAAAATAACACAGTGTTTGTATATATACATATACATATTATATACAATATACTATGAAATTTGGCACACATGCTTTGAACCTTCTATAGACCGATATATATAGAAAATAAAAATAAAGTGTTACATTATGTTTTTAAATTTGTTTACCTAATACTTGTACATTATTGTGCTGACTTTGCGACTGCTATTATTTATTTATTATGGACTCACTCAGAGATATCAATTAATTTTATTCATGCTAGTTCCATTAAATTTTTCTGTGTGACAAATTGCCACTAATGAATGAGTTAATTTTAATTGACAGCTCTGAGTCGAAAACTTGGTGTGAAAAGCATAAAGTTATTTAACTTTCCTCTGTGTCTGTCCTGTGTTTACATACATACTGATATTGACATCCACCAGAACAGTGCGAGGTAGGTAAATCACCGTGCAAGGAAATTCCACCAATACCAAAGCTGTGCAGAGCGAGGCTAAAAGTTTTTCCCTCTTACACTGGTTATCTATCTTGCACGGCTCTGGTGATTGCGTAGCAGTAAGCTTGGCGACTGCTTATTTCGCTTGCTATAATATTAAGGTTAGCTCAGGTGAGCTACTAATGTAAGTTGGGTCAACCTGAGCACGAGAGGGATGCATTGAGCGGCAAAGCGAATCGCGGTCTTATGTACTGACTGGGTCTAAGCCAGACACATGCGGGTATAATCGCTGCACAATGCGATATTGAGCCTATCTTTTGCGCGCAGACATTACGCAAAAAGGCCAATTTATGTAGCCAATTTGCTAATATGTGTATTGACTAGAGTCTCGACTGGCTTGAACATGAGCAATCATGATGATGCGACACGTCGTGTTGCCGGTCATCGTGATAGGCACTCGGCATTAGCCCGCATATGTACATTTTTTGTATAAATGCCATATTTGTTGACTTATTTTATAATGGTAATCTGTATTTTTTAACAAGTTTCCTATGTATAAAGGTATTATGAAAATAATTCCATATAATTTCGTCGATGCTGATTGTGTATCTAATCAATTATGTTACAGTCGAGTTCATGAACTTCTGAGTAAACATTTGATCAAAAATATCAACACAACTATTTTTAAAGGCGTAGGATCGTGTTCAGATATTTATGAACAAAATTTTTGCTTAGAAGTTTACGAACTCGACTGTATCTTCTTCATGTTTGCAACTAAAGGTTCCTATTTAATAATTATAATAATAAATCGCTTGTCAATGTATATAGAACGGCAAAGTGGAGCACAATGTCGAGCGATGAGGACAAGCCGCCGGCGCCGCCCGTGCGCCTCACGAGCAACCGCACCGCCGACCGGGGGGACTCGGTCGCTTCCGTTGACATGCGACCTCTGCCCAAAGGTAACCATCATTCAGCTTGCCTTAACTGCTGCGTTAGATCCTGTAAACTTGAACTCTAAAAAACGGGAAGTTACCATATTACAATATGTATTTTCAACGGCACAAGTCCTATCTCCCACAAAAAGCCAGATTTTAGCCAAAATTATTCACTTTAGGGTTCCGTGCCTGAAGGGTGAGTGTCAAACGGTACTCTATTACTGTCGCTTCTCTGTCCGTCTGTCTGTCAGTCTTTGTATCACGGGGTGTATCACAGGTGGGCTCCACTCGGATTTGGCCGCTTTTTTTAACATAATAACTAGCTGTTGCCCGCGACTCCGTCCGCGTAGTAGTATGAAAAATAGATGTTGGCCGATTCTCAGACCTACTCAATATGCTCACAAAATTTCATGAGAATCGGTCAAGCCGTTTCGGAGGAGTACGGGAATGAACATTGTGACACGAGAATTTTATATATAAGATATACTTCCCAGGCTTAGCTGTTTTTAGGATTTCACTACTTTGTATAGGCAAATCATCTCAATCGAGACGTACGATTTTTACAACGTTTTGTTGTTGGGATCAAACTTACTTAAAACTTGTTTGTTAAAAGAACGTTAATTCTACTGTAATTACTGCTTCCAAAAGTTAGTCCATTTAAATATTCCAATTTAATTTATCCTACTGCAAAACTTATCAGTAGTTGAATACAATAATCTAATAAATTAGTTAACAATGGAACATACCAATGAATTATGAATTAGGTTGTCATGCCTATTTACACGCCTGCTTGACGTAACACAAATTGTTATAGAACCCGATGACAGTGGCGACAGGAAAAAGAAAACTTTGAAGGCCAAAATTAAAGGATCCAAAAGCACTGCACATAACGATAACAAACCAAACATAAGCTATCCAACAAATTTTGAACATACAGTTCATGTTGGATTTGATGCAGTTACTGGCGAATTTACGGTAAGTTATTTTGCATTGTTGTTTTATTTAAGATGTAGTGTTTGTTTTTAATATAAGACAAACATAACTGATTCGAATTGGGCTTGACTGATAGGCACTCACCATAAATAATTATGTATATTTTTATTTTATTTCAAAATAACGAACGTATGTATCAATCGATCAATTTAGTTTTTAAAACAGATCTATGATACTATATACCAATGCAGAATGAATAATTAACGAACATCTGTAACATAAAAAAAACCTCGTACCTTGTAAAAGTACCTTGGACAATATAAGGGCGGTTTCAGAGTAGCATTTATTCTGCGTGTATGCAGTCGTTTTTGGCATACACGCTTACACACGCGCTAGATTAAACCGGACGCGCGTGTAAGCGCTTATTCCTGCGTGTTCAACGTTCGAAAAGAACAAAATCGTACATGAAGGCACGTGCGTATACGTCCTTTCAAAATCGAGCGCGCAAATAAAACACTATATTATTTTTCACCTATGATGAGTTCTGTGACGTTTCGAGTTTGACAGTTTTAGAGATGTATCATTGATCGAGTGAACCATAGATTTTTCTAAGAGTTATTAGTACTTATTTTTGAAAAAGTTGCATTATATTAAAAAATATATATTTATTTTCCGCCCACCGGGCCACTCTCTCGTTCTCGCTCGAAATAATCCCTCAAACGAATTACAAACTCCCGACTCTGGGAGTTCAAAACACTCTTTTTTGGACTGTTTCAGCATTTTTCCAAAAAATAACAACAAACTTGACGAGAAACAGTAACAAAAGTCAACAACAATAATAATAGAAATGAATAATAACAAATACAATGCAAAGAAAATGCAACGGAAACTCAACTCGTATACACGGCAGACGTACTCGTACTTACTGACAATGATACTGACAAGTACTGGCCACAAGAGGCACAAGATGGTTGCGGCCGCGTCGCAAATAGCCGCGTTTATAAAATTTTGCAAGTTTTGTTTAAAAATGTAAAATATCTAAGTTCACTGTTATCGAATAATGAACCGCTGCAATTGCCGATAATGTTGTGTCACGTCACTACTCTGTTCCGTTTCACACATTGCGTTATATACACCGTGGGCCCGAAAAACCCGAGGGATTTTAACCATCGATTTTAGAGCCTAATTGGAGTATATAAAGTAGTATAACATATAGTCCTATAACAACCCGTTTTTGAGATAATCGTTATTTAAGAAAAATCATAAGTAGAAAAATCTCAAGTGTAATACACCCTAAGTATGTGACGTAGTATGTTTAACCACTTAATATTTTTAAACGCAGACATACTAATGGCATGCTTTCTGGCCAGTTGGCAGTATTTAAGTTTGATATCCAACTACAAGTAGGTTTCATTATCATGGTTATTTCTACCGATATTGAAGATGCGACTTAAAACTGAGTTGAGTAACAGACTGCTGCATAGCCGTGTAATTATAATATCTTTTTCTTGACTTAATCACAATTAGTACTCCTCACTTATCGCTAAAACTTAAGATTGTTTGTATCGCGATAGGAATCGCGAGTTGCGAGAGTGCAAACTATTTGTATTTACCTATGCTATAATAACTGGCCGATATCATGAAATAGATGTTACTAAATGTCAACGTTAAAAATGATTACTGATTGTCACGTCAGATCAAATCACGGTCGGTGTTAAATCCTATTTTTGCTAGAACAGTCGGTATTGCAAATAAAGTGTAATAAATAATAAATAGCTATGCCGAATTATCCTCCTGCTCACTTAGCGGACATCCATTTCATTTATGGGTTTTGTAACGGCAACTCGCAAAGAGCAGTTGCTGAATACCGGAGAAGATTTCCCACTCGTCGCGTACCGCACCATTCCACCTTCGTGGATACACATAGACGGTTATTCTACCGGTTATGGTGAAGAGAATGAAATGTATTTTTCTAGAAACACCAAAAATAAAGTTTTTTTTAAATTTGTGGGTTATGAATGAACAAATTGAGATATTTTCATTTAATTCAGTTCAATACAAGCATGTTATGACATTTGTTGTCACAAACTAGTAAACAATAACATGTCACATGACATGAACCACACTGCACTCATTGACTCGGGCATCGTATGATATCGGAGCGACTCGTGAAGTGTCATGTTCGCTTACTCTGTTTCTCTACTAAAGATTGGTTCCTCTTACTCACTCTCTTAACTAAAGACTTGTTCACAAGGCCGTGCTAAGCTTAATTGAATTATTTTGTTCTAAAAAATAATTTTAATTAAAGTACATAATTGAACCTATGTTCATATAACATTTTTTACTCGTATTATCGTCAGAAATACCCTGTTAAAATCCCTCGGGTTTTTCGGGCCCACGGTGTATAAAAAAAAATATTTTTGTATCGTATTCAATGGAGGCTATTTAACAGACACTGATATTGCTATATATTTTTAAAAATAACAGTTTTAAATTTTTTTGATTAATTTGTTTCAAAATAGAAATTATTTTTAAAATATATTTTGCGAACATAGTATGCGTAATTCGGAAAATTTTCAAATGTCACAGAACTCATCTTAGGTAAAAATACAATATAGTAGTCCGCAGCTGAAAAGTCAATCCTGACTCCTGTCATCCTGGTACTAAATACCTGAATGTTTTTGTTTTTTGACGTAGGTATTCAGTATGGGAGTGACACGTGTCAGGATTGACTTCCTAACGGGCGGGTTTTTATTTTTCATATTTATAGTAAATATTTACCTACTGCATTCATAGTAATAGAGTTATATAAGAATTTGACAATGTCAGATGAAAATAAGGCATTTTAGCAATTTCGATCTCAAAAGCAATTATTTTAATGAAAAATTAGAACCTTGCACAAAATAATGTAAAAATCTTTGAAATTAATAATAAACAAATTATCTACCAATAGGTTTTTTTTTATTTTCGATCATTTCGATGTGTCCCTTGTTAGTTGTATGTATCAGGCAAACCTGTCTTAACCTATCTCTAGACTATGCAGAATATTCAATCATAGATATAAAATACAACCTTTAGCTATTGCAATATCCTTTTGCTGTAAAAAAAGTGTCCTAAACAAATGTTGCTAGGTTTAAAAATCATCCAATTTAGTCTCTGAAAAAACTGCAAAATTTTAATTAAATTTCAAGTATTTAACAATGATCCGGAAGGCTTTCGAGGTGGAAAACTTGGATTTGACATAACCAATTTCACCACTACCAACTCATATAAAAGTTAGAACTACCTCATTTGATGCAAGGTAAAAAGCACCAATTCCATGTACTACAAACAAGGCTTAAACTCAAACAGGGCTAGCTTGTCTCGTTGGCTCTCCGCGCCAGTTCTTATTTTTTTTATTCGGTCTTTGTTACCCCCAAAACGTCGAATTAGGGCAGTTGTCAGAATTCCGTGGAATTTATAATTCGAGTTGTCTGGTTTAAGAATTTTTAAGTTTAGTTTTTTTTCTTATTTTTTTGTTTGTGTTTTTATTTTATATCTTGTATGTATTAGCTTATTATAAAATTACAAATAGAGCTTTCTGAGCTTTACTGCTTTACTATTTAAAACTGAATAGACACAGAAGTAATACTTCACGCTGTTAGATATAAAATTTGTCGTAGATTGGTCACGTCGTAGTTGAAAAGTTCATAAAACTTGCGTTTGCCAACGGCTTCGCCCGCGTGTCCATTAGGATAATAGGGTATATTAGGTAAAGCTCTGCGCAGCCGCAGGGGGCGACACTAGCGCAAACCCGTGATAACGTCAGTTCTCTTTAAGCCGGGTACTCATTAGCGAGCTGTAACTGTATCCTGCGTGATACAGTAACGAGGTTCTAGTGTGTACGCGTGTTACAGCTTAGGCTCGTGTTGTCGCCCGAACGCTTTCAGCGAGCGTACTCATTTTGCGAGTTGTAACTGTAACCAAACAGATACAGTAACGAGGTTCTAGTGTGTACGCGTGTTACAGCTTAGGCTCGTGTTGTCGCCCGAACGCTTTCACCGAGCGTACTCATTTTGCGAGTTGTAACTGTAACCAAACAGATACAGTAACGAAGTTCTAGTGTGTACCGGGAGTGTAACGAACGTGGAGGCCTTCCCTGCCCTCAGTTTTAGTTTATAACTCCACAATGTCGGACGAAGTGTCTCTCGCCTGTGCAGCATACATACTTATAGATGCCTTTCTCGATGATCATAAACGGCCACGAAGATAGTGGATTCATAGAATATATCGAGAAAGAAGTGATCTCATGTCGAGAGAACAGATGGTTCGTAGCGGCTAGCAACAACCTCTCCTCTTGACGTCCACGAGCGTAATGCGAGCGCCCTTTGATTCGCGGCAAAAACCGACAATCGTCGGGTCGCTGCGAGTCGCTCGTGTGGCGTTCATCGCAGGTTCGCGAACCACGTACACACTATGTTTTTGGTAACAGTAACGGTAACTGTAACGTGCAACGTTACAGGTTCAGAAATGAGTACGCTGTAAACATCGGCTCGCTGCAAGCCCGACGCGTACCCGCTCGCAGTAGGTTCGCGAACCACGTACACACTATGTTTTTGGTAACAGTAACGGTTACAGTTACGTGCAACGTTACAGGTTCAGAAATGAGTACGCTGTAAACATCGGCTCGCTGCAAGCCCGACGCGTACCCGCTCACAGCAGGTTCGCGAACCACGTACACACTATGTTTTTTGGTTACAGTGCATGCAACGGTTACGGTTACAGCTCGCTAATGAGTACCCGGCTTTATATTTTGTCGCCATGACAGATCATGATCAAAGAATGTTAGTACCTATAGAAATCATGATTTATTAGTAAAAAAATGAAATTATAATATTTTACATGGATAGTAACGATGTATTTCCAAAGATTTAATTGAAATAATACGATATTGAGGCATTTAAGATACTCTAAAACTGTTGACGGTTTTGTGCTAGTGCTGCACTCTGACTCTTATCATTCATGGCCTCAGGCGGTTCGGCCATCAAACTTCTACTCGTCCAAGATGGCTTACTTACTGGTCTCTGCAGTAATGTACTATTATAACCTGGATTAAAACATAGGATACTTTTTATTCCGATATTCCCACGGGACAGGGATAAAATCTCGAAATAACCGCTGGGCTTAGTCATGAATGAAATTTGGTATGTAGGTACAGTCAAGGGCAAAGATATCGACACGGCCAAAGTTGCAAAAATATGTATACACGGCCTTAATGTTAATGTGTGTATGTATACACGACTTTATTCACTTAACATTAAGGCCGTGTATACATATTTCGGCAACTTTGCCCGTGTCGATATCTTTGCCCTTGACTTTAGCTGGACGTCTGGTATAACATATACCTAGGCCACTTTTTATACCAATATTCCCACAGGATAGGGATAAAATCTTGAAATGTCAAAAAATTTGGACAGAGTTGTTCTTAACACAACCTCAATGAAGACCACGATATAAATTTTGGGAATTCCCGAAGGAATTTTGTAAAATCCTGGAATTTCAATTATAACTACCATATTGAATGGTTTACGCGTGCGAAGCCGCGGGTAAACTCTAGTTTTAAATAAAATTGTGTAAAATTGGTTTCCTTTATAGTGTCATACTCATACAAATATAATATCTACAGGTTTTACTCTCCATCTGGATTACTTTTATATGATTGTCGTTTAGGCAGCCTTAGTTACTCAACTCACATATTAAAATACCAAAAAAAAAACATGAATTGGATAGTTTTTTTGCCGCTACTGTATATTAGAAATACTTTAAATACAGGGTATTTTAAAATTAATCCAGAGCATTACAGCAGGCGGTTGGGTTAGTTTTCTGATTAAACTCTCTAAATTTTTTTTTTGGTTTACAAGTGTTTTCATACATGATCACGACGTTCAAAGTGTTATTTTACCACGGCAAAGGCGTGACTATATTTTAAATGAAAAATGTCGATTAAAATTCTTTATATATAGAAGTGTTCAGTCTACTAACTCAACCGTCTGCTGAAGTATTACGGATGAGTAAGGGTTTCTTGACAGGCGAAATATATTGTTTTATTATTGTTAGTATCGTGAGGGACATTAGACCCGTGTTTTTCAAAGTTTTCCATGCCGCGACACCCCTTGGTTTGAAAAATATTCGGGGACCCCCTGCTTGCCTCCACTTACAGTTGACGTTACAATCTTGCTTGCGATTGGCTTGATTGGATTGACAAATCACAAAGATGATACAAATGTCAAAGTTGCAAACGAAACTTCATAAAAACCCTAAATTTGGAAATACCTCGTAGATAACGTTATAAATTATAAACCTAGTGTAGAGCAGTGTTTACTGAAAATAGATCTTGAAATGTAAATTAATGAGGGTTTCTTGTAGGACTAAGAAACCCAAAAACCGTTATTTAGAAGGAAAAAGCCTGGCGTACCTAATAAAATAATTAATTTGCAATTTCATTAAATCATCAAATCAATGTCCTATTAGCAATAGCTATTAAGGTCATTTTGTAATACTAACCAATGGATCTGAGTAATCTGAGTAAATAAATTATTATTATTAAGACCACAAAAGTAAAAGCATGTTTGTTGTCTTCACGCTGAATGCTTCTGTAAAAATAATCCTAATTAAAAAATTTTGGTTGTCTAGAGTTGCCAAACTATTTTAGCAGTTGTAATAACAATGTAAACTGAATCATGTTCTGGAATGAGTTCCATGATTACCGCTTTTGTTTCAAGCTGCCTATGACAGTAAGTAATAGTATATCTTATTAGCATAATGTGAAGTGTGCCTTGGTATTTATTAATAAGAATTTCGTTACTTTTTAAAATATTTATCTGTTTTATGTAACATTAGAGATTTGGCATGCATTCAAAATGAATATTATACTTTCTCTTAATTTAATTCTAGTGCATTAAATTGATTATTTCCTGTTATTTATAATAATTCAAGAACTTCGATTTTAATACCTAATCTTCTATTTCTTTTTCTTTCATATCATCAATTTTCATTTAATAAATGCCATAATAGTTTAGTTACACAGCTCATCAGCTTAAACGTGAGTCTGTGATGTCGAATGCCCTTGCTATAACTCAGTTTTTATGTGCGATTGGAGCTATCAAAGTTTGTTAGGTTGTCGGTATTGGATTCACCTCCTTAGCCCTCGTTCGATTGCGGGCGTCGCCACTTATTACAGTCTGCAAAACACGTAGGCACTTAGTGTGAAAAAACAGTTTTTTTTAAGTTATTTATATTTTATAATTACGTGTATAGGTTCCTTATTTTCATTTTGTATTTTCTAAAACTAATAGGGTGATCAGGTGCTCAGCCATATTAATTTATTTTGGTACTCTCGGTTGTTTGGCTGGGTGATCTGATAAAAATATGGTAGTTTTAGATCTATATGATTTCTATGATGGATTCTCACTGAATCCATGGTTGGAGTTGGAATAAATGGTTAGTGTTTCTTTTGAAGTATGTAATGTATTGTGTAATTGATTGAATTAATACTTCACATAATTGAAACCTAAATATTCTCTAAAATGGTTCACGTTTGCAGTATCGTAAAATTAAAATGATGGCGTTCGACCTACCGTATACTCCTTGCCTAGTAAGGATTGACTAATCTAATCAATAACTGTCCACTTAGTATAGTCAACGTCATAAATAAGTAATCACTTGTACCTTGTCACTTTAACGTCATGTTTGAAAAGCCATGCGAAATTGTGTAACGCCTTAAAGCGACAAGGTACAAAAGTGATCAATTATTTATGACATTGACTGTACATACAAAAGACTTGTAGCGTAAATTAATTTAAGTATTTTCAGTGATTAAATTATTGGTCATTTGAATAAAATCATAGGTATTTATTCATTACATCATGCATGACTTTCAAAGTACAGTAAGCAGCTAAAATATCTGAACATTCTAACGTGCAAAATCATCTATACTTACACGCTTATTTTCCATTTCATTTCACATTTCACAATTTACCAGAATTGTGCTTTACTTGAGCATTTAAACTGTTCAGGTGTTCAGCTACTTCTGCTGCTAATTGAACTTGTTCTATAATACTCTCTGTTCTTACTTTTAGCTAACGACAATGAGAACCAATGTAATTCAGAAAAAAATACGTCGTTTGTCTCTTTGATGTTAAATTTTAATTCTAAACAGGTTGAGTGATCCGTTAAATTATGTTCAGACAAAGGCATGCTAAAGACATCGCTACCGCTTCAAAGACATAGTTTCATGTTCCATAAAGTGTAAACCCTTCCCTACTTCTAGCCGTAATATTACTTGCTTGCCATAATTAATGCAATAAGCTGGCTTACACAGGAATTAGTTTAACACCTTTTTCCACTCCGACCAACTAAACTGATCATTTAGTTGTTCCGATAGAAACACGATACCTGATATTCTTCATATTGAACCCACTACCCAAGTACTCCATATTAAGCTAACGTACAGTTTTTTTATTTTTTCAACTGATCTAATTCACTTGAAGTATACCACTGAGAGGTTAACCGTAAAATTAAATAACGAGAATAATAATATCAATGTTCCCACTTGTTACCACGAAGTTGTTACCACTAGTAAAAAAAATCCATCCATTACCACCGGGCTACAAATATCATTTTCTTCCAACTATGCTTTAATTTCATCATAATTGCACAAAATACCCAGCACAAAGCGGGCAATCCTTTAATTGCATTGTTCTAATTTTTTTTCTATTGCACCACCAAAGAGGTAATTCAAGTATTTTTTTATAAAATTAGCCTGCAAACTGTAAAAAATCTAGGGTTAGGTCGGTCAATCTGACGGTTTTATGAAATTTGACAGATAGCGTTCAAAAAATGGTTGCTACCAATCCTACCAAAAATAGTAAGTAGCCGTATTTAAAAAAAAACTTTTTGTTTGGTTGGCCAACCTGGCGCTCATCCGAAATTTTACAGATCGCGGGTAAAAAAATGTGCTACTAATTCTGCCAACAAAAGTAAGAAATTTATAGAAAAACAAATTGAGGGAACCCTGCGAGTTTTCCGTGGACATATTTTGAGAGTGCGAATGTACTTACATAAATGGAATCATCGAGTGCTAGTGAAATTTCTTTCGTATTAATTGTTTGGTATGAGTTTTTTTTGTCTACTATTCCTGTAGTAATTAAAAGAAAAGCAGATTATGCACTTCGCATTTAGTAATTTATATTGCCCTCGTGCTTTCTGAAGCCCTTGCTGACGATCGGGCCCAAATCGGCACTCTGTGCAATAATAAATAACTTTTTGCTTGGTTCAAAAATCTACTATTTCACTTCTCATGCTCGTTAAGTTTGTGTTTATGCTGAGTCTAGGCGACAAAATGACTTTTTATGCTCTAGCTAGCACAAAGCAAAATCATTCTCTAAGTCCATGCCAGTCAGGTGTAAACAGCCACAAACAAATAAGTTTCTACATATTTTTTTAAAATAATAAAAAAAAAAATACTAATTTTAAAAAATGACGATTTCCCTCGACGTGTCTATCCACACTCGCCTTACCGGCTCGGGTGGCTATATGAACAACTTGGATAAAATGACTCGTTTTATGCTCTTGTTGTATAATCTACCATTGTCCGATCGTCGGACTAGATAATCGGACTACTGGTAACTACTAGGGGACTACTTTTGAATGTAATATGTATTTGACACCCAAAAAGAAATCTAAGAACATTTTAGAAAAAAACTATGGAATACTTTCAACTTGTTTCTTATATATATTTCTTGTATATATTTGAAGAAACCTTATACCTACTTATGTTTGTAAAATACAATTTATTTCAAAGATTTACTATTATTTTTATTTATTTCAATTATTCATAACTAACCAGAGAGTGAAAACAAAAATACATACCTGACCAACCAAATAGTTGATCAGTTTATTGGTCGGTGTGGAAAGACGGGAAGTAACATATTGGTTAATCCGTACGACAGACACTTCTATTTTATGAAATGATAGATAAAAATGTTAAACCCTTACGTTATTTTAAATCAATTCTATCGTTATACGCAAAATGGCGAGGTATTCAATGAATATTGTTACAAATCTCAGTGCAACTTCTAAAAATAACAATAATGGACTGCGGTCGGAGTCATCAAATTTTGTTTCCTATGTTGGCACAGGGAATGCCGGAAGCATGGGCACGATTACTTATGGCCTCGAATATAAGCAAGCAGGAGCAGAAGAGTAATCCACAGGCTGTTCTCGATGTGCTTAAGTGGTACGATGCGTCCGCCACCCAACCACCCCCTTCAAAATACATGACTTCCGCGCAAATGCACACGACGCATTCAGGTACGAGCACTGTTTTGTCTTCTGATATATTCATTACTTTATGATTGGATTGTGCACTTCAATCATATATTTGAATTTACAGGGTCATCTGTTTCACGAGTGTCTTCCAGCAGCCCATCGTCCTCAACTCCGACAGACACAGAGCATCCTGAGCCTCCACCGCCGCCTCCATCTCGGCCCGATCGCACCAAGAGTATCGTAAGTATAAATAATTATTATTAAATTTTACTACCATGAAGAGTAATTTGAACATAAGTAGTTTTTATTTGAAAGACGGTATCGCAAATGGTAGCACTGCAGTTTTCGGTAATAGAGAATACTAGGGCCCCTGTTTCGCTTGGGTGTATTTTGAATAAGAGGTTAAAAAATAAAGGAGATCTATAATCAAAAAGCACTCCACAAATATGATAAAATGCAACTTTTATTTGCAGTATACAAAACCAATAGAAGAAGAAGAGGCTCCGCCACCTCGGCCGGCGCCCTCTCCCGCGTCTCCACCGCACGCGCCGCATCCCATCATCACCGCGCATCCAGTAAGCTACATTTTTGAGGCATTTCTGTGAAGAAAGGGGCTTGTTAGCTCAATTTCCCAGAATCGTTGTTTCCTTATAGCAAATTTTCCGTTCGCATTTTTTCCCACTACGGTTTTTTACTGAAGCTTATTTTCAAAATCACGTTTTTCTCCAGTTTTAATTGACTCAAAAACATTGCAGAGCTCCGTTGGCACTGACAGACTGACACTGTTGATTCAAAAAAAAAAAAAACTGTTGTGAAAATAAGCTTCAGTTAAACATAATTGGGGAAAAAAAGCATTTGGGAAAAAATTCGAATGGAAATTTTGCTACTAGAAAATTACGATTTTGGGAAACTTATAATAACAACCCCGATGTGCATACGCAAAAATTGCGAAAATTGGCGCAAACACTGTATGGCGTTCAAAGACCATTTAATCGGTATACCGTTTGCTTAACACACATGCTTGTTTGTGCAAATATGATTGACCGTAGTATAGTACTATACACCCTTAGATAGGATTTGTTAAATGATAAACCTAAAAAGATGCCGGTTTTGCCAGGCGTTTGTGAAAATTTGCAGGTAGAGGTAAGATTTGAACTCGTGTAAATGAACCACTTTCAAATACTACTAACTTTGACCTTAAAGATTGCGATATTATAAGCTTTTACTTCTACTATTTGAGTAAACGCTTCGTAATAAATATAATAGTCAAACTTATACAGTATTTTATGAGGATCTGACACTATTTAATTTATTTTCTTAGTTGCTTAAACGGTTCTGTTATGGGAGCTCATGTGAATTGCCATTAATCGCGAATTATTGGTCCCGCAGATACCTCCTAGCAGAGTAGAAGTGAGCGCAGCCCCGATACCTTTGGACCGCAACAAAAACCCAACCGCGGCGCCTGCGCCGCAAACGCCACCAGCGCACGCGCCTCACCCGCCGCCCTCTAATGGCGCCCAAACTAACGTCGAGACCGGGTAATTATCTTACACAGTCTAGGGCAGACGTTTTCAATCTTTTGGTTTTAACGGTATACTTTTCGTTCATACACTTTCGGATCGCTTCGCTTTATGTCTTAGTGGTGGCTGACTTTTGCGTGCGTAGCATCAGACGCGGTATACAGCCGGGTTCTAGTTAACTGTAATGTGCACCAGAAGTATGATCGTTTATTGAGTGAAGATTTGTTGCCAGTAAAACCTACTTTATATTCAAATGAGCCAGTCTACCAATCGTTAGACTAAACGTTAAATATATGTCAACGCCTTTACCTCTGTTTTTCAAGCCAATGTAATTTTTTTATTGTTATTTGTACAGAAGAGCAACTGGACAGCAACAGAGGAAAAAGAAAATGACTGATGAAGAAATCTTAGAGAAATTAAGGACGATTGTTAGCGTTGGTGATCCCAACAGAAAATATACTAAAATGGAAAAAATTGGCCAAGGGTAAGTATCTCTTTTCGATAATAGTTATCCTTTTACCTTAACATTTAGTGACAAATTATAAATTAAAATGACATATTTGTATTTGTAGAGCGTCTGGCACGGTTTACACGGCTATAGAGACTTCGACCGGCATGGAGGTGGCTATCAAGCAGATGAACCTCAGCCAGCAACCTAAGAAGGACCTAATCATTAACGAGATCCTTGTTATGCGGGAGAACAAACATAACAATGTTGTTAATTATCTGGACAGCTATTTAGTAAACGAGGTAATACGGAATTATACAAAAAAATCTTCAAATTATTTTTCACAAAGTTGTCACAGGCTGAATGAGTATTACCAATGAGCGACCACCTAGCTGATTGAGTAAACGACCTGTGGCTTTAAACATACCAAAGAATATTTTTATTTGCTAATATAAGTACCAAATACAAAGTAAAGAACAAGTAGGTATTTTATTACTTTTTGTCTTTAAATGTGATTGAATATTACGTGACATTACATTTCTTCGTTACCTAATTATATTTTCAGCCAGGAGTCATTTAATATTACAGACCGGTGTACCCTTTACTAAATCGGATCCGTATAGGTAGTGCCAACAGTGTTGAGATCACGCACATAGGAACGTGTCATGCACAGATTAATCTATGGTGTCTTATAATGACATGTAATGATATTCACTCATTCATTTCATTCATTCTCCTTTTATGCAATCAATTCTTCATGTAACTGTGTGTAATCAAATCATTCACTTGAACTCTCGTGGCACACTTATAATTGACAATGAATCGCTATTCGACCGATCGTCTTCTTTAGGAATTATGGGTCGTGATGGAATACTTGGCTGGCGGCTCGTTGACGGACGTGGTGACCGAGACCTGCATGGACGAGGGGCAGATCGCGGCCGTCTGCCGCGAGGTGCTACAGGCGCTGCATTTCCTGCACACCAACCACGTCATCCATCGAGACATTAAATCTGATAACATTTTACTAGGTCTCGATGGACAAGTCAAGCTAAGTAAGTATTTATCCAGGTTGATCTCTGCGTAATATGCTGAGCGAAATCATTAGCTACGTCCGTGCGACGATTATAATTTTACACTCGTCAACTTGTAAATTTATAAGCAATCTATTGCAGCTGACTTCGGTTTTTGCGCCCAAATATCGCCCGAACAAAACAAAAGAACTACAATGGTCGGAACGCCTTATTGGATGGCCCCTGAGGTTGTCACAAGAAAGCAATATGGACCGAAGGTACGTCAGTTAATATTTGCCTGTAAGGTTAAGGTATTCGTAAGGATTGTTAAATTGTGAATTTCCGTCCGTAACTTTAAATGACTGTCATATTCTATTAAATAAATAAATTACCTACTAATGTGATTTTCTTTTTAGTTTATAAATAATTACATTAACACTAATAATTTGTAGGTCGATGTGTGGTCGCTAGGAATTATGGCTATCGAGATGATTGAAGGAGAACCGCCTTATCTAAATGAAAACCCTCTCCGAGCTCTCTACTTGATCGCGACCAACGGAAAGCCAGATATCAAGGACAAAGACAAGCTGAGCGCCGTGTTCCAGGACTTTCTCGACCAGTGCCTGGAGGTGGACGTCGACAGGCGTGCTACTGCGCTCGACCTGCTCAAGGTACCCTAACCCCATTCGCATCTATCGCAACGGCATATCCTCGCATCAATAAGCAAAGTTTTATAGGCATTCTAGGCTTAAATGGTAGATATTATTAAAAAAAATACATAGCAATTAACTGCAAAACTTCTGAAAACAAAAATGGTTGACATATTCTGTAATTGCATAATTTGCGAATAATACTTATAATAGTCATATTTTTGAATAATAATTATAACGAATAATCTACATTTAACATAACATTGAAAAAAGTAAACTAGTTAGGAAAATTGTAAGGAGCACCGCTTGGCGGAGCTCCTGTTCCGTGTGGTTGAGGGCGTACGCTAGTTGGAGTGGTTGCACAAAGCGGGTACATTCCTGCGAGTACGAGTACAGTAAAAATAAGTCGTAAGCGACGCCTGCAGTTAGCGCTGCTCATAACATACTTAGCGGCACAAAATTTAACCCACTCTGCATGCAAAATTAGCTTTTACTGCATACATTTATTTGAGACCCAGATTTTGCCGCTCAGTATATTTTTCAATAGACGTCCACCCGCTCCGTGTAACGCCAGCTAGCGTAGGCCCTGAAGCGCGGGATTTCTAACCTAGTTTAAGGGATTTTTCACACAACCCCTAAGTCTATTGCAGTTTAACTTGTTTTAAGCCTTTCACAGGACCTAATTACGTAAAATTCTATGCTTCCCTGATCGTTAAATCTAATTTTAGTGTGCATTTCGATCATTACACGAAATGGCATTATTGCATTATGATGAAAATCATTGTTCTAAATGAATTTTATGTAATTGAAACATGCTTTTTTGTATTTTGTAGTTATGCTAAACATTTATTAGATTATAATTTACTTTCTCAAACATGCTCGGAGTTGTATGCGTTAATGTCACGAAATGGAGACGTGAAGTTTCTCATATAAGGCTCCCTACATAACTTCTTGGCCTAGGCCATGAAGTATGTATGAAAATCCATTATTATCTGCTGCTCTATCTTTTTAAATTCATTAAACTGACAAAGGAATAATTGAAAAATTACAAACAGCCAACCACCACTACTCTGTAAGCATTTGCAATATTGCGATACGATGGATGCATGGATGGATGAATGGACGGACGGACGGACGGACCGACGGACGGATTAATGGATGGATGAAATATTTCCTCACATTGTTTGAAAAAAGCACTATACAAACCTCGGCCAGAACAGGGATTGCTGGACTCGTTTTATCCGTCTACCGCGAACTCTTCCATCAATCCCTTACTTCATGGCCTCTGCAGTAATTTACTATTCTATTATTATCCGCAACATTATTATACGAAAAATATGTATACTGATTGAACGGCACCCATTATAATTAATAAAATGTTATTCCAGCATCCATTTTTGAAACTGGCTCGGCCGCTGGCATCGCTGACACCCGTCATCATGGCCGCGAAGGAGGCTGCCAAGGGACATTAGCGCAGGCCGCCGGCGCCCGCTGCAGCGCCCGTGCGTTTCTAGCGCCCACAGTGCCTATTGCATCTTATTTTTACACACTAATCTACTTTGAACTACATTACAGTCGAACAATGAAAAGTTTCTTCATTACCAAAGGTAAATTGGCTCATTTATATTGATTGACCACAAACTGCATATGTATATAAATATTTTTTTCTCCAATATGCTCGGAAATGTCAGCCTAACTGTGACAAATATATAGTACGCGAAGTTCTTTATAGACTACAACAAATTAAAAATATTAAAAAGCAATTTGGATGAAATTCCATTACTGTATAGTTTTTTACCTTTCTAAATGCACGTTTGGCTACAATAAGTCAATCCAAAATGAAAAATATTCGTGAAAATCAAATTCCTTCTACCGATTTTTTTAAGTTTTAGTCTATGATTTGTTGTTGTTTCTTTAAAAAAATATGGCTCTGTCCATTGGAGGACAATTTTGCCAGTGTCTAGTAGTTTTTGCCGTTGTACGGTATAAAAATCTAGATAACGAAATATGAGAGGTAATGGTGAATGAACGGTGACAGCGCGAATGTCTAAGATTTAATGAGAATTGCGTTTATTACTTATTTTGTATAATAAAGAGTTAACACATAACATTTAAATCATTCAGTTCAAGTAACCGAAAAAAAGGTAGCAAAAGTAAATCGTCGAATCAACTAAAAAGCGTTTAGTATCACTTTAAACTGTAATTGAATTATAAAAAACTTCATTGCATTGAATAGTACATTATCGCCGAGGCCGGGAAAAGGCAATTCGTGGATGAGTAGTGTTTGACGAGTCAAGCAATTATTACGATTCCACGAATATTTAATTGAATACAATCTTATTTTAAATTATTTATTTTGTTTATTTATTCTCATAAATGCAATTAAGCTTTTTATAACTAAATTTCAGTTCAAAATGGAATTGAAAGCTATTTAATTAATTCGACGATTTACTTATGCTACTTTTTTTTTCGGTTCTTAAAGAATGAACTCGAACGAAATAAATATTTAAAAACTAAACTGTGAAACAGGTGGAGACGCTAAATACGCTGGTTCTTCCTAAATTAATCCTTAGACTTTAAAATAATCGGTAAAAGAAATTTGATGTTCGCGAATATTTGGCTGTTTGGATTGACTTATCGTAGCCAAAACGTGCATTTAAAAAAGGAAAAAAATAAAGCTGAGCAGAGCCGAGCTGAGCGATCGAGAAATAATTTTGATTTTTTCTTAATGCAGTCTATAAGGAAGAACTTCTCGTATTATTTTTGCGACAGTTAGGTTAGGCGGACATTCCCGAGCAAATCTACAATATTTAAGATACTTTCCCTCCATATAGCATGGTCTTGGGACGCCCTGTTTGTAAATAAAACGATTTAGCTTTTAAATTATTCAATTTTGTGATGCGGTATTTTTTAAAAACCATTAGCCTACAATTTTGAAAGGGCTGTTTCACCACTCATTGATTAATTTTAATTGACGGATAAATTGATGCCGTCTCCGTCTATTCGAACAAAACAAACAGAGATGACATCACATTTATCCGTCAAATAAATTAATCAATAGATGGTGATACAGAAAAATATTTCGTTCGATTTATGGTATCAACTACCCTCCCGTTACCTAATCTTTGCATCTTATTTTACATTTTAATTTATCATATTTTAATTAATATTTTTTCATTCATTTTATAATATTTTATGGAACGTTGTGTACAATATTTTTTCACTTCTCATGATCTAAAAGTAGGTCAATATAGCCTTACGAGGCGCTAGTAAAGTGAGTACTTTAGTCCCTAGGGAGTAAAAGTTTTTTTTTTTCATAAAATAAGATAGTGTCATAACGTAAATGTTACGTTCTTAGTCTACGTGGTCTTATTTCTATGCTTTTTCCGCGTAAAAGGTGGCCCCATTCTATTATTTCCAGTTTGTGTATGGACAATTTTGCCGATACAATTTTGTTATATCTGTATCTGATTGACCGTAAAAACTTTGAAATTGTTGTAGAGCGTAAAGTCATAAACGATTAAAGTAAATTGATTATTCCTACAATGTCGTCAAGTCATAGTGAAAATTATGAAGTCAAGCAAAGAGCAAAAGACATAATTGATAAACTTTTGCCGCAGTAATCTAGTAATATTTATTTAAAAACCTGTGAAAGTTTTATGGACTGGAGGAATAAGAAACGCATTAATTCTTTCACAGAAATGTTTTTTTTGTCGTAATCGAAGTGAAAAATAGAGTTTTCACCTCGAGACTAAAAGTCAATATAAACCCTCGGACAAATAGACATCCTCGCTAAAGCTCGAGTGGCTAACCACCTCGGGTATACGTATATTGGCTTATTTTAGTCCCTCGATAAAAAATATACTATTTCTACGACTACTTTTAAAACATCATCATCAGGCTGTAGACGTTTTACCTTATCTACGTGACACTGCTAACACATTAAATACGGTATGAAATATGAATGAAGCGAATTACGTTTACCGCCAATTCCGGGGAATGAAAATTAACAAAAATGTATTTTATGGTTAGTCTTTTTATTCGCACTAACTTGCCCGTGGCGCGATAACTTTTAATACTTTGATGACAAAAACACTTTGAATTCAAACTCACATCAAAAAATATAACGAAACTGTATACTCATTAAAAAAATTGTAATCAATTTATCACCGCCAGAAAGGATACTTTCTGGCGGGCGCTATCTATTTCACTATGAACAGTCGACTTTTCAAATTTTTTATGAATCAGAAAAAATGTACGAAAATGTATGCTAGTAAAAATAAATGTTAGTATCCGTAGTTACAAGAAGACAGTGATCCTTCTCTCACCGCCAAGAAGGATACTTCCTGGCGGGCGCTATCTATTTCATTACCTACGTAGCAGTCGTGTTTTCAAATTTCTTTTGAATCAGGAAAAAAATACGAAAAATTTACTAAATTGTACGCTAATTAAAAAAAGAGTACTAAATGTACTAACTAGAGTACTTCCTCTTTTTTTTTTATTAGTGTACAATTTCGTACTTTTATCGTACATTTTTTCTGATTCACAAGAAATTTGAACAGTCGACTGCTACATAGTGGAATGTATAGCGCCCGCCAGAAAGTATCCTTCCTCGCGGTGACAGATTGATAATTGTTTCCTCGTAACTACGTGTATTTCATTTTTTTATTTAGTGTACAATTTAGTACATTTTTTTAATGTGAGTTTGAATTCCATACGACACCATGTCACCGCCAGGAAGTACGACACCTTTAAATGAATGGAAAATGCTCAATTTAGGACCAAACGTAGGTACCGTCAGCCAAATAAGTGGTCTATCAATTTTTAAACAAGTTCCTATCAAATGACTATGTCGCTAAAATCGAACTTTCAAGTTGACAAACATGTGTATTAGCATTATTGTTTTATGACATGCAAACGATTATCAACTTTAGGGTGGTAGACCACATATTTGTCTGATGGTACCTAGTAAAATATTAATATACTTTGTTTACAAAATATGGATACAATTTTTTTTAAACGATCATTGTTTAGTAACTGAATAAAAATGTGAAATAATTTCAGTGTAATGTTGGTAATACTGTATTTATTCAAAGTGGAACTTAGGAATTTTAAATTTAAAAAGTTAACTGTCAAAGGAAAGTCTTTGAACTGTTTTATTATAAATTTCAAAGCAAATTTACAAGCATCCATAAGTGTGCTTTTGTGAGCCCGGACCTATATCATTGTAATCGTGTTCGTGGACCTTTAAATTGTCAAATAAAAGTACACAATAAGAAAATCCTTTTTAAAGCCACCTATGTATGTAAACAGTCATAAATCAATAATATATTCTAGCAATGGGTTAATTGACTGGGAAATTTCTGCGTCTGTAAATCCGATAATAATTATAATGAATAAAATTTATCAACAAAAATGTTGTTTTTAAAAGTATTTATTTTTAATAATTTGTTTTTGTTATGGCATGAAATACGGACTTTCAAACTTTTTGTAGATATTTGATTCAATACTTATTTTTTTATTTCAAGGCTTATTTTATATCAATCATCTTTATAAATAAATAAAAATAGTCCAATTTTATCTACGCTCATAACTTTCGAACGACGGCCCCGAATTAGATAATTATTTTTTGTTGTGTTCGTTATTGTCAGGACAAGGTATGAGCGTAACAAAAAAAACTGGAACGGATAACAGCAATTTTATATTAACCAGTACTAAACAAATAATTTCGAGAGCTTTTTTGAGAACTTTATCACCTTCTTTTAACTAAAAGACTAGAAACTTCACCAAATTTTATGGTGAAAATTTTTAGATTAAACTACGCCAGAATACAGTTTTTGTCTTAGTCCTCATGAACGAACGAAGAAAACAACTTAAGTCAATATCAAATCGTTTACATTCAACATAACCTGTTGCGCATGTTCGAAGTTTTTAGATACCTATAATTTTGATCTTACGACTGCTTTCTCACACGACCTTTTATATTGCCTACTTTTACGACGATATTTGCCTTAAAACTGTCAGAATTCCTAACGTTTAGTGGATTTATATTTCTACCGCATAACTCCCTAACGCCCAAGAAAATTTTTTGATGTATGAACATCAAACTTGTCATATCTTTATGATAGTTTGAAATTCAAATTACAATAAGTCCTTTAGGACTCTGAGCGTTAGGAGGATAAATAATAAAATCATGCTTTTAATAAGTAACTCAGGAGAAGTTACCGTGGCAACAAGCTCCATTAAAAAGTTGACTGACCGATTTAACAGCGACGTAAAATTGTATACTTATACAAAAAGCGTGGAAGAAGTGATTTCTGTAGTCAGTTAGACTTCGCTTATCAAGCATTTTGTGGGCACAATATAGATGAGTCTATTTTACTAGTAGAACAGTACACCGTTGTAGGTATTTAGTAGCATAGTATTTCCAAGTTTAGATGTCGTGTCGGGGGCAGAAGATATACGATATTCATGACGCTGATCGATGTAAGTCACGTATAGCGTCTGTCTCCTATGATATGATGCATCAATTGAACATGGTTATGCTATAAATACATAAATTATGTTTAAAAGTAACGAAATTAGAGAGCAATATTTTATCTGTAAAATGGCTGCTGATAATAATAAAGTGATCATATTTTTACATAAAGAGATTAATTAAGAGTGCAGTCCAGTAATTAACGTATTTTAAGGCATCCTATGTAGCATGTAGTGGTGTTATTTATTCTTAAATATTTAGGGACGCAATCTCTTCTTGACGCGTCGAAAAAACCGACACTACCGACAAAGAGGGATTGATTCTAGGACCGATAGAAGTAGATAGATCTCTTAGATATTTTGGTATAACTCGTACATAATGTAGCTGCAAACAAAGACTGGCAGTTAAATTTCAAACGATCTTTGTAAAGTGTACATTGTAGAATACAATTAACAAATACAATTAACTATATTAAATGCCGGTTCAGCTTTTTCACTGTGATGGTAGCTACTGATAGATACTGAAAATGAAAACAAGACAGAAACACATGAATATCGAGATGTGGCATTTGATAATTTGGCACTTTCGAGATGTGTAAAATTGTTAAATTCTGTTGTGAATGTGCAAGGCGAGAATAGTATTTTTTCGTGAATGTGACCACTTACTAATTTGAACTCTTTGAGACTACACTGGTTCTTCATTCTTCTTATCTTCATTAGTGGTAACATATTGTCATTATTACCATAATTACTGTCTATTTACCTAATTTTATAATAGCCTTAACGCGTTACGTGATAAAAAGACGCCCATAACTTTGTAAAAATTCTCTTTGCACAATTATGTACATTGTTTAGTCCGGCTAATGCGATGGCCGCATTACTTTTAACCAAATTTAGCTGACTAACGCCACATTGACACTTATTTGTTTACCTAATAAAGAGTTTTTTGAAAAAGTAAACCGATGTCAATACATTAAAAATAATTGAAAAGTGAGTAAAATTTAGACACGGGTTAAGGCCGATTTTTCGAAGTTCCATCGGATTATAGTTCTGCAACGAGGGCGAAGCCGGCAGACGCCAGCTAGTCAGTAGAAATCATAAGTCAGATAGATGGGAACTAACAGGAGTCCTACATTAAGGGGCTGTTTCAACATCCATTGATTAGTGTTAACTGACGGTTAGATGTGATACCGTCTCTATTTGTTTTGTTCAAATAGACGGAGACGGCGTTACATTTAACCGTCAGTTAAGACTAATCAGTGGATGGTGAAACAGCCCCTTAATTTAATAGTGTGTGTGGATCAACACTCTCATGACAACTTTTTTTTACCTATTCGACAAAACGCCGCTGCGGCTTCTGATCTGAGAAAATTGATACCTACACGATAAATTTGATATCCGATTTTGCTTTTCCTTGCAATCTGACAAGGACGAGTAAAACGTAAAAAAAACGATAAACTCAAATTTGTTACAATTATTTTACCTACCAACCAAATATTAAAACAAAATGTATTATACAAAATGTATTTTAGATACAAATCAGCGTTCTTCACAATGTAAGGCGGTCGAGCTCTTCAAATCTTTATAAAATGGTCAGAACTGAGGCTATATTGTTGAACTCACTCGAAACCATAATCGCATTCACGATTTCTTTCTATGAAATGGTATGCGATATGGTCAGAACGAGATGGTGAATGCGATCTCGAGCACCCGCGCGTTAGATTTATGTGAATTATTATTATTTTATGCGAATTTAAGTTTCATTTACTTTTTTAACTACAAGCATTTATTTGAAAACACTATTTTAAACTAGATTTGTCACATATACTGTAGCAGATTTTGATTAAACCTATAGGATACTTGCTTTTGAGCATTTTTAATGTAGTCATTGATTCAGATTATGTTAATATTATTAAAAAAAAGTTTTATTGCTGTCTATATTGCGCATATGTTTTTTTTTAATGTAATCACGATCAATTCTCGTATTTATTATTTGATTCAAATGTAAGCGAGATGTTTTGTTTAGTAGGTATGTTTCCATAGCGCTTCGCCGAGCTTTGCGACTCCTGCACATGTTGGGTCTGGTTGAATGTCAAGGACGCAATCGCGTTGCATTATGGAAGTATACCTGAAGTCATTAAATATTAGTGTAGAAGTGAAGCATTTACCTAGTATTAAGTTTACAAAGTCTATCGGAACATTATATTTGTAAATGGACTATATTAGGAAATTAAATTTTCCTCATTTTATGGCACAATTTTGTGAACCTATACTGTATGTAAATATGTATACTTACCTATACAGCGAAAGTGGTAACCATTTTTACTTTTAACTTTAAGTTGAAGTTTTATCGAGTCCGCTTCTAATATAATATAAAGCATTTGTAACAATGGCTCTCTGCGTTTTATTATAGAATATGCCGAACGAAGCTATTGTAATTAGTTTAGATCCTTGCATATGCGCTATTCTTCTAATACATTTATGTCGGTATGGAGAGTAAGTGATATTCGTAAAAGGTATTTCAAAAGAAGACTTCTTAGTTCGCCTTGCTGTACAGAGCCATCTTATCAAGTAGATTACTCTTTGACAATATCAAGTGACCAATTACGCTACGTAAATACTGCAATGAATATTGATTCAAAGCAGACTACACTAAATAATTTAAAATTGCAGTTTATAGAATATAGCATTTACGTTATTATCATAACCGCAAATTGAATGTATAAACACGAGAGTAGAGGCCATCTAAAATAGGTAACCTACAATGAAGTTAAATATTTACTATATCTAATAATACATAGTATTTAGATGTGCTGTTTTATATCAATGCATATTGCAGCATTCCTAGATGTGTATTTAGAGCTGTATTTGGAATTGAATTCAATACTTTATATCTCGTGTGACATTATTTTAAATTCATACCAAAAGAACGTCAAATGCGATCTAAAGTCTCTAATTCAGGTCAATACGGCCCTTAGTGTCCAAGCTTTGTCTTACTGTACCTACAAAGTGTATAGTTAAAGCGAGAAAAGTTTTTCCACGTTAAAGTCTTTATGAGATTGGCATAAGATTGATTTTGACTTGGCCTGTGTAAAAACTTTTTTCACTACATCTATAACTTAACTTCTATCATGCCAACAGGAAAGACACGAACACATTATGTTGACATTGTTACCATTTAAGGATGAGCTCACTCTGGATATGTTCTGCGTCCTGCGGTCCGTGCACCTTACAAAGTGATCGGACTAGCTACATGACGCGTCCTGACCAAGTGCATCCGTAACTTAACTTTTTATTAAGGGATTTGACACATTGGATACGTTCGGACGTATGTCAAGTCGCCTGATAAAAAGTGAAGTAACGAATACACTCGCTCAGTAGTTAGTAGGTAGGTTCGCTTAAAAATATGTTAGCGTGCTTATTAATAGTAGGTCGCATCTGCTGGTAATGAAATAAGCACGCTATCAAGCTATTATTGAGCATGTGTACCTACCAGTAAATGAGTTCTTATGAACGAGTGCTATTAAAAGCAGCAATTCGACTGTGACTGTCATTAGGGGCTTCAACTGTCGTGCGTATACCTGTCACTACTTAACTCGACACAATCGGCAAGAGTCCGTCTTTTATTATGTTATGATATGAGCTATGCGGCCTAAGTATTATTTGTAATTTTAGTTATTTTATTCATGAGCCACGAGAATGATGAATGGCCTACATACTACATCAACCAATTCAATAATATTTGTGCAATAATATATAATTGTAAAAAATAAATACATTGTGGGTACAAGAAAGCTTAAACAAAGCTAAGTACCTAATTCACTGTTGCAGATAACTTTCACGTTCTGAGAATAAAAGTATTTTCGTGTATTTCATCCATCATGAATATACATACTATAAATTTGTGCATTAAAATTTATTGATTTCAGGATGTAATTGTAATTATGTATGTAATCTTAGTTAACGATTAAATTGTATTAATAAATGTAATAGGTTATTTTACAAGACATTTAAAGCGATTAGAACATTTTTCATGATTTTTGACTATTGGTGAACACCAGTGCCATGTATGAGCTACTTGTGCGTGTAAACTACAATCATACTATAATAAAAAGACTCACCATGAATACGCCTTTTTGTTTCAATATATTAGATCCGTCCGAAACGAGCCCGAGTTTGACCAGTCTTTACTCGTCGGAAATTGGAAAAAAATCCGAAGTCTATACTGTAGCTCTGGCTGCCTTCCCCTAAATTCAGCTCTGGGTGGAGGGATTACACCAGAGGCCCTATTGTGTAACGTTTCTGATCACAATCAAATTACAGTTTTTGTATGCGAAAACTGTCATTTGATTATGATCGCGAGTGTTGGAAACGTCAGGCAATGTGGTCTCAAGTCTATAATAAAAGCCGCTTCGCTCTCCCGCATTGCGTTGCTGACATCGCTGGAACTTTAGTTCCAATATAATGTTCTAGTTAATCATAATCTAACTTAAACTCGTGACGATTGAGAGTAGGTACAGTCGAGTTCATAAACTTGCGAGCAAAATTTATCTGAACACGCTTCGATTTATCTGAATACGCTTCTACGCCGATAACAATAGGTACTTAGTAGTGTTCAAATATTTTTGATTAAAATTTAGCTCACAAGTTTATGAACTCCACTGTACGACTGTACCTATGATTATGAATGCAAAACTAAGAAATAGTTCATGGATAAATCCTACTTGGGTATGGGTATATTATTAAAGCGCTTTTGCCAGCGGCTTCGCCCGCGTGGAATTCGGTTATCGCGCTGTTCCCTCGAGAACTACGCATTTTTTCCGGTATAAAAAGTAGCCTATGTCTCTCTGGCCCATAAACTAACTCTATGCCAAAAATCACGTCGGTCTGTCGCTCCGTTCCGACGTGAAAGACGGACAAACATACAAACACACACACACTTCCGCATTTATGATATTAATAATGGATGCCTACTTGTATTAGACGACCGGAAGGTCCAAATTTCCGGGATAAAAACTATCCTACGTCCTGCTCCGGGGCTCAATATACCAGCTTACAAACTTTCGCATTTACAATACTGAGTGGCAAAAAATCTGGCCTTTAAGTGTGTGCAGAAATAGGTAATTGTGTATGTAGAGTGGGCCAAATTTTGTGCCGTAGTAGGTACATTAGTGGGATGCTAAAGTTTGTGAGTATATGAAATGTGTGTGTGTGCGTGTGTATGTTTGTTACTTCTTCACGCTAAAACGGCTGAACGGATTTGTATGGAATTTGGTGTGTAGATAGCTAGACGTCTGGAATAACGCACAGCCTACTTTTATCCCGATATTCCTACGGGATAGGAATAAAATCATGAAATAACAACCGTTGGACTTAATCATGATATTTGGAATGGTTGATTTTAATGCAAAGTCAATAAAAACCACCCTGTAATTTTTCGGAATACTCGCGGTAATTTAGTAAAACCCAGAATTTCAATTCAACTGCTGCTGGATGTTATGATTTACGCGTGCGAAGCCGCTGGGTAAACTGGGCATATCAATATGACCGAGCATATTAGACAGTTTACCCTGAAGGGTTTTTTTCTTTTCAGATATAGTATGACGAAGAAAAAAAGGGGAGGCTTTTGCCCAGCAATGTATGTGTATGTAAATACTTTATTGTACTTAAAACACAAAGTAATACAAAAAGAAAACAACATCAAAAGAGTACAAAGGCGAACTTATCCCTAAAAGGGGTTCTATGGAGCAATGGGACACAATAGGTAAATAAAAAAAATACGATAAACTAAAAGACGAACAGTAGGTAACGTTTCGTTTTGTAACTGGCTGAAGTTAGATTAAACTTCACGCGGGCGAAGTTTTGGGCACAGTTAGTATCGAAATAACACTAAGAAATTTATTATTGTGAATGTAAGCCCTAGCTGTAAGGGTATAATAAAAAAATAGGTACGTAAATATATTTATTAAGTTACTTTGATCACATGACATTGACAATTTATTTAAAAACAAGTTTTGGCAAAAAATGTTAACACTGAAATGATCTTGATAAAATTACACTTAACAATAATTAAACATCAATAATATAAAGAAAAAAAAAACAATAACTTTGTATGGTAACTCTTAACTTACATAATCGAAAACCAAAATGGCTCTCAATAGACGAAGCGATAATTCCGGAAAAACAATTGATAAAAAAGTCGTACAGCAGTAGTAACAGTAGTAAGTGTATAATGAAATGAAAAGAATGAAAAAGCAAATTACTTAATTTTTTTTGCATTTAACGTTTTAACAAATGTGAAATGGCGTCCTTATTTTATATCTACTGCTTGATGTTGGACTTAGTTTTTTTTTAAACATTTTCAATCGTGTTTAATTGACAGATTGGGTAGTGACGGAATAAAACAATATCAAGAACACACCTGAACAATGTTTTTTTTTTTCAGAACAGTAGCAAAACAATCACATGTTGAACTATACAAAAAAAAACTTTTACAAAGTGCTTGCAAAAATATACAATATACCTACAATGCCAATAACTTACGATGTAGAACTTCTTAAAGATGGAATACGGTAGCAAACAAAAACTGACTTCTATGTATTGATTACATTGATATAGCTTAGAAAAATATTTCTTTTTATGGTTTTTAGGATACAAGATGGGGTAAGTAATTAGGGCATCGTTTTAATCTTTCCTTTCTTCTGCTGGTATGAAGTCCATAGAGGCGGAATTAATGCAAAAACGTTTCTTGGTAGGCGCCGGCCCATCATCGAACACGTGTCCCAGGTGGGCAGAACACTTCGAGCATCGCACCTCAGTTCGCACCAAACCTGGCCGTGTTAAAACCAGTAATATATTCGCCCCAACTTTAATGACAAACACATTCCGTTCACCCACAATACCATATAGTTACATAAATATACACAGTAACACCATCGGGTGATGAGATGACCACATTATCCGGAATGATATATCCAGAGTTGGTGTTGTGAGGGTTTAGCAGGCGCGAGGTCGCAGTGGCGGCAGTCGACGTCCAACCGGCGGCCATCCGGGTAGCAGGCGGGACGCGGGCGGGACCGGGCGGGAGCGGGCAGGACCGGGCGGGCACACCGGGACCGTGGGGGCAACGGTGATGTCATGCGGTGGTTAATGGATGATATGATAGTTAATGAATGAATTGTGTGATCCAGTATGTTTTTAAACAAATAGATATATTAATACGTTGGTGTTTGTGTAATGGTAACATATGTAGATCGTGGAGTTAAAGTATTTGTGAAATTTGATAAAAGAAGCCGAGAAAGTTGTGAGCAGCGTACAAATTGTCAGAGGTTATATAGAAAATATGGTGTAATGTTTATATGCAATATTAATAAGGCATAGTAAGTTATTTATGTTCCATCAAGGACGACTTACGTTTACCGTGGAGTCAGGATGGTTTCGGAAGGTGGTCAAAGGTACGGGAAAGACAGACAGAAAAAGATAAAAATATATTAGCACCAAAATCCACATTTCCGACACCAAATAGATATTTCTATTCTTATCTACGTTATCTTTTTACGGCTTTGTTGGACTTTAGAACAATTTAATAAAAACGCGATGAACTATGTATTTTATCTTAAGTAGGTATTTAACATAAAATTCTATCATTAACGAATTCATGAAAGCCGTAATTTTTTAATTCCTCCCTCATTTAAGTTACGTAAACTGAAATGATGCAACATGAAGACGACATTTTAAATAATGATTACTTATTAAAATGTCGTTTCAAATAAATATTATAAGACAAAAAAAATAAGGTGACTTTGTCTGTTCGTGGTTTAACCGTTGTGGTTGGACTTCATCTGCTGAACTCCGAAGTTTACTACCTTTTAACCGCCAATTGCCGTATTGACACAATAAGTAATAGTATGATACGTTTTCATTTTTTCATTGGTACATGCCCGTATCACTACCTACACCGAAACTGTGAAATTTTGTCTTAAAATTTTGACTTATTATTCAGACAATGGCGGTTTAAGGTTAGTAGTGAACATACCTACATGAATACAGATTATCTTTACAATAAAAAAATGGATAGTCTATAACACATTATTCTTCCTGAACTTGAGTTGAGTCCGGCGCAGCTACCCTGTTGTCCTTGCCTTGATTTTAATAGCCATATAACTTGATTTTAATAGACAAAAGTGTAACGTTTCAGAAATTGTCCATAGAGTTCACAGACAAAGCCAACAATAAGCTTGTACGTGTGCAACATGTGCGATGCGAATAGTTAAAAAAATAACTACAAAAGACCCTTCTTCAATGTTGTAAGTAGTAACGTGTCCTTAAAGAAAAGTTAACATTCCAAATTAGAAAAAGGTCTCAAGTTCCATAGTTATACCAATTTTGCGTTTTACTACTACATGCAACAAGGGTCTTGTAATAACCTAATCAACAAAAAGTTGGAAAACCCCTGACTTTTGTCACTTCAAAGTTCAATGTCTCAAAAACTGCTAAACCGATTTTTATGAAACATGTTTACGAACTAACGCTAGAAAACCTGATTTCAAATAAAAAAAACCGCATTCAAATCGGTCCACTTGTTTAAGAGTTACGGTGCCACAGACAGACATACAGCGTCAAATATAACACCCGTCTTTTTGTGTTGGGGGTAAAAAAAAAACACAGTGATATTGGAGGGAGCTGATTTTTAAAATCATCTGCGAATATATTGAATTATAGGCTGAATTACTACAAAATTTATTATTTATAAAGCTCCAATTTTATACCTAAGCCTTTAATTATTGACCTGTGATTTTATACTACTCTATACTCCATTTATTTTACCATATTAAACTTAACGGTAAAATTTGCACACTTTTTTAAATGAAACAACGAAACTTTAAAATTATGTTAACTTCTATACTAAAAAAACATAGTAAATACCGCTAATAAATGTACCTGCAGTTATTTTTAGTCCATTTGTGTTCGAAATACCGAGAAACATGTGTTACAATTTGACCGTTAATCCAAACCTTAAATTAAATGGAGTATAGTCTTATATCAAATGAAAAGTTTTTACTACTTTTGATTTTCACTGATATCAAGAAACGATCCCTGGACTGGACAGTCATCAGAATATGTGATGTTCACATACAGACAACGTTTCAAATTTGCACAAACAAGAAAAAATATACACAATTTTTATGTGAATTTTTCATTTGTTTTAAAGTTGGGTTAATAATTAATATTTTTATCAAATGACCTATTATGTTTCATTCAATGAGTAACACGGAATTCGAAATGATATAAGTAAGCAATATATAATCATATATAACATCAATCATACTACAAAGCGAATTGCTAATCAAGGTATTTTTACACTAAACTTTTTTTTGTCATTTTTTGAAGCGTCCTTTATAAATAATACGTCAGATTGCAAGCCAAACATAATATGTCCGATTGTACACATCTAAGTATGTACACCAGATCAAGTTTTTGCAAATTGCGAAACGGTGTTTCTGAAGTCATGATCAAGGTGGTCTTTTACTATGACACAGAGGAAAAATTATTGCTTTGTGAACAATACTAAATCACATAAAAATGTACATATGTTAAATAAAATAAAACATAAGCATATAATTACTTTATTTTCAGTAGTTATCAGATGTTTATATACAATGATGTTGTCTGTATTATAACTGCCCTATAAATGTAGGTAGAGTTTGGCTAATGAAAGATGAACCCAGCTATTATTTGAGTGGCAAAATTATTTAAATGTCATAGGCAAACAGGCCAAAAAGTATAAGAAAACAGACACTTGAACTTGTACCTACTATTATCTATTTTGTGACCTGTTAAGTTTAGTACTTTCGTGAGTTATAATAGGTGAAACAATCAAAAGTGGTGTTCGTGCCACAGATTATTTTTACCATGATTGATAAGCGAATTCAAAAAAAAGCAAGCATAGAGGGAAGCCTTGTTTAGATGCGGTGACCGAATTTGTAGGGTAGTAAGCATGGCAAAATATTTTGATACTAATCCCTTTCAGAACTGGTCAATAAAATTGTGATTCCTAAGATTCACTTTTTCTCAAAAATAATTGTATTAACCTTTTTATGTACAACATAATTTTATCGTTTTAAATAATTACATACTTATTTTCCAATAGGAATGCGATAGACAGAGAAGCATAAAGTAGGCACTGTGCTGTACTTATTAGTCGATGCCTGGTGATACCATCTGCAATTTTTTTTTGGATATCCGCGGTTTTGCAGGTTCATCTTTCATTAGCCAGACAAAATAAGTAAATGGGAATTTTGAAGCTGGCGTTAGCGTTAGAGTGATATCCTACAGTGTAGAAATACAAACCATGCAAAACCATAGACAATGATTAAGAGATGAATAATAATAATGAAGATGTTGTGGGTACAATCTTAAAGATAAACCATTACTATGATTACCATTTGATACACGAATGTAGATTTAAGAGTTTGAGTGATTTGCAAGCAGTGATAGCTTGCTTGTTAGCTGGTTAAATGCCTTAAACGAAGGCTAAACTACTTTTATTCCATAGTAAAATTTTTTTTCAAAAAATTTCCTGCTTCCGATGAATTAAAAATATTCTCTCTTCAAATCTAGCAAGTTAATTTTGACCGGCTTCCAGTGGTCGGATTGACTTGTGATTTGGTATACATAATGTTAGCTGGAAGACAATAATATTATAGTCCACAACCTTATTTTACGAGAAATATGATAACCCTTTTCCAGATCCCGCGAATTTAGATGCGCTACCACCAAATAATCGATTTTGTACCATATCGTTAACTGAGCAAGCTCGAATATTTGTGTACACTTATGTGGTCACTACATGCACTACGCCTGGAAAAGGGTTAAATAAAATTATTTTAAATTTTTCTTCAAATTAATAATAAGACTCGATGATTCGAAATAATTGAAAAAATTCGCCACAGGAGTATGGGAGTTGGATTCAGTGCTGTCCAGATAAACACGCTGTGCATTATGCTCTTTAGACTAACACTACACTGTATACTAAAGTAGGTACTTTACGATCTATTCCAGGAATCATGAATAAAATATGTTTAGATTGGAAAGAAATAATTTATGTCATTGTCATCGATAATAGTGAAAATATACTTTTTTTTTCTAATAGATAATAAAAAAGTGTAAGCAGTAATTAATCGAGCACGTTATTTAAATTTCTGGGTAGCATTTGGTCTAAGCCAGTGATTTTCAAACTTTTTCATGTCGCGAATCCTCTTGGTTTGAGAAATATTCGGCGACCCTCTACTTACCGCCACTTAAATACAGTTAGTTAGTTGTATTATTTTACGCTGATAATACAAACATTGAATAATCATGTACACACAATAACCGTTAAAGTATTTTCAAGATACGGCGACCCCCTTAAAGGGCATCCGCGACCCCCCGGGGGCCGTGACACTCGCGACCCACAGATTGAAAAGCACTGGCCTAAACCAACCAATCAAACTAATTTGGTTCAATCTTAGGGTTAGTGGATAATCGAAGAAAGCTTGATCGAGCACCCTTTTACGAGCATAAGTGGTGTGTTGGCAAGCTTGTGTTTCTATGCTATACTAATAATTATTTTTGTTTTAATATTTTATTTTCCATTTCCAATAAAACTGCATGACATTAAAACTGTTAGTCAAAGAGCAACAAGTACGAGTAAAATGCATGTGTTTGAAATCAGACCACAAAGCTTGCACATTAAAATATCCCACTTAAATCTATGACATTTAATTTATAGAAGTAAGAGTCATAAAACAATAGTTCCAAAATGTGTCACTCATTAAAAAACGGGCCAAGAGCGTGTCGAACACGTCCAAGATAGGGTTCCATAGCAATGACGAAAAATCAAGTAGGTAATATTTTTCTAAGGATTTTGTATTTTTCCAAGTTCAGGTATATTTTATACCTTAGGCTGCTCTTTACTCAAAAATATTTAAAATTCTCAAGCAAACTTAGCCGTTATAGCTGTCCTTTAAATTTGATATAACTAATAAGGGCCTTAGCTCACTTGCGAGTTACTGAGAGTGTATTCTATACACATCAGCGGCGAACTCGTTGCGTAATCGTGATCGCTTTCATACAAAATAGCTGATAGGGCATCTAACTACCTCTCAGAAAATGAGGCTTTAGGTTTAGTAAAAATGGCTTAGTTTTTAAGATGTCGTAATTTTTGTGAAAATCGAAAAAATTTCCCTCAATTTAATTTTTTTACTGCCACGCTTTGATTAATTAATCAAAGGTGCCACAGCTAAAAACTTAAGAATTAATGAACTATTAAACATTCCTAAAAAGTAAGGCTTTTACGTACCGTGTAAAGTATTGTTTTATGCTTAATCCTGTTTATTTGAAAAAGGACTTTTTTATGGTATAGGGGGCAAACGAGCAGACGGATCCCCTGATGATAAGCGATTACCGGCGCCCATGGACACCTACAACACCAGAGGAGTCACAAGTGCGTTGGCGGCCTTTAAGGTAGGAGTACGCACTTGAAAGCTTGAAGGTTATATTATATCGGTCCGGGAATACCGCAGGCGATATTTCTGACTTAAACGCCAATTGTTTTTTTTCAGCCTCATCCCTTAAATTTCGCCCTTCGTCCTTTTTCAAATAAACAGGATTAAGCATAAAAAATTTATTTTACCGTGTAAAAGCAAAAAGGCTTACTTTTTAGGAATGGTTAACAGTTATATATAAGATTTCATTAATTCTTACATTTGTGGCTGTGTCACTAAAAAAATGAAGACAAGTGAGGGAGTTTTTTTCGACTTTCACAAAAATGACGATATCTCATAAACTATCTAAGCCTTTTTTTTTTAACAGACTGTTGCTGTTAGCCTCAGACGGCTTTTACAGATTACCGGAGAGAGGGCGAGCTACCAGATGGGCTACTCAGCAAGTAGGTGGTTTTAGTCAACATGTCAAAGGATGCTCCTATTGAGCCGACCTCGGACTTTAAGCGCTAAGGGAGAATTTGCAACAATCGGAATTTTTATGCTACTTCGTTTCGGAAGGACTACGTTAGTCCCAACTGAGAAGAAACAACAAGAAACTCAGTCAGGTTGAGGTGGGATTGGGTCATAAACTAAGCCATTTTTACTAAACCTAAAACCTCATATTCTAAGAGGTAATAATAGGGCATATTAGGCAAAACTCTCTGCAGGGGGCGACATTAACACAAACCGTAAAGAAACCGCCATGACGTCAGTTCTCTTTATATTTTGTCGCCATGGCGGATTATGACCAAAAAGTATTAATACCAGAGACATTTATGAGTAACAAAATAAATGATATTTACATTGATAGTAGCGATAGAGCTATATTTCCAAAAAAATTAAGACATTTAAGATAGGTACTCAAAAAACATAAACCATAAACAAATGGTATGTGCTAGTGCGGCACTCTGACGGGATAAAATTGCAGTAATATTCCTTATTAGCTGCCCCTACAGCTTTCTAGCACTGATAGTCTGTGAGCAAAGCCACAAACGGACAGATAGGCAGAAAAACATAGCGAAACTATAATAAGGGTTCCGTTTTGGCTATGGAACACTAAAAAAATTTAGCCCTGAAATGAGATTAATCATCAGTTAAGAACAAAAATGCTTTGACACAAAAAGTTGATATATTTGGAAAATAAGAGGTCACAGATTTCAATTGTCATATAGAAAACTATGTTTTAACTAGAGATGTGCCGATCATGACTTTGGCCGACTAGCCGACTAGCCGATTAGTCGGTTGTAAGGAAGCCGACTAATCGGCCGATTAGTCGGCCAAGCGTTTCCGGAATTTCTATGACGCTTCCTTAACCAGCTGATTCGCGCGCAAGTCGCAACCAACACCCCTGTAAGTTACTTATCAAAGCGGTGTTTTTGTTTAAAAATATTTTACCTACTCTTATTATTCATTAAAGTAACTTTAATGTTTTTCTTTAATTTCAAAAAGAAAGTTAAACAAAAAATAGTTAAACAATGATTCCCATAAAATCAAATGCCAAAAATATTGAATATACAATGAAAAAAAAGATGTATGTACAATGGTCATGTGAAAGTTGCTTTGCTTTACATTTAAAAACTAATAAGAATGATTATAAAATTCAAATATTAATAAATAATCAAGGCTCTGCATATACATGAAAATGTTTATTTTATTGAAAAATACATACAAAGTAAGAGGCCGGATAGTCGGCGCTTTTTGCCGACTATTCGCCGACTAGTCGCCGACTACGATAGTGGCCGATTAGTCGGCTTTACCGACTAGTCGGCACATCTCTAGTTTTAACATAAAAAAATGTAAAGGTACATAATTTGATTGGTGGGGTAGGAGGCAGGGGCCAAAACCAAAAAATCTTACTTCTTAAGTTATTACCAGATTTTGATGAAGAACTTTTAACACATTTACTGCCGACTGTTCAAAATCATGGCATCTGCCTATACTCGTAAGTGTCAAGAATGCACATGAGCATTAAACTGGCTGCAAAATTATGCCAGCAGCACTGGAACAGGCAAAGGTTATGAAAATGCTTTATGCATTCTTGTTGCTGAAAGTTTTTATGTGTTTTGTATAATAAAAATTAAATTATTTAATGATGTTTTTTTTTTGAGAATTGACTTATCTAAACTACATTAGATCTATGTATGTCCATTTTTCTTTTATCAAGAAATGATGGGCATCAGTTACTTTAAGTTCTTTTCCACAGACCAGGCTAACAAAAGATTAATTTAAGGGAACTAAGGTAGTCACACATCTTACTTTCTAATGAGTAGATAGATAATTACAAACAGTTTCCAACAATTGGTTAAAAAATCAACTATGCCTTAAATTCAAACAAGTGAGATAAACATACAAGCAATGATAACCAAATGTAATCTATTGAAAACACAATGACTAGTCACTATTGTTCAATGACATTGAAATTATGTTATGCTAGAATGGTTAAGCCATGGGTAACATGAATTGATATTTTAAGGCTGAATGAGTATCTATAGGAATATTCTACATACCTGCACTTGTGTCTTGATGCAGAGTGACCTTTTCCCGAGCCAGGACATCATTAAAAGCAGGCCAGCCACAACCAGAATCAAACTTGGTTTTAGAACTAAACAGGTCTTGTCTGCAGACTACGCACACATACATGCCTTCTTCATAGAATTTATTGTAACATCCTGAAATCCAGTGGTACATAGATTGTGATTATAAACAGAAGAACAAAATTACAATTAGGTCTAATCAGATAAGTATTTACCCGTGTAGGGCCTCTCAGTGCCTGCTTCTTGAGTAACATGGTATTGCAGAGGAGTTAAGCGTTTTTTCAAGGCCTCCTTATCCTCCATAGCTCTCCAAACCAAAGCTGTAAATACAGAACCGATCAATTATTAATGTGAAAAAGCTGCGTTTTTGGCACTTCGCCAAGCCGGAGGCGACGAGGTTGTTGCATGCGACCGTCAGCGCGGCGCGGGGCCGCGGGTGGCGCTCTTACCTGTTGTAAACGGATGCCTCAATTTTATCGGGATAGCTTTATTTATATGCTGTCGCACTGCCTGTCTAGACGCAATTAATGGCCTCAGTAGAATGCGCATAACTCACATCACCAAATGTATAAATATTGTTACGCAATTGGATGGATTGCTTTGGAACTGTGATAAGATAATACTGATTATCCGTCAAAAGAAGTCACCTGCTTCTGTAAAGTGTAAGTATACAATTAAATAAAAAGTGCCAACCGCGTGTAAACGCTGCTGAATTCGATTTGATATGGAATGGAATGAATGGATCAGATTTGACTTTGACAGCTACTCACAGACAAGACAACTCACAATACCAACCAAATACAATTCACACTTTTATTTATCGTGCTTTTATCTGTGGCAATTTTTATTTTGATAATGATCTCTACTAATATTATAAATGCGAAAGTAACTGTCTGTCTGTCTGTTACGCTTTCACGTTAAAACCGCTGAACCAATTTTGATGAAATTTGGTATAGACTGGTAGAGGGCGGCACCGCGCGACATATTATAAATGCGAAAATAACTGTCTGTCGGTCTGTCTTCCTGTGTGTTACGCTTTCACGTCGAAACCGCTGATCTGAATTTCATGAAATTTGGTATAGAGATAGTTTAAGCCCTAAGGATCAACATAGAATACTTTTTATTCCGGTAGAGGACGCCACCGCGCAATAACCTAGGTCCGCGCAAACGATGTCGCGGGCATAAGCTAGTAATTTATAAAATAAATAACTTTAGCAGAAATTCTTTTTCATTGTATGTAGCAATGTGGGTAACAAATGAAAGCAAATAATAATTAGCCCATTCTAATTACATTTAAGTTATACTTAGTCTAAAGAAGTTAAGATTTTGAAATTACTACACTCGTCCCTTCTATAAGTCCATGAGGGGGTCCCACTGTATATTGACTGCCGTTGTATTGTTAAGTAGTCGGGATGATACACGTGGTAGTCTATTTGGTTGTTCTCTTGTGGTGATTTGGACTTGGTGTCGGCCGCATGGAGAAGGGGCTTCGGCTGGTGGAGAAACTTGTGCACTTGAGGGAACGCTTTGAGGTGTTAGCATCGACTTTATAACCTGTCGATGTGTGTTAGATTAGTTGAATGGCGAGTTCATGGGTTGCGGCTCCGAAGGCAGTCGAGGACGGCTATGGTCTGCCTGCATACCGGCGAATATGTCACCTTGGGTTTGAAATGATATAGGTGATAATAATATATACTCGTACCTATACGACCAAGAACTTTTTGCAGGTGGTAGGACCTTGTGCAAGGTTCGCCCGGATTGCTACCACCATCTTGCTCGCTAATCCTGACGTGAAGCAGCAGTGCTTGCACTGCTGTGTTTCGGCGTGGAGAGTAAGACAGCAGGTGAAATTACTGGCACTTGAGGTATTCCATCGTAGGCCTCTAAGTTTGCAACGCATCTGCAATACCCCTGGGCAGCTGCCCTCCCCTTCCCCACCCCATGCGTACACGATTGTATCGAGCCAGCCGGAAAGGGCTGCCTAACAATGTAGGCAGGTTATCTACAGGCTTGTCTGTTTACCTAGTTGCCAGCTTTTCTGCAACGTATTCTGTGATACCATCGCAACACCGGGCGTGACACTGAGAATTTTTGCTCATAGTTTCATCGACACTGGTTTGTGTTGGTACTGCCAAGTTCAGTGGCGGATTAGGCATATAGCAAGAGTAGCAAATGCTACGGGCCCCGCTCATCTAGGGGCCCCGCTGACCAATGCTTTCTGATCGTAAAAAACGTCAATTCAGATAGATGCATGTTTTTTTTTCTAAATTAATGAAATATAACAAAACCAACACAAAACACCGCCAAAGAAAGAGATGGTATCAATATGATCGACTTAAATATAATATTTTACTTATACTATAAACTTGAATCAAATCAAGGGCCCCATGATAAAATTTGCTACAGTGCAAATTTTACCACTAAGTTTCAAATGTTAAAATAAATGAAGTCGAAGCTTGAAAGGAAATTGACCAAGCGACATTTTTTTTAAGGTAGAGAGTTATATACATGTTTGGAATCAGTAACTTTTACTGATTCAAAATATGTATATAACTCACTACCTTAAAAAATGTCGCTTAAAAAAAGCCGTTAAAATGAGCCGGATTTACACTTCGACGCTTGAAAGGAGAAATTGACTAAGCGACATTTTTTAAGGTACAGAGTTATATACGCGTACAAAATATGTATATAACTTACTACCTTAAAAAAATGTCGCTTAGTCAATTTCTCCTTTCAAGCGTCGAAGTATAAATCCGGCTCTTTTCTGTTATTACAATGCAGTGTAGGCGTTTTCAACCTTTTGGATTGAGCGGCACACTTTTCGTTCATCGAAGTTTCACGGCACAACATTAAAAAAATAGCCAAGTGTGAGTCGGACTGGCGCGTAGTGGATTCCGTACAGTGGTACCTACCCATAATATGTATAACGTAACGTACAACGAATAGATAGGGTCTCGTTGACACCTTTAGGTGCGAATTGTACCTACACGCCACGCGTCAGTTGTTTTCGTACTATTTTCTCATTAAATAGGCATTCATTATTTCAATGCAGCATACACTCCACTGCAATCGCTGCCCACACCCGATGAAAACGTCTGTTACAGATTTTTATCAAAACACCAGTTTCCGTTTATACTTTATAATTATCAATAAAACAATAGTAAAAGTATTCAAAAATGCTTGCGTACGACAGAGTCGGGTTGACTTGGCCTACATGGGATTGGGTATTTCATTTGGTGGCCAGCACTTGAAGTGCCTGAAGCGTAAGGTTTCTTCTGACTTCTCTGCAACAAAACGCTGATATCGATATCAGTTAATTAAGTACAGTCAAGTACGAAAGTCGCTGATACTTTGCCAATGTCATGAATTGCTTGCCTAGCCGTCCCTTTGTCGTTGTTTATCGTGACAAAATATAAAAGATTCAGCTAAGTACTTATGAGTTTTCTATACCGGGCACATCGTAAAATACTTTTCTCTATATATACCTATGGGTGTCCATAGGTATAGTAAATCCTCTATTACCATGCTTTCAAAAACCAAAGATATTGACCAGCATAACGACATTGGATTCTATTATTAACACGGCAATAGGTAGTACCTGACCTAATTTTTAATGCACAAAAATTGCTTATTTGAATTAATGTTTTGATGATGATTTTACTTAGAGCGAAGGTGTTCGGTGACTGAGGGTAATAGGTGTACAGGTTTATTTGCAAATAAGTATATTTTTCAATAATCCACCAAAATTTATCACCGCGACAGTAAAATTTTATAAAAAATAATCTGTAATAATTCTGTAAAAATCAAGCGAAATTTCTATAAGGCTATTTACTTCATAATTTATTACCTAGTTTAATTAATGTTCTTTATAACACATGTAAATTCCACTAATATTTTTTATGGTACTTAAAAAAGGCTTCACATTTTGAAAAGTAAAAATTATATATGCCAAAAAAAGAAAAATTTTGGTATGACGAGCGAAGCGAGGACTGGTTAGTATTAATTGCGATCACGACGCACGAGCCGAGCGAGCGAAGCGAAGCCAAGCCGGCGAAGTGCAGAACCATTATGGCGGCGTTTCATGATATGCCTAGGAATTTCATGATCTTCCTAAATGTCATAGGCAAATCGTTAAACGGTGAGTTTTGAACGATATGGCGGATGTCCTTTAGTCAATTCATGAAAAGGCGGCATTTCACGATATGTTTAGGAATTTCGTGATCTGGTGGATTTTACAATCGGCCACCGAAATATAGATAACCTTTATTTTAGCAGTGTAATAAGAAAACTTGGTTTTTGTACCTATATAGTAGGTTCAATTTGAAATGGTAATTTTAATTAAATTACTTAAATTGTATTTCAACATTAAATTGTCTTACAGCAAGTGATTCTGTGCTTTTCTGCATGTGCATGAGAACAAATGCTGTGTCTTCTTGCTCGGAGTCACTAGCCGAAGAGTGCGGGCCGGAGGCTGCGCCTGCGCCGCTGCGCCCGTCGTGCAGCAGCGGCAGCATCTGCCACCGCCCAACATTATTTAGGCGGCCATCTCGTAAAAGTCAATAATTTTGCACAATTACAAAAAATACAGTTTTTTATATTATCTAACTATGTAATCAGTAATTAAAATACATGTTATGTTAAGTATGCTCTAACTAGTAACTTTATAGCTCCTACTTTTATGATCAAGAACAAAATTCTTGACGTTTTTATATACCTACTCGAATATATATTAAAATATATATATATATATATATATAATTATTATTATATATTTTATTATTGTATATTTTTATTCTTGTTATATTATTATTATTAATATATATTTGTTTGTTGTTTGTAGGACGGATAATTGAAATTTATTCCAACAAAACACGTGATTTTCCGTCTAAAACTGTCAACTATTGGGATGGGACATTTAGCTTAAACCAGCAATTAAACACAACTCGCTCCCCCCGCCTTCGCTGGAGAACGGACGGCACACATCGAATCGATTTAGAATAAATCGATGACGGCACACCGCGAACTCTACCCACAGCGTGTTCTTACCTCGACTGACCCTACCTACTTATTTGAATTTTAACTTGATGTATTTGATATACCTAGTTCTGAGGGATCATAAAAATTATAACCAAATAATGGCTTACATATTCGCAATGAGACATTCCCACCGACAGGTCCTTGTGCCAAACTTTAGCGGAGAGCTCTTCAGCTTGCGGCGTCATCCACTTGTGCAGGCCTTTACGCCTGCGACGCGCGCGCTGATCTCGCTTCTACGGACAGCCAGGAATTGCACTTCTTAACTGTAAAGCTTAAAAAACATAATGTAACAATAAGATTTCATTACTACTTAAATCATTATCAAAGTGCAATTCCTTGCTGTATATCATGCATTCGTAAAAACGCACCAACATGTCATGTCATCGATGTACCTTTACATATTTATCGCCAAAAATTGATGTTACATGGATACAAGATATTGGCTACCTGCAAGTCGTGGGAGCTATAAATCTTTTTAGTGTTATTCGTTTCGGCGTGCGTGGCATCCGAGCCGCCGGCCGGCTTGCGTCGAGCCACTTGCTTCATCAAGTCCAATATAATCAAGCCGGGGGCCACGACGAAGAACAAAACGTTCAATAAGAACTCCATTGGCCTGCAAAAATAGTTATGACTTATTGGCTATATTTTCAGTAAGGGAAGAGAGATATAGAGAACCATTCTCTAGAACTTAGGTAAGTAGGTACTACCTACTACAGATAGCGCGCGAGTTAAATGCAGTCGGGGACTGAGATGAAGAGAAGGAGCCTCTCCCCCCGTTATCCACACGCCTCGCCTCAGTCGCCTTTAGTGTATGTACTTACCTATAGTGCTGTCCTTGCCTTGGTAGTTGTCTTACACATATCGATCGCGTTAAAACTCATATTGCACCCCGAATTATTTTTTGTTTTTAATAATGACTGATCCGAGTTCCATTCCGTTTTTTTTTTGTTGACGGTTTAATCGAGTTACATCCATCGTGTTGAGTCACGTTGCGACAAGATGGATGAAGCAAATAAAAGGTTAGGTGCTAAGGCCTGTTTATATAGGTACTTACATAATGTTGTGTTTAAAGCGCGAAAGTTAAGAAAGTAATAATAATACGTGGAAATAAAAATAACATTCCTTTTACAAATTTATCGACATAGGTACTTTCTGTATGTCGATAAATTAATCATCATTAATTCTAATAAGGTCGCAACACTATACAAGCCTGAACTCTGCACTCTGCATTCAATTCGCGCGCTATCTGTAGCTACTCGTAGGTTTCTATAAAAAAACCGGCTAAGCCAGAGTCGAGATCGCGCACCGAAGGTTACGTACAGTCAGAGACAGAATAGTAATTGGCTCAAGAATGACGAAGGTTTTGAGATGTTTATTGACTAGCATTACTAGCAAGCACACGTAGATCGTACTTGCTTATAACTCGCACCGTTTTCTTTTTAGTGTCGGGGTGGACCGGCCAACCATTACTATCGTACTGCACTTTCCGCTCCCACAACTCTTTCTCGTAGTAGTGGTCGATCCTCCGCGGCGCCTCCAGCACTCGGTCCAGGCCCCACGAGCCCAGGCATGGGATCACCAGCCCTAGCACACCTTTCAAGAAACCTGTGGCAGCCATTCATTAAGTATTCAGTGTGACCGATTAGGTTCAAAATGGTCATGCCCAATTTACACCGCGAGCGGAGCAGACTCATTAATGACTTTGTTTTACTTACCTCGACCAACGGTGTAAATAAGTACTTACCTACTTTCATGCAGCGGATCGCGAGCATATGAAACTAAGACATATAATGAGTCCGCTCCGCTCGCATTGGAAACCGGGCTTTAGTCATCATCTGGTCTCTCAAGTTACAAGGCTATAAGCTTTTTAGTCTGCATCCTGACTTTCCGAGGGATGCAGACTACTACTTTCACTTTACCGGCAAATGGATAAAGTAGCGTTCCGTTACTGAAAGTAATTTTAAAATCAGTTCAGTACTGGACCTGAAATTCCCCCTTCATACAAATATATCATATATTACAAGATTTTGCCCGCGGCCAATTTCGGATATAGATATCAAAAAAATAATGACTCTACCTCAAACTACTGTTGCAATATCAGTACCTACTTTTAAAACATACTCGAAATGTAAAATGCAAACAAACCAAAAAATAATAGCGCTATAATGACACCAATCATAATGACTATAATATTGAGTGGCATCTTGTCAGTATAGCAGACGGAACGAGCGAAGCGCGCGCCGCGACGGGGAGCCAAACCTGCTGCGTCCTGCCGCGCTTCTGACATCTCCTGGCAGGGTAATTTGGGGTTTACGCCTGCCAAATAGAACTATAAATTATAATACAGTCAAACCTCTTATAGAGACCGCAGCAACTATATTTGCATACCAAATTAAATTTCAAGTCGATACTATTAACCGTTAAAGAGTTGCGTCCTGTGGAGACGATCCTGGCTGGACTACCAGGATGTCATTAGGTACTAGATTTTTGTATTATTATTATCACGCGATTTTATTCAAATTTCAAGTCGACTGACTACTGGAAGAACTATAAGGGTTTCTTGTAGGACTACGGAACGCTAAAACAGCACTTATAAAATCTTACCGTAACACACGCAGTCACAGTGCCACACGCAAAAACATCGATCACCTCTCCTTATAACTACTTCACGAACTGCTACTGACTCGTCGTTATCGTTTACTAGGTTGACTGTAAATCACAAAGCAAAACTAACACTTAACAGTAGTTTTCGGCTTCGGCTTAGGCCGAAGATCTCTTTAGTGAAATAAGTCTTTTGATTTTGTTTTCAATTATGTAAGTAGGTACCTATCTTAATACCTGTACTACTCTTAAATACATAAATTGTCTAGAATCTAGACTAGACAGCATTATGTTCAATTATTCGTAAAAAGCCGGATAAGTAGAAGCTTGCTTCTTTGACCTACTTCTCGTAAGTACTTAGTTTAGTATTACAAGGTATTACGAATTTAACGTGTTTTCTTCGCTCAGTGGCTTTTAGGACATCTAAAAATTATATCGAACGAAGAACGAGAAGGACGATCGAAGGACGAGAAGAACGATTAATGAGTTGGAACTTGGAATGGAAGTTACCTGAGCAATGCAGGACATCTGTAGGAAGTTCAACGGGTATTTCCAGCAAAAGACGTTCCGTGTGGCGCGGCGGAAGTAGGATCGGGCCAGCTGCTATGCCTATTTTATGTTTCTCCCTCACCAGGTTCAATAATCCCGAGTCACATTCATTTATTTGTGCTCTGAGAACAAACGCATAAGAATAAAAATGAAAGAGAAAAAATTAATCAACTTACAAATTATGTGGATACTGTTTCGTTAATAGCTAAGAGGACGATGGAACACCTAAATCGCGCTGCAGCCAGGCCCGTGTTCGTCGCCTGCACTGCTACTGTCGAGCGCGCTCGGCGCGTGCTGTCTGCCACGACAATCGCGACGCGACCAGATGATCTGCAATAATAATACATAAGTACAGCTAATTAGTTATATCCAAATTAAATTCCCTCGGTGAAGATACAAAAGGGCTCATTAGCAGTAAATAAATCATAGATAGTACTTACATGATAGATACTTACATGATCTACCCTGAAATCAATTTTTAAATTTATCAGTTAGAGCAAACTTAAAGTACATGAGTTCATCACTGCTCGGTATTGGCCATAAATATTTCATACCGCGTCAGTATATATATATATATATCCGAATTTATACTGTGAAGTTTTAATATTAAACAGCATGAAGAAGCTACTGCAATTTTCTTTATAAATATAATGATATGATAACCTAACCAATAAAAAGTTGGAAAACCCCCGACTTTGTTATTTCAAAGCTAAATATCTGAAAAACGGCTAAGCTGATTTTGATGAAACATATCATGTCTGTGGCACCTTAAATTTATTCTTAAATGCGTGGACCGAATTGAATGCGGTTTTTATTATTAGACATCGGGTTTTCTATCTAGCGATGGTTCTCAGACATGTTTCATCAAAATCGGTTTAGCCGTAGGTACTTTGAAGTGAACAAGTAGGGGGTTTTCCAACTTTTCGTTGGTTATATGTAATTCGATTTCTTACTTCGACATTTTGGTCGGTAACAATCACAGTTACAAAAAGAAACTTTCATTCTTTTAATTTCAGGTTTTTGTACTTACTTACGTATTCTTTCAATTGTTAATCCTGGTTTTACTATAAAAACTAAAGGGTAGATACCACACGACTGCATTGTATTGGAATATTGAGGATTTATCGTGTTGACCCAAAAATCCGCGTCACTCGTAGGGGTGTAGTTAATGTACGACTTGTTAATGCACGGCCTGATTATCTGTGCTTATGTGCACGAATTATCATGCCATGCATTATCACCCCATACCGAACTAGCGGGAAGCAATTATGCTTTGGATAATCACGTCGTAGGTTATTGCGCGTACCTTCCGAGTTGTATACCTACATTATTATTTCCCACTCGTAGGTCACTCTGAAGGACCATGAGCGCAGGTGGATGTAGGGAGAGGGGTACAGTTATATATACTTATCCCCTTCCCCTTTCTTACCCTTACCCCGCTGATGTTTAAAGGTAAGAAAAGGGTAAGAATGATTTACTGTGCGAATATTCAGCGTTTTTGCAGCGTTTTTATTTTTGTCATTGGTTTTTTCACAGGCGTTATTAAAAGGGGTAATGCCCAGTGATGTTTTTTTTCATGAAAATTTTAAAAAACACCGATACTGAATTTAGCGTGATTAGAATTCTTGTGACTTGGGTTTCCGTTGTGTTCTACGAACAAATAATGTTGTGTAATTTAAACCATACGTCAGTACCATTATTATATTCTGTGATATAAACGTGGGACGCTAATGACGTTTGACCGCGCGGTCAAAACGCTCGAATATTTTCCCTACTATTACTAAATGAAATCATTTTTCTTTTTAAATAAAACGTTTGGTTGTTTTGATGACAGGTAAGTGGTAGTTAGGTGATACATCGTTCTAATTTAACTTACAAGATTTGATCAGAATATACATACAATTGCAAGTTAAATAAAAGCTTGTAATAAAAGTGTACAACCCTAACGCTCCATTGGAGCGTAGGTATTTATCTCAAAAAATATGCCTAGCTTCCATATTGCTTTAGCTTATATACTCGTATAATTCGTATATACGTGGCATGGGCGTGTGAGTGTAGGAACTGAATTAATACTTGTAAGTCTAATATGTACCTACTTAATGAATAATTAATAACACTATTAATAACATTTATATAATAATTAATTACTACACTCAACTGACCGAATACAATATGTACTTAATTAGACGTTACTTTATGATCAATAAATTATGTAAACTGTATGGTGATTATGATCAATAATAAATATATTAGGAAACTGAAGGTATAATAAATTTTAATATTGTAAAATATTAATTAATCTATTCAATAGATTCTATTGTATACTAGCCATTAGTCTTACATTTCTATGAAATACTAGACTGCCAGCTACATATGTATAGGTATAATAAGCAAGCTATTAATTGAACTACCCCACGCGAACAAGCTGGTTCTCATCAGCGCGGACTTCCAGCTCGACTTGCGCACGGTGCGGTTTCCGATGAAGCAAAGTGAGATATTTTTCAGAATTATGAGTTGCGACATCAGGATTATCTTCCATAACATTCCATAGTGCCCTTCCGACTTGAACGACAACTCGTCTCCGACGCTTCAAAATAAGTCATGACTCATAAGTAAGTTACAAAGGCTCCGTAGTAGAGTTACGAAAATCAAATTTTCTAAGTAGCTACCATATTCCTAAAGACAAAACTGCGAAAATCGAAATTTACAATGTACAAAATTTCTAAAGATACATGGTCGATGTTCAGTTAACCAACGTTTAAAATATCTAGTGTACAAAACTGCTAGTACATGGAAATCCTAGCGACGTTTATCCTACGTTCATTTAACTCACGTTTAAAATGTGTAAGTACAAAATTGCTAGTCCAAGATAATTCTAACTAACGACATTTAGTATTTCGTTCAGTTGACTTTAGCTGCTAGCGGAGCTCCTGTATCTGTGTAGTTTGAGCCTTCGGCCCCGATGCAGTACTACTAACATAACCTAACCTATTTACCTAAACATAACAATCTACATTATATCAAGTCAAGAACTATACGACGCTTGAAAGGAGAAATTGACTAAGCGACATTTTTTTAAGGTAGTGAGTTATATACATGTTTGGAATCAGTAAATTTTACTGATTCAAAATATGTATATAACTCACTACCTCAAAAAAATGTCGCTTAGTCAATTTCTCCTTTCAGGCGTCGTATAATATTATCGTGTTTGATCTTTGTATTTGTAATGTTTTTCGAAGAATTGTCACTAGGCTTTTTGTACATTGGTATTTTGCATTTTAAAAGTATTGTCATTAGATATTTTGTACAAAGAAATATCTATTTTCGAAAATAAAGTCATTCGATTTATTGTGCATTAGAGCCAGCATTTTTAGGAATTTCGTACATTATAAATTTTAATTTTCGGGGTTTAGTCTTTAGTAATATCGTACTTAGAATATTGATTTTGGAATGTGCTACGGAGCCGTTAAAAATACACTTGTAAAACAATAAATATAGGTATGTAATACTTATATCTAATATGTCTGTTAAGGTACTGAGTAGTAAACAAAAAGTACCGTTTTCGTCTTCTCTTCAGAAACATTTAAAAGGCTGTGCCTCACTTTCCCAGCTTTATCAAAATTCAAAATATCTTCGGCAGGTACCACAATAATATAACTATCGTCAATGTCTGGACTGAAATATAAGTATAAATCAGAAAACTTTTTCTCAAATTCCGGGCTAGTACAACAAAATGTATGTACCTACCTACTTACCTAAGTAGGTAAGTGAGGAATCTCTTTTCCGAGCGAACTAAAACAAAGGCATACTTACTGTACAAAGATCCCCAAAACCCTTACCGTGCAGAATTGTAATTTTTCGGTGGATTGTCAAAATTTGTTCCCATTAGAGGTACTAAAAGACATAAACTAGTAATTGGTAATGTAAATTCCTCTCTCGCAACAAAATCAGCCGGTCTGTATTGAACGTTAACATCTGTGCTGCTCCATTCAGGGAACATTGAACTGACACTGAAATTTGAATAAAAATTGGTAAGTAAATTTTATTGTGATCCCCATAAGCTAAGATTGTTAAAAATAATCAAATACTTATCCCAAAAAAGGGCTGAATTTTAAAAGGTTTCGTTTTCATATTAAAGCGCACTACCTACAAGCAGTTTCGTCCCGTAGTCATGAAAAATTCAAATGCTTTTTTGTTCGTACAAAATCTATTGCACAAAACGGGCTATTGTTAGGCGATGTGATGAAAACTTTAATTTAAGACTGATCTAAACGACCAATCTCTACCACAAACATTTCAATATTTCAAAAATAAGTGTAGCCATAATCTATTCATTTAGACATCAGGAATTCCTATGTAATGTAACACACACGTAAACACTACATACAAGTTTTAGAACGTACCATGAACGTACTCTACAAAAATATGCACACATATGTAGGTACGTCAAAGCCATTTCAGTCTTATACTTGTCTTTACCTTACTAACTCCCCTTTAGTTATATCGTTCCACAAAGTAGTTCCTTTATCAGAAGTTAACTTTTCGTATATCTGTAGGTGTACTTTAAACCACAAATCAGGATTGCCGATTTCATACAATGCAAATTCTTTTTCCGCTTGTTCATCCGCTTTATCGGCTCTTTCAATAGGTCTTTGGTTTATGGTGGGACTTTCATCAGTATAAGATCTTTCGTTTTCTTCTTGAACTTTAGTGATTTCCTGTTCGTTAATGATGACACTATTGTCATTATCACTCGTCTGTATGGACATCCCGGGTGTTAAGGCATGTTCGCGTTTGTCTTTAATATTCCCTTGATATTGAGATTTAGGTGAATCATCATTTATAGAACTTTGCACGGTAGACCGTACAAAAACTTCATGTTTTTGATCACTTTCCATATTTTTCCTGTCCTTTGCTAATTTTTTCATGTCATCTAATTCTTCCTCGATTATAATGTTTTGCTCATGTTGACGTTTGAGACGTTTTAGTACACGATTGAAACTTGTTTCATTTTGTTCTAAAATTCATAAGATTCATTAAATAAGAGGAATAATAATTAAATAATAATAGTAAAAAATATGACAGAATCGGTGATGTCGCGTTTGTTGTTTGTCCTCAACCATATCAGATATACTTACGAATAAAAAATATGCGGAACCGCTAACCGACCAAATGTTTCAAATACCTACCTAATTTCTAATAGGTACTTAGGTAAGTGCGGAGTCTGAAGAAGACACGTATGATCATAATGAGGGTAAGGAACTATAGGATAAGAAGATACGTATTATATAGGGGGGATACTTAATTAACTACAAAAAACTTTTCATCGATACTTCACATGAAAAAAAATATTGTCATTCAATGTATCGTAACGTTTCCTCACTACTGATTTTTTTTCAAGATTTTATTTTACCACATTATCAGTGTGATCAATAAAGTAAACCGGCCAAGAGCGTGTCGCGCACGTCCGAAATAGGGTTCCGTAGCCATTACAAAAAAATTAAGCAATTTTTTCTAAGGATTTCGTATTTTGTACGGAATATTGGAAGTTTAGGTATATTTTATACCTTAGGCAGCTATTTACTCTTAAACAACTAATAATTCTCAAGAAAACTTAACCGTTATAGTTTTCCTTGTTGTACTTAATTTTGACGTACTTACTATCATCCTGAATTTTTTCAAATTTTTCCACCCACTGGTTAAGATTTTAGAAGTGGGTGGGGGGACGCTCGATTTTAATGAAAAAATTCACTTTGAAGTTGAATACCTAACCAACGATATCACACACTGTAACGTTGGATGAGAGAAAAAAAAATCACCCCCACTTTATGTCTATGGGAGGAATTCTAAAAACAATTTTTTTAAATTTTTTATTGTACCATTTTGTCGGCATAGTTTACATATATATTCGTGCAAAATTACAGCTTTCTAGCATTGATAGTCTCTGAGCAAAGCCGCGGACGGACGGACAAACAGACAGACAAACAGACATGGCAAAACTATAAGGGTTCCGTTTTTGCCATTTTGGCTACGGAACCCTAAAAATATAGACGCCGAATAACCACTTTGTTCCAGTAGTAAGGCACTTTACCTACCTACTATTATGTTTAAGTACCTACCTACCTAAGTCGCGGTCGTGAATGGAGGACGGACAAAGTATATTAAAGTACTTAGATATAAATCTGCCTGCTTACCTAATTCAAAATAGGTAGATAGGTAGGCACGCGTAACTTAAATACACTAAAAAAGGAACAACAAAGTGTAATCAACTCACAATCAAGTCTCTACCAATGAAATGTATCTACCTATGCATACTTAAAACTACAACGACCAACTAACTATTCAAGACGAAATCAACGTAGACTTGTAAGAAAACCGGTTTACGCTCCAAATAACAAAAAATAAAGCGGCGGGAGGCGAGAACTAGTCGGCGCGGTGCCGGCGGGGCGGGGAACGAACCCGCGCGAGTCGGAGCGAGGCCGCCGCGCCGCCCGCGGGGCCGCCGCCTCGGCAGTCGCGGCGCGCGCACCTCCTGTCCTCACGTCTGAGCCCGCTTGCCGGCATGGACGCGTTCATTGAGAGCGTTCGCTCGCAGCCCTGTCTGTGGAACCCGTTGCACCCCGACTACCGCGAAATGCACGTCAAGGACGAGGCTTGGCAATACGTTGTTGAGCAAAACAATGACCGGTCTATACCTAACAGTAAGTATTTAGCTGTGTGAACCTCTACTCGCATTGAAAGGTTTGTCACACTGAAAGCGTCGCATTTTGCGTTCCGGTAGAGGCGATCGCAGCTCGCCACTGCACGGCCCTGTCGGCTTTCCTCTTTTTAAGTAAGTAAACGCGCGCGTTTGATAGTAAACAGTTCCAACACTGCTCTGTATTGTACCTATTCATTATGCTACTATGCAGTTTCTTTTGATCACAGCATCTCCGCAGTAACTAATGTTACTGTAGCAGAAGAAAAAGTAGAAAACAATGTTAATTAGTAGTAGATTTTTCTTAATCCATGTTGAAACTTGAAATACTTAGGAAGTTTTTGAATCATTTTACGAAAATGTTTAGAGCAAGATACTTCTCCGGGGCTGCTAAGGTCGAAACGGAAGTACTTAACGAAAATAAAAGCAGTAATTAAATATGTATAGGTAGGTACAACCGAACGTCAAGTACATATACATGTATATTTAAAATTTTGCAAAACGAATCCCTCAATTGGAGAATAACCTAACAATTAATAAAATAATCAGGATCCTACAAGAAAAAATATTTTGTGTAAAACTAGCCGTTGCTTGCGACTCCATCCGCGTAGACTGTTTATCGCTACCACGGAAACTATGCAATTTTCCGGGATAAAACTATCCTATGTCCTTTCCGGGGACTCAAACTATCTATATGCCGAGTTTCATCTCAATCGGTTAAGCGGTTTAAACGTAATTGAGTAACAAACATCCAAACATCTTCACAAACTTTCACATTTATAACATTGTAGGATATTGCCAAAACGAGACCATATGGCACTGTCAAAAAGTTATCAGATCTCATGTAGAGCCAAGTTTCTAACTCCACACGAACTAACTCTACAAGTTCTAGCTTCACAAACACTACACCTTAGTCAAAATATGTAACTTCTTGCTCATGTAGAGCCAAGCTTAGAACTCTACAAAGCCTAATTTCACAAACTCTTCAACTTAGTCAATATTATGTGACTTGGCTATTTCGCTGCATTACATGGGCATGGGATAAGGTCAAAATTGTATCCACTGCAGGGCTACTACCTACTACGAAATTCGAAACTCGAACTTCGTGTCGCGCGGTCCCTCTGACAACTTCGAGTTTCGATTTTTATAGTAACCCTGCTGTTAATTACCAGGGAGCGTAGAGCTCGAGACACGCGTCTGTGAACTTTTTTGTGCAATAATAGAGAATGCATTTTTATTACACTTTAAAATATAATAATCGTGCATTACGCCAATGTCGAAATCGTCGCAAGATATTTTTCACCTCAGCACCTCAAACAGGCAGGTTTTAACGGCAATTACACTGAGTCGTTCGCCGCATGCTGCGTGCAGCGACCGCATGTGTAAAGAACACGGTAGTCGGCCGCATTCGGCTAGTGACAGCTGCCACCGCCTTAATAAAATAATAATAATATGGCCGCCGCACTATACCTCATCCACGTTACAGAGTTAATATAGGTTTGTCTCTGTCACAATTTTGTATGCAAGTGAAAGGGACGGACGACTGCCGTCGAAGGTAGGTGGGCGTGAACAAGTGCATCTAAATCTTAAGGCACGCTTACATGGCGCCCTTCCTGATTTTTATTATTTTGACATTTACATCTATTAATATCATTATTGTATGTAGGTACCTGCTTACTTTATTTTATTTTCTAATTAATTTTAAAAATACTTAATTAATATGAAAAGTTAGTACGTATGTACGTGTTTTTAGATAAGCTTTTTATGCCAGAAATAAAACAATCTATTTAATGTTAAATATTTTTTATTCGTTTTCTGAATCAGATGAATCGTCACTCGAACCAACATTAATTAAGAAATGTTCGGTCATATATTCCACATTTCTATCCATTTCGTCCATTCTTGGCTCTACCACGTCTATCACGTGCTTAATACATTTTTTCCAGGACTCACTATTAATTTCTAGAATGGCGTCATTTAGTAATTTCTTAACTTCTGCTATTTTAAATGTTTTATTATTTCGTGCTATGTAACCCTTAATAGAGGGTTAGACTAACGTAAATGCAACAGTCGTTCGCCGAAGTAGTCTGAAACAAATTCAGCGCCCGCATTAAGTGGACGTCGTAGTGTAATTTCTGCTTTTGCTTTGCTATGAGAGGTTCCCCTTGCTTACGCATAATTTTTGTCATAATTCTATTTTGCATAATCTGTTTACGCATAATAGTACTTATGGCGAAACTGTTTTCGCATAACAGTTTACGCCGAATTCTTTTACGCATTACCAAAGTAAGCCGAATGGGCTTTACGCATAATTTGTGAATTCCGAATATTGTTCAGGCAGAAAATTACTTACGCAGAAAGTTACTTACTTAAAGGAGTAACTAGTGGGGGGTAGTATTTTTATAACTGGGGACATGGCTGTGACTGTTTTAATCTGAGCGACAGGTAAAATGGGGATACGTAATGTTTGTTTTTTCATGGGGGGGGCTCCAACCCCCGAGCCCCCCTGCGTGCGGCTTCGCCCCCCCCCCCCCCCCCCCGGCCCTCAGCTTTATATCCATGCCTCTTTTACTGGTGGCTGTTCATTCCGTTACAAATACAATTCTAACCTAACCTAATAACCTATTTTTCTAATCATAAATAGTAATTAGGTAATTCTTTTTCGGACATAGATTTGGACAGGATTTCGGCCTATCAAAATTATGCCAGACTAAGTTTCGGCAAGTTTAAGATTCGGCGTAAATAGATTATGCGAACCCTGTTATGCGTAATCAGTACCGGACATTAAAAAGTATGCGAAATAGAGGGCACCCGCTATGAGAAATCAGTGATCAAAATCGCATTTTGCTGACTCCGTGAGACAAAGATACTTTTTAATTTTTATTTTTTAAATGCTGAGGACAGTACTGGGCCAACTCAGTGAATTCCAAATATTTGAACTTCACTTTGATGTGTAACTTTCACTTTAACACGAAAAAAGCGAGAAATAGGATCAAATGTGTTGATTACAATCTCAAATTCAATTTATGTTATTATAAATATGTCGATACCTAATAAATTACATGACAACGAAATATTTCCAAATTAAATATAAATTTTCTCGGTCTTTTAATAAAGTAAGCAACCTCGTTGCACGAAAGCCGCTCTCTTGTTTTTTTTATACAAAAAAAAATAAAAATCCGTATATATCCGTATATATTGTCTACGTCTTACCTAGGTTACCTATAGTTGGAATAAACATTTGACAAACAGAATGAATTTGTAACAAATCTATTTATGTTCTGTAATAGAAATCTCTTAATAAAATCAGAGGTTTAATAACATCCCCTCCCTGCCTGCTGTTCCCTCGGGATCTGTGCATTTTTCCGGGATAAAAAGTAGCCTATATCACGCTCGGGCCCATAAACTATCTCCATGCCAAAAATCACGTCGATCCGTCGCTCCGTTACGGCGTGAAAGACGGACAAACATACAAACACACTTTGACATTTATAATATTAGTATGGATATGGATAGTATATTAAATGCCTAAATGCCGAGTTTCATAGTTTTATCTTCGACAGCGACGAACTTCTACCATATAAACTTTCACCCCCTATTTTAACCCCTTAAAGCCTCTTTTTCGCGATAAAAGATAGCCTATGTCCTTTCCCAAGGTCTATTCTATCTCTGTACCAAATTTCATCCAAATCGGTTCAGCGGTTTTGGCGTGAAAGCGTAACAGACAGACAGACAGACAGACAGAGTTACTTTCGCATTTATAATATTAGTATTAAGTATTATAAATTATACTTTTATTGTACAAGCTTTTTAATGACCCAAAGATGAGGCTTTTTGCAGTATTTAAAATAAGTATGACATATTTTACAAGTACCTAGTTCTAAGTTCAAATTATAATGCATTACTGGACACTTTTTCGTTCCGAATTCAAAAGCTCTCTACTTACCGCTTTCCTTAACTTTCTGGTAACTTTCTGTCTGTCTGTATGTCCGTCCGCGGCTTTGCACAGGGACTATCAATACTAGAAAACTGTAAATTAGCACGAATATATATGTAAATTACTCGTATGCGGACAAAATAATACTTACAATAAAAAAATTAAAACCAATTTTTTAGACTACCTACTTACATCCAACTTTCTAGTGTGGGGTGTCGTTGGATAGGTCTTTTATACCCATTACAAAGTTACTGAAACGATTTTACGATTCAGTGACTTTTTTCAAAATATTCAACTATAAAGTGCAATCTTTCATTAAAATCGAGCGTCCCTCCCCCCCTTCCCCCGCCCCTAAAATCTAAACCGGTGGGTGGAAATATTTGAAAAAATTCAGGATGGTAGTAAGTAGGTACCTATATCAAACTTACAAGGAAAACTATAACGGTTAAGGTTTCTTGAAAATTATTAGTAGTTTAAGAGTAGGTAAATAGCAGCCTAAGGTATAAAATATACCTAAACTTGGAATATTCCGTACAAAATACAAAACCCTTAGAAAAATATTACTTTTTTTTTCGTAATGGTTACGGAGCCCTATTTCGGGCGTGTCCGACACGCTCTTGGCCGGTTTTGAGTAAAGGTTTTAAATGTGATTTGTCATTTAGATAGTATTTTAGCTATAAATAACATTTAATAACTTTTTGATTCGCCTTGCAACATTTTACATGAAAATGTTTTTGGTGAGATTTCACATTTTTCACATTTATAAATTTTTTTAGAACTAGGGTCAAAATTGCGGAAGTCTCATGCAAACTTCCATCATCTAGTAAATCTAGTTTAAGGGATTAGGGAATAAAAGTTCCAAATTTTAGATTTTTTTTATAGTTTGTGTACTGATATTAGCTTAAATACCAAATTTAAGTTTTCTAGGACATTTTAGGAAGTACCCTAAGAATTTTTATGGTCATCAGTGAGTCAGTGACGAAATCAAGGTTTTTAGATAGCAATAAAATCCAAAGTATTTCATAGCTCATAGGAGCTATAAAATTAAAACTGTATAGGTATCTCTAATAAGTCCGCTATTAACAACATCAGTAGGGTCAAACGTCCAAAAATGAAACACATAAAATTCAAAACACCATAAATCTTTTGTTTTAACAGATACAGTCTGATTTTTTTACTGTACTTAGGTAATTTTATTGGGTTTCAGGTGACATATACACATTACACATCTTTAAGAATGTGTAAGTAGTAAGTATGAATATGTAAGTATGAATATGAATGTGTAAGTAAAAATGGTAAGCGGAGCGGTCAAATACGAAGTTTGAACTTCGTTGTAAAGGTCTGTAGTATTTAACAAAAATCGGGTAACGTCGTACCGGTTTATCTGCTCTGACAACTATGAGCTACACATTGAACGGGTTTTTCATTACACATACCTTACCTTAACTTATGTTTTTTTTGCAGTTCAAATCGCCAAATCAGAATGGAAAAAATTACGTGATAATCATCGAGATGCATTAAAAAGAGCGAAGCTTGGTAAAAACAAACTACTTCCCGCTCAAATTACTACGTGGAAATATGCCAAACAAATGCAGTTCCTCGAACCACACATGAAGTATCGGATTACGGAGCACATTGAGATGGAGCCTTTAAGTGACAGTGGGCCAAAGCGGGAACACGAGAGCCAAGCTTCCAACACAACCGGCGCGGAGACTGAAGGCGCAACGCCGCCGGCCGCCAAGCGGCGCTGCGCCGCCGACCGCGCTGACCGCGCCGGGGACACCAGCCTCAAGCTTCGCCGCGACCCCGACGCCTTAGAATCATTTTTCAATTGTATCCTCAAAAGCACGAGAGAGATGCCACAGTGGATGCAAACGCAAGTTAAGAAAAACATATTCGCAGTAATCATAGAAGCAGAAGAGCAACTCTCCTCCAGAGAGAAAAATTGTTTACCAGACCAGTATTGTGAAGACGTACCGATAGAAAGTAAAATAAAATGCGAGGTTATTACGGATGATTACTAACTGATTGTTTAAATGAAGTGACATCGTGTATACTGTGATATGTTTGATTATGAAGCGCCTGAGTCAGGTCAGGGCAAAGACAATAGGTACAACCAACTTTACTGCTTAGTAGGTTGGGTCAGGGTAAGTAGTGGCAGTATATCTACCTGCGCCGCAGTCCGCGTGCCGCGTGCGCGTGTACGCCGCGACGAAGCCCCGGCGCAGCGCTCGCGTGGTCGGGCGCAGCCGCGGTGGTAGCGGCCACGGCGAAGATGCGGGCGGCAATGCCGACGTTTGTGCTTCTCCATGCGTACTACTAAATAGTCTTAAACCTATGATAATTAAATTATAATTTACTTGAAATACATTTGAAGACTCAAGATAATTCTGTGTTATTTCTATTTTTACTGTCTGGAAGTACTGTCACAGTTAGGTCACTCACAGTACTGTGTAAATGTGTCACCTAATGCTACATTTACACCCTTGCCAAGTTTCGGCAAGCTCTCATAAGCACAAGCGTGTAAACGGCCCATTTAGGTACTTGCTGGCTTGCTTGCTGGCTTGCGTGAGCTTGAGCTTGCCAGCGGTTGCCGCCGATCCGGGCCGGCAACTTGGAACTTGCGGCAAGCGCTTGCGACGTGTTTACACGGTGGCTCGTGTTTAGTGTCGCTCAGGAGCTCACGCCGTACAGACGTACATAATTATATCAATTTTAGTGCCCATTATGAGTGCTTGCTCTAACGAAGACCTTTTATAAAGACAAAAATGACATAAATTAAGAATCTTTATACTGTTTTACAGCTCGTAAATAATTGTCTTAAATCTTGAGTGTCTGTTAAACAGTTATAGTAACAGTTTTTGGTCATTAGTGGTGAAATTATCTCATATTCATTTAACTCCGATACACATACTTACTCATATACTTAATCACCTGGGCACACTTAACGATTACACACTGTCTGTATACATAGATAATAGTATGCGAAAAAAGTTATGTAAAAAGGAATTCGGTGATATGAGATATAATGATTCTGCTCAGGGTTGTTACGGGAAACGAAATGCAACATTATTAGTGAACCGGCTCAACCACCATTGGACTACCATTGGACTTACGACTGTAAGTGCAATATTGCGGAATTTGATCGTATCGATCCTGTTCTTAGTGAAAAAGACATACGCACCGCAATCTTGGACGACGTCATGATTGTAACCGGCGGCTGCGGCCCGCAGCAACGTCCGGCGCGCCGGGACGCGTCGCGCGGGCGCCGCCACTGCAGCCCCGGGCTCTGACCATTCTTCGTAATACTGCGAACTGGCTGTGTCACGCTCGTTCTAAAATATTTTTAACACCCTTATATTTATTAGCTGCACATGTACTCAACCCGAGCTGAGCCGATTCGAGGGTAGAACGAATGGAACGGGGCTATAGGCTCAAAATCAGGATGACGGCCAAAGACACCCGTGTCTTGCTCTACCCCAATCAATGGGTGGACTGGACGCTGCTTGTAACAATATAAATATACCTAAGGGTTTCCCCTTAGGACCCCAGTGTATGGTTCCCACGGCTCTCTACCACTAACACCGCCCTTCGCGCCCCACGCAGCAGTCGCCGCGCTGGTATATATTCTGTTTTATGCAGCCCTACCACTACCACAGAATAAAGTTTCCCTAGGGAAAACTTGTTATACTGTGCCACACCGTGAGTTTACAGTGACCGTACTCGATAGCGACAGCGTAAATTATTTGTATGAAAAATTGTACAGCGCCTCTACAAATAATTTACGCCGTCGCTATCGAGTACGGTCACTGTAAACTCATATACAGTGGTAGGTACCTACCGTTCACGATAACGTTCGAATTTCAAAAACTCTTTCCAGCCAAGAGGATAAAAAGCGACTTTCCACTCAGGTTTCGAAGGATAAAGAAAGCTATTTCGAACTAGTGAGGTAATAGTAGATTGATAACCAAGGGTGGAAAGTGACCCATTTCACCAGAGATATTTTCCAGAGATATTTGCCAATAGTTCGAGGGAAAATGGGTAATTTCACCCGAGTTAGACACTCTACTTTTCATTTCGACTGTGAGGAAAGTAAAACACTACAAAAAAAGAGAATAATAATAAATTGAATTTACTTATATCCAACCTCCAATATGTTTAACTTTTTCATGGAGCGAATTCTCTCCGGTCTTTATAAAAAAATTGGTGATTCTCTACCTACCTACTGTTATAAGTTAAAATAATATAAACATAAATAAAGAACGTAATTTAAAGTTACTGCGACCCACAACTGGGGCTGCGGTAATCTATAGGTTGAAAAACGCTACTTTGCCTAATTTAATTGTTAGGTCATAGTCATAGGTTTTTAAAAATCAGTTAGTCACCCTTATTACCCGTTTAGACGGTTTGCCAAACTCTTGGACTTCTGGCTTGTATTTGTCCGATGAGGTCAAAATACCGCTCACTGTCTGTAATTGGACAAAATAGGATAGGTAAGGGGCATTTTTATAAAAACACTACGAGTATAACGATCGTGCTATTAGTGATATTACAAACGTGTAAATTCTATGTAGTACAGTCAGCTGCAGAGAAAATGGTACCCCCCTGTAATGGTTGTGTAGTATGGATACCGCCGTTACAGGGAGGTTCCTTTTCTCTGCAGCTGACTGTACTATTAAAATAGTGCAAATTTTTAACTAGCCGTGAAAAATAACAGAGACGACAATTTTCTCCTACTCCACTGGCTTTCAAATTCAGCCGTTTTCCTTCACTTTGTAATGGTGTTGGTTAGATAATTTTGACAAACAATTTCACATAGCGGTTTTTCACGATCGCAAATTTACGTGTTCGTCTTTATTCATGTAGCGATTTTTCATGAAGTGTTTTTCAATGTTCGCGTAGGTTGGCGTTTATTTTTTTAGGCAGAGTACGACATAAAATAGCAGAACTTAAATGAGGGCGCCCTATTTCTGACCGAATAAGTATGAATGCTTGAACATGACAACAATTTTAAAAGTAAAATTTTAGTTTGTTTTTACCTGATTTCTGCTGTATCGTGTCGAGCCTACTTTTTAACCGACTTAAAAAAAGGAGACGGTTGTGACTTCGGCTGTTTTTTTTTTAATTACCTAGCATGTACTGTGACAGTGTAAAACTGAGTCAGAGTGTGTGGCAAAGTCAGTTAATTCAGTAAGTTAAAGATGACCAGGATCACAATTCAAATTGAAGTTCTTTTTGTAGGTGACACGTTAGACCACACCACAAGGTGACCCACTTCTAACCTTTGCTTTCATGTATTTTAAAAGAAAAAATTAAATTAATAGATCATTACATCGATAAGCCGCAGTTTGTAAGCCTGAAGTGGCGCATCACGACGAAGGCGTAGCACGTAAGGGTCTAACAAGCGCACACGCTTCGTGCTCGATCCGTCCAACACATGATCGATAGGTACGTATGAATCTTCCGTACTCTGTAAACGGAATATCTCATAAGTAACAGAACTAAATTCAACAACACCATGTACAGGTAGGTATGAACTAAATAGGAGGATATAAAGTGAGGGAGTTTTTTTTTCTAGGCTCAACCCATGGTAACTTATGGCTTTGCTAATCTATATGTCTACCGTTGGATACCGTTGGATAATCTATATATCTAACAACCTACTACTCATTGAATTATTGGACCTAATGGACATGACTAGTACTACAATTAACTACCTACCTATCTGTGTACGTATAATACATGGAACTTACGGCTTCATTGCTCATTTTGACGGTAATAGCTAATTTCTTGTTGCAATCTTGCAAAGCATTATGTTTGTATAACTGTTCGCGTTCAAATCTACTCGCTCGACTGTCGGGGTGGTCTTTAATACTCTAAAAATCATATAAAAGTCGTTCATAGTCATAGTTTAATATTCGTACACGTATTTAACTGATTATACGCAATATTTACCTATAGCATACTAGTTTTTAAAAAGTGGATGAATGATTTTTAAAACCCCATCTAGTGCACAGGTACATTAGTCCAAGAGGTACGGTAATCAACATAGAGTACAGGGGGTCTACTACGAAATAGAAGTTCGTATTGTACCGTCCCTCTCATTCTCGTACGAAGTTAGAATTTTGCAGTACTTATAGGGCCAGGGCCTATACTACGAAGTGCAAAATTCGAATATATATTCGCATATAGGTAGGTAATAATTAAATCCGTTCACTGTCAGAAAATAGTGCGATGCACATCAACACACCGCTCTACCACCTCGTCAAATCCGGCTACGCAGAAAAGGAGATCGTGCTATGAATGCATAAGTACTTCGCAGAACGTAGTTAAGTGTAATAAGAGCTAACCTGCTGTAACTAATGAAGGGAATTACTTACATCCAAATCACAATTAATCAAAACGGCAGCAACTTCCACTGGCGCGTCCCCTGATGGTACATTTTCCATATTATCCCCCACGTGCGTACATTCAAGTATAGGGCAGTTGAGAAACAACACCATGATAGCAGATAATTCTGTAAAGTTTATATTATACATTTAAGTTACATTTTAGGCAAAACTTAAACTTCTTGTTAGATTCATTCATGTTGATGAGGATTCTTTAGTGGTTTTTGTGTCGTGTCACCTTGGTGGCGCACCAATTCCAGTCTTATCTCAGATTAGGCTTAATCGTAATGAATCGCGTATCCAGTAAAATTGATATTTTTTCACACTTTTCGAATGTTCCGTCACATTCTGTTCCCTAAATAATCCAAATAATTTTGAATTGCGATTTAATGAACATCGACCAAGTTACTGACCAAACCGATAATGGCCATAAATCATGATTTATTTTCTTGTTGCTGTAAATAATGTAGTTTTTTACATTATATGTGGCTGGTGTGCATATTCTCACATATATTATTTTATCCTTTGTATGCTATGACGCCTTAAAGAAGAACGCAAAGCGTATTAGTACTATAGAGGAAGAACGATTGAACGAAGTACAAGATAAGACGCATTTAAAATACGTCTAGATCCATATAAATTGGTATCCTATTGTGTGATTTCCACATAGGACGTAAAGCTTAAAATATGGTACCAATTCCTGAACTCGTGGGCAAGTATTAGTAAGGCAAGTGTAGTATTTTGACTTTAGGTCGATGACAGCCATCAGAAATTACGTCACGGATATGTCGGAAAGACAATCATAGAACCATAGATAGATCGAGGAAAAAGTAATATCGTTACTGTAAGTAGGTAAACATTTTGTTTTTGTTGAAATATTTATCAAAATATATCTGTAGCAGCGTCGTCTACAATATAATATTTAATTAGAACTATATAAATTATTTTTAGTCTGTGCGGATCACTCAATGGTTTTTTACTATTAGGTTATGGGCCCACTTTATCGATGCCGATTCTCCGGCGCGTTTTTGGAGATAAGCTACACACAAAGAGCTGTATATTTGATCGATTTCTCAATGAAAACTAATCTATTTCAATCCAATCAAAAGTGGACATTGAAAAGGGGTTTCCATACAAATTCCAGTAACCTAACCGAAAAATCTATAGGGTACTTCCAGTCCAGTTCCTAGAGAAACTTGAAATCTGGAAGGAAGATAGCTCTTATAGCACAATCGGTCTGTCTATATCAGTAACCATCTTAAATGACCCCGCATTTTGTTAACAATCAGGGAAAATAGTCCATGTAGTTTTACTAAATTGGTCTGCTACCCCCTTGAGTGTTATTTTTATTTTAGCTTGCACTGTTGTTTCGGCGCGGAGAGTAAGACAGCCGGTGAAATTACTGGCACTTGAGGTATTCCAACTTAGGCCTCTAGGTTGGCAACGCATCTGCAATACCCCTGGTGTTGTAGATGTTTATGGGCGGTGGTGATCTCTTAACACCAGGAGACCCACTTGCTCGTTTGCCTTCCAGTCGAATAAAAAAAAAACCTTTATGCGTTATAATGAGAAAAAAGGTATTGACAAACTGACAACAAAGTGGACCTTAAAGGGTTCCGTTTTTTCCTTTCGAGGTACGGAACCCTAAAAATTTGTCCTATTAACAGATAGTAAAGATAACTAAACTAAGCATGAGTTGCACCAAGCTATTAAGCTAATGTCAAACCAGTCATCATCATCAAATCTCCCCATGATTTGACAACAGTGGCACAGAGTCTATATTGACTAAAAGTTTCCGACACTCGCGATCACAATCAAAAGGTTACGTAGCATAACATCTAAAATCAAATGGCATGAAGCTTGATACCAGATCACTCCATTTATTTTAACACTAGCTTTTGCCCGCGGCTCCGCCCGCGTGGTATTCAGTTATCGCGCGCTGTTCCCTCGGGAACTGTGCATTTTTCCGGGGTAAAAAGTAGCCTATGTAACTCTCGGGCTAGTATGGATTTGAAACTTAACGGTGAAATTTGCACACGTTTTTAAATGAAACAATTAAACTATTTAAAATCGTGTTAACTTCTATACTAAAATTATAATAAATACCGCTAATAAAAAGTATTTTTAGTCAATTTGTGTTCGAAATACCGAGAAACGTGTGTTACAATTTGACCGTTAATTCAAATCTTAAATTAAATGGAGTATAGTTGCGTCTAGAATGTCGAAAGCGTAAATGAACAACGTTCGAAATACGTAGGTAGGTATAACACTACTGGTCGAATGAATAATACATAATATCGAAGTCGTTATAGGTATCTTACATCATTATATTTCAGTCACTTTTTTTAAATTAAAATAAAAATCATTTTCAAAACATACTTGGGCCAATCAACTATTTTACCGACACTTTGGGTGTCTCCTGCGTTACCAAAATTGTCTCTGGCGTTACTAAAAAATCGTACTTCCAACAAGATATTTCACTGTTTAATAGGTTGAACTTACGTAGGATGGCATGTATTCATGCATACCATCTATTAAATTACAGAAAAAACATGTTTACTAACTAAAATCTGCAATTGTTTAAAAAATGTCGCGGACAGATTAGTGTCGTTAAAAAAGTTGATTGGCCCACTTACCAAGTTTGGGCTCCTCCAGATATGATACTGTTACATAATGACGTGATATATTTTTAGAATCGGCTTAGTAATCCCTTTCATTAGAGTACACACGATAGGTTTCAGAACAAAAAAATATTTTTCCCTTATAAAAAGAAAGATGAAATCATAACTATTCTTATTTTCGTGCTACGGGTCAAATTGATGTTCCGATTTTCATGCTTTTAACACCATTTGTAGCTTTTTGTTGAATTTCGGGGCGTACCACTAGCACTAAATGCGGAGATTGAATATCGGTGGCTTAGTTAGGTTAACACTAAGAAGGTATTTTAATAAAACTGTCACGCAATATTATGTATGAATCGTTTATTATGATTTTTATATTTAGTGCAACAGATAACTTTCTAACTACAATGTTTACATAGAAAAAAAAAACAATCAGTTCAGTTTGTAGACCTATTTTTAAATCCAATAAGTTTTGTACACAATGATTATTGATAATGATTAACACACTAGAAATATACCCTCTTAACTTTACTTACTCAGTAGCTGCTCCAAATGAATAATTGCGTACTTTGGCTCATCTAATATATGTGCGGTTTTAGTACGAGCATTTCCATCAATTTCATTGCGGCATTGAACATATTCTGGAGCGCTATCCACTTTACAAAATCCTAATACTTTTCCACTTATTGAATAATAGTAATCCATTTCATTAACATACGAAAGGTTTAACAAAACAAAAAAACAAAGCAGAAAAATTTCAAAGCTTTAATGTCAGAAAACTGCAAAACCCCGTTAAGAAGCGTTTCTATCACTTTACGTCTAAACGTTTCGCATGTTACACGATTGATGTAGACTTTGGATATGGAGCAAGTTTATTACTTCACCCCTCGTATGCAGGAACTAAAAAAAATTCTGCATTCTAGTCTCATCGAGTTTAATAAGCACAAATTCTTTATAATTGAAATAAAAAAAAAAACAAAAAGAATGCCTTAAATTTGACACAGATCCGCGTCTTAAGCATACCAGGGGTTAATAAGAGACCTGCCTAACATAGTAATATTTATTTATGCCTGCAATCAAGACATGAATAAATACTATTTTCGCACATTGAAATAAACATAACGTAAAATTAAGCTACTGCTAATAACATCACATCACCTTTATGATTTAAACACGTTTCCACTCGTGATTGGATACAAAACGAACATGATAGTAAACAAACACTTTGACCTACATGCAAGCGTTCTATGTCTCTACTCTATAGTATCTATTAACTAAAGCCTCGTCCGCAGTGTACCTATATGTAATCGAAGGATGCGGTGACGAATGTATCTATCATAATAATACTATGTTGCATACGTGTCTGCAGATATATTTATCTTTGATCATCAAAACATAAAGGACTATACTAGAGCTCTGTTATTCTCAGTAACATCGTGTTTCTGCCCTCGTCCCATATCGGATTGACAGAAAATGTTGAATGCAAGTTAGTATTCGTACGAATTATAAATTATGGTCTCTGTTTTGAAGACTGCTATAGTGACTCAAGGATTATAACAGTTCGAAAATAAAGCGTCTTTGCCACAATTGATGTATTTTAGCTTTAGCTACGCAGTTTAGCCCATTTCTGGCGCAAAAGCAACCTTTGGAACCGAAATATCGTCACTACTTTGAAAAATCTCATATCAAAAATCAATACGTCAACAAAATGGACTCTTGAAATAATGTTCATAAAGTTCACTCGGTAAAATTATCGATTTTGAGATACAGGCATTTTTCAAAGTAGTGACGATAAGTTATCGTTCGTGATGTGATGTGTTCAGTAAATTTACCCATTTTTTTGCTTACACATATGCAACTTTGCCAGAAAAAAAAAATGGAATCTTGAGCATTGTTTACTGCGGTCTCTGCGGAAGAGGCAGACGTAGTTACTAATCCCGCACATTTTTAATAAAATCATGGTGACATAATTTTTAGAGATTAAGCAAACAATATTACTTACTGATATTAAATAATATGATTTGGCCAACATTATAATCTATTTATCAGTAAGATCGTAATTATTACTTAAACATAAAAAGAAACCATACCGTAAGCCATTTGTACTGATTAATATGATCAGATTGTAAATGTTACTATTAAATGGATTGGTTTTTTTAACTGAATATTTTACAAAACACTTTAAAGGATATTTTGTCTCATGGATCCCCCACGCATATATCAGATTGACGACGTATAATCTATTTGTTTCTCTTAGGTTTTTCAATTACTTAAAGTTATTTGTACTACCTATTCAAAAGACTCATTAACCGACTTCAAAAAAGGTAAGTACCACAAATAAAAAAATCAGTATTTAAAGCAACAAAGAATTGCAGATACAACATTCCTTCACGCAAGGCGGCGCTAAATATATTGCAACCCCTAGGGTGTGAATATAGACCTAAAATTATGGAAAAACAAAAACAATAATAGTATTAACCCACTAATTAAGATTTTTACTTCGTACTATGAACATCTTGACGCGCGTGTTTTTCTCGAGTTGTAGCGTATATTTTTAGAGAATAATAATAAAATTAGACTAATAAGTCATAAAATCAGCAAGCATTATTCTGATTCACAATTTTGAGAAATTTTTAGTTAGTATTTCTCGGTATTCAGCATTTTAATTTTTTTTTAATTTCAATATAATATGTGGTATATTTCAATGAATAAAATATTAATTAATCAATAAATTTATACTAACAAGACTTTTTTTTATGACAATTTTGGACGATTATAATCGGTCTACTTTAACCTCGTCGCGGGGTTGCACTTTATCGCGTGTCCAGGAAAGAAGTGTCATCAAATTGACAAGCTTGCAAATATTTTTTCCAATAATTAAATTTTGGATTCCCTTTTTTTTTGCTAACAAGATTGTTTAACGGACGCATATACATTGTTTGTTACTGGTAGAACTAAAACAGCGCGTGAAAATGAAGCGGAAATGTCACAAAATTTATATCACATAGCCTGACCAGTATTATGTGAGAGGCGACCGAGTTGTGGAATTACATTTTAATAATTTTACTGCAACACAGATCGCACACGCATAATGCCCTAAGTAAGCACGAATCATTACTAGATTATTAAATTAGATTGCCACGTAAACTATTTTCGGAGTCGTCAATATCAGATTCCATCATAAGCTTATATGATAAATTGGAATTTATTCTGTAGTATTTCGAAAGCGATATATTATATATGTATATCAAAGACACCGACGATCAGGGCTTGGATCAAACTAAACGTCATTATTATAGGGTTGGTACATGAATCTCAAAAGAGCTGCTCTCATAACAGATCTCACATATTAATGGTCCGGCTTTAACAATAGAGACACATACAATACAACACACAATACGATACAATAGTTTAGTAGACATTCTGATTTAACAATGTCTTAGTCATATGGAAGAAACCATCGAACATAAACCAATAGAATGGGAATTTTACACAAGTACATTTTGTTTGAATTACTCCAAAATGACACATAAAGATATGAGTTGGAGTTGGACGAGCCGATAATATATACATTTCCTATTCCTTTAGTCGTTGGATGGCCATGTGAACAAAACTCACTTGTCTTTTATGGAAGAAAAGAACTTTGTATTTAACCATAGTACTAATATCTAAAATGGTTTTGTTTCATTTATGAGCCAAATAATAATATGACAAATCAAACACTGGTGAATCGGATAGGTATTACCACTCTATTAGTTCATTCCTCGATGAAAGAAACAAACAAAAACACTACTTTACGGTTCTGGTTCGCCAGTTAGATTTTGCCCCTTGTTTAACTGAAAAAAAAAAAAAGTTTGAATTAGCAATGGAACGACTACTCTGATGTTTCGAGTATTTGTGTCATAACATAAGTCGAATGTTTGTATTACTTCTCCACAGGTTCCGTTTGGTTAACTTACGGGCCGTGAAAATAACAAAGAACAACAAGTGACCAAGTGAACAAGGTGCTCATTAACGGTTTCGCCTTACCGATGCTAAAAAAAGTACTGCTCAAACTAAAACAATGCTCAAGACTCAAGAGCAGATTTCGTCACGAAACCACGAACTTTCGTGGTCAAAATGGCAAAAATGTACCCTTCATACCGAAAGGAGACTTTATAGTTCCGTCATGTTTGTCCGTCCGTTTGTCTTAGCTCACTGAGTATATTTGTACTGGATATCACAGGTCATAATCATAAATAATCATAATGAATCAAACTGGTGTGATCAAAAAGTGGAAGAATTTAAATACATATAAACACAAAAAATATAAAAATGAATCCGTGATAAATTGATACAGATCGGTCTGCCACTGCAGTCTGCGGTAGCCTTTGGAATTATACCTTAAGGAAGTCAGAATAGCTGGGGCATACAGCACAGCGAACAGGATTTAGAAAAATGTAATTTACCTCGCAGCATACGTGGAATTGTTTGGCGGTCTCGCTGTCGGGGAAGCCGACGGTGACGACGGTCTCGATGCCGCCGTTGTTGCTGGCGTAGTCTGTGCCCGACCAAGTCACCGAGGCGTCATCCAGCTGCCACAAACAATGCCGTCCTTACTAAACAGTCGGCTTTCACAAAAGCAGAATTCAGCGGTCTTGCAGCAAAAAATTAAATACAAAATCTAAACCCAAAAAATACATCGGATCTATTTGTCTATATTTATTAGCGATTGATATTTTCCGAGAGGATTTGAAATGTGTACTATGGAAGCTAGGTTACGGTACCAGGAATTCGGTTTCTTCCAGCAGTAGCATATCCGCCAGAGACTCGCCGGTGGCGGTGTTGCTGACGATGATCTTTGGAAACATCCCCTGGACGTAAAGCAACTGCACCTGCGCCTGTGCGCACGACGTCTCGGCCTCGCCCGCGGTCACCGTCGCCTCGCAGTCGCACGAGAACTGTGTGGGGCTTTCCTCCTCCTATACAACCGAAACGTGACACTTTATTATGTAGTCTAAATTACACAATCGTGGTCGGTTAGATATGGAACTTGGTGAATATCACGTCTATTTCTCACGGCGTTTTTTTATAATAATGGTAATGAATAAAATACTAAATTTGGAGTACAGGTGTCTTGTCAAAGTCGCTATTTGGTTTTGTAGTAAATTGTGTTATAACGCACATAATATTACTTGTTTTTTTTACGTAATGGCTACGGAACCCTATCTTGGACGTGTCCGACACGCTCTTGGCCGGTTTTTTTTTAATAAAAATAAAAACCATTTTCGAAACATACCAAGTTTGGTCTCCTCCGGATATGATATGGTCGAATAATTATTTGTAAAATATACCTTACATGATATGTAATAGTCTCGTATCCAACCCCATGAAAGCAATTTTGAAAATATTTGTGCTATGGGTCAAACTGATTCGTATGGCCTAAAGATCAATCGTTCCGAATTTCATGCTTTTAACACCATGTGCAGCTTTTTACTTAATTTCGTGGTGTACCGCTAGCACTATAATATAGGGACAGTTACCTCGTAATATGTGACGTAATCATCTCCTGGATAATAAATTTGTTCATAATTTTCAGCATCTTCATCGTCGTCATCCTTCTGTGCAGTTTCAAAGAATACCCGGTTATAGAGTTCTGACTCGGCATCGTCAGACTTTACGTTCGATACTTCTGCAGATTCAGGAGCGTTCCTTGTGGCCTGGCTGTACTGAGCAGGACTCATTGCCATCTCATTGTCGGCTCGTGCGCTATCTTGCAAGTGTTTTGGTAACCTCAAGTGGGCCATACTCTTCGGCTGGTCGTCGGCCACGTTCTCTTTCTTCTTTTCTTGCTTCTCCCTTATGGCTTGCGCAGCTGCTGCCTGCAATTTCTGAATAAAAACAGACTTAATAACATTTTGTCAGGTAATGAGGTATCTAGGTGTATTTAAGATGAGATGATTATGATAAGTAAATATTTAATTTCATAACAATATAACCATACCCGCACGCAATCCTTCACTTTGTTGAAGAATTCCTCAGCCATGTCTTTGGTTTTGAAGCGCACGGCGAGCGTCTCGCTCTCTCCAGCGGTGCTTTCAGCAAAGTTGTGGCCGGCCCACGTCCACGCGCGGTCCGAGTTCTTCATGGGCAGAAGCTCCAGATCCGGGTGCAAAAGCATGTTCAGCACGGCTTTGTACACCTATAACAGTTCTTTATTGTGATGCGAGGCTCGAAAATTATTGTTGGCCGCAAGTGCTTATATTGAAACCCGAGTAAGTGAAAGATAGAAACACTAGCGAACCGAGTGATTCAAATAAAGAATCATGAGCGTAGCACGAATTTTAAGCCACGATATTATGCTAAACAAGTTTCTTACCGAGTTAATTACGTTTTTTTAACTTACTACAGCGAGTAAAATAGTAGATAAATGAAAGAACATAAAATGAACAGTTGTCAATTTTTGATTATTCACATTATTTTTTAATTTTGGTAGCATGCGTCAATCAATACTAATTGTCTCCATAATAAAAGAAACTTCTGTGTAAAAGTTCAGGTTTGGACTCGTAGATCCAAGGAGCCTGGACGTTAATGAGACAGTCAGCCAGGAGTTCAAGTCTTTTACATTTAAGATTAAGATGTCTAGTTAAAATAGTTAGCAGTTCCAATAAATATTAAAAGGTACAGATGCACATGAAACTACCGTGAGACTCACTCATATTAAATATCTATTGACCCAGATAACACATAGAATAGGCAAAATTCTAAAAAATAATAAATATTTTTTCATTTGGTAAAACTCTAGACTTTGTAACCACAAAGATAGGTAGATAAAGGAACTAGATCGGCTGTGTACAAGCTCACTTGTAATGAATGCAGTAAAGTACATATATGTAGGTCAGACAGGTCGCAGTTTTAATGCTAGGTTTAAAGAGTATGTTTCGGCATATAGGAATGAGCATCCTGATAGATCGAATTTTACCAAACATCTAATAGAATTAAATCATTCTTTATCGGACTCAGATTCGTATGAAGTGTTACATTATTGCGGCAAGGGTGATGTTCTAGAATGCATGGAAATAATTAGGTACAATAGTATGGGGTCTATTATTTATTAATGAGCAAGTAAATTTAGTATCATCTCCCTAGCTATGGCTTGGGTCTAATTTCAGCAGACAGTAAATATTTAAAAATTTAAGGTAGTTTTATAGGAAGCAAACATCGGCGACTCGTGGCATCGAGGTAGCATTTGACGTTTCTGAAAGACTAGAGATGTGACAATGTTTTTCTGTATGAGTAGAGCAAAAGAAATATTGGAAAAAGTATTTTCAATCATTGAATATATGACATTCGTGAAAGTCAATTAACATTTATTGCAATTCTCTAGAAGTTATCTTAAATATTTGAAAAAATACACTTTAAAATAATCTTTCGACTTCGACTGACGTGATGGGTAAAAGCAGCATTTCGTCTGTAATGTTGTAGCATATTTTTGCTGATGTTCTCTTTGATTTTAATTTATTTATTTTGTAATAAGATATTCATATTTTTATTGTAAGATATCATATCTTGGATTTTTGATATTACTTCCCATTACTATTGAAATCAAATACGTTCCTTGCCATCCAAAACCGCGTTTTATAGGAAAAGTGTACTTGGGATGGCTCCAAAAATTTATAATAAGGTTCCGGATCAAGTAAGAAATATAGAGGACATGACTAATTTCAAAACCAAACTGTTTAAATTCTTGGTGAACAAAGCATATTATACGGTTAATGAGTTTTTGTCAGAATGCAATTAATTAATGGTAACTGCACAGCTTCGTGGTGGCAGCCCATTATTAAACTCGGGGCCATAATTCGAGAGACAACTTTGACAAGTCAATGACAGGTAAAGGGTTACCAGGGTTCGACGAAATTAAATAGTGATGTAGCCGATATCGATATTCATTGTCGATTCAACTCAATGGTTTGCTAAGAGGGATTTTTTTGTACCAATTCAAAGTAACAAAGATATAACACAACGAAAATTTAACCAAACAAAACAAAAACGTAACAGATAAAATGCGCACAGTGAGCGAGAGGTGCAGAAAACCACGAAACACATTCAAACACTCCGGGAAGTGGAAGCCGAATGGGTTACAAAAGTTTGTTACACGAATTAGGGATGCACGTTACGATTCGATTTTTATTAAGATTGGATACCTACGACGTAGCGATTTTTTAATCTATTCATTTCAATATATGAATGGCAAGGCCCCGGGTGACGACGGAATTACAGCCGAACTCCTGAAGGCGGGTGGTAAACCAGTTCTTAAGGGCCTTCAGACGCTGTTTAGTTCCGTCCTCCACCAAGGGAGAACGCCGAAAGCATGGAACAGAAGTGTGGTGGTGCTCTTCTTCAAGAAAGGTGACAAAACCTTGTTGAAGAACTATAGACCCATCTCACTTCTGAGCCATGTTTACAAGCTGTTTTCCAGGGTCATCACGAATCGTCTCGCACGCAGGCTTGACGAGTTCCAGCCTCCCGAACAAGCCGGCTTCCGAAAAGGTTATAGTACCGTAGACCACATACATGCGTTGCGGCAGGTTATACAGAAGACCGAAGAGTATAACCTCCCCCTTTGCCTTGCATTTGTGGACTACGAGAAAGCCTTCGATTCGATCGAGACCTGGGCTGTGCTGCAGGCTCTCCAGCGGTGCCAAGTTGACTACCGGTATATCGAAGTGTTAAAGTGTTTGTACGGAAACGCCACTATGTCCGTCCGACTACAGGACCAGAGCACGAAGCCTATTCCTTTGCAGCGGGGAGTCAGACAAGGAGATGTCATCTCTCCGAAGCTGTTCACCGCTGCATTGGAGGATGCTTTTAAGGTTTTGGACTGGAAAGGACGAGGCATCAACATTAATGGCGAGTACCTCACTCACCTTCGATTCGCCGACGATATTGTAGTCATGGCTGAGACCATGGAGGACCTCAGTGCTATGCTCGCTGACCTCAGCAGAGTTTCCGACCGAGTTGGCTTGAGAATGAACATGGACAAGACGAAAGTCATGTCTAATGTTCATGTAGTGCCAACTCCCGTAATAGTCGGAGGCTCTGCGCTCGAAGTTGTTGACGACTATGTATACCTAGGACAGACGGTCCAGTTAGGTAGGTCCAACTTCGAGAAAGAGGTCACTCGTCGAATCCGACTCGGCTGGGCAGCGTTCGGGAAGCTTCGCAGTGTATTTTCATCCAAATTACCGCAGTGTTTGAAGTCAAAAGTCTTTGACCAGTGTGTGTTGCCAGTGATGACGTACGGATCCGAGACGTGGGCGCTAACGATGGGCCTCATAAGGAAGCTTAAAGTCACTCAAAGGGCTATGGAGAGGGCTATGCTCGGGGTTTCTCTGCGGGATAGAATCAGAAATGATGATATCCGCAGTAGAACTAAGGTTACTGATATAGCCCGAAGAATTGCGAAACTGAAGTGGCAGTGGGCGGGGCACATTGCACGCAGGACTGATGGCCGATGGGGTCAGAAGGTTCTCGAATGGCGTCCGCGGACCGGGAGACGAGCTGTCGGTAGGCCTCCAACAAGATGGAGCGACGACCTGGCTAAGATAGCGGGATCGCGGTGGATGCGAAAAGCACAAGACCGGTCTGAGTGGAGAGCCTTGGGGGAGGCCTATGTCCAGCAGTGGACGTCTTTCGGCTGACATGATGATGATGATGATGATGATTTCAATATAATCTTCAACCGATTCGATTCGGAAATAAAGAGAATCGTATCCTTTAAATCACAATTTATTAATTTGTTATGATATAATAAGTAGGTATTGAATATTTACTATCTTAATGAAGACAAATCGATTATAAACGGATGCCGCAATAAAGTCGCATTACTAGTCCGCATTGCTTATGTTACTAACCGAAGCAAATAGATACATAAAAATAATGAAACAGGATGCGGATAGTTAAAAAAAGTCGTACACAGCTAAATTGTATTTATTTTACATTCTTTATGCTGTAAGGAGGCCTGTGCCCAGCAGTGGGACGTATATAGGCTGGGATAATGATGATGATGATGATGATGCTGTAAGTATCGTCCTGTGTGAATAATAATTTCATTTTATTGTGATTAAAGCGATGGCTCTAACGATTAAATCCAATGTGTGGTCAGATCTAATATTCAAATTGTCAAAATAAATACAAATTTCAAATCAATTTTTGATACGATTTTTGTGAGAAGGATTCAAGAGCATACGATCCGATCCGTGAATCGTTTCAGAGGGCCTACTCCGAAGTTCGAAAATCGAGGTTCGTGTCGTGCCGTCCCTCTCGCTCTCGTATTAAATAGTATAAAAGGGTAAGAGGGACCGCACGATGCGAACTTCGAGTTTTGAGTTTCATAGTGGCCCTGCTGGCTGAGGTTTACGATCCATTACGATTCAAAGTGAAAAATCGACGAATGCCCCGCACCGGCCCCCGCCCTTGGCCCTATATACTACGAAGTGTAAAATTCGAACTCCGTATCTTGCTATCCTGCTGGCGTTAATATTATTTAAAATGAAAGTGAGAGGGACGGTACGATAAAAACTTCGAATTTCGTAGTATTCCCCCTGCCCCCGCCAATCGCTACATTATCGTTGACAAAATGGCACCTCTTGTGAAGGTAATGATGAAATTATTACTTGTTAGCGCCCTTGGTGACAACAATCATATCATGTGTATATAAAATAAATAAAGCGGATTTAAGGTGAGGCCAATCAAAACAATAAAAGAAATAAATGTCGTTGGTTTGTATTTGCCCTTCTTTCAATGATCTTATATTGCAGAGTAAATTATTAAACTAATTTGGTATAGTCACCATAAATAATGGATAAATATCGATAGAAGCCAATGCCGTGATATTTTTTAATATCGACACGAACAGCACTACCCTGTCTGTGGCAACACTTGTGCACAATGAATTGTCAAAGTTGTCTCTCGAATTATGGCCCCGAGTGTAGTTAAGATTTTTGTATGCCCTACGGCCCAACATGGTGATGTAATATTTATACTTAAGATCTGTGCCTATGTACAATTTTACCCATGTTGAAGAAATAAACTATTTGTATTTTGTATTTTGTACTTTTTACCTTTTGGTCGCAGTATCAGTAATGAAAGTGACTTCAATATTAAAAATGATCTCTAAAGACTCTTTTAGTTTGTCTCATCACTAGTGCTAGCTTGGAAGGTGAAAAATTATTAATATTTTGTGGGTAATTTTGTTTTGTTTGAGAAAAATTATATGTACTACACGTAAAACTAACCTACTAAACTAAATCGTACATGTAAAATTATCCGAAACGGTGTAATTTGTTAAGGAAAGTATTTATTTACTTAATGTGCTACTACAGAAAGTCAAATTAGAATATGTTGCTATGTATGCTACCTGCTGATCAATTTGAAGTCAACAGCTAAAATGCAAGGTCTTGAAAAAAAATAGTCAGGGGACTCGACCCTGCGCTCACTATTACGCTATGCGATCGCCGTTAGTACTTAATAAGTAGGATCTATAGACTTATCACAGCTGTATGCTGATAAATAAGATTATTTTTGTACCTGTTCTCGTCGAAACAATAGACGGTAAGTCTTTTTCTCAGGGTGGTATAATATTTTAAGTTCCCCGACTCCCCGTTCTTTCCATTCACTGCTGTTGTTGTATCTATATAGCTTGCAGCGTGCACCGTACAACTTTTCCTGTAAAAAAAAAGGTAATGAGATTCACTTCACAACACTAACAATCTAGACACGCGCAAGCCAAGTTCATTAAACAACCACAATCTTGATGTTACGCATAAATACCTCGTCTTCTTCCCCTGTAGTTACTGTTATCTTATCAGGCAGAGGTACGATTGGCTCGTAGTGTGGATCATATTCCTCTTCCTCTACATTGTCAGCGTCTTCCTCATTCTTATTACGGGTATCTTTTCCTTTTGCAGCTACTGGTTTTTCTTTTTGTGTTGTTGTTGCAAATATCTGTTGTCCAGCACCAGCCCATTTAAAATCAGGATTAGCTAAAAAACAAGTTTTGACTGTTTATTTCAATAGTCTATGTTCAGTTTTGTGGCTTCTACGAAAACAATTTCTTTAAGGCATTGAACTGTCATTATCGTCTGAACATCAATCTGTCTGTCACAGGGCTATATCTCGAGAACTATAATAAATATACAGCTGAAATTTACACATAATGTGTATTTTTATAGCCGCTACTATAAAATAAGTAATAGAAATTGAAGAAACATTATGTTATTAACTTAAATAGGCACTATGGCCTAGTTTAATAAATAATTCATAAAGTAATCTTATTTAAATTAACTCAATATGTATTCAGGCAATATGATATAATAGATGTAAAGTACTTACTCTGAAATTTCAATTCTGGTTGTTTCGAAAACGTGTCAAAACCCAGAGTTTCTCCCGAACCAAGACCTGGTGTCTTAGTGGTATGGTCACTTGGCGTTTTAAAATCTGTTTTAGTGTTAACACTCCAAATAGATCCATTACTGAACAAATTTGATGTATTAGTAGAGCTAAAGATCGATGTTTGGCTGGACAGAGATTGGTTAGGTTGATTACCAAAAAAGTTAAATTTATTTTGAGTAGTTTCACCATCAAATATTGATTTCACAGCTGAACTAGGGTCAGTGCTAAGTTTACTGTTTACAGCCGAATCAGTGTTGGTTTTTGCTTCTGGTAGCCTATTGTCACTAGGTTTAAAGAAAGAAAACATGTTTGTTGACACTCCTACGTTTGCAGCAGCAAATATGGATTTAGGATCCGTTTTTTGCTCAATGTTTGTAGTCGTTGTCGTACTAGGCGTAGCACTGAAAACCGGCGAATTAAATACGGAGCTTTTTGTATCAATCGAAAAGAGTTTAGGTTTCTGTAATATACTTTTTTCATTTTTGGTTACGTCTGTATCAGAATTCACTTCCTTTTTGGAGGCTTGAAGTGATTCGACGGCAGTGACTTTTAATTCAGGAGTTAAATCAATTGGTTCATTTGCTGTTGCTAAAGGATTTTTAGAATTTGATATCGGGCTTTGTGCAATATCTTTTGAAACATTGGGCTTTGTGTCATTGTCGTCTTTGCAGCCACGGCATCCGGGACAAGGATCCTTGTCTTTATATAAATAGAAATTTTCTGGCAACATCAGATCTGCCGCTTTTTTCTTTTCTTCCGGATTTGATTGTATTTCCGTTATGAATTGTACATCTTCAGTGTCCTTATTTTCAACTTTTTGCTTATTTTGAGCAGTATTCATGCCCTCTCGAGCTTTATCAATGGCGTTTTTAAACTCTAAAGCAATCTCTTTAGTTTTAAACTTCAAACAAAACCTCTGTATGCTTAACTCTCCTTCGCTGAAATCATTAGCAGCAAATATCCAATTTTTTTCATCTTTGAGGTTGTAATTGATGTCTGATGTCAGAGCGTGGTTCAAGCATATTTTGAAGATTTGTTCTCGTCGCATGACCACCCTACAATTAAAAATAGTAATATAAGTATTTATTTTTTTCCTTTATTATATTACAGGTCAGGGAAGAATTTCTTTAAGGCATTATTAGTATTTTAATTCAGACTGCTTTTAAAATATTAAAGATAGAAATCGTATCAATCATATAATCTGGTCAGTTTAAGTCAAACAAGTGTAAAAGGTTGTGACCTAATATTTGCAAAAAATATTATAGAAATTATAACACAAAAAACACTAACATGTGTTTCTAAATTACTATAAGCAGTGCAACAAAATACAATATGGCATTATAATTATGATATTGTTTCATATTATTTAATTTTTAATAAACTTAGGCTAATGAATTTCAATACAATACAATATACATACCTACACCACACACATACACATACTTAAAAAAGAGCTAACCTAAGATATCTTAACTAACTATGGAAATAAAAATTATTATAAAAAGAATACTCCGTCTAAAACGTCTGCTTGTGGCAGGGTTCCCATGACGCTGGCCGCATTAATTGTATTTTAAAATGTAATGAAACATTTTTTTACCTTAATTTGCCCGTGACTTTGTGTTTTAAGATTTTAACAACGCCAATTCCTCTTTCTTTCCATTCACCAGAATCAAATTTAAGTAATTTCGCTCGATGGCCGTAGAGTTCTTCTTCGTCTTCTTCACCAGTCACTACTTTAACCTATAATAACAAATGTATATTTTAAAAGGTACCTATTTCATTTTATCGCCAAGGGTCTCTAAAATAATTATGTAAATGGAAAATTTGAACACCTCTTTCATTGGTTTTATAGTATTACTAGCTTTTTCCCGCGGCTTCACCCGCGTAGAATTCGGTTATCGCGCGCTCTTCCCTCGGGAACTATACTTTTTTTTTTCGGGATAAAAAGTAGCCTGTCACTCTCTGGCCCATAAACTATCTCTATGCCAAAAATCACGTCAACCCGTCGCTCCGTTTCGACGTGAAGGACTGACACACATACGTACAAACACACACTTTCGCATTTATAATATTAGTATGGATTTATTACAGCACTCTTTGCACGCAATATCACGCTTGAACCGCCGAACCGATTTAGTTGAAATTGGAAAGGACTTAATTTAAGGTTGCGTTTCCAGCAGCAATGTGCTTGCATGCGTTGCGAGGAATAGGTTTGTCATGTACCATTAGAAACACTCATTTACCTATCCTTCGAGCTGTTTCCACTAGAACTACGTTAAGAGGATAGGTTAACGACTCGTTGTTTTGTTTCATGATGACAAACACATTCCTCGTAACGCATCATAGCAAATCTCTAGTGGAAACACAGCTTATGATCCTGGCAAAGATATAGCATAGTTTATATCTCGTTTATTGTATCGGGCAACAACTAGTAAATTTTACTTAATTCGGCTTGGTTAGTAAAACATACCAAATTCCATACTAATATTGTAAATGCGAAAGTAACTCTGTCTGTCTGTTACGCTTTCACGCCAAAACCGCTGAACCGATTTGGGTGAAATTTGGTACAGAGATAGAATAGACCTTGGGAAAGGACATAGGCTATCTTTTATCGCGAAAAAGAGGCTTTAAGGGGTTAAAATAGGGGGTGAAAGTTTATATGGTGGAAGTTCGTCGCTGTCGAAGATAAAACTATAAAACTTGGCATTTAGGCATTTAATATACTATCCATATCCATACTAATATTATAAATGTCAAAGTGTGTTTGTATGTCTGTATGTTTGTCCGTCTTTCACGCCGTAACGGAGCGACGGATCGGCGTGATTTTTGGCATGGAGATAGATAGTTAATGGGCCCGAGAGTGATATAGGCTACTTTTTATCCCGGAAAAATGCACAGATCCCGAGGGAACAGCGCGCGATAGCCGAATATCACGCGGGCGGAGCCGCGGGCAAAAGCTAGTTCCATATAAGTCCGACTGCTGGAGCTCGAAGAAACTGTATTTGAGTAGAGTTCCATAAATTGGATATCTTAAAGCTAAGTTCAGAAAAATAACATGCGGTTGACTCGGCGCACGGTTCGAGGTTGTAACAAATCAATGGTGTTGTTTACATGATGATCACGCGCGGTGACGCGCGGTCATGTATTCAACAACATCGACTTGTTACATCCAAACCGCGCGCCGTGCCAGCCGCGTAAGTTTTCCCTTCGGCCGTTAAGGAAACCGCAGTTTGGAAACCAGTTTCCTAAAAGACTTTTATACCTCTACATAACTGGTTTCCTATAAGTTTTTTTTATACCTCTACGTAACTGGTTTCCTATAAGTTTTTTTTACACTTCTATGTAACTAGTATCCGAAAAGATTTATAATTCTACGTCACTGAATAACCTTATCTCTTTTGTATATCCGGCCAGTTATAGTTTTGAAAGACGTCATCTATCAGATAATTATGATGTATATATATACTTGACATTCATTATATGTCAACAGATAATTTTCTTGTTTGACTCAACTTATGTATTGTTACTCTGGCTAATTAATGTAATATAAATATTTATTTGAAATGGATTTGAGAGATTTGGAATTCATATCAACGAAAAAAGGAGGAGTTGCCGCCCTACATGGGGGTCACAAATATCACAGAAATATAACTGTATATTTTGTGTACATCTGGTATGTGTATCATTTGTACTACCAGTTGAACAATTAACACTGCGGTCAATGGCAAAACCAGAGTAACTCTAATTAGTAGTACTAGTGCCCTAGGGTGTATCATTGTACTACCAGTTGAAATACATAGTGCAACTGTCGCAGAGGGCCCTAAATATTTCTCCCGAAATCCGGTTATTAATTTCGTAGGTTGCTCAAACAACAATAACATGATACTTTTAGGAAACCAGTTACGTAGAGGTATAAAAAAGACTTATAGGAAACCAGTCACGTAGAGGTATTAAAAGCCTTTTAGGAAACTGGTTTCCAAACTGCGGTTTCCTTAAAGGCCGAAGGGAAAGTTTTCTATTGTGACAGGAAAATCCACCTACTACTCTAATGAAGTCCAACTATATGGTCTTCACCCATTTATTATTCAATTACTGTCTGCGATTTTCTAGTTTATTTTAAACTAGCTTTTGCCCGCGGCTCCGCCCGCGTGGTATTCGGTTATAGCGCGCTGTTCCCTCGGGAACTGTGCATTTTCCGGGATAAAAAGTAGCCTATGTCACTCGGGCCCATAAACTATCTCTATGCCAAAAATCACGTCGATCCGTCGCTCCGTTACGGCGTGAAAGACGGACAAACACACAAACACACTTTCGCATTTATAATATTAGTATGGATTTCAGTAAAATTTATTATCAAAATAATTGAAAACTAACTTAAGTCATAACATAACTTAAAACAATCTTACCTTATCAGGCATGGGTATGATGGGAGTTATTTCTATATGATGTCCTTCATCTTCAGAGGCATATTCATTGCCATCACTTTCCTCGCCCCTTTCGTTCCCAGGTGATTTCATAGGACTCTTAGCTTTGGTTTGAGTTTTAGGCTTGAATACAAAATCAAATGTTACCGACTCCGTTGGTTTTTGAGGTGTTGGTAATAAAGCCGGTTTGGTTTCTATAAATTGCGTACTGTTGTTAACTGATTCCTGATTTCCTAGTTTCGGAGTTAGACTTATATTTAAAGTTTTATCTTCCTTGGAGAACAGGTTATTGGATTGCCCTTGAGCGTTGGAGGGTATACCAAAATTAAATTTATGAAAACCTGTGCCATCAAATATAGATGTTGTTGCATTTTTCTGTCCATCAGTACCTGAATTAGGTGGAATCCCGAAATTGAATTTAGAGCTAGGCCATATGTTCGCACCAGGTTTCGAGACTGCACTAGGTTCTTTTGAGTTGTTACAGGAGCAACAAGTTTCCACATTACTATTATTTCTGACATAACAAATTTTGCATTCCCAAGTGCCAGCAGAGGGTTTAAACTTATCTCCCCATGTAGATTTAACTGGTGCGGTACTCAAAGATACGGGTTCTGCGGTTGATTGATTAGGAATTCCAAATTTGAACTTTATCTCACTGTTAGGCACACCTTTGGATTCTGATTTGGCAACGCCAGGTTCCTTTGAGTTATTACATGCGGTGCAAATTTCAACGTTTGGTTCATTTCGGATTAAACAAGATTGACATTCCCAGGAACCTTGCTTGGGTTTGAATTTGTCACCAAAACCTGTTATACTTGAACTAGGTGCTTTATTATTATTTGAAATTTGTGACGGCTCCTCATTGATGAATTTTGTTTCGGTTTTTGCAGGGGATTTTGATTCTTTAACAACAGCTTCAGAAATTCTTGAACTTTTGCATGCAGTACAATTTTCCGCACTTTGTTCATTCCTGATTAAACATTCTTTACACTCCCAAGATCCTTCTTTAGGTTTGAACTTGTCGCCCCATTTAGAACTTACTTGATTTGCTATATTATCACCAACTTGGCTATTTTGTTTCGCAGCGTTTTGTTCTTCCTTAGCCGCTTTTGAATCATCTTTTAATTTAGATTGTGCTGTTTTGACAGCGTCGATAAATCTATCACATTCATCTGTAGATTTAAATCTTAGACAGAATAATTCTGGTGTAAGTTCACCTTCAGAATAATCTTGAGCATACCAGGTTACGGCTTGGTCTCGTTTTGGGAATTTTTGAAAGCTCATAGCTTTAGTAACAGCGTGATTACAACATACTTTCATGACTTGTTCTCTTCGCATCAGAAGACGCAGCTTTTGCACATTATCTTTATTAACAAGAAGTTTTATATTACCAAGACCCCGTTCTTTCCACTCTTTAGATGAAGTAACATATCGCAACAATTTTGCTCTATGTTCAAACAAAATAATTTCATCTTCTTCCCCTGTTTTGGTGTCAACCAATGCAGGTAACGGAACGACGGGTGCGAATTCTACTGTTGGCTCGTAGGCTTCGACAGAGTCAGAAACATTCGATTTATTTACTGTTTCGTCTTTTTCTGGATCATTCCACTTTTGGTTTGTTGAAGGAGAAAACCAATTATTAAATGAAGTAGATGATGGCTCAGTTTTTAAATTCAATCCACTAAATATATTTACTTTTGGGCTTGCAGTAGTTTCTTGCTGTTTACCAGGAGGTTTGCTGTCGTCAACAGGTTTAAACGCTGGTGTACTGCTAAATGTAAAACCACCTACATTGGTTTTAGCCGGCAATGAATAATTTGCTGAAGTTGTTTTTGGTGCGTCTTGTGCATTGGAAATTTCGGATACCTTCGATTGTTTATCAGTATTTGTAGTCTCAAGCCTCGCTTTTTCAAATGCTTCATAAAATTTATGGGCGATTTCAGCCGTCTTGAATCTAATGCTAAACTTTTCCAGGATTAGCGTTTCCTCAGCAAAATCATTGGCAACCCAAAAGTATGCTTTGGTCTCATTTTTCATGGGTTTTATTTCCATTTCTGGTGTTATGAGGTGATTTGCACAGATTTTGTGTATTTGTTCTCGTCTCATTAGAACTCTAACTTTACCAGTAATGTTATGTTTAAGTAACTTCATTTCACCAAGCCCTCTTTCTTTCCATTGATTATCTACAAACCGGTAAAGTTTAGCTCTGGCGTTAAAAATAACAGTCTCGTCTTCTTCGCCTGTCGTAACTTTTACTTCGGCGGGTAAAGGTATAATTGGTTTGAAATCTGGACATGGATCATAATTGTCAACATATGTGTTACTTCTTTCAGACAATGTTCTCGATTTGTTGTGACTTTCATTAGAGATATTGGCATCTTCGTCTATTACATTAGTGTTACTGACGTTCGGTGAAAATGATATTGTGTCTGTTGCCGAAGAAATGGCATTGACAGAAGGAAAGACGTCTTTGAATACCGTCGTTTTATTCCAGTTTGATGATGCCGGGGCAGTATTTATTTTGCTACCAAGTGTTGGAAAACCAAAAGCTGGGACGGGTTCGGTTGCAGGCATCTGTATTTGATAATTATGTGGAATGTTCTTAATATGTTTTGCCGGAATTGTTACACTGAGAATTGGAGTTGGGGTAGTTGTGCAAGTTGGTAATGGATCTGATGACGTAATTACCACGTTCGCTGGTAAAGAACGGGACATATCTTTAATGTCCACGTTTTGAGTCAAAGTTTTAGTCGTGGTTGCAGCTGTTGCATGAGGCAAAGAAACTACCGGTAAAGTAGACGTAATTGAAGTTGGGACCGACACTGTTGTCGGAATAACTGGGATTGAAGGTGCAGTAGGCATGGTTTGTTGGACCAGATTTGTGGGGTCTAAATACATTTGATCAGTAGTTGGGAATACACCTGGATAGTTTACTTGAGTTCTGGCAGCATCGAATATTGGCGGTGCACCAGGAACCGATTGTGGCTGCGAAAATTGCGAATAATGATTGTATAAATTAAACAAGTTTTGTCCGTAAAGTTGAAACGGATTTGGAGGAACCGAAAATGGTGGTATAATTCGTTGGTTAAATGAAGGTAGCACTTGTTGAGAAGAAAAAGGCAGCTGTGCTGCGAATGTTGATGGATTGTCGTTCGCTCTATATTCCTCATCTAAATTAAACAACTCATTTTCAACTTGCTCAGAAGAAGATTTTTTCAAATTGTTAATGTCCTTTTTCATCTGTGCTATTTGTTTCTTTAACTCACCAACATCTTTGCACTCATTTCTACATTCATCTATTTCGTCTTTAACTTTCTCAATAGAAATTTTAAGTTGTGAAAATTGGTCTGTAGTGCTCTTCATGTTAGAATTGATCATACTTATAATTTGATTTCCAATTTCACGATTTTCTTCACACATATTCTTTGTTTGTTCCATGTAGTCATTCATTTTAGCATCACGTTTCTGCAATATTGATATTTGACTTTCAAGCCGATCAAAACTTTGCTGATCTGTACGATTTTCAATTATCTGAGATGACACTGGCGTGCGATAATTGCTTACGTTGGATGACCGTTTCGGTGTAGAACTGAAGTTCCGTAAGAATAGAGACTGATTTTTCGTCAGAACATCGTCATTTCCATGTAAGGAAATGTATTCCTCAGAGGAATTTTTATCATGCTTCTCGTTACTTGCTGAAACATAATTAATTTTACTCAAATGGATTTCTATTTCACGAAGAAGTTCTTCTGTTTCCATGTGTAACGTGTGGTTAGACTTGTTTTCAGGATCTCTCAATTTAGATAGAGCTTCATAACCATAGTTTTGAGCCTTGGATAACAGTGTCATGGATTTAGAATTAACATCATCATTAAGGTTGTCTTCATGATAGTTGATCTCCTCCAAGGCCATTTTTTTATATATGAGACCGAGATAATACAAAGCTTTAGCCGATTTCGCATTCGAAAGCAGTTTTATAGCTTTTTCATGTTCACCGTCATTTAACTGATGGAGAGCCACATATAATTTACATTCTTCGAGTAATGAACGAGTCTCTTTTGGGAGCAAGCACGTGTTGACATATTCAAATAAACATTTGTCTGATTTCTGTATGGTCGACCGCGTTTTTTCAAAGAGCGGTATTGCTGAAGAGAAATAGAGAACAGCTCGCATTTCCCAACTTCGCTTTTCATCGACATCTGTAGCATGTTTAGCTTTGTTACTGAAAATGCGACCGAGTTGACAAAGGAGCTCTGGATCTAAACCATGGTTGTCGATGCATCTCACAATTTCTATTCCTCTACTGAGCGTCGCACGAATATCTGTCATTTCCGTTCCCAATTCATTACGACTAAATTTATAGGCGCAGTCCCACCATTTTCTTTGCGCTGATGTACATAGCCATTCGGTAATATTAGCTGGAAGCGTCTTTGGCTTGTGAGTAAGCTTGTGCGGTTCCTTGTTCGAGCGAGCTTGGTTAGACGCCAATGTAGCACAAAAAAGAAATGCATAGACATCCAATTGACATAAACTTTCTGGGCCACAGTTTGAATCGTTCCGGATTTGTATTGGAAGCATTTCAAATGTTGTGCATTTAAACTGAGAATAATCATGGTAGTTTAACAACATCCATACAAAGTGGTGCAAGGAGCCTCCGTATGCTCTTTGGGCTTCTTCATCGTAGCGTTCCACTTCATTCCTTTTAGGCAATCTCAAGCTTGGTTCGCTAAATAAGCTTGAGGTCATATGTGACGTTTCTATCTTGTCTAAATGGTACTTGCTGGAAAATATTTTACCATATAACTTGGTTTTCCACTGCATTCCAGAGATATTTTGTGAAATGCGGTCTAAGAAAGCTTGACTTTTGTCGTTTATGTTCGCTAACAGAAAATGTCCCGCTTGAGAACATCTGTAGGAGCTTTCACGATACCAGCGACGAGCCGCATTTTGTTGAATTTCAGGGGCTGTGAGAACCCATTTGAGGGTACGATCAAATACTGAAGAATGCCATGTGATTAACATCAAGGATTCAGCATCCATACTTGCGTCACTCCAATTACGGTCTTTGCCACTTTTTAGTAAGAATGTTGCTGCAAGGAAGGCAAATTGGCTTCGATGATGGTGAAGAAGACATTTATGAAATTCAAGATGGCTTGTATCAATGCCAGCTTTCGCAACTCTGTCTATGGCTTGGTCATACACATGAAGAAGATGAGTAGTCTCATAAATCTTGGAATTACTATCAGAGTGATTGACAGTAAGATTCAAAAAACACATCCGTTCTGTGACAGTTAGGAAAAGCAACTGAAAGAGCCAATCATTGGGGTTGCGAGGGTTGCTTTTGAGTATTTGTTCAACGGTCTTATACCAGTCAAAATTATTAGTGAAATTGTTTTCACCAAATTCTACATTGCAACTGTGTGTAAATGCTTCTTGAATTTGGTTATTTTTTAAGTAGAATTGTAACAGGCGAATGTGTAGTAATACATCCTTGGGTCTTACAACCAATTCTTCATTTAGCAAGTTGGCAAGTGCTTCAGGATCAGGATTAGCAATGGACAGAAGTTTTTCGCGCAGTTGATAGGTTACAGGATGTTTTGGAAACATTGTTTCTGCTTTGTCACACCAGTATTTAGCCCGACCAGGATCAATGTCAACTTCACCATCAGCTAGGATTTCACAAACTGTAACAAAAAATAACATGTTTAAAAACTTATTTTTAAAGACACATGCGTTTTTTTTACAGCTATTAAAGACGTAAAAATAAAGATTGTGATTGTTTTTTACAAACTCATGGTAGTTACTTACAGAAAATGGCGATGCTTATCTATATAAATAAAAAATCGGTCAAGTGCGAGTGCAAGCGACTCGCGCATGAAGGGTTCCGCACCTCCGTACAATGTTTTAAAAACAAATAGTGCAGTAATATTTTTTTCTAAAAATTCTAATACAATCTTTTTTGCTGGCGGTACTTTTTGCCCCTGGTTACCAAAGTAGGTAGTCGTCAAGGCGAATCAAATGAGACCAAAATCGATGCGGTGGTGTCGTTTTATTACAGAGTGCCTATGGCCAACATCTAACTTTATCATATCAGCTCTACATCATAATAATATTACATAGTCATCGGATGTATACATGCATGCAAAATTTTAGCTCAATTGGTTGAAGATATCCATTTAAAATTTAAGTTAAAATATTAATTCCACCCGAACAAACATAACTAGTCACCAGTACAGTCACAAGTAATATCACCAAAATGTAAGCAGTATTTTGAATAAAGAACAATTTTAAATTCTCATCCTCTTTGGCTGTCGTCCTGTCGGAGGCTGAATAGCGCTTTAAACGTATGCCATGTGTCGCGGCAGAAAAAAAAACTGGCTGAACGCGATAATTCGTCCGACAGCGCGTACTTTTTATGAATTAGTGGATAAATCTTAACCTGGTTTTTAACTTTTTGTAAATATATCTATTTTTTAGTGTTAATAACATTAAACACAGCTCCTGTGAGTGCTTTATTGAAGTCGGCTTTTGTGAAGTGTGTGTAGTGTGTGTCGGAGGTTTGTGGATCATAAATCGTTATTTAGTCTTAAATTTACACAAAAAAATAAACCACAACGACAAAGAAGAGACAACTATTATATTATCTATTTATTTATTTATTTATTTATTATGAAGGTTTAAGATTATCGAAGGTTTTATAAAATAGCACCAATAAAATCGCAAATTAATAAGTAGTTGAACATTAAAACAACATAGGGTCACTCGCGTTGCCCCTAGCAACTGACGGCCGTCATCTTGGCAGCCTAGCAACCAAAAACCGCTGAATGAAACTCGTTTCTAGTATGATGACCGCCTTTAATTTTTAACTTTATTTTAGTTTTAGTATTTGCTGTTGTAGTTGCCACTGCAATGCATAATCTGTGAAAATTTCAAGTGCCTTGCTATTACAGCTGCGGCGAGATAGAGCCCTGTGATAGACGGACAGACAGGCAGACAGCAGAGTCTCAGTACAAGTAGCGGCACGAGAGTCTAGCGCTGAGTGAACCGTGGAAGGGATAGCTGCGCATGGGGGCATGTGCGCGGGGGACGTAATGCGACTGGAAAGCCAATCAGCGCTACGCACGCCCGCCCTTCCCCGTGTGATACCTTACTTTTGACTTCTGCGCAATAACCGTCAGCGCTAAACTCTCGTGCCGCTACTTGTAATAAGGTTCCGTTGGCACCCTCTGGGTACGGAACCCTAAAAAGTGACCAATACTAAAATAAGAAAAATAGTACCACAGTTGTGCAGTACCAACAGTACAAAAGTTGACAAGAAATGCATTTTTACAGAAAAAAAAAAACAATGTCTCCTATAACCTAAGTGCCATCAACCCGCAAAACAAAGATTATCTACTGAAACTGACACTAACATCCTGTATTATTATTTTTTGTACATGTGCAAATTATTTGTGAATGTTAGGTCAATTCGCTGAGCATACAAATCGCAATGCTAGGTACGAAATACGAGTTATGAGGAAGGACAATTCTAGGTCTGAACCTAGGCGTGTTAAACAGGGTGGAAAGTTAAGATGGGGCAGCAATACTGGGTTAAGACACTAACTTCAGTTACAATGTTCAGTTTTTAGTTGTCTACATACTGTTTCATTTCCTTTAAGCATAAAGGATTCATATTCCTAAAAAAACAACATGCGAAAGTTTCACTTTGCAAATTAGTACCCTACAAACTCTATAGAAAAAGTTTTCTTTGATTTGTGGGTGTTCTAGTACTCTAACCTAAGTTGGTCTCAAAGAGAGTTTTAATCCTTGATATAAATGGGACCGATTGGCATTTAAAAAAGTAAAATAAAAAAAAGTCAAATCTGTTTTCTCGCTGACTGTACATTTTATCAAAAATCTGTGTGTCGATTGTCATCACTTAAAATGTTTGTAAAGGTCTCCTAAGAGCATTTACGCGTAGCAGCAAAGGATCTAGTAGCTGCCCTTGCTGCGCAATCTCAACTTTCCACCCTGTGTTATCGAAAGAAAAAATTACACTAAAAAATACCTATGTTGTCAAACTAAATTATTATTGTACTTAAACCCTCCAATGGGTAACAGCAAGATATTTGCCGCCTATGCGTCAAACACTTATTTTTCACTGAACATGTTGTAATTTTTAATAAATAAATTTTGGATCGCATAGTGTTTCAGAGACAAGTTTGGCGATATAAAGTTTAAAGGAAAAAAAACTGTTATTTGATACTTTGAAGAGATTAAGACTGCAATATATTTGCCACTATCTGTTAAGTGTCTGATGTTTATTAAATGAAAGGTTGGGCTACTATTACTACTGATTTATATTTGGAGCAATAATGGCATAATTCAATGCTTCAACTTTAACTTTTTTCCTTAATGGCAACCGGTCGCTTTTAGGTTAGCAACCAGGGCCGCATTTAGGGGAGGGCAGAGGGGGCAACTGCCCGGGGCCTCCACAAAATAGGGGCCCCCACAATAGACATCGCAAAAAAAATCTTTCAAATTCCGACGAGTAAATACTGGGAAACAACAATTCATATATTTCTTCACTTCAATCAGGCAATCAGTAAAATATCAAAAGACCCTCATTGGCCTCCACTCCTTTGTTGCCCCAAGGCCTCCACACCTCTAAATGCGGCCCTGTTAGCAACCATTACTATCAAAGACACCTGACAGCAGCAAAGTATATAATGTGTCAGAACATTTACAACTACAAAATGAACAAAAATTTAGACATTGGATCAGAGGGAGCGACAAAAGCGAAAACAAGCATCTTTTTCCATGCATCAAAATAGATGCACAGAAAAACCAGAAAAATAAGACCAACATTGGGAATCGAACCCAGGTACCCTGGTTTGATTGTGCCAGCCTTCCCAGGGAACTACTTGTGCTTGCATTTCGTGTGCGATCTGGTCACATTCCACTAAATTATTTCCTAAATTTGATGAGAGTTGCACAATCACCCTTGTGTTTAGGTTGTAATAAGACTGAAGACCTCCTTCATTTTCTTCTAGAATGTGATCAGAATAAGGACGCCAGAGGCAGGTATCTGGATGGTATTGATCTGTTTAATGGAAGTGTAAATGTGATTCTGAGTCATCCACTTTCAGAGGAAGCGATGCAGATTTACAGGTTCATCAGACGGTCCTTTGCATCCAGAGACTAGGTTTCGGCGCAAGAGAGTGTAACATGTAGCTGAGGCCCCCCATGAGGCTGGCATAGTCACATTTAGTGTACTAAAGCCTCGTTAAAATATAAGATTAAAAAAAAAAAAAAAAAAAAAAAAAAAAAGAACCCAGGTCCTCGGCATTCCGTGCCGCGTGCTATACCGCTACACCACTGCGGGTAAGCGGTTAGTTCCAATGGAGTACTGAAAGCCTCTCGTTGAGAGCTAGACGGTATAGATGTCGCTAGGTCACTGCTTAAGTGGCTATATAAGAAACAAAAAACAAACTGAGATATGTGATGCATAGGGAAATTCGTGTCTGTAGCGTTGACCAGCAGTGGTGTAGCGGTATAGCACGCGGCACGGAATGCCGAGGACCTGGGTTCGATTCCCTGTGTTGGTCTTATTTTTCTGGTTTTTCTGTGCATCTATATTTCAGTTTGTATTTTCATTGTGGTCTTGTGGTGTAGGTACGTTAACAGGTCGTATCAATATGTGTATTTCATAGTACGATCCGACTTTTTAGAATATATTTCAGAATCTCATTCCAGGCGTGCTGAACCAACAATCGAACCAATCAAAAGTAATCGTCTGCTGCATGTGAAATTAAATTGACCAATGAGAATGCGTCATTTATGACTATTATCAAGGACCATACATAATAAGACCAACAGTCTCCATACAAAAGAGTTCCTCGTTGCTTCCGAGCGCCCTGGTTCCGGTATTTATTGATGCGGTTTCGATATACTGTGGAAGACATTGCCATAACCTAATAAAATCGGCCAAGAGCGTGTCGCACACACCCGAAATACGATTCCGTAGCCATTGCGAAAGAATTAAGTAATATTTTTCGAAGGATTTCGTATTTTGTACAGAATATTCCAAGTTTAGGTATATACCTTAGGCTGATTAACTACTAATAATTCTCAAGAAAACTTAACCGTTATAGTTTTTCTTTTAATTTTGATACTTTACGAGTTTCCATCTTGAATTTTTTGGAAATTTTTCCACCCACCGGTTTAGATTTTAGAGGGGGCGGGACGCTCAATTTTAATGAAAATTTGCACTTTCAAGTTGAATATTTTGCAAACATATCACTGAATCGAAAAATAGTTTTGGCAACCCCTAACTGCTTTAAAAGATACCCCACACTACAAGATTGGATGAGAAACAAAAAATCCCCCCCCCCCCCACTTTACATCTATGGGAGGTACTCTAAAAAAATTTTTTTTTTAATTTTTATTTTATTTTTGATTGTACCATTTTGTCTGCATAGTTTACATATATATTCGTGCAAAATTACAGCTTTCTAGCATTGATAGTGCCCGAGCAAACCCGCGGACGGACAGACAGATGCATGGCGAAACTATAAGGGTTCCGTTTTTGCCATTTTGACTACGGAACCCTAAAACAATAATTACTTTATGCTGTGCTGTGTATTATTTAAAATTATTTACACATGATTAACCATAATAATTAATAATAAGAAAACCAAATGATACTTAGTGTTTTTAGGGTTATGACATATTAAGTGGTTATAACCACGTTTGCCATGTCCGTCTGCGGTTTACTTAAGACTGCTGCAAAGCTACTACGAAACTCAAAACTCGCACAGTAAGTTGATAGAAAACTATTGAATCATATATTGATAGAAAAATATTAAAATTAAAACTTAAGTCATATTCATACTCATTATCATTCACTTAGATATCAGTAAAAGATTATAAATAAAAATGTTAAATACTACACCATGTTTATTATGGGTCAAATAGTAAAAATAAGCTCCTAGTTTGTAATATTGATAGAGCATGTAGCTACAGGCATGAGTGTTTCAATATCTTTACAAGGTACGACGTGTGTATTGTCCATTTAAAAATTTCGATAATAAAATGAATAAATAAAGGCCACTTTTTCCATATTTTCAGGACTAAAACGGGTTCTATATTCGTTAAAAATCTAGTTGTGACTTAAAAAGATTGTTCTACTTCTATATTCTAGTACTTGCTCAAATTGTTAAGAAGTTTCTATCTGTCTTATTTCAAAGAAGTCTGGATTTCTATTGAGTACTTTTTTCAATTTATCTTCAATAGTCTCAGGGCCAAAAATGTTTAAAAATTGTTTAATCCCAACAATTATTTGAAAACTTCGCTTTATAGAAATATTGGCACACATTTGACATATTTACGTCCAATAATGCAGTTAGAGCGTTTAATATTGTGATGGCATCTCTACTGTTCAAAGTAAAATAATATTTTTTATTTTTCCATAATAATTGGCATTATAAAATGATTTTGAAACACTCATTCCTGTAGTTACATGCTCTATGGATATTACAAAATAGGAGCTTACTTAATGTTAATCATTATTTTTATTATTTGGCCTATAATGTAATAAGCATTTTTATTTATAATCTTTTGCTGATATTTAAATGAATGACAATGAGTATGAATATGACTAGTAGTAATTTTAATATCAACTCAATAGTTTTCTATAATCTTACCGTGCAATGAAAAATCCGAACCCTGATGATAACATTGACTTCTTAGATTTTTCTTTGCCTCAAGGGGTAGCAGACTAGAGTATTTGATATTAATTTCAACTTAATACTTCCTCATCTTCCTGAGGAGCAGGGTTTTGACTGATGGTCAGATCGACAGACTGGCAAACAGACAAATGAACAACAAAGTAATTCTATAAGGGCTCTGTTTTTGCTATCTGTGGTACGAAACCCTTAAAAATGTGTTTTAATATCCATATTTAAAATCTACATGTCCAAATTGTGACATGTAGCATGTCTAAATACTTTACACTCTAAAACTAAATCAAGATTGTGGAAAAAAAATAGTTTCATGAAGCAATGAAAAAGAGCAATGAAGAGAATGTAACAGTGTACAGTCAAACCATTTGATTCCTGACCCGCTGTAGAACATTCTCAGTGTCATTAAGACTTTCTACGAAATTGTTTCACAGTGGATCATGATTCTATTGGTTTGAGTGAACAAGGTAGGTATGTTAATATAGGAAAGAAACAATTAAATTAACACTTACAGTAATCCAGATTTCCACCTTCTTATTTATGCTTGCTACATAATAATCACGAGACAAAACATTCAATACTTACTGTTCAAAACTAAACTGTTCTGAGATGGACAAATGGTAAATGAAGTTTCAAATTCTTCCAGTGCTTTTTCCTTCTGTCCTAACTTCTGCAATGCCTGTCCGAGAAGGGCGTGTGCTGCTGCATTATTGTTGTTTTGATTTAAGTATTGCTCGACATATCGGCGGCAGCTGCTGTTATCCCCCACATCATAATACAGTCGTCCGATAGAATAACCTCGGGAAATGAACTGAAATAACAAAAACCTTGCGAAATACACGTCACTTGGCATAATAATCCGCTCGCAGAATCATACTTACCTCCTTCGATGATAATTTCGCTAATAAACCCTCCACGTGTTGATCAACATCTTTCTTCGTTCTTAACATTTTCACAACCAGGCGCCGAGGTAAATTTGTTCTATAACCGCAAATTATTTATAAATGGAGAAAAACGTGTGAATCAAAGATGCGGCAAACGTCTTCGTCATTACGGTATCCCAAGGAAAGGGAGTAGCGTGAAGTGTTGCCAGTTACAAGTATTTTATACCCGCGTTCAATATTGGTATCAATCTCTCTCGTCAACTTGATTCACGGGTCTGGCCGCCAAAAGTTGTACTTTTCGTTTGAAGCTCGCACTTTAACCCTCATAAAAAAATAAGACAAAGGTATAATGACAAACAACTCAGAACATTACGTTTTAAAACGTTTTTCCCATACGACAAAATAATTAAATATTACAAAACAGTATTGATTAAGCACCAAAAACCTAACGAAACACTAAAAAGTTGGCAAAAAACGTGAATTTTAGTGTTACCTTGCAGAACTTGAACACCTACAATTTTTAAATGGAAATAAGTATACAAATAAAACCAGGCTCAGCAAACTTGGTAAGAAATTTCCCTTAAACTAGTTAAGCTAACAATCTAGTATCTGAATATTTCAGGATGTTAAACGTGTTTAAGTACGTGTTCCCGAAAATGGTTCCAAACGTAACACACACTTTTTATATGCATGGGAAATTTTTGTTTCTTATTGTAGCAACAATGTCTCAGGTTTTTAAAGACGACCAATACTATTAGTATGCTGGTAGAAATTTTGAATCAGATGACGTATCATTTGTCTACACAATTCTAGGTTTTTGGTACAGGGACAGGTGAAATTTGGAACGATAAAACATTTAGTGGCACTTTTTCGCGAGATTATGTATTGAAACTAATCGTAATTATTGTTCTATTCGAAGTATGGATTATTTTCCCTTATTTATTATGAAGACTCACGGCAGTAGCTTCAAAAATATCAGCTGTAGAGCGATTTATATTTTTTCCATTTAGTGTGTTACGGTTTGTGCATTACGTGTGTTATGTTGTGTGTTATGTGTGTTACGCTGTGCGTTATGTCTGTTACGCTGTGCGTTGCGTGTGTTATTTTGGAACATTGTAAAGGCAAATTCACAACGCTTTATTTTTTAAATATATTATGCAGCAAGAAAAAATTCAAATTTATAAAAAAGAATCTTACTTAATCAATAGAGACATGTTAATGGCTAGATAAACTGAGTTAATAGGCGTCATAATTCTTTTAGGGTCGCCGTCATCAAAACCGACGAGGAGAATTATATATACTGAGATAAACTATTTGTTATTAATAATTAAACCAATTTTTGCCACAAGCATTTCAGTGAAGGCAAATATCACGAGGAAACCTGCACATAAACAACGCATATATAGTGAGTCAAAGTTTCGCAAAATGGCATTGAACAAATTAAAAAAAGTTACTGACAAATTACCGAGCTGTCGGTAGGCCTCTGACAAGATGGAGCGACGAGTTGGTTAAGATCGCGGGATCGCGGTGGATGCGAAAAGCACAAGACCGGTCTGAGTGGAGAGCCTTGGGGGAGGCATATGTCCAGCGCAGCAGTGGACGTCTTTCGGCTTTTTTTTATTCGACTAGATGGAAAACGAGCAAGTGGGTCTCCTCATGATAAGACATCACCACCGCCCATAAACATCTGCAACACCAGGGGTATCGCAGATGCGTTGCCAACCTAGAGGCCTAAGTTAGAATATCTCAAGTGCCAGTAATTTCACCGGCTATCACTGCTGCTTCACGGCAGGATTAGCGAGCAAGATGGTGGAAGCAATTCGGGCGGACCTTGCATAAGATTCTACCACCTGTAATGGCTGACATGATGATGATGATGATGATGATGATGAACTGACAAATTTGAGTCGGTTAAAAAATCACATGTGAACGTACCTTATGTGTGTTCGTGTGTTATGTGTGTTATTTTTTCTAGTGTGTTAAGGTACAACTTTTGGCGGCCAGACCCTCACATTTTCATCGTTTATATAAACTAGTAGCTATGTGAGCTTATAGTCCACGCTAGTTTTTCGAAATGGATTTAATTTATGATATAATACGGTTTGAACTCCCATAGCTCTGCCAGTTTGGAAATTTATCTAATATTTAATGCAAAAAATCCATTTGACTATTTGATCTACTGGTCATAAAACGGTTAAGAAATGTGACCTATCGAGAACATTCCGGACATCCGCCGGTCTGACATACGAAAGTATTTTCGTTTAGTAAATGTAATTTGATTAGTTGTTTGTTGTTTTGGAATTCGTAGTAGATAGGTTAGTATGGTCAGTCTAAGAACATACATTTTCTTACACTGGTTACTAATACCTACCCCTTGACTTGTCTATTTTTTTTTCTAATTTCAGTTTGTCTAACAACTTTCAGTATTATGTTTTTTTCCCTAAAGTCAACATGTAAATTAATTTTACGTAATATTATTGTATTGTTGATTTTAGTTTTTCCTAAATGATCATTTTTGTAAATTGTTTTATCGAATATTATTTTATTTAGAATAGACAATCCATTATAACATATAATTTTTAGACAACTTTTATTACTTTCTAAAAATTGTAGCTAATTTGGTTCGCGAATTAGTGGAGCATATTCTCCCGTAAAAAATCGGGAAATTTTAGGTAATGCAACATTCAAATGGATCTGTAATGTTGGTCATTATGTTCATATGGAAATTCAAATAAAATGAATACGTTACATGAAGATACCGTTTATTTTAATGGTGAGGGATGGGATGTGTGAAAGGAACAACAGCAGAGCTACTACCACAGTACTTTTTTATATATACACAGTGTATAACATACGCCCTAACTTATATAATAATAAATACTAATGTCACTCAGGATCTCACACTGTACGGACGTACATATTTAGTGACCATCACGAGACTAATAAAGAAATTTTATCCTTTTTCTTTATATAAAAATGTGTCAAGCTCAATACAAGAGCCACACTCAGATCAAATAAAAAGTTCTTCTTCTCTTTCTGTCCATAATAGGACAATTTCGCCAGCAAAGACTACAGTAAATTGGGAGAACAGCAAGGCTACCACGAAATTCGATAGTGATGTAGCCGATATCGATATTCATTGTCGATTCGACTAAATGGTTTGCTAAGAGGATTTTTTTTGTACAAATTCGGGAATATGGAGAAAAACGAAATCTTTACAATAGATGAACTACTAAATACCTACTTGATTTTGCAAGGTTTTTTAAGTAGAAGTATCGCCCTGTGTGAATAATAATTTCATTTTATTGTGATTATAGCGATGGCTCTAACGATTAAATCCAATGTGTGGTCAGATCTAATATTAAAATTGTCAAAATAAATACAAATTTCAAATAAATTTTTGATACGATTTTTGTGAGAGCGATTCAAGAGCATACGATCCGATCCTTGAATCGTTTCAGAGGGCCTACTCCGAAGTTCGAAAATCGAAATTCGTACCGTACCATCCCTCTCGCTCTCATATTAAATAGTATAAAAAGGTCAGAGGGACCGCACGACACGAACTTCGAGTTTTGTGTTTCGTAGTAGCCCTGCTGAGGTTTACGATCCATTACGAGTCAAAGTGAAAAATCGACGAATGCCCCCCACCGGCCCCCGCCCCTAGCCCTTTATACTACGAAGCTTAAAATTCGAACTTCGTATCTTGCCATCCTACTGGCGTTAATATTATTTAAAATGAGAGTGAGAGGGACGGTACGATAAAAACTTCGAATTTCGTAGTAGTCCCCCTGCCCCCGCCAATCGCTACATTATCGGTGACAAAATGGCGTCTCTTGTGAAGGTAATGATGAAATTATTACTTCTTAGCGCCCTTGGTGACGACAATCATATCATGTGTATATAAAATTAATAAAGCGGATTTAAGGTGAGGCCAATCAAAACAATAAATGAAATAATTGTCGTTGGTTTGTATTTACACTTCTTTCAATGATCTTACATTGCAAAGTAAATTATTAAATTAATTTGGTAGTGTCACCATAAATAGTGGATAAATACCACTATTAGAAACCAATGCCGTGATATTTTTTAATATCGACACAAACAGCACTACCCTGACTGTGGCAACACTTGTGCAGAAGGGCTACTCCGAAACACGAAATTCATATCGTGCCGTCCCTCTCACTCTCGTATTAAATAACATAAGCGTAGGCGGGACGGCACGATACGAACTTCGATTTTCGATTTTCGTGGTAGCCTTGCTTGTCTCACGATGGTCTCGACCGAAGTAGCCCCCAAAGAGTATTAGTGTAGCCCCCGTTGAAAGATTATTATATGTCTATGGTAGCCCCGCACCGCACCGCCACCGCAGTTTGCCCGCAGTCTTCAGTCAGTACTTACGCTACTCACTCGGTAGAATTTGTTGTCTTAAATTTTGTTGTCCGTGGCATGTGGTATTTATTTGGTTTATTGTGAAAGTGAATGAACTTGGTTTTACATACCTATTATATTAATTTCAACAATTTAAGTGAAAAGAAGGTTTACTGTTCTATGATAAGAAACATATACAAAGATGATTCAGAACATTTTTTAGAGATTTGAGAAATAGTCATTACTTTTTCCCAAGAAGTAATATAGTAAGCACAAAGATGGGAGATTCCGATTTTGCTTTTGGCACTACTATGCCGGTTGATTCTATGAAGGTGATCGCGGAAAGTGTAGGAATTGCGTCCTTAGGCGACGATGCTGCCAAAGAATTGAGTGATGATGTTTCATATCGGCTCAAAGTGATTGTTCAGGACGCGATGAAGTTTATGCATCACTCTAAAAGGCAAAAGCTTTCCATCAGTGATATTGATCATGCTCTCAAAATTAGAAACTTAGAGGTATGTTATTATTTTTAATCAACTTAAAATAGAGTTATATGTTCGGCTATGTGTATTTTTTAAATATATATATATATAATTTACAAGAGCTGGTGAATCAATACTATTTTCAGCCATCATCTTGTGAAACTAATTTCATAAATAAAAATCGGTGATGCCCTTTTGGAGGAATTTGGTCACAAACATTGTGACGCAAGTTCTATAAGTCTACTAGTTTTGTATGTTATCTATCAAACTCATTTAATCGAAATAGAAGAAATAACAGTTTACATAAAAAAAGGAACAATAATAGTACTAGTAATAATAGTTTTAAACAATCAGTTATAACAAACTCCTAGGAATTGCATTCAGTTGATGAGATGGTAGTAAATAAGGAAGTACTCACAAGAGTATTAGAAGCCCAAAATCGAAAAATGAGGGCTTTAATCAGTAGATGTTTATATTTCCAGTGTCAACCTGTTACATACTATGCTTTTCATCACATTTGTAAGCAAATAAATAACAGAAATTGCAATCAATGACACAGAGGCATAAACAACCAGCGTACATGGCCAAAATATATGACTACTAACTACTACACATTTCATTTCTTGTCTCTTGATACAGATATCTTGCATACCTACTAGGATACTACCTAAACTTCTATCATGTACAGATTTATAATATTAAAAATGTGAAAGGAACTCGTCTGTCTTTTTGACTGTCTATCTGTTACATCTTCACTCTTAAACCACTGAACTGATTTACATAGAATTAGTAAATAAATATCATGGGACACTTGCCACCAATCGACCTGGTCCCAAATTAAGCAAAGCTTGTGTTATGGGTACTAGGTAGTGGATAAACATACTTAAATACATATTAAACACCCAAGACTCGAGAACAGACATTCATATTTTTCATAAAAAGATTTGCCCCAACCAAGGCCACGCTATGCTAAGACTACTAGCCACTGGGCTTATCTGATTGTATGAAGATGGTTTTAGACCCTGAGAATGACATACAACTGTCTTTATCCAGGAAAATTGCATAGTTCAGCTACACAGCTAGTGGTTCAATGAATATTTATCAAACAACGAACATGGATCAATGAATATTCATAGGTATTTGAATTTTTAACTTTTATAAAAAAAAAATTTTTTTTTTACTTCAGCCTCAGTATGGATTTCTTCAGCCTGATTCACTACCATTTAGATTTGCATCTGGAGGTGGAAGAGAATTGCATTTTATTGAAGAGAAAGAAATTGATTTAAATGAAATTTTATCTGCACCACCACCAAAGATTCCTTTAGATGTGTCTCTAAGGGCGCATTGGTTGAGTGTAGATGGTGTACAACCTACTGTCCCTGAGAATCCACCTCCGCTTTCGAAAGAATCACAGAAATTGGAGTCTGTTGACCCTATCAGCAAACTAAGTAAGCCTGCAAACAAGGATGCTGCAGGTAAATTGAACTTTATTCGAATCTTGCTTGTCATACGAGGGTGGAGTGATAAGTCTGGCAAAAATCAAATTCACGGTATTTTTTTCGCAAATAGTAATGTCATTTTGTAGCTGAACCTTTTTGGAGATAAATGGATTTTCAGCCAGTAAACTGCGTTTTCAAAATAAGTTGTCCAAATGACTTTTTTTTTAGATGTGGATGAAATTTGGTATTCCTACTCAGAATCAGGAGCACTTTCGATTATAATAGGAGAAAAAAAGTCCCAATATTTTTTATTCCATTACGTTACCGTTTTCATACGCGTGTCTATGGCGGTAGTGTAATGGATAACACAAAATTATATGAAAAACCTGGGACACTTTTTTTTCCTATTGCAATCGAAAGTGCTCCTGATTCTGAGTAGGAATACCAAATTTCATCCACAACTAACAAAAAAGCCATTTGGACAACTTATTTTGAAAACGCCCGTTTGCTTTGATAGTTTTTTTTACAGCTATAAAAAAAACAATCGCTTCAATGGTTGCAAACATGGAGAAAAGTGAGTTTCGTGTTCTGATTAAACATAAATTTTGCGAAAAAAGACTTAAATTATATAAATACTATTATTATTTATTCAATTAAAATGATTCACAAGTGGTGGTGGAAAAAGATTTGGATCCAACCAGGAAGTAATCGAAAAAACCAATGCGTATTTTGAAGGGTTCGAGAGATCGTACTATATGAAAGGTATCGAAAAGCTAGAAAAACGTTAGACTAAGTGCATTGAGAGATATTTTTTACCAGACTTAACACTCTGCCCTCGTATGTTGGATTGCTTTAGTTTGTATAAGCTGAACTAGCTATCCATCATACTTAGCTTATGCCATACTTTTAGTTTAATTTAGCATTAGAAATAAGGTAAAAAATCTTGACTTGACCCGTCTTCATTGAAAAATTACAATACTGAGTCAACCTACTGTCATTTTGCAATACAATGTAACTGTTAAAATTATTTTCTGGGATTGACAGAAGCGCCGTGCAGTGAGTCTGTTAAACTGAACCGAACATTCTCCTCATGTGTGTAATGTCTCTATGCCAACATTGACAAAATACATCTTGCTTCCATGGCAAGAGTGAAAGCTATTAAAAATATATATATTTTCTAAGGGTTGACATTGTATTGCAGAATTAATCAGGGTTGTCACTATTGCATAACAGCATCCTATGTACTAATCTTATTTAATTGTCAAGGTAAACCGATTTGTGGGAAAGCAGCACGGTTGAAAGCATCTGAATCTGTACATGTAAAGCAGTTGGCAACTCATGAGCTCAGTGTGGAACAGCAGCTGTATTACAAAGAGATCACCGAGGCTTGTGTCGGCAGCGACGAGGGACGCCGTGCGGTATGATACTATTTATTACAACTTACTATAGTTAATACCTTGGAGCATTGAATTTGAGTTAGAAATATAGAACCCGACTGACGCAATGCATGGATTAGCCTTTGAGTAAAGCATAACAATATCAAAAATGATTATGCATATACATACCTGTATAGCAGGGTTTCTTAAACTTTTTGCAGTCACGGACCACTTACAATTTAAACAATTCCACGGTCCCCCATCAAAAAATATTTTTGGAAAATGTCCTAATTACAGACTGACCATTTGCGGACCCCTGATACACATGCGACCACACTTTAAAGAACCTGGCTTTATAGATACATAATATTTGTAGCTTCTTGTCCGAAAGTAAGGCTTTTATCCCAAGTCTCTCTAATTAGATTGAAAAATCATTTGCAATACCTTTATGTAAGAACTATTTAAATCTATTATTGATAATGGTTAAATAAATATTTACTTAAGTTGTAATTAAATTTATTTATTTAATACAGTAAATTTCCTACGCAAAAATGTTTATTAAGCCAAATCTTTACTTGAAAAAATAATCTTTCTACAAATATCTTGACAGCCAAGTTCAAGCTAACAAAACTGGCGAGCAGCACCTTGTGTAATATTACCATTTGGAGCCAGTTTTGACCCCCTCATAACTCAAAAACTATACTAAACTATTTTTTTGTATATTATACTAAGCATATAATATTTTAAGTTGTTATAAAATATTTTATGTTGTTATAAATAAATTTCAGGACTGACCATTGAACTTGGCACCCATTTAGATCTCATTTCTTTTGTTGTTGAAGTCAACAATCAATTTATGTTTTACAGGGGATATTATTATTACAGGGGAACACTTTACAAGTAATCTGTATTATTAATATTTTAAACAGTGATTTTAAACATAAGTTGTGGATACCTTTTATTCTTTATCTTGACAGGTTGTGTTATTTATTCACGACAACATAAAATATTTAAATTTTAACTTATTATCATTTTTATTTTATTATGATGACTGGTAAACACTGGTTTGTTGTATAAAAAAGTGTAAAAATATGTAATTATTCAAAGTTTTGGAAATATGTACCACAGACTCTTATTGCGACGTAAAAAGGCCGTAGTAACATATTTTTTGCACTAGACTGTACCTACAGGTATCTAAATATTATATAAAATATCATCTTGTTAAAATACTCCTTAACTGCAATGTTCGATTGTTGTATTAATTGTCACTACTTTGGATTGCAGGAAGCGTTGCAGTCGTTGGCGTGCGATCCGGGCCTGCACGAAATGTTACCAAGAATGTGCACCTTCATCTCGGAAGGTGTCAAAGTAAATGTTGTTCAAAACAATTTGGCCCTACTAATATATCTCATGCGAATGGTTAAAGCGTTGCTGGACAACCAGTCACTTTATCTGGAGAAATATGTAAGTAAAAAAATATATGAAAGATTGAGTATTATGTACTGTCAACGTCATAAACAAATGATCACTTTTGTACCTTGTCATTTTAACAAACAATAATATCTACTAAAATTGACATTTTAATTGTTATTACAGCTCCATGAATTGATTCCATCGGTTTCGACCTGCATTGTATCCCGCCAACTTTGCCTACGTCCTGAAATGGACAACCATTGGGCGTTGCGAGACTTTGCAGCGCGGCTAATGTCGCAAATCTGCAAAACATTTAACACATCTACGAATAATTTACAGACGAGAGTTACTCGGTAAGTGCAAATTCTGAGTTTTTTATTTATTTATTTGACAGTAAAAAAATACAGCTTATATTACTTTCAAAAAAACAATTCGCTATTAAACTAAAATTATACACAAAAATAAAAAACACGAAAAAGAGGTAAATAAAAAACTACTTAATGAGGGTTCTTGAAAGTCTCTAGACACGTGGTAGCGTGTCAAGTTCAAGCATACAGAACTGCAGTGTGAAATTTGCCCCAAACCACCCGGCCACTTTTGACCCCCTCATAACTCAAAAACTATTTCGCATAAACGTGTCAAATTTGGCTTGTGAGACGTATATTATGTGCTTCAAATTTCATAAAAACCTCAAACGGATATTTACATTATTATTATTTATTATTTATTTACATAAAAAGTTCTGGCATCCAGATAGGTAGGTGAATAGAAAGAAATAAATTTAAGTATGATAACTAGCCAAGGCAGACCTTAGGCTTTAATATTATCCTAACTTATAAGAAGAAATTATATTTTAAGTTTTAATAAAATATTTTATATTTTTAGAAATAAATTTCAGGACTGGCCATTGAACTTGGCTCTCATTTCACTTTAATGATTTGATGGGATTCGTTCCTACCCTAAAACAACCATCCGTTATAATCCACTCATCATATCCGCTGGCTCGGCTGCCTTTCTAAAAAAACAAATTTGGTCCACAGATTATTTGCAAAAGCACTACAGTGCCCGTCGCAAACAAACAATGAAACAGGCGTGGGACCTTCGATGGCGAGCATGAAGGAGTCGGAAAAGACACCCCTAGCTTCCTTGTATGGCGCAACACAAGGTTTAGCTGAGCTCGGCCCTGAAGTGGTTAAAGTAAGTTCTATTTCAATGGAGTCATACTCGTAGGCATATAATTCATCTATACTTGTCTCTGGATTGGACCGATATAGCTGAAATAATCGGGTTTCCAAAGAAAGTCGGCCCTTACATCAAATGGGCTTAGTTTTTTTTGTGAGTACCTCTTATAGTGAAGAATATTTGTGCTGAGTATAAAATGAACATCCTATTTGTGATAATTTTTCACTTATGATTTTTTTAAACGTTTATTTTAATGCATTTGATTTTTCTGAATGTATTTAAGTGATTTCCTTCAAATTTTTAAATGATATTCTTTATATAGATTTGCGTCGCCACCCAAAAAACTAATACTAGTTATCGTATAACAAAGAGAGAAAAAAAAAAGATTAAATAAAAAGGACCCATTTTTTTATGTGTTTACAAAGCTGTGGCACCTCTAGATCTGTTTCTCAGAATAGAATATATATTGGTCTACTACTTGTCTAAATATCAAAATTTTCCAGGCAATACTTCCTATCGAAAATCAGCAATAATGTGTGGCCAAGTTCTGTATTCTAGTGCTGAGACACCGACTTTAAACTAGTACCTAGATTAAGGTTGAATAGGAGAAAGGAGAAAAAGCTTTACTAGTTTTTACTTTTCGGTTATTTCGGCGCTTTAATTTTTTTTTATATTGTGTTGATTTTGTCAGCTGTTCCAAATTTGAAACTCATTGCAGTACTATATGATACCGTAACATTACGTTACTGCTGTTACCTACTACCACAGACAAGAAAGTCGTCATAGTAAAATCGGTTGTTCAATGCTGAGGCCGTATTGCCTAACGTTTCTAACGTTTTTGTATGCGAAATATGTCATTTGATTGCGATCACGAGTGTCAAAAACATTAGGCAATACGGCCTCTGGTCATTGCCAACGGTTTTTGAATGCATTACCTATAGACGATGATATGGATGTAGATAAAGTACGTAGAGTTTGTGTTGGTGTGTCGTTCAGGTGTTGATCCTGCCGCGCGTGCGGTGGCTGGGCGAGCGCGTGGAGGGCGCGCTGAGCGGGCTGGGCGGCGCCGACCGGCTCGCGGCCGGCAACCTCAAGCACCAGCTGCTCAAGGTGCTGGCGCCCGTCGTGCGCCACATGCGCGCGCCGCCCGACCTGCCCGACGACTACAAGTGAGTGCGCGCGCGCGATTCTCAGCACGACCCAGCAGGGGTGATTGAAACCCATTGTATGTAGGTGAGGTAGACGGCTATTGTTCCACTCCTGCTGGCTCGTGCTGAGGCACCGACTTCGAGGTACCTAGAAAAATATTTTCAAGGGTTTTAGTTTTGTAGTCGGTTCCATTATTTTTTTTGAGTCGGTTTTACTTTTTGTAAAAATAAATTAAAAAGTTTATAGAAATGGCGACCAAAATTAGACCACGTTACGTTATTACCTTTGCATTAATCCTTATCCAAATAAATCATTTCATAGTCAAGACTTTTAATACTTGTAGATTACTTTTTGAATTATTCAAATCGGACATTCCATTCCAATCAATCTTTGTAAAAAAATGCATGAGATAAATACAATTTACTCTATGTCGAAGCGCCCTGAATATACCCATATTGTCTTAAACCCCGATGTAAAAAGAGGGGTGTTATTTATAAGTTTGATCGCTATGTGTGTCTGTCTGTGGCACCGTAGATCTTAAACGGGTGGACCGATTTGAATGCGGCTTATTTTATTTGTAAGGTTTCTTAGACATCTTTCATCAAAATTGGCTTAGCTGTTTATGAGATATTGAACTTTGAAGCGACAAAGTCCTGGGTTTTCCAACTATCTGTTGGTTAGGTTAGGTTATTCGGAAAAGGAGCTGAAAAATGTGTGTGAAGTGCCTTTGAAAACTTTTTACCCTTTTTTTTTTACCCGACTGTCCAACGGAGGGTTATTTTGAAAATTGTACCCGCACGGAGCCGGGGCGGGGCGCTAGTATTGTTATAATTTGAAAACTAGCTAAAACCGATTCGCTGTGGAACCTGTGAGAGATGAACGGACACGTGATGACAACATTCGGGCGCGTTTGGATTCGGAACTATAAAAGCCATGGGCGTACCCAAGTGGGGAGGCAAGGGGGGGCAGCTGCCCCCCTGGATTTTGTTTACCTGCCTACTAACTATGTACTGTTGTCGATAATTTTGTTTATTTATTTGACTAGGTGATTTTTTTTCTTTTTTTTTCTCATGGGACACTTGACACCAATGAGGGCTATCGTTTTTTCTCTCACTATATGGCGCCACTGTTGCGTGAGGTTTTTAAAAGTATGTTATAACGGCCGTGAAAACAAAGTTTAGATTAAAATCATATTTAATACATCGTAAAACATTACCATAAACATATCGAGCAACCACAGTATTGCATAATCCCGTTTTGTTCGGAAAAAAGGGAGGACAAAAGTTTTCGAAAGACAAAACTGTCTCAAATTACAGACGTTCATTGCCCCTTATCGCATAATTGCCATAATTAATTTCAGATACAGCAAAATACTCACAAAATTATTCTAATTATAAATAAACTCGCGTAGCTCACCCAAAAACTATGAGATTTGACATTTCGTTGACCTCACGCTACACTAGCGCCTCTAGCGGAAAATTCATTCGCGATAGCCCCCATTGACCTAGTACCTAAACTAAGCAAAGCTTGTACTATGGACACTAGGCAACGGATAAACATACTTAAATACATATTAGACATCCAAGACCCGAGAATAAACATTCGTATTATTCATACAAATATCTGCCCCGGCCGGGATTCGAACCCGGGACCACAAGCTTCGTAGTCAGGGTCTCTAACCACTTAGCCATCTGGTCGTCACGTACGCCCATGATAAAAGCTGACTTGGATGTATTGTTGTACAGGCGCGATTACGGGTATCTGGGGCCCAGCCTGCAGCAGATGGTGAGCAAGCTGCGCGCGTCGCCGGCGGGCGGCGCGGCGGGCGGCGCCGTCGCCGTGGTCTCGTGCACGCCGCCGCTGCTGCCGCCCGCGCCGCACCACCTGGCGCACGCCTCGCTCGCCTCCAAGACAGTCGGTCAGTCGCTTTACACCTACCTATACCTGCCTATTGCTTACCTCAGAAAGTCTCTGTGTATATACCTGTTTTCTTAATTTTTTGCTATATGTTGGTGTGCAATAAAGAGTTAATGTATTGTATTGTATACGGCGGCGGACTGAGGGCATCTCCAAATGTCCACATGTTCTTTTGATCGAGCCCTCGACAAGGCTAAAATATGCTTAATCCTTTCGTTCCGGCAAAGCCATACACAAAATCTACCCAGTTTTCCATATTCATATATGTAATGTCAATTTTTTTAAGACGAGTTTACTCGTCTACCGGATCTGAGAGCACATCGCACAAGACGAGTTAACTCGTCATCCGGAACGAAAGGGTTAATATTTACCGCATTCAGCTTTGCCCCCTTGGCCCCGAACGATATTAGAACGCCACTGCGACTATAGGTCAATTCACAACAGATTTAACCAAAATAATGTCAATGTGTGAGTGCCGTTCTTATGCAGGGGCCTCTTCTGTAGCAAAGTGTTTCGTTATTCTAGAGGATGTAAAAAATCGCACATTATTAGGACTAAGCTGGCAAAACGCGTTTCTTCTAGATTATCCATGGTAATATTAACCTGTGATATTATTATTCAAATCAACTATTTAACAATTTGTTTTTGTAAAAAAAAAGTAAATTAATAGTTTTCGGTGTATTTGTAGGAAGTTCACGAGAGGAATGCCGCAATCCAAAGGATAAATACATTAATAATGATCTTTATATAATTCAGAAGTTCGCTAATTTACTAGGTTACCTATTTATACACACAAACATCACTCCTGTACTCCCAAATGGCGTAGGCAGAGCACACGAAACGTTACCGCTTCGGAGCCACTTTTAGCAATTTTAGGTTTTAAGTTTGACAAAAACGGTACAATAGTGACAGGTTGCTAGCCGATAGACTAGGCGACAGCCTTTGGTATACGTATACCTAAACCTATATCCTCAGTCGCCTCTTACGACATCCACGGAAGAAATGAAGAGGTGTCATTCTAACTCGACACCACACGGGTATTTAAAATATGGGATAAGTTAATCCCATATCTCAGTACGTAGGTTAATGTTTTGGTTATAATAACGTAGCCCTCTGTTTGTAGATTGCATGAGCACCCGAAACGTAATGATCACCGCAGGATCGGCGCCGCAGTCGCCCGCGCCAGCGACGCCTCCGCCGCAGAAGTTTGTCATCGTTTCGCAACAGAAGCCCCCTCAGGTGAGAGTCCAGTCTAAAGCGCACGACGCCTCCCAACACTCGGACTTGCCCACTACAGTAAGTCAGTCGCATGAGTGCCATGCCCTAAATAAACAGAACCAGCGGCAATTAATATCACGGTGAATTTTTTGGTAAGATTCTGCAAACTTCATTTGCACGCACATACGAGAGTTCAGGTGTTTAACCGGTGCACGATCTGCATGCACAGAACTAATAGAGGAATTGAAATGTTAATGGTATATTTCGTAGCTCTTCCTATATCTATGGGCACACATTTTACTATATATTTTACGAATAATGGCATCTGACCCTTTGAATCAAAATCTTTGCAATAAACCATTTTCTGAACAATTAAGTCGAGCAACAGAGGGTTTTTAGCCAGATTAGGGGCGCCTCGCGTTTTAACTCACAAAATTTCCGTTCCTCTTATAATATCAGTTCTGTGATAGTGGGTTAGGTACTTCACTTCTAAGTGGCTTACGTATGAGCATGAGGCCAGATTGTTGAAGCTCATTTGAGTTCATGATGTGATATGTCAACTGCTGCGTTTAGTTCAGTTTACATAACGTCTGTAATAACTAATATGGATTTCTTCTTTCGTGGGCTTATTTACAATCTTGTAAATAAATTTAAAGACAAAAAATCGGTTTAATTTTGTGTCTAACCTGAGGAAAAGTTTCACCTTCGATGCTTCATTTCGAATTAATTTCCAATGACTGAATGTTATGTTTTTTTTTAAACCATTTTGTTTAGCATGGTATGTGTAGATATAGAGCACACACAAACTACCCTTTTGTTTGATCACTAGACGCAACCGACGAGTAGCGCAAGTCACATCGTTGTGCACAGCTCGCAGCCCCCGCGCAGTCAAAACGTTCAGGTAATTTGAACTTTACGTTTAGTATCTCATTTACTTAGTCTTTTGTCACTACCATTTTTTTTATAGTAGATAACGCACATTTTTTTTTGTAAATTACTTTTCATCAAATCCCAAACTTTCAATTTGGTGTAATTTGTCCCAAGATATTATTATTACTCCATCTATATTGTTTATAACAATAATTAAATAAAACTAGATTTTACCCGCATCTTCGCACGCGTAAACTATTCGATCTGGTAGTTTAGTTACAATTTCAATTCTGGGATTTTACTAAATTCCCCTGGGAATTCCCAAAATGTATATCGTGGTCTTCATTGATATTGTACTAAGAACAACTGTACAAAACTTCATGACTCTAAACCCAGCGGTTGAAAATTTCAAGATTTTATCCTTATCCCGTGGCAATATCGGGATAAAAAGTAGCCTTATGTGTTATTTCAGACGTTCAGCTACCTACATACCAAATTTTATCCAAATCCGTCCAGCCGTTTTAGTTAGCGTGAAGGAGTAACACACACACACACACACACGCACACACGCACACACACACACACACACACACACACACACACACACACACACACACACACACACAAACACAAGTGAATTTAGAATTTTTAACCGTCTTCAAAAAAGGAGGAGGTTGTCTATACTACGTCATTTATGAACCGATTTGTTTTTTTTTTGCGTTCGTGTAGGATTGCTTTCAATTAGGTCCCATAAGCACCAAATTAGGATCTGATGATTGTATCCTAAATAAATCGAGGGAACTCGTCAAATGTTGTAGGGACATCTAATGGTGATTTTGATATAATATTTAGTAGTAACTCGTGCATTTGCTCTTGAAAAACATCATTTGGTGAAGTGGAACTGATGATGAAGACCATAGTTGACCATCGGAGTTACTACTCAATAACAAGTATTTCATGGGTTGAATCCCATGAACATTTTATATGGTATAATGTTTATTCTTTTATTTATTTTTTTTCGTCAATTTTCCAATCTTTTTAATAGTTATTCTGCTATTCAGGACGGAGACAAATACAACTAATCAAAACCCATTAGAATCGGCACAGCCGTTCTCGAGTTACAAGTGTTCGAATAAACACGACTTCGTTTTATTTGTATATTATAGATTTCTTGTAATCGCAAAGATATCGCATAATAATGTGGCCCATTGTGATTTTTGATTTTGATTTTTTGGAATTTGATCAAAAATAGTAATAGATACTTTATTTTCGTATATTTTGTACATATTATATGCTAAAATACATATCTATATAATTGCACTTTGATTTTTCTTTGCAGGCAAATTATGCTAATCGTTAATTTATTGAAAATTAGGACAAAGATCATCGTGCATGAAAATATTTTCGTTAATTTTGCTTACACTCTTGTGTAGTATTCGATGGTTATTTGTTATCACGTATTTTGATTCTCAGTTTAATATATTAGTGTTGGTAGTGACAAAGCACATTGTATCGGAGTAGTGCCTAGTTTATAGTGTGGTGTGCATGTATTGTGGTTTGCGTAGTCGGTGGTGGTGACTAGTGGGCCGGCGGGCGGCGCGCCGCCGGCGCAGAAGGCGGCGGCGCCCGCGCCGCCCCCGCCCGCGCCCGCGCCCACGCCCGCGCTCGCCACCAGCCAGGTTAGTCCGCCTTGTCTTTTCATGCAGGCACTACAAGCACAGTGTCAGTATACCTAGGTGCATGAACAAATCTTTTTACCTCCTCGGCGTCATGTCGTACGCTGCATCAGAACTTGGGAGGAAAAAAAATAGGATAACTTTAGTATCTATTTTGCTTTATTTTTATTATTTTGCTTTAGCGGTATTATTTAGTGCTTAAAATTTAAATTATATTTTTGTATTGTATCGTAGCGGGTAGTACGCAATGATGCTACGGACGGCCGATGAGGTATCACGTCCGTGGCCACGCCGGCCTCATATTAATTTACTTCTTGCAGCTCCGGTCTGGCCATTAGATATTCTACTTAATTATACGAAAACACATACGACGAGACTTGGGTGACGTTTATTATTTCCAGCGCGGCCCGTTTAGCTGCATTACTACACTTTGTGTTTCATATTCGCGTTTCGATTATCAAACCTCATTGCTCAAAGGAAAAACTACTCATCGACGTGCATTTTTATTTTATTTAATGCAAACCTACGACCAGACCGACTTGTCAATGACACCTCAAATTGTTCGTTCCGCAATTCATAACATGTTGTATTGTGTGTCGCGCAGGCGCCGGTGTCGGTGGTGGCCAAGCCGGTGTTCGCGCGCGGCGCGGCGCCGCAGCCGCAGCCGCCGCCCGAGCTCGACGACCTGTCGCACCTCGCCTGACGCCGCTCGCTCGCCGTCCCTCAACTCAAACAGTACGCTAAGAAGAAGTCGCCCTAGTGCGCTGACCATTCAACTGACACAAGTAAATAATATCATTCTCTAATATCTTAGGAAATAGTTTTATGTAATTATGTATTCATGTCTAAAGTATCATTATGTAGAGAGCTCGAAAGCGATGTATGTATCTATATTAACAAATGAACATTATTTAAGTTTTGAATAGTGTTGACAGGTATAGATAGTGCCACCAGAGTGGAGGCCACGTGTGTGCGTGTCATGTAATGACGGCGGGATTTTGACATTCATTCATTGATTTCCTTCGACGCTGTGTGTAATTATTCCCTTCAACTCTTGTGGCAGTATCTATACTATTATTGATGCCAATATATACATTTATATACATAAACATATATATACAGAAAATAAATTAACTCATTATGTGCACATATGATTTAATTTTCCTAACTTATATAATTATTGAACTAGGTACACTAAGTACAAAAGTTGTTGTTGTTACAGAGTTAAAACTTGTGTAACATTTTTAGTTCACTGATAGGAGGTCCACACAACGCATTTCGTCAAAGCAATTTCAATCTTTTAGAATTTTATGTTTGCAATGTGACTATGTTCTTGATCAATCAATATTTTTTTCTATTTTGGTAAAAAGAGTAAAAGGTATAATTCGTTTTATTCTCTTTCTCTCTTCAAAATAATACAAACCAATACAATACCAATGACTCGAATAAATGAATACTTTAATAGAATGTGTAAATTTGAAATTTACCTTAATTATAACCATGTATAACCTGCTAACATGACTCACGATCTAAGAGAGGATCGAAATACCGAACGCCGTTTTGATGTATTCAGCGTTTTTAAAGCACTTATAATATTTGACTAAGATTTTTTTTTTAATTAGTGTATACAAGGAAATAAAATCATGTTTGCACAAGAATAAATCGCTTGATTATCATGATTTTGATTCGATTTTGTTATTATGCGTAAAAATTATTTATATGAGTAGCTTATCGATGTACCTACTGCAGGTATTGTATTATCGACATGTTTGCATTGTCTGGTTAATCTCATTTGTATTTTTTTATTATAGTATATGATATGACTCAATCTTTGTAAATCAATTTATGTAGTGCTTGTGACCGTGGTTATGGCATAATTAATTATCATGTAGAATATGGAGAGCCCAGATACTTTAACACGAAGCCGATCGTTTGCAATATAAAAATGAGGGGGCTCAAATTAAATGAATTACTCGTATAATTGTATTGTTTGACAGTTTCGTATAGTACGTGCTTTAGTGTCAACGCTGTATACATGTCAACTGTTGTATTGTATGACGTAATGTATGAACTATGATTATACCAGTTTGATAAACAGTTTAACATAAATGTATTTTCAAAATGTGGTTGGGTGGTAGACATGGGTAAAATAAGTAAATATATGTATATAGGATAGGTTAAAATAAATTGTATTGTTTAAATAGAGTTAAGTAAAAAGAATAAGATCAGTTTGTAACTGTCTTTATATTTATAAATGTAGTCAGTGGAATAAATGTCTAATACTAAAGCAGTATGTTTTAATTTAAAAGCTCTTCATATGTTTTAAGTGGACTGACGAACGGGCGCACAACCATGCCGCTGTGTAGTTTTAAAAATAAAGTCGCGCGTGGTTTGAAGTGATGCGTACTCCAATTTTAAGGCGTAGCTTCTCGTATAGCCGTCCAAGTTAACGCACCAAATCCACACATAATAGCTACAATGCTCCACAATGAATGAATGCCCACTCGAGTGAATTGGTAAGTGGGTTGTAGTGCCGAGCCGCTCGCCGCCGCCGCCGCGCGAGCCGCTGGGACGCACACGATTGCCTTCTTGGGCATAGCCTCGCTGAGGCTCATCGATTTTGTTATCTTCTATATCTATTCTAATATAATAAATAAAGAGGAAAGATTTGATTGTTTGTTTGCATTGAATATGCTCCGAAACTACTGGACCGATTTATAAAATCTTTCACCGATAAGAAGCTACACTATTCCCGAGTGACAGGCTATTTTCAAAAAAAAGATATCTTTACTCAAATCCAATAATGTATCCCAATTTGTAAAAAAAATATCTATAAGAATCCTTACATCGCGTGCGCTGCGAAAACTATTGACGATAGAACAATAATGTGCTACGTCTTTGCAGAACACATATTATCTACAAAAAAGTCGCAACAGCATATGACTAGGTAACTATTATAGTTATGCCACAATAAGGTGTTTTGTACTGTTGCAAATATGCCGCCGCTAGACAAGACTCTTTATTTGTACCTTGGTATTAATCCTTATCAAAATAAATTCCTTTATATTCAAGATTACTTCAGTATCTTTATATATTTTTTTAATTATACAATTCTGACAATCCATTCAAAATATATCACAAGTTTAAAAATGTAAGTATGTAATAGAAAAAAGGCGCGTGGTTGCCGCCGAAAGTTGAAAAACCCCTGACATTGTCATTTCAAAGTTCAATATCTCAAAAATGCCCCAAACCGATTCTAATTAACTAAACAAAGCTAAGAACCGCAAAGAAACTCGGTTTCATGTAAAAAAACCGCATCGGAATCGATCAATCCTCTTGAGAACTACCTTACCACAGACAGACATACCTTGGCATCTAACATAACATCCCTCTTTTTACATCGGCGGTTAAAAAAGGTCTATAATCAAAGGTACTCGACATTTTAGCTCCATTTTCTAAGGAGATATAGTAGATCTGCCTTAACTGGCCAAATATGAAAAAGCGACGTTTCATGATATGCCTTGGAATTTTATGATTTGCCTAAACGTCACCAGGCAAATCGTTAAACGTTGCGTTTTTACCGATATGGCAGATGTCCCTTAGCCAATTCATGAAATGGCGCCATTTCACGATACACTGTTAAAAATTTCTGTAGTAATTTTACAAAGAAAGTGTTGGAAGTTTTTACGCACAACAATAAAGTAAAAATATAATTCCGTTTTGTAAATTTACAATACAATTTATTTCAACTCAATTTCGAAAAATTACAAAACATTTGTTGAAATTTACCAAACGACTATCGGAAATTCGTTTAGCAAAATTACAATACAAACAATGTAATTTTGCCAAACAAATTCTGTTGAAAATGGTTTGCAATTTTAAAATGATGTGTTGTAAATTTTCAACTCATTATTGAAAAATTACAAAACATTTGTTGAAATTTACCAAACGACTATCGGAAATTCGTTTAGCAAAATTACAATACAAATAATGTAATTTTGCCAAACAAATTCTTTTGAAAATGGTTTGCAATTTCAAAATGATGTGTTGTAAATTTACAACTAGAACGGGGTTGACGATGCGACGGAAACGACAAATATAATTATACGGTTTATTAGGCAAACTTCACTTACAACTGAGTGGTTTTATAGTATTCACTCGGAGAACAGCAGGCGTTTCAAGCGAGACACCGTACTGCAATCAGAATCGTACTATGTTCAGAATTATATTGGAAGGTGTTCAATAACTTGAATGCAGCCAACCAAGTATAATGCTGTCCCTAACAAAAGACAACAAACGTTAAGTAAGCCGCGGTAGTCACAATTCTAAGGTTACACATCGTTAGCGAGTTTATTTAGGGAGCAGCGCCATCTATCGGTGCACTCCCGTACTGCACAACGTAATTAATTTCAACTCATTATCGAAAAATTACAAAACATTTGTTGAATGGTAGCAAACTTTGGGTAGAATTACAATACGTAATGCAATTTTCAAATTTGTGTTACAAAAATGATAAAATAGTTTGCAGATTCTTAATAATTTCATTCTAATTTGAATTTCAACATATTTTCAAAATTTTATAAAAATAGTATAGTAAATCAAATTACAAACAATTTTTGTAAATTTTAAATCTTTTTGCCCGAAATTAATCAAAAGTTTAACAAAATTACAATACGTGTCAGAAAAATAAAAACTTATGGTAGAATTATAATACGTATTGTAATTTTCAAATTTAAGTTACAAAAATAATAAAATTATTTGTAAATTCTTAATGATTTCATACTAATTTGTGTTTCAACTTTTTTTGCAATTTCATAAAAAAAGTATTGTAAATCAAAATACAAAGAGTTATTCTTATTTTCAAATAATTTTGTTCAGAATTAATCAACAGTTTTAGAAAATAACAATACGTGTTAGAAAAATAAAAACTTTCGATAGAATTATAATACGTATTGTAATTTTCAAATTTGTGTTACAAAAATAATAAAATTATTTGTAAATTCTTAATAATAAATAAAATAAAAAAATAAAATATTTTATTCATATAACATTGTACACGGTAATTATTATTTAATATATACAAAAGAATATAATAGGACTTATAAACGTGTGCCTGAACTAGGATTCCCTGTGTTTCAGGCAAAATAGCTCAAAAGGTTTATCTTAATTATTCACAATGCAGAATTTAATACAATTAGGTTCATAATAACTAGTAAATTACAACTATTAGTGATATGACTATTTTACTAAGCAATAGCAATATACATCTAAATCTCTAATCTAATCTAGCGATCAATATTTACATATAATAAACATTATTTTACAACAGCCAATAACTTCTCTGTATCTTCGTATGACATGTTTTGTAGGGCTGTTCGGAGTGCTCTCTTGCATTTAGCATAGCTGAGCGGATAAAACTCTAGCTTCGCATTCAGTCGATTGTAGAGAAATGGACCTAGGAAGCTAAAAAATCTGGAAGAAAATTTGTGTTTTCGGGTGTTTAAGGGGCAAACAATATCCTTACGTCTTTTGTTAGTAAGTTCACAATTGTACGGGGTTAAAGCGTGTTGTTTTAATACCGTATTGAATATAAATAACTGACGAACTGTTAGCACTTCGCATGCCTTATATAGAAGGGCGGTAGGATAAAGGAAAGGGCGGGATGTGGAGACCTTTAGGACCGCTCGCTGGGCTCTTTCTAGGTTTAATAATACACTTTTGGGCAGGCCACCCCATGAAGTAATGCAGTAAGTTAGTACCGATTGACATAGCGCAAAGTAGACTTTCTTAATAAGCAGTGAATCCGCAAAAGACCGCAGTTTTTTGAAAACAAAAATTAATTTACGTACTCTGTTACACAAGGTTTCAATATGAGGTTTAAAGGAGAGAGAATCATCAAGGATAACTCCTAAATACTTTATTTTGGAAGTAATGGTTATTTCTGGACATCTACATTGGTTAGTTGTGGGATCTGTACAATTGTGTGCGTAGAGTTTGGGGTCAGTTTGTGCCAATTTTGATTTGCGCATGGAAAACTTTATGAAATGAGTTTTGTCAGCGTTTAATGTAAGTAGGTGATTCTGAAGCCAAGTGTTTACGACATTAAAACCTTGTTGTGCATACTCGAGTACTTCTTCTGCAGAGCCTGCGGAAAAAAGTAGGGCAGTGTCATCTGCATAGGAAATGATTTTACCATTATCCATGTTAAAGTTACAAAGCTCATTGATATAAATTAAAAACAGGGTTGAGCTTAAAATGCTTCCTTGAGGGAGACCGAAGGAAGTATTTTTCAGGTCTGAGCTGATGATATGACCTATTTTTAAGCGTTGAGTTCGATTGTCTAGGTAGTTTGAGAATAATTTGAGTTGAATGCCTCTGATGCCTAAGGTTTCTAGCTTGTGTAGTAAGATAGGTACGGAGACTGTGTCGAAAGCTTTAGCAAGGTCCAGAAAAATTCCTATTGTCTGATTACCCCTGTCGAGTTCCTGAACTAAATAGTTAGTCAGTTCGTGGACGGCGTCAGCAGTTGATAGCTTAGCCCTGAAACCAAATTGATTTTTAGACAATACCTGTCTACTTTCCAGATATTTTATAAGTCTATCATTAATAATTTTTTCAAGTATTTTAGATATAGATGGTAGTATTGAAATAGGTCTATAGTTCGTTATTTGGTCTTTACTGCCAGATTTATATACAGGGACAATGACTGCTTTTTTCAAACATGTGGGAAAAGTTCCCTCAGCTAGACATTTTTGAAAAATGTGCGTGAGTGGTGAGACCAGTATGTGCTTGAATTGTTTTAGTAGTTTATTTGCTAGTTTATTTGGTTAATGACTTCATAGTAATTTGAGTTTCAACATTTATTCGTAATATCACAAAAAAGTATTGTAAATCGGATTACAAAGAATTTTGGTAAATTTACAACCTTTCATTAGAAATTCACCAACAGTTAGGAAAAATTACAATACGTGTAGGGTTATTGCATAAAGCTTCCAAAATTACAACTCATTATAGTAAGTTCCTTCACATGTCTTGTAATTTTACTCAAATTGTGTTATGTTTTGTATTAGTATACGTTGATTTGGAATTTTGCTGATATTTGTTTTGTAAAACAATTGTAATTTTACAAAAAATTTTAACAGTGTAGGTATGCCTAGGAATTTCGTATTTTGGTGGATTTTACGATCGGCCGCCGACATAATATACACTGAATGTAGGTCTTATTCAGCTACTCTGCGAATTGACTTTAATGGTCAATGTTCAATTTGTAGCTCAATCTGTAGTTAGGTAGTTGGTATTAAAAAAGTATCATCTGAACTCAAAACATAGAATGTAGATGCTTAAATTAAAGTGCTCAGTCTGTTTTGTGGCGAATAATCTATGCGCGTGGAGGGTTAGCGGCGCGGCTGACCAGTGGGTGCGCGACGCTCGGCGGCGGGCCGGAGCGGGAGGCGGCGCGGCCGGACCGGACGGCGCGCGGTCGGCCGCGGACGGCACTCGGGCGACGGACGGCCACCTCCTGCATTCTGTCGCGGACGCAGCTAGGGCGCGCTCGGCCACACGACCCGCGTAGCCGCTCCCTCGTCACAACTTTCGTTTTCGCGCCAAATAGTATAACATACGTTATATTATTTTTTTCTGTGTAGTTTTTGTTTTGTAATGCGTTGTTACAATGTGTTCTTAATACTTTTGTTTATGTTTTTGCCGAGATCAACAGAGGCGATTCGATGGCTGTAAGTACTGCAAAAATATTAGCTACCTAAGTTAGAAACTGAGCTAGTTATAAACTAAGTTAAAATAATATCCCCTATTTCGATAAGAACCTACTGTTTTCGCATGGCGTTTATTATCAAGAAGAATTTTTCGCAAGTGGTGACAAAAATGTTTTGAAACTGTTGATGGCGCGGCGCTAGTCATCACTAATACAGCACTTGAAAAGGTAAGTTACGCTATTTTATTCTCTAATTTAGCGTATGTTCTTAATAAAATTTTATCAGGTTTGAAAAGTAGAATTCTGTATTTACATAGTACTTACTTATAATACAGACAAACATATAAGTAATTTTAAGTATCTATGTACTTGTCTGCTTATGCATACTTATCTAAGCAAAGTTTCAGCGGCCCGTGAGTAACTCACGGTTGCACCTTGTCAACGGCGTACCTATAGCGGGCGGGCGGCGGCCACCGGCCACTCACTGCGCCAATAATAATGAAACTATTAATTGCTTATTAATTGGTTCTACAGGGAAGAAGCACATTACACGGCTATTATCTGCCTGCCAAGCGAACAATCGCAGAATACTTGCAAACTTGCATTCACTATTATTTATTTTATTTAATATGTGTAGTATACCTACTTGTAATGTTGCTTTCGCGATTATTTACTTTTTTATTTTTGACTGATATTTCTAGCAGTTACCTAGTTTAGTTCTGTCTCTTTTGCATAATTTAACGATACTCATTATTGTAGAGTCGCCATCCGATACACCTGAACTGTTCAAATGCTTAAATATCTGAACTATTGTCTATCTCGTATACGTGCGTGTTCTGATATTTTGATATTTTAGACGACCTGAACAGCTTCGATGTTAATGATAGCGACTGTACCGCCAAATCTGGACTCAATTTTTCCTTTTTTAGCTAAGAGGTACCTACGCAACCCTAAAATAATAGGTACGTTTCGTATCCCGTGGTTGTATTTATCCCCCTTCTGCTAATAGTTTTTACACAATCTTTTAATTAATGCGACGAACAATAATCAGCCGTTATTTAAACTTCATATGAGGATTGCTTAATAAAATTAACCCTAAAGGGGCCGATTTTTAAAATGGCATCACTCTAAAATTTTTGACTAGTTATTGTTTATTTTAACAAGAGCTGTAAACTCTTACCTACTGTACTCGTATTTCAAATTTAACACAATTTTCACCTCTTTCGGGTAGGTGTTATTTTCAATTGATGGTGATTTCAAAAATCGTATTTCCTCTATAAAGCTACCTACACGTTAAAATAAGACGCTATAGTTGCTTAGGGTTTGTGTTATCGTTGGACTGACGGGTATTTCCCTCAAAGGACACATGTATCAGTTGTCGTTATTAAATGAACAGGAGGTGAGGCTATAGGCTATAAGCCGTAACTCGAGAGGCGAGCGGCGGCGACGGGCGGGCGCCGGCGCCCCGCGGCCGACGCTCCGCTCGCCGCCCTAATTGTACATTGCACTAATGAGCGGCGTTGTTCCGTTGCAACCCGCAATTATTCGCTCAGAGATTACACCCGGAAGCATTCCGGGAAATGTGAGCGTCCAGGAATTCATCAATAATGCTCGGTTCGGGTGGAAATCTGTAATTAAGTATCCTATTTACCTATAGAGGATACTTAATTACTTCGTGTACCTTCGCGTGCTGCACTTAGGTACACAATGTACAGTTTTTTTAAGAATAATACCATATTATGTACTTATTTTATTTGTTTCTAATCGAACTATAGAGTGGTTTTTTTATCTTCTTCTGTCTTTCCGCTTATGTACAGAGAGAACACACTTTCTTTCACTTTACAGAAACATTGCTGCATTGGTGTACTTAGATTATTGTTGCTGTCTCCCCGGTCAGGAAGGCAAAACAAATATTTATTCCAGCCTTACCTATAAATGATTAAATCGATCTGAAATATGTCGATTAAAATAAGAAAAGAAAAATGTACCTACAATACTGAGGCAAAGAAATCCCATTAACTTTTAAACCTTATCACAAAGTACAACTTTAATTAATTTATTATACTCATAAGGTAAGATTTTAAACATCTTCAATCTGCTTAACAGCCGTCAATTTCAAAGCATAAATTCGCAGAAATACTCTAAAAAAATACATGTAACTCGAAGTCTTTATAGCATATTGGATGACTCAAAAACTAAAAATTAGGTATCTATATTACTGTAATATAATAAATAAGAGTATAAGTACTACCTTTGTTATCTTTACTTGTCTATTACTTATTAATGATTCAATCAATTCTATTTTTATTTTCACGTCTTAGTTATATTATTTTTTGATCTAAGTACTAACTATCTAATCACATATCAAATCAAATGATAACTATTTTCTTAACAAAGTGCGAAGAGAAGAGGCAAAAAACCGGCCAAGAGCGTGTCGGATACGCCCAAAATAGGGTTCCGTAGCCATTACTCGGAGTGCTATTTACTCATAAACTACTAATAATTCTCAAGCAAACTTAGCCGTTATAGTTTTCCTTAGAAGTTTGATATACTGACTACCATCCTGAATTTTTTTTAATTTTTCCACCCACCGGTTTAGATTTTAGAGGGGGGGGGGGGGGACGCTCGATTTTAATGAAAATTTGCACTTTAAAGTTGAATATTTCGCAAACAAATTACTGAATCGAAAAATCGTTTTAGCAAACCCCTAATGGTTTTAAAATACCTATCCAACGATACCCCACACTATAGGGTTGGATGAGAAAAAAAAATCACCGCCACTTTACGTCTATGGGAGGTACCCAAAAGGTAAAAAAAATGGTTTTTGAATTTTTAAATGTACAATTTTGTCGGCATAGTTTACCTATAACTATATCCGTGCAAAATTACAGCTTTCTATCATTGATAGTCCCTGAGCAAAGCCGCGGACGGACAGACAGACGGACAGACAGACAGACAGACAGACATGGCGAAACTATAAGGGTTCCGTTTTTGCCATTTTGGCTCCGGAACCCTAAAAACGGTACGGGTACGAGCTGGGCGCAGTGACCTTTTCCGCTTGTACGCAGAAGGTCACTGAGAGTTATTTTCGCATTAATCGGAATAAAAGGAAATATAACTTAATTGCTACCTATAATATTGACAAAGTGAGCACCGTCGTCCGCTTCCAAGTCTGCTTCGCTTTCCTTAAGCGAAACTTTTTTCCACGCATGTCTTAAGTATGGAATCAGCTTCCTGGGACAGTGTTTCCGGAGCGGTACAATTTAAGGATTTTAAAATATCGAGCCTATCAGTCTCTCAAAAGGCCGGCAACGCACCTGTGATGCCCCTCGTATTGACAGGTGACCATGGGCGGCGGTGGTTGCTTCCCATCAGGTGACCCGCATGCTCGTAAAAGAAGCAAGAACAACTGGTTAGATCTTTGCCACAAAATCAGTATTTCCTAGTTAGCAAAATTTCCATATCCGTTTATTCCCAAATACGTTTTTCTCAATGCGATTTTTTAATAAAGCTTATTTTCACAGTAGGTAGCGTTTTTTCCCAATCAGAGTCGATTCAGGCACTGTAGTGTACTTTAGAGTACTTTTTGAAAAATGAAAAATCGCTACATGAAAAAAGACGAATAAATAATAATGTAATTTTTGACTTTATGTAGTGAGCAGTATCGATTACAAACGTCATGAATTTAGACCGTGGAATTTTTAAATGTACATGATAAAAGAAGTTATTAATATCGTACGTTATGCAATTTGACCGTATATATTTTGATCGTATGAAAAACGAACTTATGACATTTGATTTTGGATGTTATTTGGTTGGCGGAAAATTATAGCCGCTAAGATTGTTTGAGAATTAAGTACTGCTAGAATTACAAGTAGTTTAAGAGTAAATAGCAGCCTGTATAAAACATACATAAACTTGGAGATTCCATACACAATACGAAATCCTTAGAAAAATATTACTTGCATTTTTTCGTAATGGCTACGGAGCCTTATCCTGGGCGTGTCCGACACGCTCTTGGCCGATTTTTACTAGAATCGTATCTTGAAATTATTGTTTTATGGTGTCATGTCTACGCTATTGCTAAGTAAATATTTTACCTTAGTTCTTAGGCTAATTTATTTATTTCATTATTCTCTCCGTTTTGTGGTAGGTACTCATTTAGTAATATTATACGTCCAATTTTTCGTGTACGAAGCATAAAATATAATATCCTTTGTGTAAGTGATTCCCGTGAGAGAAGCGGTCTCAGTTTTCGCCGAGTTAGCAAGGGCCGTGTGTGGCAGACCGAAAAAAATGATTTCCCTCGCTCGAGTTCCCATCGTGACTTTTCCAGGCGGCCGTCCCGTGCATCTGGCGGGACCTATTATTAGGGGACTGCTCTTAATGCTTTCTTAGGTATTTTTATATGGATGCCGTCTTAGTTTTACGATTGTGATTTTTATTGAATTCTTTCATCCGAGTTACGTGCTAGCGGTAGGCCTGCTGGCGAAGGTGAAATACGAGCCACTTTACTGGATTTATTTTATGGCTTTGTGTTAGGCACAGATTTCTTTGACATTTAAGTGTAGTGCATTATATAGAGTAAAGTAATTGTGGGAAGGAAAGTTCATAGACATTGTTATTTGAACTTTCTATCCTATTTTAGCTGTGTTTTTAGGGTTTCGTAGTGATAGATAAAATTGTATTACTATTTTTTTTTAATTATTTTGTTACTTGATGCCTAGTTTTTTTAATATTGCTGGTTCGTGATAACCATTTTAGATCTGCTGACGGTAAGAGATCACCACCGCCCATAGACACCTGCAACACCAAGGGGATTGCAGATGCGTTGCCAACCTAGAGGCCAAAATAATAATTAATTATGAAATGATTCCACCCTGGTAGAAACATGATTTAGATTATTCGATTGTACATACTTATTTTGGAAGTTTTGGATAAGTTCATTATTTTTACAATTTTGAACTTCAAGAGGAGCACTTAGAAGGAAACTTACGTATAAAAAAAACAATGATTTAGGGTTATCGTAAAATGAATACCTACTTAGTATAAAATTCGTCGAAGTATTAACATGTCACATTCGCTTTCACTGAACGTGTCGTTCAAGGAAAGCGCAGCTTGCACAAAAAGCGCAACAAGAGGCGCGCACGATTCATTTGATCTGACACGAATTTATCCACGCCGCCGCGATCTTTATTTACACAACGGCTATTCACTTTGTCTTGACAAATTCAATAAATTACCCACATCCTCACCGCGGTGTCAGATTTGTTTAGTTTTTATTTCAGCTGCTGGTGTCATGTTGTGCTCGTCCGTATCGAAGACGGCGGCCCTTGAAGGATAATTGTTAATTCATTATTTCATTATACACAAGTGGCGTGGCATCATAATAACTCGATCCCACTGGATTGTCTAAAATTTTAACGTGACGTAAATAATTAGTTGATGACAAATAAGTATTAGTGACGTAAGTAGTTAGTTGATGACAAATAAGTATTAGTGACGTAAGTAATTAGTTGATGACTAATAAGTATTTGTCATCAACTAATTACTTACGTTAATTTTATTACTTTAAAATTTAAGTACATACATAAGTATGTATTTAAACTCTTTATTGTACAAAATAAGTAACAAACACAATTGACAGACATTGAGATTAAGATACAAATATGGTAGAGATTGTGTACGTACACGAATTGCGAGGTGTGACATCCGAAGACACAAATCTAACTCTCGCTTCTCTCTCTTTCCGGATTGTCTAACGAGAAGGGCGGTTAATAGAGGATCAGGAACAATTAAGGCTTCAAACGGCTACCAAAAATACTGGTATTATCCCAGTATGATATACCTACCGATTTGAAGGCCCGATTCCAAACAGGAGCGTGTAGAAACCCAAAATATAGAGATTCGTGTTTACGTACGAGGGCGACACTGAAAGTTTTTAGAACTGGCCACTTGTAAACAATATAATAAAAAAGTAAGTTTAAATTTTGAAAATGGAACTCTTTGCCAATATTATTGAGTATGTATTTCATTCATTTGTCATTAGTTTTACGATGTGGCGGCAAATTGAAAATTGTCTGTGTCACGTCAACATGAATTTAACTCGCGAAAATTTTCGTGCAATGATTTTTTATGACTTTTCGATGTCATTTAAGTCAACAAGAAAGCTATGATAGACTTCGATTGGCCTTTCATGATGAAGCTCCATCTCGTGCGACCATTTACAACTGGTTAAATGAGTTTAAACGTGGTCGCACTAATCTCACCGACGATCTGCGTGAGGGACGGCCTTCTACGGCGACGACTGAAAATAACATCAGTGTTGTGCAGCGTATGATAGAGACTGACAAAAGAGTGATGTATCAGCAGATTCGGACAAGCTTAGGCATCGGTATGAGTCAAGTGCATAAAATCCTCCATGAACATTTAGCGGTCAGGAAGCTTTGTGCGAGGTGGATACCTCATAATTTGACCGAGGCCCAAAAACTCCGTCGGGTTGATTGGTGCCGTGAAATGATTGAAAGATTTAACGGAGGTGACTCAAATGCTGTTTTCGACATACTTACGGGTGATGAAAGCTGGGTTTACTGTTATGATCCAGAAACCAAGAGACAGTCTGCTCAATGGGTGTTTCCTTTCGAGGAGTTGCCAACTAAAGTGAAGAGAGGTCGAAGCGTGGGAAAAAAGATGGTGGCCTCGTTCTTCGGAAGGACAGGTCACTATGCGACAATTGCTTTAGAGGATCAAAAAACAGTTACTGCAGAGTGGTACACTAACAATTGTTTGCCACTTGTATTGGAAAAAGTTCGGGAGAAGCGACCTCGAAGTAGGATCCTTCTTCACCACGACAACGCCTCGTCGCACACCGCCAGGCGAACGATCGACTATTTAGTGACGTCAAACGTGGAATTACTGGGTCACCCGCCGTATAGCCCCGACCTCGCACCTTGCGATTTTTATTTATTCCAGAAAATAAAAGAAAAACTTCGAGGAAAACTTTTTATGAACACCGAGGAAGCAGTGGGTGCGTTTCAAAAGGCCGTCGAAGAGACCCCTAAGGACGACTGGGCTAAGTGCTTTTCTCAGTGGTTCCATCGGATGCAGCGGTGTATTGATGTGAATGGACACTATTTTGAAAAGATATAATAAAACTAACAACTTGCTAGTTTGCTCAGTTTTTGATTTTCTAAGAACTTTCAGTTTGACCCTCGTACCTACCGCCTGTCATATCATTTGCGAAACTACCTACTTATCCATTTTATTAAAAATAAGACAGTTTTTTACGTGTCAACCGGGGCTAATGCGTCACAATACTTTAAACAGCATATTTATCAGATTATAACAAACACATTATGTATCCCTAAAAGCTATAACTTGTGATACAAGTTAGCTTATTTTATCTAATTTCATATTTTAGTGCTATTTTATGGCATTTTTAATAACTTCTACGCGTAAATTACGTGTCTGTAAAAGCTGGAATTTTTAGACGCTATAACCCCAGGTGGGGTGAAAGCGTCTTTTACTAGTATTATGTGATCGGATTGGTCGGAATGATTTCAATCGAGACAATTTTATAAAAGCACACATGATAACGTTTATTATTATGTTGTATGCTAAATTCTAGCCTTATAGTTTAGGGTAATTAGTTGAACAAAAATAATCGGGGCTATAGCGTCTACTTGACCTCATTTCTTATAGACGCATAAAAACAGAGCTCTATGCCACATCTAGTGATCATTTTTGTACTTTTAGTGCCAAAACCTTTAAAAAAATAGCGTTAGTATTTCTAAAGGATGATTTTCTTATGATAATTGGAATTGACGCATTAGCGCCGTAAGCGACCTAGCCCTGGTTGACCTTAACATAAAATTTTAATAACGGTATCAGGTATCAAACTTAAGCTACCATAATGTTTTAAAAATCGAAACCCAAAGTTATGACAGTCTGTTAGGCACTCAGAGGGAGCCACTTTATTGGTACCGAAGCGTAACATTTTTGCAAGTGCCCAATCAGACTGTACTATGTAAGTATTAGTACTTAAAAGCTGATTTAAAGAAAGAAAGAAAGAAAGAAAACATTTATTCGTGACAAAAAAAAACCTAAATAAAAAACAAGAAAAAAAAACAAAAAAAAATAGCTATGCATATTTAGGTATATCGTCCGTAGGTAAGTGTTTGCCATATTGTATATTCCAGCATAAGTTTACGCTTATTCTGCAGTAAGTATATCCATTTCTTGCCCAACTAGTAGATAAACGAGTTCCTGAGTGACAAGTGAAAATAAGGCACTTGGTGCTACCACGGTGGCGCGCGGGCGCGGCGCACCGTCTGCCGAGCGAACGTTGACTCACGCACGGGCTTTCCGCCCGCCCTTCACACAACTCCTTGCACGTCAACAAAGCTAACCCTATTTGTGAAGTATTCAGGCATATAGTTCCATTTCGTCGATAACAAGGGTTTCAGTTAGATGGTTAAGAGTATCGTGCACAGAGTTACTAATTAGGTTCGCTAATACACAACGAACAGTACTACATGTAGGTGTTCTTTTACTACTTAGTCACAAGCATTGAGTTCGAGGTCCTCTTGAAATGAATTTGATTTGTAATGTGTGTTAGTTAGTAATAGGCTATTGCTAGGTATAGTACTAGTAGTAACAACAATAATTACCTACTAAAGAAATATCATAAGACAATTGACACCAAATAACCTAGTCCCAGTAAGCTGTGGTGGTCTAGTGGTTTAATTTATGGCCACTCAAGCGGAGAATCGTGGGTTCAAACCCCGGCTCGCACCTCTCAATGTTTTGAAATACATGTGCGAAATTACATTTGGAATTTACCACGAGCTTTACGGTGAAGGGAAACATCGTGAGATAACCTGCACAAACCTGCGAAGCAATTCTACGGTTTGTGTGAAGTGCCCAATCTGCACTGGGCCCCGCGTGGGAACTACGGCCCTAGCCCTCTCATTCTGAGAGGAGGCCGTGCCCAGTATTCGGATGATGATGATGATGAACCTAGTCCTAAACTAAGCAAATCTTGTTATTATGTGTACCTATAACTAGGCATCAGATAATCATACTTGCATCTTACCACACAAACTGAGCGATACAGGTGTTTTCATAAAAAATGCATGGTCAATTATGGCTATCGCTAACTTAAAATTGTGAATATCATGATTCCTGCTTCAAACCGCCGCACCTCCTCGCCTGCATTGCGGCTGCCTACTTAAGAAACACTTTAGTTTAAAGATAAGACACGGCTGGCAACCCTTACTTAACTTCCTCCTGGCTCTCGAGGCTGAGCTGCGAGTAGCGCGCCCGGCAAAAAGCAATAAATGATGTGCAACAAAAATAGACATCAGCATGTTAGTGTGCCACGAATTAGTTGCAGCTATTTATTAGCGCATTATAGTGCACGCACACGAACAAAACGGCTGCAGAAACAGTCACAATGCTTGAATAAATCATGCGCCCGGCCAGTTGCTCCGTATGCTTCGGGAATTATTCCCTGAGATCACTGACACTCAGATATCAAATAATTGGTTTTAGTTAATTAATTACTTATTTATCATTAACTAGTTTATTCCCGAGACTTCGTCTGCGCGGATCTAGTGGCGCCCTCTACCGGAATAAAAGGTATCCTATGTTGATCCTTGGGGTTCAAACTACCTCTATGTTTGACGGGGGTCTTACGAGGCTAGTTAAGCCTTAACTCTTTCAAACGAATCGGCCAAGTGCGAGTCAAACTTGCGCACCGAGAGAGTTTTATATGTATGCAGACCAAGAAATTGGTTCACTTTGCCACCCTAAGGAGGTAAGCGCCTAAAATCTCAAAGCCTATTTTCACATAGGTACAAATCAATATGATAATCAGCATTATTGTTTTATTTCTTAAGTACCTCAGAACTGTAATTAAAATTGGTAATAGGTACTTAAAATAAAATTAAGCACTTACTTAGTCGACCATACCTGTTTACGCACAATATTAGAAAATTTACAATGCACTTACCAAATTGCTTACGAATTGGGTTTCTTGTAGGATTTCTGGTAATTCCGTACTGATAGATAATTAGTTTTTTACCCGACTGTCTAAAGGAGGGTTATGTTTTTGACATTATACTTATTTTATTATGGAATCTGGTGATTAAGTAGATATCGTTAAATATGCATGAGCCCATTGATACCCCTGCTTCATAGCCTATATTATATTTTACTTTTATTTTATAATGTTTTATTTCAACTAGTAAGTACTATTACATAAAACATAATACATAGCATGAAATATCACAAAGCATAAAATGTGACATTGTTATACCAATCATACCCGTATTAAATTGTCAAAGACTTTATATAATAGTACAAAAAATGTAACAAATGTTTTTCATAACGTGGCGACTTAGATAAATCGCCTTTGTATTGGACAATTTGTTAAGTAATCCCTGCATTTGTTTCAATTATTCGGGCTTCCTACTTAATAGCTGTTTACATTTAAATTGGGAACGGGATTTGCCGAGCCGTGATATAAATTAATGTGCACGCGTGTTCAGCATACTCATTGGACATTTTGTATGATATTCTGCCAAATGAGAGGAGTACTCGTTTCATGTTTAATTTTACACGAATCCCCGCGATAAAACATCGTGCCTTATGGTATGATATTAATTATTTCTTGTTATTATTATTATATAATATAACTAGCTTTTGCCCACGACTTCGTCCGCGTATTTTAGTTATCAGGGCATATTTTTTAACTAACCCCCGTTATATTAGTGACATCTGTACCTATATCTGTGTGTATAGCGAAGTACTGCCGTAAACGATAGGTAACAGATTACTACAGTACTTACTTCGCTATAAACAATATTTTTACCAGTTTTGAAGCCAGTTTATGAAAAGTTCTATGCAAAGCGCGAGAGTAAATTAATTATTTCGTATGTTTCCAGCGAGAACCGAATCTTACTCTAGAACCCGAAGTAGTTATATATTCGAAAATGCACTTTACATAAGTAATATTTTGTAAATTTGGTAAAAGATAAATAAGAACGGATAATCACCTACATAAATTACGCTTCCTTATTTTTAAGTTAAGTAGGTACTGCATAATTATTTGCAAATTTTGTTAACACGTCATTTTAAATCCCAATTTAATTTCCACATTTTAGTTGTACATTTTGTATAAAAAACCCCCTCTCTATTGAAGTCGCCAACAACATACGGATCATTTTAAATTGTGACCAGCCATATTTTTAGTATAGGAATAAGAAAGTCTAATAGAAACTCCCCCCTAATAAGTCATACGCTACTTCTTCTTTCTTTATCTTTGCCTACGCAGATGATCTTTATTTGATATCAGGACCCTGTAAAGTATACCAATTTTCATACTGCTAAGTCCAAAAATTAGAAAATTTCCATACAAACTTTACCCCCCATTTTACCCTTTTAGGGGTCATTTTATCTATTTTATCTACACAGATAATTTTTTAATTGTACCTAATCGATAACTTTTACATCTATTTTCATACCAGTCCAGAAATTTCTATACAAACTTTACCCCCCAGTTTACCCCTTTAGGGAGGAATTTTATCCATTTCACCTACACAAATATTTGTTTATTGTAATCGAAAACTTATTTACCTATTTTCATACTTCTCTAAGTCCAGAAATGAGGAAATTCCATATAAGCTTCACCCCCTCATTTCACCCCCTTAGGGGATGAATTTCTAAAAATCCTTTCTTAGTGCTCACTTGCATCATAAAAAGAACCCCTGTACCAAATTTCAAGTTTCTAGGCCCAGCGGTTTGGGCTGTGCGTTGATATATAACCCAGTGAGCCAGGTTTGCCTTTTATATATATATATAAGATAGATAGATAGATCGGTATGGTACTAATCCCCGCAAAACATCGTGCGTTATGGTATGATATTAATTATCTCTTGTAACTATCTAATACATTTAAATAGTATTTTATGCAACAGTTGTATAATAGGGGTCAAAAAATGTGAGTGGCGTAAGTTACGATGTGAGCGAAGCGAACATCGTAAGAAAAAGCGCCACGAGCTTTTTTTGACTTATTTATACAACGTTGCATACAATACTTTTTCTACGACTACCTACTTAATAAATAAAACATAAAATTAGAGAAAGAAAAATTTAATATAATAAAAGAGTCCGATCGATTCTGTTTTTCGTGTTCATCACATGTACTACCAGCGTACCATGGGCATCTATTTTTAAATTATGCAGCTCTTGTCTGCGACAAGCACCCATGATCCCAAATATTACCGCAACCTGTAACAAAAAGAGAAATTGGAAGATTATTATAATCAAGTTAAATACAAACTTTGCTTACACAGGAAAAACTGCAATATTTATCAAATAAATAGTAAATACATCTCTCACTCAAAAATATTTTTGAAACAATTACGTACCTTGTTGAAAAGATAGATTTGATCTGGTGCTTCATCGATGAATTTCCTTAAGTCGTCCGGAGAAAAAGTTTTCGCTTTCTTTGCATTAAAACCTTCAGATCTTCGTTTCAATAATATTTTGATATGTTAGTTTGGTGGTATATACTAAGCGTCGATTTTAATTTGGAATATTCCACCCACATTGTGAAGATGGCTTAAATTTTCCAATAAAATTTTGGAAATACGCTAGTAATACGTTCTCCGAAAATGACGAGGTCTGGTGTTCTAATCTCCACGACATGAAATTTTTGTAGGATTTGTCATATAGGTGCCGTGATTTAGAAGGCAACAAACTTTCAGTCACTACTTGGGCTGCTGCGGATATTTCTTCGGGCGTAGAAATAATATTTTCATCTGCATCCATGTTTAATAAGTTTCACGTAAACTTGCTAAAAATCACTAAGTTCTATCTTTTAAAACTTTACTCATACTAAAATATTAAGGCAAACCATAATGGCGGGAAATTTTTTAAATGTCAAAAGTTGTCTATGGTGAACTTTGTTTTTAATTGACGTAACTTGCTAGCGACTATTTTGAAAAAAATATGTGTTACTTATGTTGGCAGCTATGAATTATGTTCGGAAAGTTTTTGTTCTATATTAAAACCAAGTAAGTGGCTGCACTTTAGCTTGTCAAAACGGACGAATTAAAAAAAAAGTAAGTGGCCGCAGTATCGTTTTAGCAACATTACGATACAGTGCTGTTATGGGGAATAGACTATAGATTTTGCCAGAGTCTTGTTAATTATGTTCTTATATTAGCGTTGGTGATTAAGTAAGTCACAGATAACAGTATTGGAGTAGAAAAAGAGCATTTATATGTTTATTTATTTCGATGATCTCGGAAAACGGAAATAATGATTTAAATTAAACCCGCTTTGTTGGGGTTTTCAGGGCAAGCATCGCTCTAACTTGCTCACCCTGAGAAAACGCGATTTTTTATTTTCAAATTTTGGCCCGACCACCCGATGGCGAATGTTTGGTCATCCAGGTATAGGTCCTGTAGGTACTATAGTAAAATATAAATAGTATATGCCTAATTTCAAAAATCCTGAAAAGCGGGTTTAGAATCTAATGAAAATGTATGACAGGAAACAATCAAAACCAAGTAATTTAATAATTCTGATATGTAACGCTCCTAACTTATCTGCACAAGCTTTGGCTTTCAAGGTACCAATTTAAGATCTAGGTATACCTATGCAACGTTTACCGGTAGGCGTATTATGCTCTACCGTTACCGCTACCCTGAACCATTTAATAAATGGAAGGCTCTCTCTGATCTTGATTTTAACCGTCATTACTCTGGGTGCGTGTGTCGAATGGTTCATAATTACAGTATCATTCTTCGGTGCGTAATGATGCGTGGTAGTTTACTGCGACACTAACGGGACCCAGCCCCTTGTCTGTTGCTACTGATTGTAACAAATTGAACTTTCTTTCGGAAGTAGGATTATGCCTACTTAAATTTGAAGAAATCAGTACCAGCGTTGAGGATGTGGGCGATATTATGACTATGCACTTTTCTCTGGCTTCTGCTCTGGTCACTCCAGCTTTCAACGTGTCTAGCCTACTGACTTTACAAGCTGTAACGAGCAGTTAGAATGCGATTGTCCATTACAATTCCTGTCACTCTCCTTCCCATAAATGAAAAAAAAACTGCGTGAATAAAGTAAACGCGGCTTAAACTTTAAGGTTTAGTTAAATTAGCGGTGGATCTGGCCGGCGGCGGCGCGGTGCGGGCACGCACGCTGCCGACACAATCATACAGCATTTAATCACCATTAAACTGGAATCAGCACCGCAACGCTGCAGCCGCGTCAGCTCTAATGCTTCCATTCTAAAACAATTTACAATGTTTTTTACTTTCATTTCGATTTCGACGAGCTTTTTACATATTTTGGAATATCATTCGTTTGTCGATCGTTACGTTTAACTTCTCTTCCGTGTAAAAACGCAAATGTAAAAAAATTATAGTGACTATGTGATCAGAACAAGATTATTATATGTGATAAAAAATAAATATGTGTAAGAAATTATAGGTACATCAAATGTTTTGTTTCTAAACAACGTCGTTACCCTAATATCTATTTATAAAAACTTGAAAAAGGTCGGTGTTCAGCGCTTTGTACGAGCGGTTATGACAGAGCGTATCGCTTTGCCCCTCGGCAGGCTCTTTGTCTCCTAGATCGAGATATGCGCTTACAATTAGATACGGGAATTATTTTATTAGATCGCTCGTACACGTGCGCGGCGTGACGAACGCGATAATGTTCCCGGTGCCGAATCGGACAACGGAACAATTACATTCCGCATGAATTACCCATAATGGACGTGGCTACGGAAGCTTTGTGCTCGTAGCACCGTGACTCGATGTTCCGAGTCAACTGCTATTGCGTCGTTTTGTGGCTCTAAACATTTTTAAGGGTAGGTACCTAATGCTAATGTGCTTTGTGCTGGGTGGTCTTTTGAACGCGCGTTTGTATTGCTCGAGGGTTCCCATTCCCACCCAGTGCAGCCGGTGCCGCGCTCTAACGGCGCAGCCTGGCTAATTACCGCGGCTCCGCGGGCCTACATTAGCCCGTGAATGAAAGTTCTTTGGGCCGGCATGAGCGTCATGTCATGACGTCGCGTGCGCGCTCCCTCCTCACCCCATCGCATTACACGAATATCGGTATACGAAGCGAAACAAAGCAATTATAATAGAGCTGCAGTAATATCCGATTCCAATTAGCTACATTGCTAGAAGCACTTGCCAGGAATCACAAAGCACAAAAGGATGGATATAGTAGGTACCTAGTTACATATGATGCTCAGTGGAATCAGGAAATACGATTAAATTACTAATTTTAGGTCAAGAGACAAGTTATATTAAAAAAAACTCAAAAACCACAGAACTCAAATTCCGTAGTCCTGGCCCAAGAATACGTACCTATTGCAAAATAGCTCTATATCTGTAATCTCCTTTAAGGAATAGGTAGAAGGAATTAATTATTATAAATTAAATATATTTTTCCGGCTTTCACTTCGATGAATTATATAATTATATTATCTAACTTATCAAAGGCCTTTCACGTCGAAACGAGCGATGGATCGACGTGATTTTTACCATTGGGATAGTTTATGGGCCAGAGAGTGACATAGGCTATAATGCCCAATTGTTATAATAGTCCAATTAGTTCTAAAATAGTTTTCAATTTTGAAACTGTTGCTAAATATGCAAGCTTTTAAACCGTCACTTCATGAACAATAAAAGAAAAGAAAAACCGCGTAACTATTTTTTTTGCTACTTTAATTTTGAACAGATGGCCGGTCCATGATCGAGCATACGTTTTTAAAAAGTAATATTGTAATTTTGAACAAAACATTGTTTTTTTTTCCTCGCATTCAAAGTGAAAAATAGAGTGTGTAACGCGAGACTATATACCATAATGCCACTCGAACTACTTATAGTCACCCCCGTTCTGCTCGGGAGGCTAAACATCTCGTGTCATTATGGCTTGTTTCAGTCCCTCGTTAAACAATCTACTGTTTATTTCAAAATACGGTGCGTCTAACACTTCAGCGACCGTTTCACTTTCGCGGGGACACACAAAATTGTGTAAGTATATGTATTTACTATTTCTATGTATTTTTCTGTAATTTATTATTATTATTAGTTATTTAAAAATTCTGAAATAGGTAACCTCAAATGAAATACCTATGATAATCCATTTCTGTAGATACCTAATACCGTGCGTATTCAAAAAAACAAAGACGTAACTAAACTATTCACGTAGTAACAGTTCGCGTGTGACAACAATCTATAGATAGCTTATTTTTACTATAGGTACCTACTTACCTATATAATACATTGGGCAAATTCGATTCATACCTACCTACAACATAGCGAGGCACGGCATCAAAGTTCGAACATTGCACGCGCCCCTTGGATTATTGGAAATAACAATCGGTAACGCATGTCCTTGGCAGGCACGACGAAACATCAATGAAATTTAATATTCTGTCTCCGATAACCCAGTTACCGTAACTTAAGCTGTGTATAAAAAGCGGCAAGTACGGCATCCCTCGGCGGCGCGGGTAGTACGGCGCGCCCGCCCGTCCTCGCCACACGTAAGCCTATTTTACTTTCAAACTTACCACGCACGTTCTTCCTTGCACTTTGAACAAGCTTTTCTTCGGAGCTTTGTGAAAATTAATGCGTACCTACTTATAAAAACGTAGGTGTTTAAAATTGGCAACTTATCTTTAAATATTATTATAATGCCAATCTGCTAAATACCGCTATCGCTAATTAATTCCAATTTGTCTCATGACTATACTTACTGGTGACATAAATAGGAGAAAATTAAAATATGTCACACCAGATTTTATTAAACCGTTTGTCTTTGATTGAAAATACAAACTGAAATATAGATGCACAGAAAAACCAGAAAAATAATACCAGCGCTGGGAATCGAACCCAGGTCCTCGGCATTCCGTGCCGCGTGCTATACCGCTACACTACCGCTGGACAACGGTACAGACACCATTTCCCCTATGCACCACATATTTCCAATATTATATTATATATTTATATTTTATTTATATTTTTTTTATTTATTTTTTATATTTTAAATTTAGGTTTTACGGGATGACCGTAAAAGTAAAAAAAAAATGGAATTGAAATAAAAAATACAAAAAGATTCCAAAAAACTTCGTTTGTCTTTGATAGAAGCTAGGTCTTAATTAAATATTAGTTAGTCACTCAGTTCATAGAATGTGCTTGCAATCCGCCTGTGGTGCAATTCAGGTAGGTAGGTATGGAGCCTTGCCATCTTATCGAAGCATTAATGTGTACTACGATCTAGTCTTTGTGTTTAAGGTTTGAGCATAGTTAATTAAACTTTCCTCAAGCATCTTTCATTTGTTTCAGAAATAAACAAAGCAGAAGCGAATGTAATTAGATCTAAAATAAGATTAACAATAACATAAGCATGAGCCTTTTTGTCGATTTACGTCAAATCAAATCGTCAGTAACAAATCTCTCTGAGATGGTAGATAAAATATCCACATCGGTCAACAAAGAAAAAAATCGAGACGATAAGTCAAGGAATGAGGACAGCGTGCTTTTTGAAGATAGGCCGTCGTATAAACCAACATCTTTGGGGTTTGGAGTTCGTTTTTCCCAAAGCCAAGAAGATGTTTATAAAAATATGCCTTCGTCAAGACTTCGTAGCCATATGTCTCTTCCTAATTTGGGAAAAAGTGACGTAGTATTTGAGAAATCTAACGTTACTCGTGATAGTGGACCAAAAATCGTTGAATTAGACGATAAAGATAACGAAAACATAAATAAATCAACTATACAGTCGCTTACTGACAATATTAACGACTGGATTCTGGCTTCCACACATAAACGACCTCACTTTGATGACAACGGAGATACACATCCCATGGATTTTGTAGAATATGTAAAATACTATATTTCAGAGTTAAACATGCCTCAAGAAAAACAACTTTCCTTCATTGTATCTTGTTTTGAAGGCATACCTCTTATGTGGGCTCGCTGTTTTAAGAGTGAATTTAAAAACACAGAAAGTTTCTTTCGAGCATTTGAAGAAGAATTTTGGGGGCCTGATAGACAAAAGGCTGCACTTTATGACATGAAATTGGGAAAATATGATGAGGCGAACCAGCCGATGTCTATGTCAGAATATTTCTTGCACAAAGTGTCAAACTATAGACACCTAAACCCGCCACCGTCTGATCTGGAGATAGTGTACTCGTTAGCAGCGCACTTTCCTTCAGCGGTAGAGTTGGAATTGCGGCTTTCTCCAAAGCCGACTCTACGCGAAGCTTACCGAATGCTGCGTCGCAGGGAAGGCGAGGCGGCGGACTTCCTTCCGAACTACTTGTACGAGATGTGCGAGGCGTTCCAGCGCGGACAGCGGCCGGAGTCGGCGCGTCGCCAGGACGCCGCGCCTGCTGCCAAGCCCGCTGATAAATAATCATACTGATTCAACAAAGTGCTATTTCATGAACACTGTATTTGCACTTGTTACGATCCATAGAAACTTAACGACCATTATGAGCACTCACTTAGACAATATTAAAAAGTTACTTAACTCACGGTTAACTCAGTTACTTACATACCTACCTACTACTTACTTCTTTAATAATAAATAATGTTAACGAATTTTTTTTATTTATTTTCCTGCCTGCTTATTTTGTGCTTGATGTTTCTCTTGTCATGCTGAATGAAAACTGAAGAGCAGTAGCGCGAAGTTCCGAGTAAAATTTGAAAGTGAAGTAGTTACAATAATTTTGGGGATTGGGAGTTAACTGAATATTATTTGTCATTTTGTATGATAATTCAAAGGATTTTTTGACGAAATGGGTCTCAAATTAACGATTATAACCGTAACTGCGGCATAGAATATCAGAAAGCGGATGGGGAAGTAACTGACGCCCTCATTCAATGATTTATTTTTTTATCGTACCCTACGAGTGGACTATCTTCATCTACTTTTCAATAGAAAATTGGTCCATCCAATCCAATAGGTCACGTATCTCCTATCACTATAAGTCACACCACTTGGTGCTTTGGTGTGTGCATCAGTGACGGGGCGCCGTGGCGTGTAAACCCGATTCCTACCGGGTTGCATAACGAATACTTATGTTCCCTCAACTAATGATAGGTATACGAGTACATACACGAGTATGTAGGTACTCGTACATGTACATGTTATGTACGAACATAACATGTGCTACGCGTAGTCAGGTAAGTATTTAACTATTTAACCTTTACAAACGCCATAGTAACACAGATAATACAATATTATTCAATACAAACTTTTTATCGACTAACTCGAGATTTATGTGTTTCCAGCAAGCAGCCATAAGTATATTTACGACTCCTTAATTCGTTACATACTTATACTAAAATCATGACTTTTCACATTCGTAGTATTTTCCAAACGGATCCCTAATCCCTACTGTATGAAAATGAAACGAAAATGAAAAAAAATATTCGGGGCAAGAAAATAAACATAAAAAATAAAAAATAAATAAAATATAATCAAGGCACACGGCAAGGGAAGCTCCTCCTCACCTTACTTTACCGTTCACAGAAAACTCTGTCTGTTATTTCTTATTTGATCGAAGTGTGCTGCTTGTTGGCGCCAATATTTCAGTGGAGATTATAATTTACTGATATATTAAATTTCTGCCAATTATTTTTCGCACATAGGTAAAGTGCGTTACATAAAAAAATGTAGCTATAAATATAACCAACTACAAAAAACCTTGAAAATAATTTTCTACCAGTCAGAAGTCAGTGCCTCAGCACGAGCCAGCAGGAGTGGACCTAAAATCATCTACCTCACCTACAACTATACGAGTAGGTATATTGGGGTTCAATCATATGTGCTGAGGCACCGCCTTCAGACTGGTAGAAAATTATTTTCATAGTTTTTTGTAATCGGTTCTATTTACGTTGTAAATTTTTTTTTCGCTCTTTTCAGTATAAAAAATCTAAGACACAATAGTGTAATGTCAATTGCTCGTCACCTTTTACGAAAAATTGCTTTTTCCGATGCGGAGACGTTCAATTGAGGAGTCCTGGTGCTTCATCACCTGTTCCATTTCACCATATGAATTACGATGAGCTTGAATTGCTTAGCAACTGCGTTAAAGTAGGTAATTGAAATTCAACCCGTGAACTACTTGTTATTAAGAAGTCGCTCCATTGGACAAATTTGGTCTTCATCATCAGTCCCACTTCACCAAATGATGATTTTCAAGAGGAAATGCAGTTAGTCCTAAATATATCGAAATTGCCATAGGCGTTCCTACAATATTTGAAGTTGCCTCGATTTTCCTAGAATCCAATCATCAGATCCTGATTTTTTTGGTGCTTATGGGACCTAATCAAAAGCATTCCAAAACGAACGAAATTTTTTTTTTCAAATCGTATCATAAATGACTCAGTTTTGAGGTAACAAACGTAAAAAAAAAACCGAATTGATAACCTCCTACTTTTTTTAAGTCGGTTAAAAACTACAATTCTAGGTACTTGATGTAGCTGGTTCATGCGAAAGTTCAAGTATCGATTTGTTTTTGTTTGTGGTTCAGCCGTAAAGACGGAGACGAGGGACATAGGTCTACCTACATATACCATATTAAGTACTACGAAATCCTTGAAAATGGCAGAGTTCCCTTGGGAAACGAAAACCATACCTATCTAACGTTGTTGCTAAACAACCTTTGTTTACATCGAAGACAATTAAGTAGTAACGTTAGTGCGTCGACTGACATTTCTGACACATATCGTAGGACATGCAACATTTAATTAATTTCATTGTTTATTATTATTAGTATGTTAATTAACGTGATTGAGTGCGGGTTCATTTTATTTTTCATTTCTCATGCTCTTAAAATGTTACTTTAGTCTCTGCGTATCGGGACTAAAGCTCTTTTTTATTCTCTAGGGACTAAATTTTTTTTTAATTTACTTTGTAAGCCCCTAAACAGCAAACATGGTGTTTGTGAATGGAGGATTTTTAGGCGTGGAAATAACCTCAAAACGACAACTGTACAAAAATATAAAGATAAAACGATATAATTTAGTTTTCATTGTATTAAATATTAAAATTCATTTTATTATGCATGCAGTGTGAAACTGTTGGCTAAATATGCAAGCTTTTAAAGCGTTACTTCATAAACAATAAAAGAAAAACCGCTCAACAAATTTTATTTACTATTTGAATTTTGAACAGATGGCTTGTTCATTAGTTGAGCGTAGGTACGTTTTTAAAAAGTAATATTCTAATTTTGGACAAAACATTGTTTTTTTTCCTCGCATTCATAGTGAAAAGTAGAGTGTTTAACGCGAGACTAAACAACCATAATGCCACTCGAACTATAGCCACCCTCGCTCTGTTCGGGTGGGTAAACATCTCGTGTTATCATGGCTTGTTTTAGTCCCTTATGTTGAACAATCTACTATTGATTGCGAGTTGCGAACTTTTTTATCAGACTGTAATGGACTTCGGTGTATTGGAATGGTATTGTGGAAAATTTATTTAAAACATATGATTTTTTAATGTAAAAAAAAATTGAAAAATTAATTAATTTACTATTCAAATCACAACAAACTGGAGACTAATGATGTTTTTTTACCTCTTTTTTCATGTAATTTACTAGTTAAGCTCCTTTAACGTGACATTTCTAGACTAGTAGAGTAAGAAGAGACTAGTAGAGAAATCATCTTTTAGCGAGCGCTCCCTGAGTTTGGTTTTTACTTTTATCTCAGAATAATGAATGATACCTTAAAAGAAAGAACAATAAACAGGTATGTTTTTAAAAATGATTGAACATTTCAAGAATTTTTTTTTTATAGCACAGAAAAATGACTCAGTTCCAAAATAATACATTTTTAGTAATTTCGATTGCCTCCATTTTGTTTATGTGGCAAGAAAGAGAGTTCATTCGGACCATATATATTAAACTTTCTGCAATAAAAGATTTTGTTTACTAATTAACGCTCATTGGGGCAATATTGACTCGAGAGTACCAAATTCTGGGTATTTTCCTAAAATTTCTAAATTTTCAATAAAAAAAACAAATTTCGGCTAAGTCATATAATGTATGGCTAAAAATGTTCAAAAATACCTAGGCTATCACCCCCTTAAAGCTTTGCACGTAGCTACCAAACAGCCTGTACAATATTCATGGTTACTTATTTATATTGGTTGCTAAGGAGTGATTTGGTTGTCGCAGAGCGTTGCATGAGAGCGAGGGCAATTGGACAGGCCAGGACTGCACGGAGGCGCGTCGCGAAGGCGCGCTGGGGGCCGGGCAGGCGCGCGCGTGCCGCCGCCAGCCCGCCGCCATGCCGCACGTGGCGGCGGCCGCGCGGCTCGCGCGCGACGCCTGCAAGGCCGCGCACGCCGGCGACCGCTGGAACTGCTCCTCCGTCGACCTCGCGCCCAACTACTCGCCAGATTTGCTCACAGGTCAGTACTCTAGTGGAGTGTTTTTCAGACTTTTACAGGACGCGGCCCCCTTAGTTCAAAAAATATTTGGCGCCCCCTGCTTACCTCCACTTTCAGTATTTGTATCTTACAACTATACACGAGTAGAAACTTATTTTGCAATAGATATATTTTAGCTTTCTCAAACATTTTTACTTAGGTATGTTGGTATAGACACAGAATAAATAATGGTATAGACTAGGTAATTCTTTGGGTACCCACGTATTTCATACTAACTCAAGTTAGTACTACCTATAAGTTTTGCTTTTGTTGCGTCTAGCTCAAAAGGTTTTTATTTATTAGTTCCGAGAATAATGAGAGACAAAGGAAGGAAAATTTAGTAGAGTCTTTTAAATCAGTGAGCTGGTATTGTTTGGGGGCGGGCGGCAGAACGGCAGTCCTTCCTTCAGCGCGCGCTGCTCGTTCCGCACCGAGCTCTTTTTATCTACGTGTCACATCCATGCTTATTTACAACTTTGCGGGTAGTTAATTTTCAAATTATTTTCCCTCATTGTTCAAATGGACAAATGCGACTTAGCTATCACCATTTCATAAATACTAAGTATCAGCATTTTAATTTCCGCGTAGGGGAGACCGAAGAGAGTTGTGTGTGACAGAGGAGAGTAGTGACAACGTCGATTTTTATAACTTATTAGCGCGCGTTATCAAACACGCGTTTTGCGAGCTTGCTAGCAGTAAATATGTTCCTAAAAATCGACGATGTACATCTCTCGTCGGTCTCCCTCCCCTACCTATAACTTCTAGCTGTTCTAAATATGTTAAACTAGCCTCAACCCGCGGCTTCGCCCACATTAGTAATAGCTTAATGCCGTCTCGTATAATAAGCCCGTGCCAATTTGGAAATATACGACAACAACTGTTTATTTACACGATTCTGTTATCATGACAATGTAATAAATAAATTTCTTAGAGTTTGGCTTGCAAAAAGGTTACGGTAACAATTTGAAAGAACCACGTTCGCTCTCATAACGTCATCTATTGATTGCAAACGAAGTTAACACGTCATCTTGAGAGTACTATTATATTATTATTCTGTGATCTTGAGAGCCGAGGTATAGTTCTTGGACAGTGCCCTTTATTCTTGTTTAAACTTCAAATATTATCCCACGGGAACACATTTTTTTTTATTCGACTGGTAGCCAACGAGCAAGTGGGTCTCCTGGTGGTAAGAGATAACCACCGCCCATAAACATCTGCAACACCAGACATCACCGGGATTTACATTACCGGGATATCAAGGTAAGTATCTTATGTCTCACTCAATGCAGATTGTTGTCCATTTGCACGCCAAGTTTCATGTAAATCTGTTCAGCCGTTATTGCGTGATTGAGTAACAAACATCTTAACATTCAAACATCTTCACAAACTTTCACATTTATAATATTAATTAAGATAAGATAAGATTTACTTATCCATAATTATCATGTAAAAGTACCCACTGCAGTATCCTACCTACCATTTTAATTACTTTTAACTAAGTACTTCGCTATATTGATCCTTAATTTGAGGATTAATTAAAAGGATTTATAGATTAAACTTGCTATTGTTCTGAAATAGGAAAAAAGAAAATCATTTACTCGTGCGTGACATTACGATACATTAGGTACGAGTAAATACAAGAGTATAACAACAAAAAACCGAAAATAAAAGAAACAGAAACAAACTCACGAAATGGCCCTAACTCAGCATAATGCCGGCCTTGCGCCTTGCAGCCGGCGAAGCCTTTCGTTGGGACCATATAATATTGTAGTAGGTGTAGGTACATACCACGTACGTAACTAATATGAGTAATATGCGTTTTATTTAAAATTTTAACTTAACAATAATCGCCGAAAAAGTGCTTCTGCGGTTAGATAATCACGATATTTAAGAGTACTTATATGTATATAGGTCGCTTTTTGCGAATAAACTGATGTTGTTATGGATGCCGACTGAAAGAGGAACCTTATTGAATAAATGAAGACGTCACGCGATCGTTTCCTTATTCCACGAGGGCACGAACTCAACATTCAACAGTAGATAGGTAAGTATAACTCGTACGGTAGACGCTAAAAAACACAAAACACAACTAGAGCTTGTCTGTGTTATGTCTACCTTTATATTTAAATACCAATAATACGTACTCATCTTAGATTACTGGAGTGTCCCAGAAGTAGAGACAAAATATAATAGAAGGTATATTGACCCGGATAACTCACGTCTTAAATCGAGTTTAGCTCGACTTGTTTCGGGCTAATCCGTAGCTCTTCTTCCTCGGAGCAACGCGACTCAGCGCCTGCTGCAACACGCGCCAAAAATCAATTTAAGACGTGAGTTATCCGGTTCAAAGTCTCACAGTTGCTTTATGTTCAGAAATGAAGGTCTATAATAAAGTGTGTTAAAGTATGCGGATAAATGAAAAATGTAATCATTTACTATTTAATATCAAATTTGCTTGTGCAATGCCTATAAGTACTTACTAATCCAATTTTTCTGAGGTTTCTTGTTGCTCGCCCCATGACAAATTTTCCAGACCTAGCTGCCCCACAAATTTTAGGCCGAGATTTTTTTAGGGTGAGGCCGTATTGCCTCACGTTTCAGACGCTCGCGATTGCCATCAAATAACAGTTTTTGTATGCGAAATCTGTCATATGATTGCGATCGCGAGCGTCAGAAATGTTAGGCAATAAAGCCTCGACCATGCATCTAGGTATGTTTAAAAGAAGCCAATTATTTGGGGTTTTCTGCTCGTATTTAGGATGCCGTAGTCAACTAGGAACCCTTATAGTTTCGCCATGTCTATCTGTCTGTCGGTCTGTCTATCTGTCCGCGGCTAAACTCAGAGACCGTAGACTTCGTTACCTCCCATAGGCGTAAAGTGGGGGTGATTTTTTTTCTCTACTAACCCTAGTGTGGGGTACCATTGGGGAGTTTCAAGACGATTTTTCGATTCAGTGATCTTTTTGCGAAAAATTAAACTTTAAAATGCAAATTTACAAGGAAAATTATAACGGTTAAGATTGCTTGAAAATTATTAGCAGTTCAAGAGTAAATCGCAGCTTAAGGTATAAAATATACCTACCTAAAGTTCCAAAAATATTACTTGATTTTTTCGTAATAGCTGCGGAACCGTATCTTGGACATCTCCGACACGCTCCTGGCCGGTTTTTTTATGTTTACCTTTATAAATACGTACTCGTGATAGATTACTATTTGCACGCGTAGCTATGAAAGTAACGACTTTCCGACCACTTTCCGATTTTTGTTGTTATTAACTGCAGGTTTTAGGCGAAGAGCCAGTTTTTTTGAGTTAGTATCCAATTTCATGTATTGATTGAGTTTAATTGCAGCGAAAGAGCCATCATGCGCTGAAAAAAATCACCTGAAGACTCTCAAATTTAGGGCAAGGTAGATATATTGTCCCCGCCAAGTCGAGCACAGGCAATATTCATCTTTTCTCGAACCATTTCGGCGTATTTTTTCGGCTCTATCTGTAGCACCGAGATGTAGTGGAAGGCTGAAATTCTGCTGATTTGATAAGCAATTTATCATGGCACAAAGATATTAGGTCTAGAATATCTGACGTGGAAACCTGCAAGCCCGTTCAAACTACAAAAGCATCAATTAATTTCCTTGAGTAAAGTGCCTACACGACGTTGAAGTGGCGACCAAAAACAAAGCTCTCGTATTTTGCAGGCGGCTTCCGGCCGCGGACGTCTGCCAACTCCTCGACGTCGCCGACCGCGCTCAAACTGAAAAACTTCACCATTGTGTTCCGTCTTCCTTCCTATTCTATTGCTAACTTTTAGTTACTTACTTAATGCGACGCTACTTCTCTTTTATTTTTTGAATCAAGGAAACAAATGCTTAGCAGATACTATGTTTTGTAAAAACGTGCAGACTTTCTACCCGACTGCCCGAAGGAGGGTTGTTTTTCGGTACGTGGATATGTATGTGTAATTTACAAGTGTTGATCCACTTATAGAGCACAGGTTTTTTTTCTCAAAATTGTAGCATTTTAACAGATTTTATTAAGTATAAACAAGCATTCTATGCATAAAGTTCGCGTACCTACCTACTTACTTAAATACGTTATAAAATCTAAAAGTCCCTTCTCCAAACAATGTAAAAACAATAGCGATAATTCTGCTACATTGCGAATTTGTAACAAATCCGTGAAATTAATCAAACTGTAAATCCTTACGGACAAGAGATTTTTCTACAGAAAACGATATTCTAAGATGTCTTATCTTTAGCCTGTTGAATTAAGAAGGCTATCGATAAAAGATTCGCCTTACAAAGCGATCAGTGGTGAGGGTGGGGGTACAGCGACTCTGACAAAAGATTTAATTACACGCATGAATCAAGCGCAGAGGGTGCGGGCGGCGGCGGGCGCGGGGCCGCGATAAGCGCGCGGCGCACTCACGCGCGATCCGCTGATGCGCCGTGTGATAGCGCTGGCGGCCGCCATTGTTTAGCGGCCTGAGGACGCGCGTGCGGGCTCTATCTTGATTAGATTGCTTGTAATTAAAAAGAAAGGATTTCTCAGTTGTGAATGACCATTCGCATGCCCACCTGTTTCTAAAAGTTGATCAAAGCTATCAGAATACATGAATTAAAACTTGTTTACTAGTGGAACTAACCGATATACGACTTTGCCCTGATGAAGCCATAAATCAGGGCCACTAATTATTATATATTTCGTTCAACTTTAAGTATAGATTAAACTACTTAGTTGTTGCCTGCAACCGTCTGCGTCCCGCCTCAACGTCGCTCTTTCCCGGGATGAAAGTATCCTATGTAAATCAGAACTTGAGTACTTTCCTATTATTCAGGTACTGAAATATTTTATACTCACACGATTATTTTTATAATCGATGATCATGGGTTGAAAAATAACAATGACCAGCTAAAATTTAATTCAACAGTCGAGGTGTGAAGCAATTAGCTCATTGTTTAATTAATTACGAATAATAAATATCTTATTAAAACTATTAACTACCGTATACATTCTACATTTACTATTGAAGTGAAAGTATACGAATATCTACGGGGAATTCCCCGTAAATTTTACGTCAATATAATATGCACTACTTTGGCAATGACAACTTATTACTCTTAAGTCAAAGTTAAAGTAGGTATGAAGCTTATACATGTTTTTAAAAAAGTTTGTAGCGATAATAGACAAAAACGATATAAAGAATGTTAAAAGTTATTATCGGAAAAAAAATTGCCTAAAAATCTAAAAAAACCTATGTAGGTACATAGGTACTATCAGCATTTGTTGATCGTACGGTCAAAGACTTTAATTCACGAGCCACCATGGAATCTTTTCGAAAGAAAAGTCATTACGATTTTCCTTGTTAGTTAATGTGATGTCACTATGACGTTTACTGTGAAATGGTTCCATACTGGCTCGTGAATTAAAGTCCTTGGCCGTACAATGGTACAAGTGAAATATCATCGACACCTGAAGTACCTATTGTAAGGCGGGTGACATTATCGCTGGCATCGTGAGACTAAAATTATTTGCCCAAATAGCTGCTGCAACTATCGGAAGCCTACAGTCAAATATAACAATCTCTATCTACTCGTTATTTAAATTTTTAAAATTTACTAGAGGCAAGTTCGGCTGAAATTCGGTCGAGTTTTTTATTTTTACCGAATGTCCGGCTGAAATTCGTATTCGGTCCAAACCACATTCGGCCCATCTCTAATTTATAGCCAATATATTATTAATATACTAGCTTTTTTTAGCACGCGTGGTATACGGTTATCGCGCGCTGTTCCCTCGGGAACTGTGCATTTTTCCGGGATAAGAAAAATTCTCGTCTCGGTCTTTTCCATTAGTCCATTACACATGTGTTTGAAATCTACCTCAACCAAATCGCTTAAAAAATCAGGGTGCTAATTAGCTAATTAGTTTCATCGAGTGTATGTACCTATATTGTTGATACAGGTACCCGCGAGCAGGCATACGTGTACGCGATGTCGGCGGCGGCGCTGGCGTGGTCGGTGGCGCGCGCGTGCGCGGCGGGCGCGCTGGCGGCGTGCTCGTGCGCCGCGCCGCCGCGCGCGCCGCCGCGCCCGCCGCGCCAGGCACGCGTCTCGCCCGCAGAGCCGCACGCGCGCTTCAAGTGGGGCGGCTGCGGCGACAACTTCCAGTGGGCTGAGAGGTACCTATATTACCATTTTACTATAATATTACGCTACCGGGTGACACTCTTTCCCGGCCCAGATAATACCAACATGGAAATACCGACTCTGTTTTTCGTGTACACACGCCCATAGAAGCTCCTGTCAGCTTCTATGGGCGTGTACACTAAAAACAGGGTCGGTATTTCCATGTCGGTGCTATCCGGGCCGGGAAAGCGTGTCACCCACGCTACCATTTAAGAAAGAAACAAATAGTATGACGAAGAGACGTTTATTTATATCCACCCGAGCCGCAGGCGCGGGTTGATAGTTACCTAAGCCGAGGGTAACATTTATTTTTTTATGAATAAGTTATGGTTAATAAATAATATATAATAAATAATAATGTCTACTATATGTGCGTAGGAATAATTAGGTATACATATGTAAAACCTCCGGGACGGTACATTTACGACGCTAGAGGTATACGTAGTAAGGAGCTCAAACCCAAGGGTACCTGTATACATATAGTTACAATAAGTCAATTATTTAAATGTAGGCAGCCGGCCGGATACTCTTAAATAATTTGTGTGTTCTTTTCAGATTTGCGAAACAATTCTTAGATATGCATGAAATAGACGTTCGCGACGGCAAAGTGGAGGCGTTGTTTGAAACAGCGACAACTACCGAGAGGTCGACTACCACGCCCGAGGCGACGCCGCCGCCGGTCGTGATCCTGGTGGACGACCAGCCGGCGCAGGCGCCGGAGAACGCCAGCGCCACGGCGCGCCCCGCCAAGAAGGGCCGCCGCGGACGGAAGCGCCTTCCGCGCTCGCCGCGGCGTGGCAGACCCACGAGGAAACGGTTCAGACCAAGGTACAAACATCTAAATATAGAAAATTTGACTTCAAGCTGCATTGCTGGGCTCCACAGAAAACCAGCGTTGCTGCACTTAATGTGGGGCAACACATGCTGAGTGGAGACCCTTTTTGGTGTCCTGTCGTGTCACCAAGTATCTAATATAGTTATAGTGCTAGTTTAGTCTTAGTCTTAGGTGGTACTTATGGAGCCAAAAAAATATTTTTTCTTTCTTTCTTTCTTTCTTTCATTAGCAGGATTTAGGGTTCTTTCGCCATTCTGATAAGTTTCTGGTGTTTTAAATGACGGATATCGTTGATGCCATCTCTATTTATTTGAATAAAATAAACAGAGACGGTATAACAGATACACACGGTGCTGCTCGCTAGTTCTGTTAGCTCGAACTTGGCTTGACACGCTACCAGGTGTCTAGATATGGTTCAAGTAAAACAAAACATCAATGAATTTTCAAAAAAAAGAGGTTAAAAATGTCCTATTGTTTCATATCAGAATATGTACTTAATTGAATTTTATTTTATGGTTTTAGGTACGAGTTCGAAGAAAGGAGTTCTCGATACCGTAACCTGGAGTACCGCATGGCTGCGGACGACCCGCGCTTCGACCCGCACGTCGACTTGCGCACGCGGCTGCTACGCCTGCGCCCTCTCATCGCCTCCGCTAATCTTATCAACGCTCGCTTTGGAAGAAAGGTACGGCCAAACGTTTTTCATTGCAAAATGGTTTTTTTTTTAATTTCATCAAAATAACAACTGCTGCTTGCATATAAACCGCTGCTTCAAACACAAAAAAAAAACATTTGTTAGTTCTTTACCTCAAAAGCATATACATTCCTTGTAGCGATTTACTGAATCGCATTTCATCTCGAACTAACAAAATTTCAATTGAATCTTGTGCTTGACGCAATTTTTCGCGAAGCTTTTGTCATTAATATAACTCGTTTGTAGTATCTCATTTTTCGTGTAGTATATTCCAAGACGCATTTCGCCGCGAACGATATTTGAAAGAAAGAATGAAACGAAAGAAGACATTTATTCACATTCACAAAGACAAACACAACAAAATTTAAAAATAAGAATAATAAGTAGAGTAGACAACCAGATGGCCTACTAGTTAGAGAACCTGACTACGAAGCTTGAGGTCCCGGGTTCGATTCCCGTGTCGGATCAGATATTTGTATGAAAAATACGAATGTTTGTTCTCGGGTCTTGGGTATTTAAGGACTGGGTCAATTGGTGTGAATTGTCCCGTGATATTTATTTATTTATTATTAAGATTATTAATTTTACGTACGTTAGGTACCTACGAGTACTGTTACCTAATTATAACGACTTGTAAGTCTTGGGGTTCATGCCCGAGCCCCAGGCCCCAGGCCCCGATCGAGCCTAGTCCGCCTCTGGCCTCTTCTATGTTTCCGCTGGCCATGATGATGTTGATCTTTTTGTATTGTTTGCAGGCAGTGTCGTCGGCGATGCGCACGAAGTGCACATGCCACGGCGTGTCGGGGTCGTGCTCGGTGCGCACGTGCTGGCGCGCGCTGCCGGCCATGGCGCGCGTGGCGGCGGCGCTGGCGGGCGAGGCGGCGCGCGCCGGCCCGCTGCGCCCGCGCCGCGCGCGCCACGCGCGCCCGCGCCTGCGCTACGTCACGCCCAGCCCCGACTACTGCGAGCCCGACCCCGCCGCGGGATCGCTCGGCACGCATGGAAGGTACGCCCTTCAGCCTGATTTCTCATTACGACAGCAGCAAGGCAGGTCTTAGGTCACAGAGAGGACTCATTGGTGACTTAGTTTAACTTACATCGACCAATTTCATAGAGGTCTTGTGTAAGTACTGTCATGAAGCCAATCGTACAGTTCAGTCATGACCCAGGGTGGAACCTTTGTGCTACTAATGTCATGTTAACATCTCTACTTTTGTGTAGAGATCATAGTGAAATTGATTATTAAAAGGATGACAGCAGGAGTGATTGAAGTCTAATATATAAAGTATCAGGTAAGGTAAGTGAAGAAGACGACTATAGGTCCACCCTGCTGGCTCGTGCTGAGGCACCAACTTCAGTTTCGTCCCAGCCTATATACGTCCCACGGCTGGGCACAGGCCTCCACACACAATGAGAGGGCTTGTGCCATAGTTCCCACTTCAGACTGGTAGAAAATTATTTTCATGGTTTTTTGTAGTCGGTTCAATTTTTTGTTATAATTTTTTTTTAATGGAATGTCCGATTTGAATAATTCCAAAAATAATATGCAGGTATTGATATTGAAACAGTCTTGAACATGAAATGATTTATTTATTAGATAAGTATGATTGCAAAGGGATATACCTACATGTATGTATAACATGGTCTAATTTCGGTCGGCATTTCGATCAAATTTTAAAACGTAAAAAGTAGTTACAGTGACATAAGCACAGAATAAGCAATAGTGACATAAGTGTAATAGTTGGACATATGGTATCGCCTAGTTTTTTTATAGATGCTGCTACGAAAAGGAGCCCGTGGGACTTATAGCACCTAATGCTAAAATCTAACCCCCTTATTCATAAACGACAATCAAACCTATTTTAGTTAAAATGCCGCTAAAATTCGTTTGTCCTTATCTGTCACTTCGACATTTGTATTTGTTAGAAAGGGACAAAGCATTTGTTAGTTAACATAGGCTTGTTAAGTTTTATGAATAAGGGGGTAACAGTTATCGTGTGATGTTAGGCGCTGCAACGCGAGCGCGGGCGCGGCGGCGGGCGGCTGCGGCCGGCTGTGCTGCGGGCGCGGCCGGCGCGCCGTGCGCAGCAGCCGGCTCGAGCGCTGCCACTGCCGCTACCACTGGTGCTGCCGCGTCGACTGCCAGCTCTGCCGCATCACCACCGAGGAACATTACTGCAATTAACACTGCAACTGACTCTAATTCACGATGGTTACAGAACATTTATAATTTCAACCAGCAGCGTTTTGTACAGATTTTTGAGGCTTGCTATCCTTATTTTAAATAGCCGATGTCAATTTTTTATTTATTTAAAGGTTATGTTTCCACATTTATCCCAAAATATTTATTTTTATAGCCGAATAATGTGTATGTTCTTCTGTCTGTTCTAAAAAAAAAGTTATAATACTAAACTTTACCGAAAGGGCACAGTCTTTATCGAGACCGTACGAGTACGAGTTAAGCATTAGAATAGCATAAGAGAACACTGCAGCACAACGCAGACGATGACAGAATTTAAAAGAGTGAGTTAAGAGCGTTTATTACGTAAGTGCAAAACCTCGTCAAATTTTATATCAGTTCAAACATTTTTTTTATTCTATTAAAAAAGAAATAGTCTTATACGATATTAAGTATTAATTACCTATTAGCTCCCATATCCCGTGGGAATTTCGCAAAACCAGCTCTTGTTTCTACATCATGAACTGGATTTGGTCAGGAATTTTATTCATTATACTCACGGAACAGAAAAAACTTGTTCCGTGATTACTCGCATGTATTTCGTTAAGATAACGTGTCAAATTAAAAATTGTTTTCTTTTTCTGACATATTTATACCAAAGGTTTATTTAATGCAGATTATGGACTTTTTAGACAATACACTAGTCATGTTTTATAAATACCTACGTTATGTCGCTGACATAGCAAAACTTTAAACTACCACGAGAGTCATACATAATTAGAGCTGGTTCCCACTTGTCGGATGTCGGGCCGGATTTTAATCGGATGTTCCAGTGGCAGAACATTTTGTACTATTTACACTTGCCCAACACGATTTTATATAAAAACCGGCCAAGAGCGAGTCGGACATGTCCAAGACACGGTTCCGTAGCCATTACGAAAAATCAAGTAATATTTTTCTGAGGATTTCGTATTGTGTACGGAATCCGCCAAGTTTAGGTAGGTTTTATACCTTAGGCTACTATTTACTCTTAAACATCTTAAACGACTAATAATTCTCAAGCGATTTTAGCCGCTATAATTTTCCTTGTTAATTTGATGTATTTACTACCTACCATCCTGAACTTTAAAAAAAAATCCACCTAACACTTAATGAAAATTTTCACTTTAAAGTTAAATATTTCGCAAGATCACTGAATAGAAAAATAGTCTTGCAACCCCCCAATGGTTTTAAAAGACACTTAGGGTTAGTCGGGAAAAAAGATCACCCCCACTTTACGTCTATAAGAGGTACCATAAAAAATGTTTTTGTAGTTTTTTTATTTTACTGCTTTGTCGGCGTAACTGATATGTGTATTCCAGCCAAATTACAGCTTTCTAGTACTAACAACGGTCTCTGAGCGTAGCTGCGGACGGACAGACAGACTGACAGACAAGCATGGCAAAACTATAAGGGTTCCTAGTTGACTACGGACAGAATCCTAAAAATGACTGACAACCAACAAGTGGGAACGGACTCTTAAGGCAGGACACCGGATTACTCACGTACCTATGTACTCGTATTATCGACCGACTATCGACAGTTCGCGACGCAATCCATGACTATCTTAGATACTTACGTAACTGTCAGACTGTCGGTACGCGGGTGATTCGGTGCCTTACATTAATATGAAATTAACTTTTTTATATTATAAATAAATTAAATTTTAAAGTATAGGATGTAGGTTGTAGTTATATTAAGTATTATAGTCGGACGGGTAGAATATGACATGGACGTTTTAAAACCACCAAAAATATTAATAAGTTATGTTTTCTGTACTTAGAATAGAGCTGCGTCCATTAATCTTTTTGATAACTTTGACTTTAGCAGTTTGTAGTTTTAGTTTAGACTGTATATCGACAATAAAGTGTTGTTACTGTGTTGTAGAATTGTAATTTGTATCGTGATAAGAGGCTTAGTGTATTGTAACGTACCTACCTAAATGAACTTTACCATCGGTTGTATTTTATTGCGAATAATTAAGATTCAATGATGACATTGAAACATGAATAAGTAGGTATTTTATGTAGGAATTTTTAACTTTCCTCGAATAAGCATAGTTTTAATCTATAAATAAATGAGCAAGCTTTGGATATAATTACATGCTTCGGTAGAAGTTAAACTGAATTCTATCATTGCAATTTGAAAAAATCATATTTAGGCACCACCAGTCAAATAAGTGGTCTATCAATGTTTGAACAAGTTCCTATAAAATGAATATGTCGCTACAGTCGAACTTTCAACTAGACACGTCTAATTCGCACTATTTTTTTGTGACTTGCAAACCATTACCAACTTTAGGGAGGTAGACCATTATTTGGCTGATGGTACCTCTTATTCAGAAGAAAAATGGTTATCCTCTTTTAGCTAAAATATGTTTTGTCTAAGACAAATGCCAAAACAATAAAGACAAATATATTTTAACTAAACACAAGCTTAGTTTTTACAAGTATTATTACTTGGTCCTTTGTATGTATAAATAAAGGTGTGTCCTTTAGGCCATCGAGTATTTAATACATACTAAACGTTGTAAATAAAGTTCGTACTTAGAATACATTTTTTTTATTACTTAACGCTACCCAAGTACCCGACCCTTACCATAATAAGTAAGTACGTTCCTTTCCACTCGGGACTTATTACATAGAGCAGAGATGAAGTTTATATTGTGTTAAGCATAAGTAAGTGAAAATTGCGAACGTTTATAACTTCCGTAGAATGTTATGACATGTGTCGCAACTGGTTAATCATTCTGTAATAAATATACAATAAGTACCAAAATACCCAAAAGAATATTATTATACGTGGAAATTCCCAAAAATTACATCCTGGTATTCATTGACGTTGCATTAAAAATAAATGTGCCAAATGTCAGGATTCTGAGGAGCCCGCAGTTGATATTTATTCCCGGAGTTGAGATTTATCTTTATTATATTTATTATATAAGGAATAGCGGGCTAAAAAGTAGCCCATGTGTTATTCTAGACGTCCAGCTATCTACATACCAAATTACATCCGAATCCGTCCAGTCGAACCGTTACAGCGTGACGGAGTACTACGCACAAAAGAGCACGCGCGCATTGGCACGGACAGACACCACTTAGACACGCACGTACGCAAACAAACGAACACGCACGTGCATATGAATGTACGCACATACACACGCACACATATGCACACTACAAACTTTCGTATTCATAATTATGCCGAGCAATGGGTACAGTGTAGTACAATGTAGAGGTCGCTTCTTCACGCTCATACTCATAAGCTAGTGCAACAAAATAAAACATAGTACAGAGTTGACAGGATTTATTTACATTAAGACTTTGTGATCTGATTACATGACTTTAGCAGAATAATTAAGAACTGGGATGATTAAATTATGCTCACAGAATTTTCACAGCTTATAGCTTACCTACTCAATAGATTCAACGGCGCAATTGTATCACTTACGGTTGAGATCTAGCGACGTGAACGCAAGATAGAATTTAAACGTATAATTCGTTCATTTCTGTTATGCTACATTTACACCCTTGCCGAGGCTTGCCAAGTGTCTACAAACTCTAAGCCCAAATATACAAACGCTTGAATGCCATTTACACGCTTAAGACACGCTAGCAAACTCGTCAGTGTATTCCAGACAAGCAAGCATGGCAGACGTAGATCTCGAAATTGCTTCGGCTCTTGTGTTGAGCTTGACATATGTTTATTTAAAGAAAAAGGATAAAATTTCTTTGATAGTCGAAGCACTCATAATGGTCAATAAAATTTATTTAACATGTACGTTGCGTGAGCGTGAGCCTGAGCTCCTGGGCGACACTAAACACGAGCCAACGTGTAAACACGTGCCAAGCGCTTGCCGCAAGGTCCTTCGATTTGTGTTGAAAAACCGACACCGACCCGGATCGGCGGCAAGCGCTGGCAAGCTCACGCAAGCCTATCCAAACGGGCCGTTTACAATCTTGTGCTTGTGAGAGCTTGCCGAAACTTCGCAAGGGTGTAAATGTAGCATTAGGCATTACGATAATATCATCTTCACAGACCAAGCAACAACTGAGCGCCCGATTTGAAAGCATTACAAATTCAGAAATCGCGATCGAAACTAACACAATCGTCAATCTAATAATAATAACGAAATACAATGTCTGCAATGATGTTTTACTCTCTGATCAAATATTATTTACCATTTTAAGCGTAGATTTCTAAGGGTGAAGCCAGACAACTGTAATTTTTTGATTTCTGTTTTGAACCGAATACAGCAGATATTAGGTACGCGACAGACAAAACGCGGCACACAGCTCAAAAAATTACACTCGTCCGGGTTCTCCCTAATAGTAATTGGATGCAAATTGTTTATCAGCTAACTGCAAAAAATATGTTAAAATAAGTCTATGACCATCTCGTACGTACATCCTGTGTATAGATTAGCTTTCAATGTGACGTTCAGTAGTTACTGTTCCGGTATCATAGCAACATTTTCTTAATTATAGTTACACTTAAGTCGTCAGTACAGTTATACTGTGTGGTTCAAATTATTTATCACTCAATAAAACAAAACGATTTTACAGCCCAATACCTATAGAAAAATGTGTTTTAAATCCAGCAAATTATAACTAATAATTATTACAAGTTTACTTCTTGACGGCTAGCAAATGTAACAACTGACAAAAAAGAACAGCTTTAACAGTAGTACTAAAATTATTGATTGACATGGTAATTATTTATTTTACTTTGCTTATAATATGGTTTCATTTAAGTTCTTTGTCAAAACAATCTGTTGGATCATCGGCCCCTTATACGCCAAAAATACCAGTTTTAGTGCTTCAATTCGACACAATTGTATGTCGAATTGTAGCACTTATATGTTTTGTGGTGTGAGGATGGACTAAATTAGCCAAACTCACAGATACATGCATATAATGTTTAAACATTCTAAAGCGTGAGCAAAAAGGTGCAAAATTGAACTTACTGTAAATCATCTGCCTGAGGCCAGAAAATTACAGTCCATTTACTGGTCTATTCAAGATTCACCGGCGAGAGCCGTCGCTACAGTTACGTAGTTAACATTCCATTACATCTCTACTGCATACAAAGATACAATGACCTGCTGAAAAAGTTTAACCTTTTTCCAGGCACAGTGCATATACCGACCACATACATTAACACAAATATTCGACCTTATAAAATTTACAATATGGTACTAAAATAATCAAAGTCGTTAAAATATTATTCGTCTTTTAATTAATCCCTCACTGGTAAACAATATAAAACTATGATTCATTTTGCGCTAGCTTATCTAAATTCGCGGGGCCTGGAAAAGGGTTAATTTACAGAGAAATGACAGGTTAAAAATGCTCTAAGTTATGCACAGCTGGCCCGCAGAAATAATGCAACTTCGATTGTTCATGATGACATTCATTATTAAATCGGTATACTGAAGATATGCTGCAGTCAGTATATTGCTCACAGAGCGTGAAACGAAAGATTTACTCCCACACTTTGCACATTTATAAACATCACCATTCAATAAAATCAATTTCACATTAAACGCATTCTAACTTTAACTTAAATACTAAAGCTTAAAACTCATGTTGGTTTAAGTATGTGAGGCGTGTATTGTTTATTGAAAACAGGTTTAAACATCACATGATAGGTTTCAATTACTTTTTCAGCCATAGACATACAAACATGAATACTTACAACAAAGTTATGCGGTGATTACACACACAGTCGTTCACCTAACGCCGAACTTGTTTCAAATTACTAAGACCAACGAGCGTCGTCTTATACTGCCTTCTTTACACTTTTGTGGTCGCCACACGCAGCATGCGGCGAACGACTTAATGTAATTGCCGCTTTACAGTACAAAAGTATAGTTTTCACCAATCTTGTTTTTACACTCTTACTGGAGTACCGCTGACTATCAGAGACTCTAACAATGTGTATTTACCCTCTCAGGGGTGAGCCACGTCAAATTTAGATTGTCATAATTTTGAATTTATTGGCAATCAAAAAAAGTTGAAATTTGCTTATTCATTCATTTATTTATTTATTGCAACGATAGTATATTTATAGGATATCAGGCATAATGTACAAAATTTTATAGGATATGCCTTACGTCGAGGATAGATTTATTTTATTATATTAAAGGTGTAAACACGTAAAAAACGAAAGAACAAGATAATATCAAGTATGTTACTGACCGGTAGTTTCAAGCGCAGTTAAAGTGCTAGATTACACATTCGCAGGTGTGTGGTAGTTATTATTACATTGAGGGCCACTTGCACAGTTCAGGGTTAAAAAAAAAGTAGTTAACGCGAGTCTGGAATGATATTTTCATTCATTGTGATACTACTTAACTCAAGGTTTGCAGTTAACTCGTGATTAGTCATCAACGGAGGTCTGCGCAAACTCGCCGAAGAAATCTTAAATTTATTTAAAAATATTTACTTACATTAAAGTAAGTTAGGTAGGTACTAAAAGTTGCTGTTAGGTAGTAGGTATTTTGAAAAGCGGAGAATTGCACATGGAGCAAAACTGATTAAAAAAAATACCGCACATCACAAAAACCAACATTAGTCGTACCATTGAATTATTAAAAATTACCTCATCATAACTCAGTGTGAGCGTCGAAGTGACTACCTGTAAATTGAAAATCAATATTAAAATATCTATTTATTTATAGAGAAAAACATACGATATTAAAGCTACCTAAAAGGAGTAACGGCAACACCCTTAATTGATTTCTCGTTACATCGTGATACACGAGATGCCCACAATTCAACTACGATTTCTGCTGCAAGCACACGTGACGTTTGTGCATGCTGCTGACTGTCCGGACCACGCCTATAACCGATAAGGAACTATGGTAAATGTTACCTGATTCACTTCCCGTCAAGCTCGGATCATGAATGATGCTCTCGATTTCCTGTAAAATAATGAAATGATGTTTAGACAATACATATTACATTTAGGGGCTTTTTCACCTTCCATTGATTAGTGTAAAGTGACGGTTAAATGTGATGCTGTCTCCGTCTATTCGAATAAAACAAATATAGACGGCATCACATTTACCGTCAGTTAACACTAATTAATGGATGGTGAAACAGCCACTTAGTGTGTCTATTTCAAAAGGTTCCTAGATGTTTTGAAAACACAATTGGACGCGGTAGGTGGCGCAGCTATCGGTTTGTTATCATATTGAATGTAGTGCTGCTTTTCCAGGCAGGACAACGTCTGTCGACGACGATATAATATTTTCATAACAATATGCAGGATATCATCGAAGATACCAACAACGGCTAATGCCACGTATCTGACTAGAATTAATTTTTGCAGGAGAGTAAAAATCAAAATATCTTGGCGTTCATATTACACAGCCCTGAAATCACAATTTTCTGCATTTTGTAGGTTACGCGGCATGCAAACATGGCCTATCCGGTGTGAATGCGGGAACTAAAAAAGTACTGCATCTAGTCTCATTTGTTTTAATACGCAATATCGGTGAGTTTATGTATAAAAAATCTGCTGATTTAAATAAAAATCCAAAATATAGACTTTTTTTTATTCAACTGGATGGCAAACGAGCAACTGGGTCTCCTGATGGTAAGTGATCACCACCGCCCATAAACATCTGCAACAGGGGTATTGCAGATGCCTTGCCAACCTGGAGGCCTAAGATGGGATACCTCAAGTGCCAGTAATTTCACCGGTTGTCTTACTCTCCACGCCGAAACATATCAATGCAAGCAGTGCTGCTTCACGGGAGGATTAACGAGTAAGATGGTGGTAGCAATCCGGGTGGAGCTTGCACAAGGTCCTCCCACCTGGAAAATGCGTGCTTAAGACGCGAAACCGTGTGTTAAGCGGACGAGGGGTTAAGCGAGGAGCTCCGTGCACCTGTTCGTGGTCGGCGGCCTGGTAGAGGCCGCGGCGCACGCGCGCCTGCAGCGCCTTGATCTCGGCGTCGTACTGGCCCCACTCGGGCACGATGCGCATCGCCGCCGACAACTTCGCCTCCTTCGTCTGCGGGTTGTTGCACTGCAACACGAACAGATACACGTCAAAACGGTATATCCCTTTGTATAAAGCTGCATAAAGTTCCTTGCCGTACATATTTTTTACGATTGTGTCTCTAGAAAAGTTAGGGCATGTTTATGACACGCCAGATCAACTTAAATACAGCTCCGTATTTAAAACCATAATCTTGTTCGACAGATTACTAAAAGAATTTAGATATGTTAATATGATATGTAAAGTTATGCTTCTTTTTTATTTATAAACGTACTTGATGGATTATACTGACGTTATTCAAAGTATTTTATGATCCAAAAAATAACCATCAGTTGACAATCACTTATTGCCAAACAAAATCGCGGTTAGCCAATATCTATTAAGTTAGCAACTTTGAAACATTCACAATTTGAACAATAATATAAAGCTAGCTTAATAAGTTTTGTACCCAAACACACTAAAATTTCAGAAAAAAAAAGCTTAAATACGGAAGCGAGGACAAAGAGTTGATTTATAGTAACAATTTTTTTAAGCGTGGTGATCTTACCCTTGTATAAGGATAAAAATCGACCAGCAAGATTAAATTACCTTTATAATTATATAAAAGTATAAATGTTAAGAATGTGAAAACATGTATTTCTTGAATCATTAATGTTTGTTATATGCAAATGAAATTGGACACGCATTCACGCAGTGTTACAAGTCGTACATATATGCAGACGTATTTACGTCAATCATCTTATGAAACATGAAAAAAACCCATCTTATACACAAAAAAATCTCACGTGTCTTTGTTGCATGACAAGAAGTTTTCAGAAACGGAGTACAATTTTTTTCCTAAAGTATTCGACGAGCGCGTATTAAGCACAGTAGAATACGCACCGGACAAATCGTTACTCACTGGTCTGAATTAGTATAAAACATTACTTTGACCCTAAAAAAGACACAATCAAAACACAATTTATGTAATACTTACACTGTTGAATGTATACCTGACAGAAACAGATTATTTAAATTTCCTACGAACATTTTTGATAAAAGCCTGAAATCAAAATTACCAAGTCGATAGTTTTAGCGTGCGGCTTGGAGCTCTCGTCGCACCAGGTCTCGCACCACAGCCACTCTTGCGGCAGCGACTTGATCGCCACCTGGTGGATCATGTTGTTCGGTAGATCTTGATCTGTCGGATGAACAAAAAAGTTCAGGCACCACCACTCACCAAAATAAGTTAAAACAGATGTTACTCTTTTGATATTTTGACTATCACCCTGTTTTCTAGTCTAAACTCAATTGATTGATCGCACCTTGATCGGACATTTTACTCTTTTAAGTGATTTTCATTCATTCATTCATCCCAGCCTATAAACATCCCACTGCTGGGCACCGGCCTACGATCAGAATGAGAAGGCTTGGGCTGTAGTTCCACGCGGGCCCAGTGCGGATAGGGAACTTCACACACATCTAGTGATTTAAGAAATTTCAAATTTCTTTTTTTTACTAACGAAAATTTTGTAATTTTACCGTCGGATTGTAAGTATCGTAAGCTAAATTTTAATGACGTACTTCCTTAATTATAAAAACTCGTTAAGCTTTTTTCAGAAGTTATCAATCACTTTTCATTCTTCACTATCACTTTAATAATAGTTCCCCTGGCTAGACAAAACGTTTCTTACAATCAGTCTATAGTCTCAATACTCTATCATCCCAGCCTATTTACGTCCCACTGCCGGGCACAGGCCTCCTTTAAAAATGAGTGGGCTTGGGCCGTAGTTCCCACGCGGGCCCAGTGCGGATTGGGAACTTCACACACACATTGAATTGCTTCGCAGCTGTGTGCAGGTTTCCTCACGATGTTTCCCTTTACCGTAAAGCTCGTGGTAAATTTCAAATGTAATTCCGCACATGAATTTCGAAAAATTCAGAGGTGCGAGTATGATACAGACCGAGATTGGAGAGGCTGTTGGGGTCCTGACTGAGCGCCTGGTACTGGCCGCGCAGCCGGTCGCCGGCCGCGATGCGCCGGAACCGCTTCAGGTCGACCACGTACAGCGCGCTGATGTGGTAGCTGCGCCCTTGCAGGTGGTTGCGCCAGTAGCCTTGCTTCCAGAACCTGACCCCATACGGCGGTGTTAAGGAGCGTTGAAACGTATTCCTCAATAAAAGCTATATTGTCTAACGCACACAATGGTTTTTTTCGATTCTTTTTAGGGTTCCGTACCCAAAGGTTAAAAACCGGACCCTATTACTAAGATTCCACTATCCGGCTGTCTGTCTGTCTGTCACCAGACTGTATCTCATATCATGATCATGAACCGTAATAGTTAGACAGTTGAAACACTTGTAATATTCACAGAATATTAAGTTGTATATTCACTTAAAAAAAAAAAAAATGCGACGAACAACTCACAAACTATAACAGTTGAATTGAGAATCTCCTCCTTTCTTGAAGATGTTTAATAACACACAAAAGTATCTCAAGAAGAAAAGCAAGCGAGATCGAGAGCGAGAATAGTTGCCACATACCTAAATCCTTCCATCTCCTTTCTGCTGTCGCAGAACGGCGTGTAACCGTAGGGCGCACCGCCCAAATCCAAGTCAACTAGCTCTTTCAAATCTGCTCGAACGATCTGTGGAAACAAATAAATAAAACATATAATCCTATTAATATTACAAGTTATTAAAGAACAAAATAACTGGTCAAATTTGCATGAAATTTAGTACGTACCTGACTTAGCACAAAGACTAGTTTTTAGGGTTCTGTAGTCAACTAGGAACTCTTATAGTTTCGCGAGGTCTGTCCACGGCTAAGCTCAGATACCCTTAGTACTAGAAAGTTGTAATTTGGTAGGAACTCTATCTTAGGCGTGTCCGACCCGCTCTTGGCCGGTTTTTATTGGGATCAGAGACCTATTTATCTAACAAACGGCAGCTCGTAAACGCATCAATCATCGCCTTCTGTTGCAATCTCATTCCACTGGACAGAATAATATTTTACTGTTCTTTCATGTTAAATGAATAACTCAATGTAATTTTTTAGGTATTACTAAACTATTATAAACTCACGAGAACTGAGTAAAATCGCGGAATCTCACCTGCCAGATGTCGCGACTGGTAAAAATTAGTACAGTATAAAAGCTTGCCTGATCAGCGTCAACAAAGATGATCTTCTTGACATGCAACGGGAACAAGACGTCGAGGAACAGGATCTTGTAGCCCCAGATGGTCCGCTGGCGGTCGCGCTGCCGCTGCAGCCAGCGCGGCCACTGGTACTGCACCAGCTCGTACTGGAAGCCGTACTCTTGCGCCATGTACGGGAGGATGTCCTGCAACAAACGGAACTTTCACTACACTGGCTTGTTTATGTAAAATAGAGCTGCGTTTGACCAGTCACGTCTGATGGTAAATGAGGATGTAGCTTATGACGGAGCACGCTTGCTTAATCAACTATTCTTAATATTAACAGTAGGTATACATAAGTAGTAGGTAGCGGACGCTATCGCAAAGGACTGGGAACCCAACCAGTCACGCCCAATACATCAATGCGCTTTGAAGTGAGCCACGATCATGTTGAGGTCTAAAATCGTTTACTGCGACGATACGAATAGCTCACTTCACAGTCACACAGTAAGTACGTTGTAAATACAGAATTAATTTATTTATATGTTACCCCTTGTTATTGTCTGTTCTATTATGTATTTACTTATCGTTCCATGGCTCACCTTGAGAGACGGGCTGAGATAGTTCTTCAAGAACCAAAACTTGACGGGCGACTTGGTGTGTTTGAGCACGGACAGCATCATGATGCGGAGGAAGCGCTCGTAGAGGTGCCCCGACGCGACCGAGAACACGTTGATCGGCTCGTCCTGGCTTTCCGGCTCCTCGCCGCCTCCGAACGAACTACCCAACAATATTTTATTATAACTAGACAAGCTTGTGCGTGACACGTGTTAGAACCCCGTCTCAATAATTTGCCGCACTTAAACTTAATAAGGACAGTAAAGGCTCCCTGGGACAGGGTTCCACCGAGCGCCACATACGAACTTGTCAAGATAGTCTTTACAGTGTAGTCTATACTGTAATTTAGAATGTAGATCCACTATACATATCAAAGTCAATTTGAATGACTATTTTGGTTGTTTCCAGGTATTTGATGATCATATCAACTACGTTATATCTAGATGACTTTGACTAGCTTCTAACGCCCAGTCCTGTATAAAGGATTTATTGTAATTTTAAATCAAACTCCATCATAAATGACAAAGTTTGATGTTTATAAATCAAAAATTTTACTTGGGCGTTAGGAGGTTAAAACCTGGGCAACAACCGTTAACAATCCGTCTTTTAAATTCGGTTAAGCTTGGTAAATTGATAATAAACTAAATAAAAACCGCGCACCGGCGAATTTATTACCCTTAACAATCTGTTTCAAATTAGTGCGTATATTACCTGGTGATAGAGCTCCACAAGCCACCGGTGTTGTTGTCCTCTCCGTCGACGAGCAAGTCGTGGTTCTGTTTGTCAGGCTTCTTGCTGACGCGCAGCTTGACCACGTGGCTACGGAACGAGCTCATCAGCACCTGGATGTCTTCGCTGCCCGCCGGCGTGTCGGTGTTTTCATGCCTGCACCACATAATGACAAAGCTAATAGCAGCCTCGATCGCAGTGCAAGATTTAAAGGGGGGTCATATTCTTTCAAAATCCAGTGCTATTGTGCAAATAGAGCAGGATAATAGCTATTTATGCAACTGTATCGTAATAGAGGTCCTTAAAACACGAGGGTGGTATCACGAAACGAGGCGTACGCCTCGTTTCATATAAGGTCACATGAGTGTTTTAAGGCCTAATTACGTGGACCCGAATGTCAGACGCGCTCTTGGCCGGTTTTTTTTTACATTATAAGCATTCTGTTGACCCAAAATATATATTTTGTCAAAAACTATTTTTAAATCTTTTTAAGGGCTCTCATACATTGATATCTTATTGGGATACAGTGAAAAAAATTTACTTAAGTATCCCATAGAGTGGGTTACCGTTGTTTAGAGGTCGTTATTTGGAAAACAAAGGAATGAGAAGCCACCAAAGTCAGTTGTTTTTACAAAAAATTATACGATTTTTTCCTAACTTCCTATTGACCATGATCTTGAAATTTGGTGATGATGTTTATTATCGCATATTATGTACTAACAAATACCAATGTACAGATAAATCAGTTTTTTTTTAAGTCCCTCATTTTTCTTAGTACTAACAAATACCAATGTAATGATAAATCAGATTTTTTATTTGAAATTCCCTCATTTTTCTTATTACAGTTACAACAAACTTGATTTTGCTGTTAAATTCACAAAATTGCTATTAGGTCGCTCATTCAGTGTTAAAGGGAACCCTCAGTTCGATTGGACGGTTATGGTCTCGTCTCGTCTCAGTCACTTTAGATGCAATCTACCTAAAACGCTTCATAATATTGTAAATGCAAGGCGTGTATAATTACCCGACAATGTCGTATATTTCGTGGGAGCGGCCGGGGCGCAGGCGCAGCGTCCAGGCGCCGGGGTTGGCCTTGAGCTGGAAGTAGCCGAGGTTGGCCATGACGATGGTGTCGACGGCGGCGGCGCCGCGCGGCCCCAGCACCAGCTGCAGCCCGCGCGGCGGCGTGCCCAGCGTCGCGTCCCACGCGTGCCCCTCCAGTAGCAGATACTCCAGCTCGAACTCGCTGATGGATTACCCATGGACCAGATAAGACCAGCACACTTGAGCACATAGACCAGCTAAGGTGTACTTCGACCATGAATAAAATCTAATTCGAATCTTTTTTTTTATATATGCGCAACACTGAGATTCCTCATTTTCAATAACGCAACAGTAAGACGATTAATTCATTTTAATATGAATGCATTCAAAGGGTTAAAATCGGTTCAGCACCTCATAAAATATTCGTTCACATTTGAGATGATGATGATCGAACCCGGGACCTCAAGCTTCAGTCAGGTCCTCTAACCACTTGGCCATCCAGTCGTCATATGCTGAGCCCAAATCTATTACCTGTTATCCCGTTGTGTTATTTATTTGTTTTAAATAACAGCTTGTTATACCATGGATACGTTTACAACACAAGAAGATATTAACAAACAAACAAATTGGACGCAACAAAGATGTGGAGCGCACTACAGAACAGTTGTTACGAGTACTTACCTATGAACGACGGTGTCTACATCGGCGAGCCGTATGTTGTCGAGGTCGTAGACGGACTTGACGCACTCGACGAGCCAGTTGGCCGGCGTGCGCAGCTCGAGCGACAGCAGCGGCGCGTGCGGCAGCCGCGCGAACCGCGCCAGCGCGCCGCCCGCCGCCGCGCCGCTCGCCGTGAACTGCAGCTCCGGCTCCAACACGTAGCGGTAGAAACTGAAAGCGAACCACGCTTGTAGAAACGCCTCTATACATACATGCCGGCTGGATGCTACTTGCGTCGCGAAGGATGGATTTCAAATAGTCCAAATTTTTCATCACACTTGCTTGTAAACTAGAATTAAAACCTTTGTTTCTTCGTTTACAAAAATGTTTCTTCAAAATTATGTCAAAACCGTTTATAGCGACATCAGTTAAAACGACATATTGGATATAACGACCAGAAAAAAAATTCACCACGAACGATCTAATATACCAAAGTAACACTGGTTATAACGACTAACCGTATATAAAATAACGACCAAATATTGCTGTCCCTTCAATGTCTTGTTTTGACTGTATTTATAATATTTAGTAAAATATTTAAAGATTGTATTTAAATTTTATAATTATTTATTCAAGTTTAAACTTGACGGATTTAATCGAATCGGCATCACATTTCACCGTCAGTTAACACTAATCACTGGATGGTGAAACAGCCCCTAAATGTCTTAATGGAGTAAATTTTACTTTAAGAGAGATATCATAAGAGAGATAGCAATTCAGTAGCTATTTTGTAATTCGCTCATTGTTTGTTTTTACTGGACAAACTTACGTCTGCAGAATATGTGTTTAATAATAGGACATAACAAATTTCACTGCGCAAAAGAGCAAAGGAGGTTAATGAATCGGTCTTGTAAAGTCAACTACAAAGATCAATGCCGTCAAAGCTACAAAAATATGTAGTTATATACATACTTGCACGACCTTAGGTAGTATTAAGCAAATAAAGTCGTGTGTATACATATTTTCGCAACTTTGATAGTCTTTCTCTTTCGTCTTTGTAGTTACTGTACTTCACTGAATATTTAATTATTATTAAATAAATACAAAACCCAGCCAGCTGTGCACAATATTATTGCAAAGATTATTAAATCTGTCGCAGGCATATTTAACATGCACATCACTAGCCATCTTAAATGGTGCTCCAACATCGGCTATTGTACTCGTAAATGTTATTTAACGTTATAAAAGAGGATAAGGTTGTTTAGCACTTTAAAACTTTTTTTATAACTTGTTAGATGTTTTATATGCTCCCACATCGGTATAAAAATGTTACCTATGTAACACGATATAAAAATTGCATTAGCAACTTGTTGTACAACATTTTAAAAGTGATTTATATTAACAGGGTAACAATCCAACTAATATAATAAATGCGAAAGTTTTGAAAGTCTGTTTGTTTGTTACTTCGTCACGTCTAATGCGCTGAACGGATTTAGATGAAATTCTGTATACAGATAGTTAAGAGTCCTGGAGAAGAGCATAGAATAGTTTATATTAGATTATGGAGACGAGTTAAATTAGGCGTCAATTGCTTATTCGCAGAATAATAGTTCAAAACTGAACCCAACGAAAACGAAAATTAAGTATTGAGATCATTCCAACATTTTTAATTTATCGTCTCTTAATTTCTGATTGTAAAAATTAGTGTCCGACCGAAGGTTCGATTTAGATATAAAAATCATGTTCCGGCTGAAAATTCGGTTTCGGCCAAAAAAGTGTCGAAACTTTCGGCTGCGCTGAAACTTAAAAAGTTGTACTTTCGAATCTCGTTTGGCATGTTTGATGAGCGCTCGCTGCCCGCTGGCCAAGTGAAGTGGCGTTCGAGCTTGTTCGCGAAATAATGGAATATCTGAATTTTATACCCGATATTTAATACACGAAATATACGTGTTTCACTGTTCATATTTACACATGTCAAGAAAGAGCGGCCTACCGACATGTTATTCAATGATTTTAACACGTCTATAAGTTTCGGTTTCAGTCGAAACTAGAGCCAAAACCGGACCCTTCAGTTTCGGTGTCCACAAAAAAACTCGTTTCGGTCGGACACTAATAAATAAATACAACTATTGTTATACAGTCACGAATATCCTGCAAGCATCTTCCACTATCGGTTTTATGAGGGCGTGTTACATTTTACGATCAATGTTACGCAATTATTTGTTCGACCATTTATATACAGCGCAAGATAAGAAACTGCCTGAACTTAAATTTACACATTTTTACTTCTACCTCGTTCACCATAACTATGAGTTAAATGTGTCTTGTACTATTATATCACTTCGACGGGGTCGAAGCCAGTTGGATACAGATAGAACTTAAAATAAACACATTTTAGCCATCAAGTTTAGGAATAAGTTTTTCAAACAGTAAAAAAGTCCAACATAAAAATCTTTCTTCAGCTTAGTTTAGATTTGTCAAAGACGAAAGCATATCCATAGCAGGTCTTCTCAGACGGGAAATAATTGATTTTCGATTCGACTTTTATATGTTGGGTTGACACAGCCAAAACTCTTGTTAATAACACCTGAATCAATAGTTTCTTCGTTCGCATGTGCGGCACACGTATAAATAAGATTATTCACTAGAACTTCAATTAGTACGGCATAAGCTCTGGTGTTAAAAGCCGATATAGACATATTAAGAATATTTTTTACAAAAAAATCAAAATGAACACAATGTTTCGAATTGTGGTCTTATTAGTAGTGGCATCTGGCGTGGCAACTCGTGTTATACGTAAGTACACAACAGTACCACTGCACTACGCGTACACGTACACACTTTTTTAATAATTTAAAATAATTAATGCATCTTAACTCTAGGGCGGTTCTCAGAGATCTGTAGGAAGCAAAGAATGAGAAATCTTTGGCACAGAAAACGTCGTACAATCCACATGTCACTTGCGTATAATCGCACAAAGCTTTTAAACTTCGCAGTTGCACAGACACATGCAGGATGTAAATCCGACATAAAGCAGACCATAAAATGACACAGGAAGATACCAATCAGTCTTTCACTTGATACTAGCTGTTTCCTGCGTTTTTGTCTGCGAAGAATTCCTGTAGAATAAAAAGTACAGTACCCGGGCATAAAGATTGCACATCGGTCTTTGGAAAGAGACTCGGCTAATTTCGACTTCGTAGAGCGTTGTCATACACTACTTATGTGACGTTTGTCAGTCGTTGTACAGGTGCGATTGAGTACGGACGCATTTAGATGAAAATATATGATCAAGAACTGTTGAAACCCCCAAAACTTTGAATTGTACCATGGCATCTTTAGGAAAAAGAGCGAACTATCGTTTTTCTAGTAGTGCAACAGCTCTCTATAGATATCCGAAGTTTACATGTCATTAATAATAACGTAAACTAATTAAGTCCATAAAGGTGCGATATTTTTTTTATTCCTATCAAGCGTCACTTAATAATATGATTGATGGACGGTGGCCAGTGTTCGGAAATCGTCGTGATTAGCCAATTGTCTTTTTCCGAAGACCGATGTGCAATCTTTATCGCTGGGTTCTGTATGTCATGCATGTGATAATCCACGTCACAAACTATCTGTGTGCCAGATTTGATCTAAATACTTTAAGTCGTTTTTGCGTGATTGAGTAACAAGGTTCAACCATTCCTTGGAATGACCATTCAGTAGAGCCATTGACCTTTTCAGATTTGGAGTAACAAAAAGCAAAAGCAGTAAAAGAAAATGCCATGAGCAAAATTATATTTTGTAGCATTAGAGAACAGAATCATACGTTTTAAAGACATATTTCGATAAAAAATTCGCAATGCATTTGAATTAAATATCGTATTTATTTCTAGCTCGCAACCGACTTGAGGAAGGTTTACTGAAAATCATCCACAAATGTAGAGATGGCGACGTCGACTCCCTGCCCATTAAACTTCCGGCATTACGGTCTTTAAAACTTGGTCCTTTGCATTTTGATTATGATGAGTAAGTAAAAACTTATTTTAACTTCAGAATATAACGATGACTTATCTGAAGTAGCTCTTAACTACTGTTCATATTTTTGTTTCAGTTACACGATGGACTTGAGCGAAGTTAAGATAAAAGGACTGGAAAACTTATCTGTAGAAAAACTATCAGCATCGCCATCGCAGCTCACAGTTTCTTTACAAGTTTATGTTCCCACACTGGCGATAAGAGCAAGTATGTTGCGTCGTTCTTATTTATTAACAAATTTTTAACCAATATAAATAGATAAGACGAGCAGTGTAAACTAAAAAACACCCTATTTTCTCTTTCAGGCAGGTACCACTTACAAGGGACCGCATTCTTTGGTATGGTCACAATCGACGACAAAGGTACCCTCAAGTAAGTATGGACGCAAATATAGTAATGCCTTTTTATCTAGACTCACACGTTGCTTTCAAACTTAATACAATATTATTAATTGACGTCATCAATGGCTTGTATTCTAAAGTTGAATGTGAACTTTGAAATATTTCCAAAGACGTCATGATTATTAAATGCATTGTTACAGGGCTAACATCAATAACTTAAAGGCTACAGCAGACGTTCAATTTGGCGCTGATGGTTCTGACACCGTGATAAAAAAATTAAAGCTTGACTACTTAGTAGATGACGTTCAGGTAATTAAAGGATTAAATTTAAGAAACTTGTACTTTCGGTTTAATACATTAACTACGCTAGAAGTATTTACCTAACTGCTAATTGCACACATTATGTCCATCTTTCAGACTCACCTAAGCGGTACTTCAGATATAATTAATGACGTAATAAACACCAAGATATCGGACATGCTAAACGACAGCAGCAGTGAATTGATGGAAAAGACGGAAGACTTAATCAAAGATATGATCAATGATTTGCTGCAAGGATATACACCCGAAAAACTCATAAATATAATAACCTCAGTTTAATTTAATTACTTAAAGAATTATTTAAGAAAACGAGTATGTCCGGAACCATGACAATATAATAAAGTAGCCTTAATAATTCGTTTTTCTTTTTATTATAGCAATTAACGTAGCCTAAACAATTCTGAGATAAATAGTGATTTTTTAAAGATATTTTACACATTTTATAATTAAGTATAGGGTATCAGTATACCAGAGTAGGAATAGTTCATTGCGTATTGAAAATAATGCTCTTATAGTGATTATTTGGACTTAATCGTTTAGCTAGCCCAACTATGGGGATTGCCACAGTTAGTTCCACTGGTAAGATAACTTATTTTAATTAATAATTTTCTTCGGATTTTTCGGATACAATCAAAAAAGGTAGGTATTGAAGTATATAAACGTCAAAATAGTTAAACGAGCTAAGTGTGTAGTTTCAAAGCTCACGTTAGAATTCTATAATCATTTCGAATATAATTATAATTAATTATACCACCAAATAATCCAAAACCTAGCTCGAATGTTTTTTTTACAAAATTCAGGCATGACATGAATATTCAACGGTTACCTAAGTGAGTTTGATAAAATAAAAGATCCTTGAGATAAAGACAGGCGAAGCGATGGACAGACCGACGCGACCAAACTAAACTAGACAGGGGAACACAAAAAATTATAATACGTCGACGCAGATTTGTTGTGCTATTAAATTAAAGATCAAGCAGATATCTACTACTTAAAAAGATGGTATCAAAAATGAAAAATATTTAATTAAAAAGGTTACAATGATAATAAAATATGACGTGAAAAAAAGTGTAATGCATAAAGCTTTAGACTGTTGGTTTTTATTAGATAACATTAGAATTGAACGAATAGAGGAATTAACAAAGGGAGGAGGAGGAAAGGAAAGGAAAGTCCCCACCCAGACCAAAGTAAGCTTATATTCCCTAGAAAGTTAAAAGAGTTGGAGCTAATAACAAATCAGATACACATGTTGGCAGCGTTAAGATCTGGATAAATTTAATTGAATTAATTAATAATATCGCTAGCGTTATAAAAGAAATCGCAAAGCACTGCATTAAATAGTATCAAACTTCTATGATAAATTATCAAATTTATCATGCTTGTTTCTATTATTTCTTCATTTTCTATCAATACACAACAAATTTAGTCTGGGATCTATTGCATATGAATCTTCCTACGCATTTGTAGCTTAACCATTTTTGGACGATGCAGATATTAATCGATAAACTGAATCTGTATTTCAAAAGCAATGCCCATTAATAAATTAATATTTTCATAATCTAGCGTAACATTACAACCAATATAAACCATTCAGAGGCCAGACGTAAATGACGCAAGCAGCAATTTATTTGCACACACGTATCTGGCGGAGTGTCAACAAATAGGATGAATCGACGTAGTCCGTCGGAGCACGCGCTCAGGTTTCATGCATGACTTTAGGAACAATGCGGGCTGATTAATCAGGTGGCGGCCAAAGGGAGACCGATCCGAGTCAACACGCCACAATGAGGAACTTGTAAAACTCCACAAACATACGTCAAATATCTAAAACTCAAACACGAATCGGTTAATATAAATACGAGTATATAATACATAATTATACAAATCAGTAAAAAACAATTGTTAACGTTATACTTCTATTGACATCATTACGTTTGACGAATACGTGAAACTTAGCGCTAGGCAACTATCAATATCAACAAATATAGGATAAGTAAGCACACTACGTATTTACTTTCGTACAAACGCGTCGCAATCGTTGTATTACAATTCGCTATCGCAAATTTCGCACGCAGTAAGACTACTTATTTTTGATTCAATTATTTTCACAGTTTGCTTTAAACAATAGACGAACGAGTAATATAGCAGGTGTTTGACCTACGGCAAGTAGCCAGTAGTCAATATTCGTTCTAGAAAAAGACTTACGACGTCAGTTGACTATTTAATGTCGAATGAGTACAAAACGCTAGCATTGATTTATGGTTTTAAGTCGGATCTTATCAATTTATGTACAGTATTCAACTATTGTTGTATCGGCATTGTATCCTATTAATATTTAGCCGCATAATTTATAGTTTTTATGTATTGGTTCCAATTCGCTCAAATATCTCGTAACTTATAAAACGAAACATAAATCGCTTTTTTATCAAAGGTCGCGTCAAACGATAGACACGCATCCTTGCTTCATAAAAAAAAAAGCAAGCACCAGTCGGTGAAACTTGTTACGCAGAATAGTTTGAGATGAGCAGTCGGGGTAGCCATAGCCACTTGAATCGGAATTGCCACGCGAAAACGTGCAAATGCGTACAGAATTTGAAAAGAAAAAAAATTAACTGCTCTATCAGGAATGTCGTCGCTGTAGTAAAATAGTGGAGTCAGTTACCTCTTGAGTGGCATGTCGGAGTTCTTGTCCTGCGGGTTGAGGAACAGCTTGAGGCGGCAGTTGAGCACGCGCCGCAGCACCAGCAGCAGCGGCGCCACGCGCTGCGCCGCCGACGACGCCGGGTCCAGCACCGCCACTATCTGATTACAATGTTTATTTTTCACTCTCCTTCAGAAAAGTAACTTTTCCTCCCTGACAAGAGAGAGCAAAGTGGCACTTTTCTGTTCAAGGCTTTTCTAAGTGTTTTATTGCAAATGCCATGTTTTGAAGTTGATAACGCCATTTTCTATGCTGGTTGCTCTTTAATTATATTTAGATTTTTTTCAAGTTTCTAAATGCTCGGTGTGAAAAGTTGTTTTAATCACTCGGGAGCAAAATTATATTCATCTTGGGCGTTAACACTTGAATCCCTCATTACGCTCAGGATTTTATTATAAAATCCTTCGCTTTTTTATGGATTCAATGTACCGCCCTCGCCGTAAATAGATCATTTTGCTCCCTTGTGAGACAAATAACTATTATTGCCATCATGCTCATCAATGACCTTAATATATGACAAATCATAATAAATTTTTCGACGTACTTCTTAATTCACTATTAACTATGCATTTTATACATGTAATCAAAACATCGGTTTTTATTTAATCACTTAAATTTCGTTTATACGTTATTACGCAATTTTCCAAATAAGAATTTACTTTATTTGAAATCCGTTATAACTGTTTGTAACTTGTGGCGCTGCGCCGCGTTTAATTTATTTGCATCTGCTTTGGAAAAGAACATTAATGGAATCAAAGTCCATACAAACATTACGTACTTAAAAACATTCTTCTTTGGCTAGTTATTTAAAGATGAAGAGGTAGGTTATATTTATACATGTTTCCGCACAAATATGGTAAAAAGTATTGTATGTTTTTCAGACGCTATAGGAATAACGAAGCTCGACTCAGAAAGCTCTTATTCTTCGACTTCGGATTTATAACTCTCTTCCGTAATACCTTACTTGTCGCCCTTGAGACGCAATGTAGTACTGTCGCACAGCACAGGACCGTACGACGGGGCGTGTTACCTCGATGGCGGCCTCGTCGTCGTGCGCGGGCGGCAGGTCCACCAGCGAGTGGTCGGTCCGCAGGCCGGCGGGCAGCGGCGTGCGCGCGCGCGGCGCCCGCGCCGCCAGCACCGCCACCGCCTTCAACAGCTCGTCCGGCGACAGCCTCGCGAGACTCTCCTCCTCCTCGTCTACAAATACAACGAACTACTGATAAGGAGCCGTCCACAAATTACGTTATACAGGGCACAGGGCCCCCTTTTTCTTTTTAACCCCCGACACATCTGCAATCCCCCTGGATTTGGCGGTGGTGATCTCTTAGCATCAGAAGACCCACTTGCTCGTTTGCCATCCAGTCGAATAAAAAAAAAACACAAAAAGAGGAGTGTTATAAGTTTGACCGTTATGTGTGTCTGTATCTCTGTCTGTTTCTATGTGTCTATCTGTAGCACCGTAGCTCTTAAACGGGACCGATTTGAATGAGGTTTTTTTATTTGATAGCAGGTTCTCTAGCGATGGTTCTTAGACACGTTTCATCAAAATCGGTTCAGCTATTTTTGAGATATTGAACTTAAAAGTGACAAAGTTGGGGGTTTTCCAACTTTTTGTTGGTTAGGTTATCCACTGGGCACTCTGGACACGTGCCCAGGGCGCCACGAGACTGTAAATAGTAGTTTATGCAACTGTTACATAATAGGTGGTTTTATGAAACCAGACGCAGCCCAGTTTTATAAAAGGATCACATGAGTGTTTTAAGGGCTAATTTCATAGCTCAAATTTTAATACGTAATTATGACAAACATGGATGTAGATAAAAATATGATCAGATTTTAGACAGTTATATTATTCACGAATTTCGAAGGCGGGGTGCAAATCTTCGTCCCTTATCCTGAATTTATCTAAAGTACTTGCGACCGTGGCCAGCGATGGGTTGCAGGCCAATATTCATTATTTATTGACACTCCTCTCTAGACACATTTATTACCGTGAAAGGAATAAAAATATGCCGCGAGCTATCTAAACCCACTTTTAAGAGTACCAGTTGCGGTATGGAAACCAGCTCACTACAAGAACATTACGCTTTATCAATAGTAATACTATTCATAAGTATTGATTTACTAACCATCATCGTCTTCAGTAACTTCATTTTTCGTTTTCTTCTTGCTATCGAACAAGTCTGACAACTTATCGGCATACATGTGACTGCTGAACCTGAAAACGTAATAACAAATAAAACCACGGGTGCAGCGCTTAACTGAATCGGTGTCTCCACTAGCGAAGCGAGAACCAGTGGTGGACTAACGGGGTAGCCGAAGTGGTAGTCCGCCTGGGCTTAATTCAATTTATTGTGAAGAATTCAGGTGTACATTAAAGAGTCATACTGAAAACCAGCGCTGCGGCTTGCCGTGGCAACACGCTGAGTATGGCCCTTTTTGCTTCTTTCGGCACAATGTCTTTTCTTTTTCGATTTTTTATTATCATTTAAGAGTATGTAATAAGGTTGTCTTATTTTAACTGTGTTTTGTTTGTTTTTGTTGTGTCGAATTTTTGGCAAATAAATTTATTCTTTTCTTTTCTTTTTTTCTTTTTTACATTACATAGGTGTTCAATAATTGCACTCTTACGATTAAGTCTCACTAAACCCTTACCTTTTTAGGCGTACACACTTTTGCTTACAAAACTTGGCCCTCCAAATGCTCACCCAAAGTACAAAGACACTGTTCGTTGGCTTATAATGGTTTAAATTATTTAACCAAAGATTATAGAAATTGTAAAATATGTAAAAATGACCCAAACTGGGAAGCTTCCTTCAAGTTCTGCTCCCCTAACGGAAATAATCCGTCACTGGGTAGACGAGTGAGTTTTCGGTATAAACATACCTGTCGAGTAACGCGAAATCGTCAAGCGTGAACCGCTCGTCGTCCGCGAGCGGGCCCACGAGCCGCGCGTTGTGCAGCACGGCGCGCGCGCCGGCGCGCAGCCGCACGCCGCGCGCGCACAGCACGCGGGCCGCCTTCAGCACCCACTCGTAGCGGTTCAACGCCGGCACCAACTCCGGCTGCGTACCAAATGACATAATATAAATAAATAATAAATATCACGGGACAATTCACACCAATTGAACTAGTCCCAAAGTAAGCTTAGCAAAGCTTGTGTTATGGGTACTAAGCAAATGATAAACATAATTATATAGATAGATAAATACTTAAATACATATTAAACACCCAAGACATGAGAACAAACATTCGTATTTTTCATACAAATATCTGCCCCGACACGTGAATCGAACCCGGGACCTCAAGCTTCGTAGTCAGGGTCTCTAACCACTAGGCCATCTTGTCGTCTGACTGATAGTGAACTATTAACTTGTCAACCATCAACAGTGATGAAATAGTAGTTTATGCAATTGTTACGTAATTGGGGTCCTGAAAACACGAGTGTGGATTTATGAAACGAGGCGCAGTAGAGTTTCATAATAAATAAAATAAATAAACTCGTTTATTTCGGGCAACTTAAAAGGGAAGGATCAAATGAGTGTTTTAAGGCCTAATTAAGTACAGTTGCATACAATATTTTATCTACTCACATATTATAAGTACTCTAAGATGGATTCCAAAACCCATGACAAATGACCTGCATTGCATTACTGACTTGTTCTACCAGTAACATCCATAGGTGTTATATATTAATAAATAAATTAAAACAGGTAAAGAATTTTTTTTTATAAACTTTAAACAACAACATAGCAAAAAAAAATTATTCAAATGCAAATTTCTTTATCTGTTATTATTCATAACTGTTTAATTCGTAACAACGTTTTTTTTTTCAAAACAGACAAATCAGTTTTCTTTATTCTTATATCGCTCGAAATAATTTTTTGTCTGGTTTTGAACGCATCGTAGAGGATAAAAATCAAACAAACAATAAAGGATAGCTTACTAGAATATCGCAATCCTGCCTCTCGTGGCAGCCTTCGTCTTCGAGCAGCTGCGCGACATATTTGGTCGCCTTGACGGGGTCGAGCGCCGTGAGCGCGGCCAGCACGACCTTGTTGAGCGACTGGTCCGCGCCCGACGCGCCCGCCACGTTCGGGATGAAAGCCACGCGCACACCGCGGGATTCTCTCTACAACAAATCAAGAAAATTAACAATTATAAACTTATCTTTTCTGTACAACATGTAAGTTTTAACAAAATTTACGTACCATAAAAGTAATCGCATTCCTCAAAAGCTCCCTAGACGCTTTATGGTTGAGGTCGCCAGTGACCCAAATGGTTTGCGTGATCTTTTCGGGCTTGCCGGGCTTCGCGAAATATCGAAGCAAAGGCAAAGCGGTAGCCAGAGCGTCGCGACCTGGAAATTTCATTATTATTTGGGTAAAGTATATTATTTGTTAAAGTATGGGCTGTCCAAGTTAACCTGACATTTAATTATTACATACCAGTTAAATGCAGCAATTTATGCACCTTATCTTCAGTGAAAAATTCGCTTGAAGCTGGTACTCCAGATAGATCAAGGTATTGCGACGGTTCCGAACTGAGCACACGTCGGTTTAACCTGACAACGCAACAGAATAGCATTAAATTTAATTACTGCACAGTGCAGTATACAGGGAATCTTTATAAGTAAATGAGCTAATTTTCTGGGGAAAAAAATTGAGTATATACCAACCCGAATCGCTATCGCGTACCACCATTGACAAGCATGTCATTTGTTTGGTTCATAATCATCAATCTATGCAGTCGACTAACACAACGAGCCAGCCAGTGGGAGTGCACATAGTGATAGACTATAGGAGTATTCGTGTACCTGGGCATAATGTGTGGTTGTTTCATGAGGAAGTCGACAGCGTCGTCCATGTCGGACAGGTCCCCGCGGAACACGGCGCGCTGGAAGCGGCCCGTGTGCCGCGACAGCGCCGCCACCAGCGCCTCTTCCAGCAGCTCCACCGAGGACGTCGCCGGCGTCGGCCCCTCGTCCCACAGCGGCACGCCGTTTATCAACACCTGCAATAAAAATAAACAGGTCACAGTCAATAATTCTCCATCGGGGCGAAGCCGCAGGCCAACACTAAGACCATGTCGATACCATTTGGGAGAAAAAAAAAAGAGTCGAAGCGGCCAAAGCAAACCGCTGCTCTAGACAATCAGTGTTTCACATGGTTTTGAGCACCTTGACCTATGAAATATCTGAAAGCGACGTCAGACCATCTGTCACCATCAGGAAATTAAACAATAGAGCAAATGATGAAATCAGGAAAAGGCAATGTGGAAATAAAACTAAAAACTCAGTTATTATGGAAATTGAAAAGGGGGAACAGACACCCTTACCTGTGGGAACTTATTGGTTCCAATTTTCGATACAAACTCCTCTGCCAACTGACTTCCAAAATTGTACTCGGAATCTTCAGAGATAATTTCGTCTATGTTAGCATTCGAGCTGACATACTGTTTCAACTGCGTCTTGACATGTTCGATGGTAATGGGTTTCTCCTCGGTCGAATGAACCAACTGCAATGAAAATACAAATAAATTTTCAATGTTTTTTACACATCTACGGAAAAAGTTAAATACTTTTCTTGATTTTCCTGACCCACCGCAGAACAATGTCACAACTAATTCCTTTGTCAGGCAATGCAATATGATACGACTTTTTCTGTAAAAAGCATTCTGAAGCGGATCAAAATTTATTTGGCTGCAAGTACCTGTGTGAGGAAATAGTAGGCCTCCTTGTTGGAGTTCTTCTCCTGCGCGACGTAGTTGAAGGCGGAGCGGATGGCGGCGTCGAGCGGCGCGGCGCCGGGCGCGAGCAGCAGCCCCACGCGCACCGGCGTCGCGTGCTTCAGCAGCGTCTCGCCCAGCCGCAGCGGCGGGCCCGACGACAGCGACTGCGGGTCCACCACGATCACCTGCGACACAAAGACACCAATAACTACTGGTTGCACTGATGCCGCGTTTACACTCGCGTACGAGTCGCGGGACGAGGCGCGAGGCGAGAGTTTAAATCCCGAATTACAATCAGATTTTTGGAATCTGTCGCGATTGATGCACATACGACACGATGGCAACCGAGCGACTGATTGCGATGGAAGTAAGTACACCCATAAACATCCTCAACAATCAAGATTACTATTTGGAGTCTTTTTGTATTTTTTATTTCAACTCCAATTTTTTTGTTACTTTTACGGTCATCCCGTGAAAGTTAATATATTTCACACGAAAACAAGGGAAGGAAGGGAAAAATGTTTCTCGTTGAGAACGTAGATCATAGAAGGCGTTAGTGTCGCTGCTAAAGTGACTATGAAAAGAATGCAAGTTGAAATATTGGTGCATAGGAAAAATTCATGTCTAGTCTCCTGTCCATCGGTGGTGTAGGGGAATAGCACGCAACACGGAATGCTGAGGACATGGGTTAGATTCCCAGCGCTGGTCTATTTTTCTGGTTTTCTGTGTATCCGTGTTTCGGCTTGTGTTATCGTGTGAAATATCCTCAACAATGATTGAGTCAGTAATTTCGCGGCTAGGCGGGAAATGTCGGAAAGCAGCAGAAAAGTGGGCAAGACAGTGGGAGGCATCGGGACAGAATCCTCACCTGCAAAACGAAATATTGTCACAGTTCCTTAAACTCACATAATTATAAATGTTCCTCCTCAGATTCCTGAGCATGCCTGGATAAGTGGGTCTGAGTAGCTCCATGTAGGAGGAAGGCCAGCGCCGGTACCGCTCATCAGTTTCCAGGTCGTTGAGCCACGTGATAGCCGTATCGCGTATATCCAGACCATACTCCTCCCACGTGAATGACTCTCCGACTTCCAGGGACATCAGAGTGTTGATCAATTTCTTTGACAATCCTAAAACCAAAATTAATTTGTTATTCCAATCACGCGTAGTAAGTGGCATAAAACTGAAAATAGTGTTTCCCTTGCCTAACACGCCGCAGTGCCTGAGTCCGGAGTTTGTACTTGGGAATAAAAAGTGCCGCTGCCCACTCTCACGGGAAGAAATAGATCCGTCCCGTTCTATAACCGGCCACGCGGAATGGCCAGTGTCTTTGTTTTGTTTTATTTTTATTACATACCCAAAGCATGCAGAGTGTTGATGGGAGCGATGTCCTCCCTGAGAGCCTGCAGCAGCGCCAGCACATCAACGTCTTCCGCGTCGTACTGCGCGCCCGACACGAGCAGCAGCGGCTCCGCGGGCCGCAGCCCGAGAGACGACGCCCAGATGTCCTGGTTGTACAGCACCTCGTCGCGGAACGAGCGCGGCACGTTCACGTGGATCAGAGACTTCGTCTGGACACCATACATAGACACAGTTTATTAAGGTGCTGTTTGTGATGGGCCATCTCAACACGAGACCAGAGGTCGTGATACTACTATTAAACGCGCGACAGAAGCCAACGAACGCGAGTCGCCACTGGAGAAAGCAGGATTATAAATCGTGGGTTAACTAGCGAAGAAAACAACCTTCATAAAATATATCCCTCGCGTAAATAGATTATTTCATTACATATCCCAGAAACCGACGATATTAGGTCCGTCAATAGCTGATAAGGATGCTAATTAAAAAAATCTTAAAATAACGAATTTATAATATTACCAGCTTTACCCGCCGCCGGCTACAAGTTAGCGTACCACTCGACAGTTTCCTTATTCGTCAATTTCACTGATTTCACCATTTTACTCATCATATTCTAATAAAATAAAAATGAAATATATTTTCAGCCATTGCCTGGAAATGCCTGTGTACTCCACTCATAATACAAGTTAATTTAATTAAGTATTCTCAATCGAAATTTAACTGACGATTAAGTCGAGAATCAATTCATAAAGTGCTCACACCCACATGGTACTCAAAAGATTAATTGAAAATTTCCTACCAGAACTAAACCTGATTACAATCAACTGAAACTACAGTATTGTACTATTGCTTATTCTGTGGTATTACTTAGATTTTGCTCATTATCCAACCAATAAGATGATTCAAAATTCTCAACTTTTATATTTGTTTCTTAAAACATTATAAAACGAATATCTATGTTTTAATTCTAATATATAGAGAAGTTATGTTCGAGGACAAAGCAAATTAAATATATGTAATTCAAAACACCATAAACAAATTAAAAATTACAGATAATTAAGCCATTTAAAGCTTGAAACACACTGACAGCGGAGGTGGTACCGGTACCGGTTGTAATATTCGAGCTAACATGAATACCGGGCCGCGCTATTTCCCGCGCATATTCTGTGTGGCCGTTGTCAATGGGTTTCTAACTTAAACCATATGATCTCTCCTTTCTGCACAATGTTCCTCATAAACAATTATAAAATTTTCCAAAAACGTTTAGTTACAAGTGCAATGGTGTGAAGTAAACTACTTTTGACGTTGGCTATTATACCTGCATAGGAAAGTTTTGCGCGATTGACGCGAGCACCCTGAGCGGCTCGTCGCCGCCCGCGTCGGCCGCGTCCACGACGGCGGCGGCGGCCTGCATGCTCAGCGCCTGCATCTGCCACACCTTCAGCGGCGCCAGCTCTTCACTTGACTCCGACAAGTGCCGCCGGAACCGCTCTAAGGGCGTCCGCAATGCAGGAAATAAATTCCTATAAAAAAGGGCCAAAAATTTCAAAAAAAACGATTTAACATGAAACACAATTAGATATTCGTTTCATTGCAGTTACGTATATGATAATTGCCATTGGCACACAGATTAAGAAGTATATAATTACTTAAGTCTTCCAAAATTGAATCCATCAATCTGATTTTGTGGATCATTCTCGTCCTCCTCCTCGGAAACTGAAGGAGCGTCGCCACCATCAGACTCTTTGGGTGTTGAGTCATCCTGGCTCTTGTATTCTGTACTCTTCAGTTGTAACTCAACCCCATAGCCAGAAAGACGAAGTTTTGGCTTCCCCCGTGGCTATAAGTAACACAATTAAATGTAAAAATGACAATATTCATAAAATAATTAATGTTTGAGAGTGGCAATACTGACCTTAATATTCCACCGAACTACATAGTTGATAACACCCTTGTCTGCATAAACTGACAAAATCTTATGTTTGGAAGCAAAGTCTTTGGAGCCAAGCTCTCCATACAATATTGCAGTAAGAGTCTTATTATCACTGCTTGGATAGGAATGGTCCAATGAGTATGTCTCCAAACTATGAATTTTCTGAAATAATTTATTCAATAAATTATATGTGTAACAATAAAAAAGCTAATATTATTCTAAATTTTTTTTTAACTTACTGGGTCATATTCATGATAAGATTTAAGTATGTCACGTAATTTATCATTATCACAAATATTTCTAGAAGCAATGGTAACAAATGTGAGGCAGTCAACATCCTTTGCACCATTCTGTAAGGCTATCTCCTCAAACATTCTGACTGTCGGAGACGTAATATGCATTGATAGTGCCAGCTTAGCCATGCGCAGCTGTGCTGGTGCCAACAATGAACTTGCCACTCCAATGCATGCATCGTAAATTTGTTTATCAGTCTCTGCAATTAAATAAAAATTAAGTCATATGATGAATTTGCTATAAAATTAATTTAGTTTTTTTTTTTTCGTTATGAGAAAATTTCTATAATGTTGTGCTGCAAAATATTTGGCTCTATGTTAGCCCTTGAAAGTCATTCAGTGTAACAAATTGAAGCAAGCAAGAGCTTGATCTCATAAGTGTATCATACTCAAGTCTATCAGCTCTTTTTGAACAATAATCTATTGAAAAATCAATTATTTTCAATTATTTACATCAGAACAGCATGAATGTACATAATGGCATTTAATTCAGAAAGTTAAAGAATTGTGTTTTAACATTTTTATTAAAATAAACTGTCTTAAAATGTTTCTGAGAATTTATTTGCTAATACACAGAAATACATACATTGCAATAAATACATAGCACATGCATGATTGATCACAGTAATCATCATCATCCCAGCCTATATACACCGTGGGCCCGAATAACCCGAGGGATTTTAACAGGGTATTTCTGACAATAATACGAGTAAAAAATGTTATATGAACATAGGTTCAATTATGTACTTTAATTAAAATTATTTTTTAGAACAAAATAATTCAATTAAGCTTAGCACGGCCTTGTGAACAAGTCTTTAGTTAAGAGAGTGAGTAAGAGGAACCAATCTTTAGTAGAGAAACAGAGTAAGCGAACATGACACTTAACACCGACCGTGATTTGATCTGAGGTGACAATCAGTAATCATTTTTAACGTTGACATTTAGTAACATCTATTTCATGATATCGGCCAGTTATTATAGCATAGGTAAATACAAATAGTTTGCACTCTCGCAACTCGCGATTCCTATCGCGATAGAAACAATCTTAAGTTTTAGCGATAAGTGAGGAGTACTAATTGTGATTAAGTCAAGAAAAAGATATTATAATTACACGGCTATGCAGCAGTATGTTACTCAACTCAGTTTTAAGTCGCATCTTCAATATCGGTAGAAATAACCATGATAATGAAACCTACTTGTAGTTGGATATCAAACTTAAATACTGCCAACTGGCCAGAAAGCATGCCATTAGTATGTCTGCGTTTAAAAATATTAAGTGGTTAAACATACTACGTCACATACTTAGGGTGTATTACACTTGAGATTTTTCTACTTATGATTTTTCTTAAATAACGATTATCTCAAAAACGGGTTGTTATAGGACTACATGTTATACTACTTTATATACTCCAATTGGGCTCTAAAATCGATGGTTAAAATCCCTCGGGTTATTCGGGCCCACGGTGTATACGTTCCACACGTTCTCAGAATGAGAGGGCATGGCCTGTAGTTCCCACAGGGGCCCAGTGCAGATTGGGAACTTCACACACACCATTGCACACAGTAAAGCTCTTGGAAAATTTATCACATAAATTTCGAAAAAAGAGAGTGCTTATGATCACAGTATAGGTTTTAATCATTTATGCACTTCTTTGTGTCTAAAACTTGCAAAATCTGGCCCTCCAATGCATGCAGTGACAGGTAATTTTGCATGTAGAGGGAGCCAAATTGTGTCACTGATTATAGATACTCAATTTGATTTCTATATTTCAACTAGGTGTCAAAAATAGCCACTCACTTGCTTTTGGTAACTAGAGTTACCTGTCAACGCTCTTATTTGTTATATTAATAGAGTTCAACTTAAAATTCGAAGCAAGCGAGCGCATAGTTTACATCCTATTCTCAGACCTACCAAATAAACATGGTGACATGAGAATTTTATGTTGGATTTATTTTCAAATAATTAAACTTCAAAACAACAATGATAAAAGACGCTTTAAAAGTAATATTTATGATTTTGATCAATTTCCAAGCTACATGCTGTATATTAACAGAAACAGGAAATTAACTTCACTAACAGGAAACTTACGAACTAACTAGTTTTAAGTCAAATAATCTACATTGCTATTGGGATTAATGAAATTCTTTGTGGAATAGTGTAATTTGTGATAGTATTATGAATAGTTTACCACTCATAAAGCCTTTTTCCAGAAAACTTAACCTTTTCTCAACCATATCCTTACCTTGCCAAAAACTAACTGAACTCTGTAAGTATGTATTTAAATAGAGATAGAAAAGGAATATCTTACCCAAGTCTTCAAGACTAGTTTTTAATGAATTGATTCCATCGACGAATGACCAGAACAAGTCTGAGTTATCACTAGAGAGATATTCTGCCAGTTCCAAAACGATTGGGGTTGCCTCCCATTTGGCACTTACGAAACTAGTGACTGATTTCGCTTTCTTCTCATCCCGTTTCGGATTTATATGTGCCGAAGTAACAATAACAAAGGCTAAAATAACTATTAAAACTCTAAAGCCGGAGTCGGTCATTGCGTCTAGAAAAGTAAATTTACTGCTACTTATCTACTAACAGCACGCTACTCTATAATTTAATTATTTAGTTCAAACAAATTAAAACACGTAACGCATTTTAATTACACGTCTAAACGTGGTAATCTTATAATATTTCTTTCAAATCAGCGATTCTAGGCGTTTATCTCGGACCAATCAGCAACACACATGACATGACAAAACTAATTTGCATTCCGTTCCATGCTATACAATCACAATTTGAGATGAGAATCTTTAAGACAAAGTGGAATTATTTTATTATTATTTCTATGTTTCTAAGTTAAAAAAATATGAGAAAATATGATTAAAGCATAATCGTTTTATAATCGAAATAATAACGAGCGTTTTTTGCAGTTCGTCGTTTTTCCATATATTTAAGTGAAAATATGTGCCTGACTTAAGACTTCATATCGTACCGTCCCGCTGACGCTAATATTATTTCATACGAGAGCGAGAGGGACGGTACGATATGAACTTCGAATTGCATAGTAGCCCTACTGCTTAAGCCTTGCATAGACCGCCTTCCTCACTCAACGAAACCATCCAACGTACCGACCGCCAACCGCGCGGTTGAAGCCCTCCTGCTAACTATCCGACTGACCACCCACCCAACCATCTCACTACAACAGTCATTGTGCCACCGTTTTAGGTCACAAAATTTTCTCACTTCTTCATTAGTACGAAGCTATGTGTAACTTCTAAAATGAAGTAAGCTTTTTAAATTATCCAAGTGATTTAATGTGCTGTTTAAAATGGTTGAATTTATTCCGTAATATGGAGATTGATGTCTGACATTATACACAGACATCGATTGTATAAAATGTATGATTATACTTATATTAAATTTTAGGTTGCTTCTTTAGATAGTGAATACTTCAGGATTTGATATCACAATATCCAATAGAAGTCACCTTATATGAGTGGAGGGGAAACAGGCAAAATGCAGTATTCGTCTGATGAAGCCTATGCTCGGCTTATTAGCCACAAGATGACTGTACCACAGAGGATAAAGGTAAATGAAAACTGATATCTGTAACTTTATTAACCTTTTTACCTCACCTTATAGTTGAGTATTGTTATGATTTACTATTGTAGGCAACTGGAGACATAATGGACGATGAAGGGGCCGCAAACGGCATAGGAACAGGTTGGGACTATGCCAATGAAAAATTTGACATGAAAGTACCTGAAAGGATACTGGTGGTTGGACAGGATCAACATATTGGTAACAAACCCTTCCTACTTATGCTAGCTACAAAAATACTTAAATAAAAATATGTCTTCCTGTTTAGTATGTTAAAAACTATGTGCAAACCAGACAGTCCAATGAAATTAATCAACTATTTAATACAATAATTTAATGATGCTTTTTATGTTTAGTTGGTTACTCAACTATGGAAACTACATATCTGAATAAGTATTTAATCCTGATAAACACTCCTACTCACCATCCTAATTTATGGCTTGTCCCTTTACTAAGGTAAACAACCACTAACAAGTATTTAATCCTGATAAACACTCCTACCCACCATCACCACCATATACTTTCACTAATTTCTAGAAATACATTTTATGCAAATTAGTAATTACTACTTTCACTTCCAGGTACCAAAGCTCCACCAAGGGAAATTCAGTTAGATAATGCTGTACTCCCAACTGACCCAGGCATGATAAGAGTTAACACACCCCCTCGTGTTATAACTCTTGACCAGCACTATTTCCCGTCAGCTGATGATTTCCATGACCCCATTCCTAACTCACCTCCAAGGAATGTGAGAATGTTCCGCTCACAAGCAGATGGTGCATTGTCTAACGCACATCCTGATCACTTCAATGAATCTACTATGACAGAATCAAGACTGGTTTTAAGGTAATTAAAAATGGTTCTTTAATCATATTTAGTTTGCATTCACTATAAATATAAATTTTCCAACAGAGACCCAACACCTCCTATGGGAGCTGGAGAGGGCTTGTCTACTGCAGAGGAGATGGTGCATTTACGACGGCAGATTGTGAAACTGAACAGACGTGTGATGTCCATTGAAGCAGAGCAACTACAAAGACAACAGAAGGAGAAAATAGCTTATGCTATTGGAATTGCTTACCTGCTGTTCAAAGTAATTGCTTGGCTCAATAGATCCTAAAAAAATAGCAAATGATTCTTTTTTGAATCATGAAAAATACACTATATTGTTGTTTGATGAAATCTGGGCTATCTTTTTATGATTTTGAATTGTATATCTAGAAATGTAATATGCCTGTTATAATTTATGCCTGTAAGCAGATTCAGATGAACTTATTCTGGTAGTAAAGGAATAGCACATGTTTTTATCAATATCAGACCTTGAGATGAAAGTTATGTGTTAGATCCACTATAAATAATACAATTAGGATAAACATGGATAACAATATGAAATCAGCTCTAGTGCTGCAGATTTGTTTACTATCATAATTTTATTCATAATGATATGTCAACTACTGTGACTTGTTTTATTATTCTTAGCGTAGCATCTAGGTAAGTTTTTTTTTCTACTGTTGCAGCACAGTGGGCCACAAGGTAAATTAAATACATCTTAAGCAATAAAATATTATGTTATAAGGTAAACTATAACATGTGGTCAACTGAACAATATAATTTTTTGTACAGTGATCTTACAAATTTTAGATGTACATATTCATCCTACCTACATTAGATCAATGTATCTTCCTACAAATAATGAAATCGAGATATTGTCCAGTTAGTGTGTAGACGATATGTATTGAAACAAGTTGCATTTTATCCAAATAAACCTTAGAACAGACGAGAATTGTTTTGATTCAGTCAAACTAAATCCTAATATTATACATTCATGCTTAAAATACGAATTAATGCTAGTCTGAGGCAAAAGAACTGCATAAATACATGCCTTTGATTGTATATAGTCGAAGATATATGCCTTGGAAAATTAAATTGCATGTTATTATTGACTTATACTCTACCGTTACTACATATAATATCGATGCATGTTATTCATAATCCTGCGCATGCGCATTTCCTAGGAAACTAAACTAAGTAGATAAGAAATTGGTGAAGTGTATTCAGAAATTTAAATAATTTAATACCTAATTTAAAAGAAGAAAATCACACATTGACAGCAAAACGGCCAGTATTAAATTATCGAAATAGTATGCAACCTCACAAAAATATTAATTGGCGCCTGTTGCCCTGTTGCAGTCCTAACTTTTAGATTGGGCATAATAAAAAAAAAAACAAACACAACCTAATTACCACACCCGCACCCTGTATAGTATAAGGCAATGATGTTGTATGTAGAAGCTCATTGGTATAAGGTAAGCAGATAAGGCGCTTCAGGGTCTTCAGTAATTTTACTGTAATGTTTCGACTAATATAATCCTCACACCAATATGGAAAGTTAAGACTGTTTATAAACAAAAGAGGCCGGCTCGTGTGTATGCGTAGCTCGAAGTTACACTTATGTTGGTACGTGCAACCAAACGGTTTGTTTTTGGAATCTTTTAGTATTTTTTATTTCAACTCAAAATTTTAGTTACTTTTACTGTCATCCCGTAAAACCCATATCGAAAATACAAATTGAAATATATAGATGTACAGAAAAACCAGAAAAATAAGTTTGTATTTTCGATATGGGTATTACGCTTCTAAGGTATTACGGGATGACCGTAAAAGTAGCAAAATTTAAATTTGGATTTCCAAAAACCAATCTTAAGTTGATTGCTTAATAACGACATCTCTTGTCCGGGTAAGCGGTTAGTTTCCAATGGAAGTGCTGAAAGTTTCTCGTTGAGGGCTACATACAGCATAGGTGTCGCTGCTTAAGTGACTAAATAAGAAACAAACAAGCTGAGATTATGTGGTGCATAGGAGAAGTTCGTGTTTGTACCACTGTCCAGCGGTGGTATAGCGGTATAGCACGCGGCACGGAATGCCGAAAACCTGAGTTCGATTCCCAGCGCTGATCTTATTTTTCTGGTTTTTCTGTACATCTATATTTCAGTTTGTATTTTCTAACAGTTTGCAGACGGGAGGGCGTAGCGTAGTTTTGCCAGCGGCCTCACTGCCATTCGCAGAGCTCCATCTTTACGTTTTAACCCCCGACGCAAAAAGAGGGGTGTTATAAGTTTGACCTTAGACTATATACAACTTGTATATAATCTAAGCCTCGAGGCTCTGGAATCCTGGATATTACATTTAGATCGGTCAGTATGGGAAAGTCTAAAACCGTAAGACATACGAAGATCTGTTCTTAGGAAACATGTCAGCGACTTGTAGGTACTCAGCTCGGGACTCGAACCCAGACGTTGTGAATAAAACTTACATTATTAAAGAATATGAAATGCAAAGAATTTTATTCATTCTAGATATCGTGTTTCATAGTAACATTTATTTCTTACTATCTTTTGCCCGCGGCTTCGCCCGCGTGTAATTCGGACACCGCACGCCATTCATTCGGGAACTGTGCATTTTTTCGGGATAAAAAGCTCTTATGTAACTCCGTTTCGACGCGAAAGGCGGACAAATACCTATATACACCCACACACTTTCGCATTTATAATATCAGTATGGATGATCTGATTATGAACTACACTAAATGAGCTTCTGGATGATTAAACTAATCACAGGCGCATTGCTCGTGCTGGTATATAAAAATACCTAAAAGTTAAATTTTTTATTACAAATTAAACACGAATCTGCGTAACACTCAATATATTTCGAAAAAATACTACTATTAGTGTCAATACAAAATTATAACTGTATGTTGAGAAACAATGTCTTTGAATGCTTTAGAAATAAAAGTAGTCTACATCCTAAGTGAATACTGAGTTACATTACATAACACATCTGTAAAAATATTCCTTATGTACTTATAATGTAATTGTTAAGGCTTTGTTTGTATCGGTTTGTCTTCATAAATAAAGATCACAGAGAATAGGGGTCCACCAAGGCGTTGAGCCAACCAAGCATTCTTGACAACAGCTAGCTTGAGTGAGTCTACTGCAAATCTTGTATTAACTCTCTTAAAATTTGTATGTACGGCTCTTCCCATTCCTTCCAAAATAATCAAATCCACTCCTCGCATTTTCATTTCAGAACTGAGACCTGTTAAAATATTACAATTCTGTGAGTAAACAAATCTACCTGAACATCTTAAGTGATAAAGTTTTTTTATTAAATATTTAGTTGCTACGCAAGATTTCTGTATTTACCTATGCTAATAGTCCTGAGGTCAAGGCAAGGACCTCGTTGTCCACTTGACCTTACAACTAAATCGCCCATTGCCAGGGCAGCTGACAATACAGGGCAAATTGAAGAAGCTTGTTGCAGAATATCTTCTAATTCAACATTAGTAACATCATTGAGAGCAGGCCACTCATTAGCACATAGAATAACCGATGTGCCTCGAAGTAATAATGCCCTTACAAATGGCAAAATTCCTAGAATTATGTCTACTCCACTATTATCCACAAATATTGCTGCGCAACGGTGAACAGTTGTCTGAAAACAAGCATTATGTAAATAAAAATTCCTGAACAGTATTTCAATAACATGAAGCGCCAAATCACAACAATACCTCTAATTTATCGAGCCATTTATCGAGACCATCATAAAGCCATGGCCTGCTTTGAATTTTTTGTAAAGCTCCATAAAGTCCACAATCTAATATGGCAGCAACAGCTTGGGCTCCGCAATCAAACATGTTACCTGTTAATAAAATAAAGTTTTTAGAAACATAAAAATAATGAATACCTGTAGCAATCACTTATATAGGTATAAGGGGGGGCTCTTCTCGGAAACTCGATGTCTATGTTGCATAGAGCAGTCAATTAAAAAAGCTTTACAACAATCATTTCAGGCTATATAATCACACCAGTAGTAAAAGTAAAACATTACAATTATGTAAGTAGTATAATTGACAAATTTAAAAAAGAAACATTAGGGAGCTACTATACTGTGCTGGTTAATTGTGAGACCTGGCATTTGTAAAACCTTTCACCAATCAAGCATTTGAATGAATATTGTGTTTTGTACCATTGTGCACATATCTAGTTCATTTCCAGTGTCAGTAACTATAGAATCAACATAAGTACAACAATTGCCAGATCCTATCAATTATTTACCTATCTTGATTTTTCTCACCTGCAAGAACACCTCTACATAACTCTATCCACCGCTGCCGGTCATTAGGCATGGCATCAATTTCGGCTAACCTTGAACTAAATACTGCAAGTGCCCTTTCATTGTCAAATTTTTTCTGTAGTTTCCATAAGTCAAAGAATCCCTGGGAACGAAGGCATGTTTCGTTGATGTCAAGAAGTAAACGTATGGTCAACTGCCCATGAGCACTAAAATTATAAACAAAATATTAACAACAATAATTACAAAAAATACAATATAATGGCCTATTTTATCTAGACAACAAAGAGATATTATGTTCTGTATCTATGAAGCACTATCTTGCAGACATCATTTAATCTACCTACAAGATAACAAAATGCAACAGAGGTTCCCTAACTTTGTCTGTGAAGCCTTTTGTAAAGTAAAGAAACCATGGGAATTCAGATTTTCATTATTTCCTTATATTGTTATTGTCATTAAATGAAACACAAAGGAGCCATTAAGAGATAAACCTATCAGAATTTATAGTTTGGAAACCCTGTAATACTAATACCTATAATAATATTTTTAAAAAATGGGTCAAGTCATAAAAGTATTTCATGTACTTACACAGGATTAACTCTTAGCTCCTTTAGCGCCTCCACGTAACAAGTCTTATATTTTAGAGCTCGTATTTCCACAGTTGGGTCATCAGTATTGGCAAGCGCATAGTTCACATTTCTTTCTACTAGTCTTTCACAGGTGTTGAGCCAATATTCTCTCGCTTCATCATCCACTAACAGGTCCAAAGTATCTGGATTATATTTATTTGGCTCTTGCAAGATGTGCGAAAGACCGAAGTGTTCCATCCTAGTATCGCTATTGAAGTCAGATTTAGGATTGAAAGATATGTTTTATTCACTAATATCCAATCTCATTGTTACGTTTTATCATTGAGCAAATATTTCTATATAACAATATTTTATCTTATCAAACCGAGATGTATTTCTGTTTGATTTGACGGTATCCTTTGACGGTATCTGTCAAGTTAATTCAGTCTTCTGCGCCCTTTCGTGAGGATACAGAATAAAAATAATAGTATTATACCACAGTCATATTTTGCAGATTAAATATAAACATACGTGTATACATCTAAACGCTATAAGGCCGTACCATACAAACAAATTTGTTTGTGTACCAAATAATTTTTGTCTAGGAGGTCTTGCTAGGTGGGTATGTAAAGTTAATAAAATAATGGATCAGCTAAATAAACATAGCGTCGTAAAATGCGACCCTATCTATGCGCGGCGATTGCCGGCGATACGTGTTCAGAAAACTACAAAAACTACAAATCAAGGCAGAGGGGCTACTATAAAACTCGAAAATCGAAGTTCGTATCGCACTATCTCTTTCACTCGCGTATTATATGACATAAGCATCAGCGGGGCGGCAACATACAACGTTCGAGTTATGCACTTTTTATAGTATAGGTAGGGCAGCCATAGAGCACCAAGTTTTGCTTTTGAGGAATCCGGTCCGTCCGAGCGAGATAGCATTTCTAGGGTCCTGTTCTCTTTCTAACACCCAAACGTTTATGATGTTTTTAAAAATAATTCGATTTTCTAATCAGCAGGGCTACTATGTATACTCCATTTATTTTAGCATTTGAAACTTAACGGTAAAATTTGCACTAGTTTTTAAATGAAACAACGAAACTATTAACATACACTATAAATGTACCAGTAGGTATTTTTATTCCATTTGTGTTCGTAATACCGAGAAACATGTGTTACAATTTGACCGTTAATTCAAACTGGAGTATACGAAATTTGAAAATCGATGTTCGTGTCTTTCGGTCCCTCTGAGACTTGTATACTATTTAATACAAGAGCGAGAGGGACGGTACGATACGAAGTTCAATTTTCGAACTTCGGAGTAGGTCCTCAGCAGGGCTACTACGAAACTCGAAATAAAAAGATCGTATCGTACCGTCCCTCTCGCTCTCTTATTAAATAGAATAAGTGTTAGAGGGACCGCACGGCACGAACTTCGAGTTTCGTGTTTCGTAATAGCCCTACTGCACGGCTAGCCTTGCAGCAACGGCAAAAGCAAAAACATGCTAGCTACTATTCTTGTAATCTGTGATATGCATAAGATCCTAATGAACGTGGGTGACGTCAGCATGCGGTAGTTTTATTTTATTTATATGCTCGTAAAGTTCTTGTTTATGCAGGATCTGGGCGACATAAAATGACTTTTTATGCTCTACTGCTCTAGTGCATAAAGCAAAATCTTTGTCTAAGACCAATTTTTTAATTGGTATTAAACTAAAAATCAATCAAAATAGATCAACGAAACTAAAAAAATATAATCATAATAGTAATGCGTGAACAATAAAAGGTACCTATCATGTAAGTGTAAGTGAAGTATTGTTTCCAGTGTTGCTATTTAATTTCCTCGCCGTCGAAGTGAAAAGCAGAATGTAAAACTCGAGCTTGAATGAAACCCATTTTCCCCTCGACGTGTCTATCTACACTCGCCGTACCGGCTCAGGTGGCCATTCGAACGTCTCGGATAAAATGGCTCGTTTTATGCTCTCATTGCACAATCTACTATTTATGCTCTAGTGCCTCTAGGACATGAAGTAAAATCTTCGTCTAAGACGTCTAAGATTAAGGCAATCACAAATAAAACACACAAATAGCCACAAAGAAAACAGGTTTTATACTATTTTTTTAATAATTTTGAATTTATTTAACCTCCTGCGGCCCACCATACAACAAAATATGACATCGAAATTTAAAACTTAATTTATCCTAGATAAAGTTGAATTTATTGTTTTTTAAATTTGAATGATACAGAGAAAATGACACTTTATTCCTTCTTCAAAAGATATGTTGTATTGCTAACAATATATACTAGTATTATCACTATTTATAAGAACCTCAGGAGGATAAAACTAAAAATCAATAAAAATAAATCAATAAACTAAATAAATATAATTATACAGCAATGCATGAAAAAAAATACAACCGTACTGATAACCTCCTCCTTTTTTTGAAGTCGGTATACATGTCAGAAACACAGAGGTCACAAAGAGGATGGTGTCCATGTTTCACCATTCTTTCGTTTCGGTATGTTGCAATACTTGCAATCTAAAAGTTAATTAATCTATCTGCAATGTAGGGAGACAATATTATTATTTCGTTAAGTACACTGTCACATTTCACGCTTTATAAATATCAAAGTTACAACATTCAATTCCGTTGATGAGGCGCTGTGGTTGTTGAATATCTTAAATTAATAAATTACAAAAAACAACGGTTACTTTTTTCGTTAAATTTAAACTTCTTTCTGTTTATTGTTTCTGTATATAATTTTATAAATCAAACAAAATAAGGAAATAGTGACAAATATTTTTTTATTGCAAAAATCAATCTGTATGTCAAAGTAAATTTTATTTAATTTTTCGTTGAGAACACATAAATTAATCTTCCTTGAAAGTCAAAGCGTCGTCGTTAGTTTGTAAGCTGCCCAAGCGCTACAACTTTCTTCCCAGCTTCCTATTGGTCAATGAAACTATGGTCAGGCAGCTGCTACTTACAACTTCATTTTGTTTATGGCTCGCTGCCTGTCTGGTGCTTATCCTATCTGTTTTATCAAGTTCAGTTTTATTCTCATAGTTTATTTGCTGGAATTTTGAGAAATGTGTTTGAAATGGATAAAACTAGTTCTTTTCGAAAAAGACTGATTTGCACGTAATGTACATAGTGATATAACATGTGTCATTAGGTTATTGTAATTGGTGTTGTAAATGATTGATGTAACAAACCAGTGTACAGCAAGATGGACGAATTGTCTAAGGGCATGACACAAACAGGAAGCGCCGCTGCTACTGACCAAATTGAACATAATAATGGTTAATATTTTCTTTTTTTACAGTTACGCTCGTATATGTTATACGCCATATTATTATGCCTTTTAGCATTAGCTTTTTTGGTCTAGGTACGCATTTATTTACGTGTAAACATCAACAATATTCTTGTGATGGTTTTTAACCGTTTTCATGCTTTTTTATATATATAATAATCTCTTGAGTTATACGGAATTAGTAAATAAGGTTGGAAAGATACTTTAGCACAAACCTTGATTTACTATATTGAATAATAAGACTTGTCCGAGTCGTAAGATCTTAGGTTTTTAGACGATTTATAAATATCGTTTTTTGGTTTCTTATTAGGTATTATCTGCAGCTTAGACGATATTTTTGTTCGTAAAATAAATTCATATTTTAGAATTTTCATAGAAATACATTTAAATTTTTAAAGATACAAGAAGGTTCCCAACAAAATTCATGTGTAGCGTTTCAAAATTGGTTCCTTATATAAATTTAGTCAACATTAGATGAGGAGTACATTTAACTCTTCTTTATGAATTTGTTCCTATAAGGTGTTTAGTTTTCTTCTTCCTTGTTGAGTTTTTAAATACTTATTTGGCTAATTCCCAAAACAATTTTTGCCTGCCAATATTTACAGCTCACTTTACTGAACCTATAAGGAAAATTTGGTTCCCTTCTTTAATTTGATATGAAAATATTTGGTAACATTGCACCTGCTATTCCAAAATGTGAGCAGAACTTGAATTAAATCTGAACAAACAGCGCTCAAATCAGTGGTAAAAAAGTTATTTCTTAAAACACTCCTAGCAGCAAATAAATAAAAGTAGATCTAGATGTAAATTATATCCCATTTAAATAAAATTTGGTCTAGTGTATACTGTATATTATCGGTAGAAGCGAGCTTTTCTCTACACCCAATGTCTATTGAGAGATGGATGCCACATAATATAAAAAATATATATTTGATGGTTATTAACTCTATATGATACAGTGAGCTGCAAAAATACTGGCCAAGAATATTCTCTCATTAATCTATTTATTTACAATAAGTGTTGAGCAAAGATATTGTTGAGTGGTCTTACATGTAATCAGTGATTGATCATAAATTTAATAGAAGCTAAGATGAATTTTGTGACATGAAATATTGAAAGCAAATAAATGTCTACAATTAATAGTTAATGACAATGTAACTGAACTTTTTAGCTATATTCAATGTATGGGTAGTAATAGTAAATATTTCACTGATTGCTCATTAGATCATTTTGCCTGAGGTTTTACTGACTAAGGGAATATTCTAACTTAAGAATTTCTGTCAAGCAATCAGATAAGAAAGTTATATGCTAAATATACTTTAAATCAATAAGTCTTGACCCTCATCTGCTCGTCATGACATGGGATGACCTATGTGATACTGAGCCATTGATAAGTGCGTTCAATGTGACATTAGCATGATTACACCAATTAATTATTATTTAGTAATATAAGGTATCACTCTCATTGCATTCAATCAAAACTTATTTTTTATGAGGTATTCCCAACAAGCCAAGAATTTCTTTTCATAGATTTTTATTAAAATATTTTTTAGATTGTATGTTTTTGTAGATAAATGTTTTAAGTTTATGTGCAGGTACCGTTATTTTAAATATGTATACTGTTATTTAAATTCACTTACTACAATAGTCATTTGTAACTATAAACGACTACAGTCACTTTCTAAAATCATGTTGTGAAATCTCTGTGCTGTTTTGTGTTGTGCATGATGGTTTATTTCCCCTTAAAAACATTACTGGTACACAGATGCACAAACTGAAAAACTAATGCTTTATCTTTACTTGTGGTTGATACCCCTTTTTGACCATACATATCCAAGAGAATTTTGATACGTAGGTACCTCATTATAATGAAAATGTGAAGGTGAGTTAACAGTTTCCCTTGCATGGTTCTAGTCAACTTTGAGGACTGGTCATTTTATGGTAATTTTAATATTAGGGTTTCGTTATTTATCGGTTGGTCAATGGATGCAAATTATGTAAAAAAGTTGGCACCTCAAAATTTACTTACATCAGCCATTAATTATTATTAATGTAAAAATAGTGTATTTCCTATTTAACAATTATTTGTTACAACTAGCTGTTGCCCGCGACCCCGCCCGCATAGATTTCGTGTATCGATCCCGCGGGAACTATGCAATTTTTCGGGAATAGAACTATCCTTCTCCGGGAATCCATGTATCTATGTACCTACCGAATTTCATTATAAATTGTTATTTCTGTAATTTAAATCAAAAGCACTAAGGAGTATTGATATCAACTTTTAAGTAAATCACCCCCAAAATAACTTTCTAGCTCCTTTGAACCATGTTAGGGGATGAAAATCAATAAAATTCGAAACACGTCTTCCATCAGTTCTGTTAGTAAATGTTTATGCAAAATTCGAAGTAGATTGGACCAAGGAATCACGCTGTCCCATTCAAACTTTGCCCCCCTTTTTCACCCCTTAGGAGTAGAATTTCGGAAAGTCCTGTCTTATCAGATGCCTACATCATACAAAGAATACACCCCCCAAGTTTCAGATCTCTATGATCAGCAGTTAGGCTGTGCGTTGATCGTCATTCAGGACAAAGCATTTTATATGTATAGATTATTAAAAAAAACAGTAGCCTTTATGCTTGTGCCTCAAGAGCTCCCAATTTTCTCACAGGGAGGCCTTTCTTCTTAGTCGGTAAGGATTTTACTGTGGGATTTCACATTCTTCGTAACTGCTAGATTATTGTTTATGTGCAGAGTGATATGTGGTGGCGTTTGACGAGCACTGCTTTTGCAGATGGCGTAAAGCGTGGTTTGCGGCACGCACGCCAACTATGCTAGCGTTGGTAGAACAACTGCGGTCATACTTTGGTGGAGGATGTGAGTGCGCATGCGTCTGTCACATGTCGTGTGCCTCACTTCAATCATCTGGATTTTTTTCATTTGATATCTTTAACAAACCAGTTTTGTGTGATCCTTTATTAATTTGCAAATGTAAATACACATTCATTCATAAATTTAGCCTATGTATCTCCTGGATTTAAACAATTTCTTAAGAATAGCCAGTGATGAATATTAAATTAGTTTCAACTATTTATTGCTCTTAAAAATTGGGTTGTTTGAACCCTTGTCATTATTTTTTATTTTATTGTATGAATAACAATTTTGTACACATTTTTATGGTCTTAACAAATACTAAATTCCCTTTTAATTTAAATATTGTTTCTCATTACACTTATGGGTGATTCAGAGGATAATAATAATAGTAATATAATTTATTTGAAAGAAAACATAGGTCCATTTAAAAACAAAATCAAATGGAATACACTTAAAATGAAATTACACTAAATAAAATAAATAATAATAGAATTACACTATCAAAATGAAATTGAATTGCATTAAATTAAATAAAAATAAAATTACAATTAACAAAATCACTATATTATAAATTATTTCTTAAAACAAAGTACATGCAACTCGCCACAATGGGTGAGGTAGAGGCAGTCGAGTCGGGTTGCGAGCATATTCAGGACGGTGTTGGGGCTGGCGGCGACCCTGGCGCGGCAGGCCCAACATCGCCCTGAACTCGTTGTATTGTACCCGTAGGGTGTTGTACTGTTTCTGAGTGTATCTCGCCCATGGGCTGCTTGTATAGAGAGATGTTCAATATGTTCTGAAGAGTCTGATGAACAATGAGCAAACCTGCGGGCTATCATGTTAGCTCTAACAGACAACACCCTTCATAATAAAATAACATGATATAATATTGTTGTATTGTTGATGGGAAGATTAGGAGTAAATTTAGCTGATGTTAATGCTTTATCAAATATTTAAATCATTTTGCTTTGTGATCTCGAGTTTTAATCACAATTGTATGTCATTTATTGAATCAGCCTTTATTTTGCGGAGGTCCCTATCAATGAATTAAAACAATGAGATATACACGATAATGACTTCGCCACTAGAGGCGCTAGTGTAGCGAGAGGCCTCCGAAATGTCAGATACCACTGTTTTTAGGGTTCCGGAGCCAAAATGGCAAAAACGGAACCCTTATAGTTTCGCCATGTCTGTCTGTCTGTCTGTCCGTCTGTCTGTCTGTCTGTCCGTCCGCGGCTTTTCTCAAAGACTATCAATGTTAGAAAGCTGTAATTTTGCAAGAATATATAAGTAAACTAAGCCGACAAAACAATATAATTAAAAATTCAAAAAAAATTTTTTTTAGGGTACCTCCCATAGACGTAAAGTGGCGGTGTTTTTTTTTTTCTCATCCAACCCTATAGTGTGGGGTATCGTTGGATAGGTATTTTAAAACCATTAGGGGTTTGCTAAAACGATTTTTCGATTCAGTCATTTGTTTGCGAAATATTCAACTTTAAAGTGCAAATTTTCATTAAAATCGAGCGTCCCCCCCCCCCCCTCTAAAATCTAAACCGGTGGGTGGAAAAATTTGAAAAAATTCAGGATGGTAGTCAGTATATTAAACTTCCAAGGAAAACTATAGCGGCTAAGTTTGCTTGAGAATTATTAGTAGTTTATGAGTAAATAGCAGCGTAAGGTATAAAATATACCTATACTTCGAAGATTCCGTATAAAGTACGAAATCCTTGGAAAAATATTACTTAATTTTTTCGTAATGGCTCCGGAACCCTATTTTGGGCGTGTCCGACACGCTCTTGGCCGGTTTTGTTGTATATATTTGGGTTTATTTGTAATTAGAATATTTGCAATACCTGAAATTAATTATGCCAAATATTCGTTACGGGACAATGAATGTCTGTGTTTTGAGATAGTTTTTTCTTTCGGAAACCTTTTTCCCCCCTTTTTTCGGAACATAATGGGACTAGGTACGCAAGTACGCAAACACTGTGGCATGCTCGATATTTTTATGGTACGGTTTTAAGGTATTAAATATGATTTAAATGTAAATTTGGTTTTACGCCCGTAATAACAAACTAACCGCTATACTTCAGTCAGGAAGCCAGGACTTGTCTACAGTGGCGCCAACTGGCGAGCGGGAAAACGGTAGCCCCCATTACTTCGCTCAGTTGCGACCTTATTGTAGCTACGCAACAAATGTGTGTTCATGCAGTTCTTCCACCTCCACACTGTAAGAACACACAAATTGCACTAACCCAACTATCACCACCACTATACTACACTGACGCGTTTCGAATTCATGTTCAGAGCAAACAACCGTTCACCATGCTACCTACCTACCAGATGTTAGACACAAACACCTAACTAAAATTGACTAAAAAATTTTTTACTTGAATTTCGAAATACGTCAGTGTAGAGTAGTGGTGGTGATAGCTGTGTTTGTACTGTTTTTACAGTGTGAAGGTGGATGAACTCCATGAACACACATTTGTTGCATATACGTAGCTCTATCATTAGCTCGCGGGTGAGAAAAGTAGTCATTTTAGGTCACAATTCTATGAAAAAGAAAAACCCTTGGGGGGTCCTTTTATCTAGTTGTTGTATTCATAACACATTCTAATCGTTTTGGGGCATCCTATGTACCTACAGTCGAAAAAGTTGAAACATGCATGACCCAGGTTGAAACTCTTTAATAAACAATTTCACTATGATTTCCTTGACAAAAGTATGAGATGGCAACATGACAGAAGCACAGAGGTTCCACACTGGGCAGCGGCGGTCTTGCCCATTGCGAGGCTCCGGGCGGCAGGTCTTTGTGAGGCCCTTTGTCCTTCGTGAAAAGTATGTGATGTGATACGAATATAAAATTTATATATTTTTTTAATTTGATTGGGTTGTTGCGCGAGGCCCCGGGCGATTACCCTGTTCGCCACCCCCTAAGGCCGCCACTGACCCTGGGTCATGATTCAATTTGTTCGAATGTACTAATAGTTTTTTGCTTGTCTATAGTAGAGGGCTAGAGACTATATTTGTAGCATGTTCTTGAGTGTTATTTTGAACGCGTGTTACTTCCAATGTGAAACAAAACACCAGCAGCACAGAATTTCGTGTTAAAGGTTCATGTCATGCATGCCAAGAGAGCCGGGTGTTCCCGTGTCGCAACCGTGAGTCAGCGACCCTGAACCATTAACGCGGGAACGCGGCCCGAGAGGTCACGCGCGTATACCTTGCTGTATGCTCTGCTTGTGTGTTAGACTAGGGACCTTTGTAGACCTGTTTTGGCTCCCATATGAAGTGTTTCACTCTTAACTTTTACAGTTCTCAAGACATAACTTGCGCCTGGTGAGAACTTGTGGCCTAGATAAGGGTGATCTATCTAGGGGTGGTAGGAGGGGGTGGGTGGTGAATTTTAATCTATGATGAGCATTATGAATCTTTGCGAGTTTACTTCCGATTCGTGACATTTGTCCAGTATTGACTATATCTCACTATTGAAAATATGTTAAGAAATTCAGGTTGCCCATTATTTCTTGGGGAAATTTATTATCTAGCCCACGGAATAAAAATTCAGTACACTGAACGAAAAAATAGTACTTTGTGAAAAAATGGGTACCTCTCGACGTGGCCGTAAATTTATAATACTTATTTGTGCATATATACGTCAGCACTATTATATATTCTGTGTTATTACCTTAGATTATATACAAGTTATTACTTACAAATTGGACCGAACGGAAAACTGTTTAGCGGTTCGCTCTGCTCCATCTACAGTCCCTTATCTCAACAAATCATTGATATTGCAAGCGGATTTACGTAGCATTGGCGGACTGTATACATACCGTTATCCCAGTTCATGATTTCTAAAGAACATAGTTCTAATTGGCACACCTCAAATGTACAAAGTAATTTGTGGAGACTGAATTAAGCTATATTAAAATATGCATAATAAATGGTGGACATTTGCGTGAAAACTGTCAAAATAGGTATGAGATTAAATTTAAAATGTTCAGTTTATTTTAAAATTAAGATATCAACAGTAAATTAATAATAATTAGGTTGGTATTTTCACGACATTTAAATCAATGAGATACTGTTCCTAATGGCCAGTAGGTACTAAAAATGTGCTTTTGATTAGTTAAAATATTTTGAAGTGAAATAAGTTTCTGTTAAAAATCTCATTTTTAATATTAGCTTTTTTTCGACTGTACTTTTTGTTGACTGTACATGCTTTGTCGAGTAAACTACATAAATCCGTACTAAATTTCAAATCGCTACTATTAACCATTGAGGGGTTCCCTCCTGCAGAGACGATCCTGGCAGGACCACCAAAATTTGCACTACTACGAGTAGATTATTTTATTGTCACCAAATTTACATATGGCAAATTTCAAGTCAATCGGACCACTGGAAATGGTTCAAATTTGGCTTCTAAGATTTGACCCACACAAATAAATAAACAAACAGGGCAAGGTAAAGAAAAGACCCATTTCACCCCCACTGAGTCTGATTTAGGTACTGAGCAGCATGCAAATTTGGGTGTTGTGTTAGCGCTTATTGCTTCTGGCAATGAATAATTATCTCCTATCCAGAAATATTGCAAATAATAAATATGCAAATGCATATACAGATATACCATAAGTTCCATATAATACAGTCTTTAGTCATTTGTACCTATTGTATTTGTCCACGCGGAAGTAAAGATAATTTGACAATTGGGTGGACCGAAGCTACATCACCAATTTTTTTTAATATGAAATAGAGGGAACATATCTGAATGTTGAAAATTAATATTCTAAAGTTAAAAAGTCTATCTCAAAATATCGAAAGTAGTAGTAGTAGGTTAGGTTTAATATTTAGACGTCAATATTTTAACTATTGATATAGGTATCAATTTTAGATATTCAGATACATGCGCGAAATAGATAGCTTTATATGTCAGTTAGTCCGTTACTTCTGCTTCTTATGTAGGGATAAGCTCTAGAACAGGGAATTTAATTTATAATGTACAATTTTTTCCTAAAAAAAAAGAAATTTTGAGTAGGTATACATCTAAGAGGTATACCGACATAATTGATATTAAAAATATAAAGAAAAGTAATTTTCATTATCTGTACATATATTATTATACGGAAAGTCCTTCATATTAATCAAAATAATATCCTTAATTCAAAATTATATGTTTGATATTTTTTGATGCTGTGTTTTGTGATTAGATCACTTTAGATTTTTTAGTGATAATAATTATTGTCTAAGATCTTAGTATGAATGCGTCTGCCTGCAGCTGTTTTACTTTTATTTATTATACAAGACGTGCTTCTAAATATCATAATATTTCATACATTCAAATTAAACATTCCAATGAGATGAGAAACCTTCACAGGTGTGTTACAGCGGCCATGTGACATTCGATCTATGATCGATCATTTCCCTGCAGCCCAAATCAATTTTGAAAACAGCCAGGGAATTGAGATTATTTTTTGTAATGTCTTTTTTTGCGATAAAATTTTGCGGCCGACTTATTTAACGGTATCCATGCTTTTAGCTCACCACATCACTGACTGAGTTTACTAAGAGTACTTAGTCCAACCATTTGCCGAAATATTCCAGATTAGTTTTCAAACATGTTGTATAGATTAATGTTGGTGGTAGTAGCGTTGAATTGTATTGCGGATGTTGTCAGGCTCGACGTGGCCGGTGGTGTATGTGAGCGAGTCCTGCCTGGAGTGCGAGCGCGTGCGCGCGGCGTGCGAGCGGCTGGGCCCGGTGGCGGCGGCGCCGGCGCACGACTCGCTGCCGCCGCCGCACCAGCCGCCGGCGCCGCTTTCCTACTTTATCACCAAACCTTTCGAAGGCGAGCTCTTCGACGCAGCACATAAAGCCAAATACAGGTTAGTGTCCTTTTAACAATATTAAGACTTTAACCTAGTCCTACTAGAATTCTTATTTTTAGGGTTTTGTACTACAAAAGTAAAAACCCTACAGGATCACTTTGTTGTCCGTCCGTCTGTCTATCAAAATCCTTTCTCTTAGGAACGCATGAAGGTATCAAATTGAAATTAATGTCGAATATTCAGTTTGCTACCCTTTGAAGCAGTGAAAAATTTATATTTTGACAAAACAATCACAAGATACAGTATTGAAAAAGCTTTTTGCAAATTACCGTAACTGAAAATTCTATAGGGTTATACATGTTGTCCTATAAACTTGACATTTGGTATGAAGATTCTTACAGTACAACTAATAAGAAAAGTCTGTAAATATTATTATTTACGTCCGTTTGTCGATTGCGGTAACCATCTAATCTAAAATTACCCCACACTGCGTACATTTTTCTTAGGAGAGGGGGCTCTGTTAACACTGGATATTCATAGATACCTAGAAATGTATACATGCCGGTTTGTCTGTTCTATATGTATGTTAGATAGCTTTATATTAATAACATAATAGCATAATTATCGACAACAGTAGATAGTTAGTAGGGAGGTACCTAAACAAAATCCATTGGGGGGCAGCTGCCCCCCTTGCACCTCCCTGTGCGCCCATGATGTGTGATACTGATAATCATTAGGTAGGTAGGTATGTATTTAGGTAAACTGACAGAGAGAAGGTAGCAAGTTGAATGACGTCTTGTATGTAGCTAGTAAGATATCCGTAAAGTAGGTACATTACAGTGTGAGATAGATGTTATTGACGTTTATTTTGGCTCACGTTTCGTCTTCTTACGAATTTGTTAACTAGCGCGACGAGCGCTTTGTTGCCTTTACAACTGATGCCGTTTTGTTTTGCAAATGCTTTTACGTTGATGTTTATTCATCATCAGTCAGAGAAAGAAGTTTTAATGGCAATTAGCTAAGTAATAGTGCTACTACATGTTTTTTTTTTTCAAATTGGCATTCAAACATTTCGGACCTAAAATCCATAGTGTTAGTTTACAAGTACTTAAGTATAGGGTCAGTAACATACAAGACTAAAATCTAGAAGTGGCGGGGCACGGCGGCGACTGGCGCGGCGTCCGGCGCTCCATCAGGGGCGAGTCCCAGCGCTGCGTCAGCACACTCAGGATGCTGTTTGAGCTGTGGCGAAGCTGATTTGCCGATTAAAGATGTAACTCTTTTCCTCGTGATTGTCGGAAAGCAATCTGTTTGCGCTTCTGCAAACATTGTCGAAGCACTGCATTATCGCCGCAGTCGGAACAACTTCCTGAACGCATCGTTATATTGGACACGCAGGACCGCTCGTGTAGGTCTGACAGTAAGCTTTAAACAACGAGTTTTGAACACGTATGTTTCTTACCTTTTCAAGCTAAAATGGCTTGACGGGTTTGGACGGTGTGTAGACACCTGGATCTTTGGAATGATACATATAATAGGTACTTTTTGTCCCAATATTACCACGGGATTACTTATTTTTAGGAAACTTCCATCATAATTATATAATGTAAAGAAATTAACATTTATCCTATGGTAAAAATGAATGTAAAAAAACAGTTCTAGTTAGCTGTTAAATAAAAATTAGGTACGAGCAAACTGAAAACTCTAATTATTCAATCTTAATTGTATGGAAATACAGATTTTGAATTTTACTAAGAAAACTAAGTAGAAATCGGATATACATGCATAATATAATCAGTATAAATACATACTTAATAAAATATAAGAATAAAAACTGGCCAAGTGTGTGTCGGGCCACGCGCAGATAAGGTTCCTTACCAATGTGAGAAAAATTTTGATCTATACTATTGGTACTTGATAAGTTGATAACATTATACGACACAATACGAACTCGCGGTTCTGTACCATTGCCTAAACTTGGCTGTAATTTGTATAACGACGCAGCTTTACAAAGAGGTCAAAGCTCTTTCTGGCAGATACCTAATAAAGAGTCCATTGCTTTTTTTGTTATTTAAATTGTATTAGACCATATACGAACTAATAGGTTTTAACAGCATACCTACTAAATACCAAAATAAGTATAATCTCGCGAATTGAACTACCCTTCCCCCCCCCCCCTCCAATAATTAGTCCATTTGCGGCCTTTGCAGCTCATACTTACGATTTTTAGGGTTCGTTCGTTTGTAGGGTGCTACTAACCCTATATTATGGGGGAGGGGTATCGTTGGATAGGTCTTTTAACACCATCGAGGGGTTGTCAAGATTTGTTGGTTGCAAGATGGATTGCGAAATATTCAACTTTAAAGTGCAAATTTTCACGAAAATCGAGCTCTCCCCCCTCTCAAATCTGAAAGAAATGAGTATGGTGGTAAGTATACTATATATATCTATTTATCTTTAATATTTTTGGAAATAAACTATTTGTATTTGTAAATACATATCAAATTTATAAGCAAACTTGTAACGGCTAAGATTGCTTGAGAATTATTAGTAGTTTAAGAGTAAATAACAGCCTAAGGTATAAAACATAGCTAAACATGGAAGATTCCGTACACAATACGAAATTCTTAGAAAAATATTGCTTGATTTTTTCGTAATGGCTACGGAACCCTATCTTGGGCGTGTCCGACACGCTCTAGGCCGGTTTTTTTTTACATATTGTGGTTACCTGAGCTATTTACTTATGTTCGATAACGTTGTCAAGAATAAAGAATGGTGGAGCGTCCATGGTAAATCGTAAATAAAGGCGTATGGGTTAAGGCGTGCGTGAGCGCGGCGCGGCGGAGAGCCGGCTCGGCGCTGCGCCGCGCGCGCCGCCCTTGTGCCGCGACGTGCTCCTCGCTATTTTCAGCCTCGCATTCCTCAAGACTGTTTTTCAATCTCATGTGAAACGCATAACGCGCATGCCGCTTTGCGCCTTTGTTTGCGCTGTAGTCCCACAAAACGATCTTACATCAATTGTTTTGTTATAAGATTCAAAGAAAATAATCATGCGTTCCCGTAAAAACGTGTGTTGTGTGTTGAATGTGTAAAGTGTGTTTAACAATTAAAATAATGAAGACTAAAAGTGCTAACAATCGTAGCAGATTTTTATTAGCAGTGGTTATACATAGATTATCGGTCTTAAATGTATGTTTGGGAATGAGTTGACTATGGGCCCGACGCGGCTGCCTCCTACGCCCGAGGATGAAGAATCTCCTCATGATGTCCATGCTGTTGCCGATTTGAAGTCATCATATATGACAAAATGTGACGAGTAAGATATTTAATCTACGCCCATGTTTAATGTTAAATAGACTGCTATAGTGATAGCGAGAGGTGGAGCACACTGGCTGTAAGCTATAAGTTTAACCATTGAACATGATTTGTCTATGCGCGGGATTAATGTGAACTTGTCGCGATTCTCAATAATTGTTTACATTTTGTCTGGAATGCGCGTGTAAGTCATGAACTATTTGTATAGCGACACGTAGTGTCGTGTGTGCGGTTTCCTGTGCGCAGCCCGCGTCACGGCGCGTCACCACCGCGACGCCCACCTCTTGTACCAATGCTTTTATTCATGTCTTTGGATAAAATTCTTCGCCCTATTTATAATTTCATTATAAGTCAACACTTTGAAAATGTATTATAATAATATTCAAAGTAAGCTACGCTACAAAAAACGCATAGGCCTTAGTGAATAAAGAGGTTAGCTAGCCAGAAGTTGTTAGCATCAAAGCTCGAAATGCCCCAACGAGCTTACATTATAAGACATAATTTAGCTTAAACTGAGTTAAATAACAAGATCAGCCGAAAACAGCTGTTAGAATGGTATTGAGAGATACATGCGAAAGGTTGTCTATAGTACCTACGTTTTTTCGCCTGCCGTAGAAATAGAGTATAGTTAAATTCTTACAAGTTTTACAGGAGCATGGTAAGTAGAGTAGAGGTACAGGGTAGGTAATTTACAAGTGCATGCAACATATAAACACTGAGCGTGGCGTAAATTATGCCAATTTTCAGAGGGTATATTGAGTAAATTTTGCTAAAGTTTTACTTAATCGAAAAAAAAGCTTCTTGCACTAGAAAACATTGATCTACTAGGTGCATAAAGCTTGTCAATTTACCAGGTGTACACGTTTGTATCCACCCGAGCCGCAGGCGTAGTGAGGTAGATATGTAGTTAAGGTGGGTTTTATGAACAAGTTATACATTATTCTTTTCACGTCTATTGCGAGAAAATAAAACTGCAACATACTCGTAAATGTTTCCTTACAAGCTTGTAATTTTCATGCATTGTTATTTTTTAATATCTTATTAGAATTGCCCAGTTTTATTAATTAAAAAACTTTAAATAGACAAAAAAAATCATAAACTTTTAACGTTTGTAGTCTGTTTGGCACTTGATTACCATGGTCTTAGACAAAGAACTTTTACTCCATGCACTGCACTAGAGCATAAAAAGTAATTTTGGAGCCAACATCCAGCATTAATACCAATTTTACAAGCAAGAGAAGTGAAAAGTTATGTAATATGTGGTTAACTTACATGCTTTATCGACCTTACGTCACCAGGCCTTAGGTACCAAAATGCATACGCATCTTGATTTGATCGGTTTGACTCACTATGTTTTTACAGGTGTACAGTGAGCCTACCTTAGGCATAACCATTACTTTTTTTATATATAGTATTATTATTTAAATTTTATTAGCACATTGAATGGAGCATGACTACACAGTATGTCTGCTAATTATTTTTGCGCTCACTGCCGTTACTTTCACTCAAACCCCTTATCGAATTGAAATAAATGGGTAAGGCTCGAAAAACTCACTTTCCCGAAAAGTAGCTTTCTCTAAAAGTGCATTTCTTCAGAAGGATCACTTTCTCGGGACTTACACTGTCTCTAAAAGTGCACTTCCCGGTAGGTACACTTTCTCAAATAGTACATTTTCTCGGAAGGTGCTCTTTTTCAAAAAGTGCATTTTTTCAGGTACTGCACATTCTCAGAAGATAATTAGATACATTTTCTCAGAAAATGTGGACCTGGCAATTTTGCTGTCGTTTTCATGCTCTAAAACTTTTTTTTTAATTTAAATTGGTCATTATTGATTGCCCCCTATGTCATTATAGTCTGTATTTTCGTCGCTGGTATAAATTATTAAGGTGGTTTTACATCGCTTGAAGTTCACCATACATAATGCTTGTTCCTCGCAGAGTCCTGGGCCCGACGGCGGCGCTGCAGCTGGCGGAGCGCGACGAGCCGCCGCCGGCCAACGCGCGGCCGCTCTACTCGCTCGCCATGCGCGGCGCCGTCATATGCTTCTCGGGATTTCGGAAAAAGGATGAACTTGTAAGTGCCTCAAAACCCCCTTTGCTTGCGCGAAACCCGCTGCTTGAGGCTCCAAATTGACAAATGGTCGTGTTATGTGTGACTTATAATGTGGATATGGTACATTGTTGTAGAGGCTAGAAAGTAAGCAATAGATGAACAAGTTAATTGTCATTTCGAGGAAAAAAAAATATTTGTCACAAAATAAACAATAATATTATAATCCAATGACTGCGTTGCTCCCGCCGTGTGACACTATGTTCTTAGTTTGACACGAGTTTGTATGGGGTCGTGTATACGAATAATCGGGTCGGTATTATGGCCAGTAAATAGTGTCACCCCTCCCACCGATTTTAGTTTTTCTTTTATGACATAATTTCGAGACCGTTCGTAGTGGCTAGTACCCAACCACATTATTTAAAAAATCAAAATTTCATCCTCGTCATGTCCGAACTGCTGCGATGCTGTGGCATTTTTGTGCATATTATGCGTTTAAGAAAAAAAAAACCATTAAAGGTCATGATTGTCGCGTTCTCATTGGTCAATTTATTTTCACATGCAGCAGACGGTTACTTTTGATTGGTGTTTCTATCCTCATCCTGTACCGTGTGACAAGAAGCGACGAAAATTTCGATACCGATTGCGTTAGGCAATAATGCCTTGGGTACTTATTAATAATTTGTGTATATTGCCGGCAGACGTACCTGATAACACTTATTCACTACATGGGAGGGTCGATCCGCAAAGACATGTCGAGCAAGGTGACGCACCTGATCGCGGCGGCGGCCACGGGCGACAAGTACCGGTACGCGTCCGGCTTCGGGCTGCCGGTGCTGGCGCGCTCCTGGGTGGACGAGTGCTGGCGCCGCCGCGACGACCCCGCCTGCCTCGCGACGCACCCCGCGCTCATCGTCAGTATTACCTTAAACTCAATTCCCACCACATATTTCATTCAGAATACCTACTTTCGACTATTCTTAATTTAAACTTTTAGAAAAGTTAAGCTCGAGCTCGCCCCTCTGTCTATTTCATAATTTTTATGCGTAACATCGTAAGAATCCTGAATACACTTGTAAAGCAGCTCAATGGAGTATATGAAATTCCAAATCCGCACTGGGCCCGCATGGGAACTACAGGCCAAGCCTTCTTATTCTGACTCTATGTCTGCGGATACGAATAACTTTACCTCAGACAGCTTACCCCTGTTGCCTGGTGTTTGCAGAAGGAGCATAAACTGAAAGTGTTCGCCGGCGCGCGCGTCTGCTTCGTCGGCTTCCCCGAGGACGAGACGCAGCATATGGCGGACGTGCTGGCCAGCAACGGCGGCGCCGCCTGCGCGCTCGACGACTCCGACTGCACCCACGTCGTGAGTCACTCTCATTACCGTACTACACGTTTACTTACCCTTACCTTACTACACTCAAAACGAACTGAACCTATGTTCAAGCCCCTTACTCGGACATTTTTTTCTATAAACCGTATTCGGTCACGAGGAGTCTTTTCAAGCGATCTTTTAAAATGTAACTGACGAAAAGTTCGCATACGCGAAATTTTTCATTGTTTCAAATTATATTTATCCTAGCGGGTTTGAAGTGCTATTATCATAGGTTGTTTATTTTTATCATTATCACACGATTAGTAAGCATGCTAGTTATCTGTTAAAGTGACACTTGTAGTTTTTTGTTGAGTAAGTAGACATTCTATGTTGTTTTATTTATTTTTCATTTAGAAATCGTAACGCGGTACCTTTTCAATGTCATGCGATGTTCCGTGAATAGTCACGTTGATGACAATGTTTTAGCATCTAAGTTAACATCATACTTGGAAAATGTCTAACGACCGACGAGAGTGATCTGATATCGTTTTTTTTTTTCACTTTTTAGTTATTCTAGTTGATATGATTTACCTTTACACTACCTCTTCCCTGTAATACCTGTAAAAAGGGATCGCATGAATCGTATCGTAGTTTAGATTCTACAACCCACCACAAACCATTCCGCACGGCGCGAAGTCGACCCATTGTTTGCTTTTTATGTTCACCACCTTGTATTGTTATGCTTCTGCAGTCTATTTGGCCAACGCAACACCCGACGCCTGATCGATTAAATTTAGGGTAATACGTATAATGTGTAATTTTTACCTTAAATAGACATACTGTTAAATTGCGTTTTCTTTAATTATTTGCGAACAATTTATTTAATGTTAAATAAAATAATGCTTTCTCTTATTATTTTACTCCTCACCAACAACCTTAAGTTCAATTCCGATAGGCGAAGGGTACAGCGCAACGCCCACAAAATCACTGTATTTCTGTTTCAGTATCATGTCACAAGTGCACATTTCTTTGAAGTTGTTTTAGAAAGCATCACAGTAATCAATTTTTTTTATTAATAATTGTTATAAATTACATACATTTAAACTCGCTATTATAAAAGAACTACCTATCAGCTCGGATAATTACACTTGAAAGAAAATTAGGCGTCTGCTTTCCTGTGTCTAACACTCTTATCTCAACAAAAACAATTCAATCTTTGTGCATGTTTGTATTGGAATGGCTTCATTACATCATTGCGTGGTGTGTTTCACACATGTTTCAGGTAATGGCCAATGGGGAGACTTTCGGTCGTTCGCTTATCCTTTCGCCCCGCCCCAGTACTCCCACCTTACCTTCGAAGTCCTCTCGCGCGTCACCCAACCGCTCCCAGAGCACGCCTAAGAGCTCGATTTACCGTAGGCTTTCCGCGCGGCTGTCGGGGCGGCGCGCGAGCGGCGTGGCCGCGCAGCCCGACGACGAGCGCGAGCGGCGCCTGCAGCTCGCGCGCCGCCACGCGCGCGCCTCGCGCGACTGCCCCGACTCGCCCAAGCCCGCTGCCTGCCCTAATGATCACGACAAAACCGCGCCCGACAGTGAACGTCTGCGCTCTTCGATCTATGATACTAATAACAAAGAAAACAATGATATAACACAAATGATTCATGGCACTGTCAAAATGAACGTTAAAGATAAAAGAGAAGTTTTTAAGAATAAATCTATTAATGTCTTTAATTTAGTAGATTGCCTCACCGAAGCGGGGTCTTTACACTCTTCTCTTACAAAGAGCTTATGCGATTTAGATTCCAAAGAAGAACCAGGACTTCTCTTACCCATTTCGACAGTAGGCAAAGAATTGCAACACTCTACAACCACTATTAGTTCAGGAAAGAAGAGAAGCCGTAACTCCACAGATTCTAGCGTCCAAGTGAGCCCTATAGATGCTAATCTTTCTCAAGACAAATGTGAGGACAGTAATTGGAAGTCAATCAAAAGACTTAAGATAAAAGATTCTTTTAAATTTAAGAATCGACCCACAATTTTCAAACGAACAAAAAAAGATTCCGTATCTAAAACAACGGGAGACATTGCTGTAGAATCGGTCAGTCCTGACAGCGTCAAGCCGACGGACCCCGCGGGAGAATTCATAGCGTCTACGTCGTCCCCAATCAGAGAGGATGACAACACTTCAATTTGCTCAATTAATACCAGTAAACAGTCAGGGTTCTTTGATATTTCATTCGCTTCAATAAGGAGCTCTAAGACAGTTAAATCTGCATCTAAATTACGCAGGAGCGTCAAATCATTCACAGCTTCGTTCAGAAGTGAGAGGAAAAAGAAATATGAAAAGAGGCCTGAACGTAACACTGTTGAAGTGAGCGCTTGTCACCTGCCCACAGAACTGAAGTATGTATCGACACCTAGTAAAGAGATTGATGATATGAATTTGGATATATCTCCCGTGCAAGTGGACACCATAGACAGCACAGATAACGCGGGCATCGGGCACCAGGGCGACGTGGACGAGTTGGACGACTCTGCCACGTTTAAGACGCCGCAAAGCCTGCGTCCGCGCGTGCACCACCGCCACTCCATCTGCGGCGCGCCCGACCCGCGCGTCTCTCTCCTCTGCGGCGCCCCCGACCCGCGCGACCCGCTCCTCTCCTGCGCCCCGCTCCCCGCCCCGCGCCTCCCCGCCGACCAGCTGCCGCCCGCCTCGACGCCTCCCATCCGCGACGCCCGCGCCATTACGCAATGCCATGGAATATCGTTGCCGGTACTAACCCCATTTAATTTAGTATTACTAAATAATAGACATGCTTATCATGCAGTTGAACATTTTATGGTTCTCATTTAGAATATATAGCCAAACATACATACTCTCTTGAGTCGGTCTCCACTCGTATGCATGCATCGTGCGTTAAAGTTACTTATGTATAAAGCATCACTGCGGGTCTTTCGTTTAGGGCGTGCACGCAGAGAAGCTACTTCACTTATGTCCCTTTATGAGAGATGGTTGATATTTAAAATGTAAGGTTCACTCACGGTGACGGTTAAATCGTAATGGTATCAGTAACAGTGAGATATCGTGCGTTCAGGTGGTGGACGAGCATAACACTGCGGTCGCGCCCGAGTGCTCGCCCCGCGTGCACGTCGTCAAAGCGGAGTGGTTCTGGGCGTCCGTCCAGAACGAGGAAGCACAAGACGAAAGAGAATACCTGTTCAAAGATGTAAGTCGTAATTTTTTGTGCATTCGTTTTATTGTAGTCATTGTCAGAGATCACTGATGAAATGAATAATATCGTGTGCAGTATTTGGAGGAAGTGTCCCGAAGATCGTCAGTAGGCGGCGCAGGCGCGGGCGCGGGCGCGGGTGGCGGCGGCGCGGGCGAGGAGGCGGCGGGCGGCGCGGGCGCGGGCGCGGCGGGCGGCACGCCGGCGCACCTGCAGCGCCAGCGCAAGCGCAAGCTGCGCGGCGGCGACGCGGCGCTGCAGAAGCGGCGCTCCTCGCTCAGCGACACCGTGCTGCTCAGCCTCTCCGGCAACCTGCTGCTCGACTACACGCCCTCGCCCGACAGCAAACAGCTGCTCGAAGGTAAACCAGAACCACACGCTTCGCATACTTATACCGACAACCGAAATACTCATGTACATTAACTCAATACATTTTTAGAATCCGAAGTGCCTGACAATGTGGTTCGAAAATTGATGTCTCCTAGACAACAAGTATTTATGGAGTTACTACAGACGGAATCGAATTATGTTGGAATTTTACATACGATTGTAACTGTAAGTATGACGTTAATATTTAAAATCTGTTCATTAAATTATTTCTTATGATTCAAAATCTCTTTCCGACGTATAATTTAATGATGTGGTATTTTTTAGATGTTCAAACAACCATTAGAAGAAATGGCTGAAGAAGATAATAGCAATGGTAAAAACCAGGCACTACTGAACAATACGGAACTAAAAATTATTTTTGGAAACTTACCGCCTATTTATGAACTACACCAGTGAGTACGGTCTCATTTAAATCACTTAGTGTTCATTATATTTAATTGACATTTAACTGGCTAGGATTTTCCTACGGCGCGACCCGCAAAGTTTTTTTTGCGCTTTGTGACCAACGATCGGTCTTTTCTTTATGAGATAGTAATTAGGGAAATAATGGAATTATACTAGCTTAGTGAGAGTGAGTAAAGTAGCAGTTGCATGGGGATTTTAAGCAAGCTGGTGCAAATCAAATTGTAACAACTCGATTTGCACCGGCTTGCTTAAATTATTTACTTGAAGTCAGTAATGACATGCATAGGAACGGTTGTGTACACTAACCGCGAGTTGTTGCATCCGAAGATAGACCTAACTCTTAGTTCCCTCACGTTGCGGGTTGTCCGACGGATATATTGACTTGACGCTACTGTAGTGTTGGTAACGGCGTGTTGGTGGCGCAGGGGCATGTTGGAGGAGCTGCGTTACGCGCAGGCGCACTGGAGCGAGGAGGTGAGCATCGGCCGGCTCATGCTGCGCTACACGCCCGACATGGTCAAGGCTTACCCGCCCTTCGTCAACTTCTTCGAGAACACCAAGGAAATGCTGCAGCAGTGCGACCGTGAGAACCCCAGGTGTATATTTTTTTTGGATGCAAACAACTCATCGACTTCTGTAAAAAGAAAAGTTCCGTCTCATCAAAGGCCAGACCTAACGTTCTGTAAATTTCGTTCTGTAAAGTTGATCCAAGATTCCAGAGCTGCCAGACGTAACTTATGTTTTGAAGGACAAAATTTAGAAATAACTTATGTCGGACGGCTCTGAGATCTTACTCAACGAAGTATTGCACATTTTTCCCCTTCATGATATGGACAAGGAATGGTCCAACTATTGTAGGATAGGACCTATTTTTAGGGTTCCGGAGCCAAAATGGCAAAAACGGAACCCTTATAGTTTCGCCATATCTGTCTGTCTGTCCATCTGTCTGTCCGTCCGCGGCTTTGCTCAGGGACTATCAATGCTAGAAAGCTGTAATTTTGCACGGATATATAGGTAAACTATGCCGACAAAATAGTACAATTAAAAATTCGAAAACAATTTTTTTTAGGGTACCTCCCATAGACGTAAAGTGGCGGTGATTTTTTTTTTCTCATCCAATCCTATAGTGTGGGGTATCGTTGGATAAGTATTTTAAAAGCATTAGGGGTTTGCTAAAAAGATTTTTCGATTCAGTAATTTGTTTGCGAAATATTCAACTTTAAAGTGCAAATTTTCATTAAAATCGTGCGTCCCCCCCGCTCTAAAATCTAAACCGGTGGGTGGAAAAATTTGAAAAAATTCAGGATGGTAGTCAGTATATCAAAATTCCAAGGAAAACTATAACGGCTAAGTTTGCCTAAGAATTATTAGTAGTTTATGAGTAAATAGCAGCGTAAGGTATAAAATATACCTAAACTTGGAAGATTTCGTATAAAATACGAAATCCTTAGAAAAATATTACTTAATTTTTTCATAATGGCTACGGAACCCTATTTTGGACGTGTCCGACATGCTCTTGGCCGGTTTTATTTTTAAGCTTTCACGGATATGTATGGATTATAGATTGTAATGTCCGCGTGTATTTTTGCAAGTAATTGTTTTCATTATTTATTTCTTGCTTTTAGATTTCATGCATTCTTGAAAATCTGCCAGACCAAACCAGAATGTGGCAGGCAAAGTTTACAAGAACTTTTAATAAGACCAGTGCAGCGATTACCCAGTATTAGATTGCTACTCGATGGTAAGAACCCACAAAACACACTTTAATTTTAAATACCCTCCATTTTTCTGCTTAAATTCTGAAATCAGTTTTCCATGTGTCCCCCTTTTTTTTCTTACAACTCTTACTCCTACTTTGAATCTAAGAGATATTATTTCCGTTTTCTTCTCCTAATTAATTGTCAAATTTGCATAACTTACACCGCACAGCTGACTAAGCGCACCGAGCAGCATGAAATGGCGCATCTTGCGGGTCGCCAAGTCCGTCTTGTTACGTACGGCAAATTAACAGTGTTGGTGGTGTTGTCAGATATCCTGAAGCACACGCACAAGAACAACCCGGACCACGCGGCGCTGGTGGCGGCGCTGGCGGGGCTGCGCGAGGTCATGTCGCACATCAACGAGGATAAGCGCAAGACCGAGGGCCAGCTGCAGATGTTCGACATATACAACGACATCGACCAGTGCCCGGTTGGTTCGCATGCTACAACACACGCACTTATCCTATGTGCACTCAAATAGGTTACGCAGGCGTGGCTGCCGCCAATTGTTGTTGCTGCTGTCGAGATGCGCCGTTGCTACCCGAAGGTGTCGTCGAGATTAGAAGGCTTTGATTTTGCTTTGAACTTTTTGAGCAAATATAATGTGTATTGGCTCTAGGTCATGCACTAACCGTAATACCATAATAATTACGTTGTCGGGCAGTACCTCCCCACTGAATATCTATATGGTTAGAAACTCTACCCTTGCTACAGTTCATCAAAGTATAGGCTGATTCGCAAGAGCCGGCACGAATTCGTCTTGTAATACTGATAAATTTGGCATATTAACTATAATAATGGATCGAATATCGTTCTACGCGCACGGATTTTCTTTAACCTTGCTTTTTGTTACAGGCGCATCTAGTTTCTTCACATCGATCGTTTATAGCTCGGTGCGAAGTCGTGGAACTGTCGAAGGAGCTCTCCGGTAGAGGGGACCACCTCGTACTGTTCCTTTTTACCGACACGATGGAAGTTTGCAAGAAAAGATCTAAAGTAAGTAAAAAAAAGAACTTGTAAGTTTTAGTACTGTATTTTTACTGTTACGATATTTTTTTTATAACACAATTTTTGTTCAGGCTTTTAACAGCAAGAGTCCTACCAACGGCACGAGCACGATGCGGATAGGCTCGAGCAAGCCGTACCGACACATCTCGCTTATGCCTCTCAGCACCGTGAAGCGCGTCGTCGACATACGAGAGGCAGAAGGTATGCTTGCAGTTTCAAAAGTGTTAAAGTTTTGGTTATAATATTACATTATAATTTTGTTATTTTTTTAAGTGGTAAAAAATCTACGAATTAATGGTTAAGTCAGGAAATATAACTGCGTTATAAAAATGACCCAGTAAAAGTCGTGTCCAAGCAGGTGCACTTTTACTTTTCGTAGGTAAAAATACACTACCAATGATATTAGTTTGGTTCGACTTGTATTTTTTTTTTTGGGAATAACTTTACACTTTTTCGTGAACACATGTACTTTGAAAAAATTTCGTAAATAAAATCAATATGTCAACTAAATTAAGCCTTCACATAATGTTCATAAAGTTAACTCGGAAAAATTATCTGTTTTAAGGTACGAGTTTTTTTAAAGTAGTGACGTTATCTTCCGTGTCAGGAATGTGGTGAAAATTGTTTAGACTGAATTTGAAGAAGAGTGGTGTTGTGAACCGGTGACTTGTTTCAGATTGTCACAACGTGTTCGCCCTGATGTGCCGCAGCAATCAGGAGCTGAAGGAGAAGCTGTACTCCTTCATGATCACGGACGAGGCGGTGGACAAGTCGCACTTCCTGCGCCAGCTCTGCCGCCAGATGGCCAACACCGTCTGCAAGGCCGATGCCGTACGTACCCCGTTATGTTTTAAGTCAATATAGGGCTATCTTGAGTAGTATTTTGTGTCTTAAGGCAGGTAAGTAAGGAATTAGGAACGAGACTATTAGAATCTGAGTCGACTTTAGTAATTTCTATACCGAGGCGTGGGGTGGGGTGGTACACTGAATCCAGAATGTAGCGAAGGATTCTACAATAGAATCCTGAGCGTAGCGAGGAATTCTAAAGTAGAAACGTGAGCGTAATGAGGGATTCAAGTGTTAACACCCAACATGAAAATAATTCACAACATTTCAATTTTGAATAATTACTAAAGTACCGACAACCATTTAGAGCTTTATGTTTAAGTATTCCATTTCATATTTTTTAGATTTTTTTTATTACTTATTTAACGAAATATTCACAAAAATCTTCAAAAAATCCAAAGTGAGGCATCGTCATAGGTATACCTTTGCCCATATAATTATTATGAATAAAAATGACAATGTCAAAAAGGTGTCAATGTCTCAAATATCAGTGTTGTTTGTCGAGGTTGTTCGTTTTGTTTTGAAGAAGTTTTATTTAATAAATTGATTTGCCATGAAAGTTTCGGACGGTTATGCTATGGCAGACAGCCGCAACCTTCCCAAGGTGGATTATATGATGTTGTTGCAATACATGCGTGAAAATGATTCCTTTAACGTTGCCGAGATCCGGGGAGCTAAGGTTTTGTTGTCATCAAGGGATGCTTACGTTGAAACTGCTGTAGGCTATGTGGAAGTGAAACGAGAGAATGCTGTGTGCTTTATCAAGGGCAGAGTAACTCCTGAGCACCGAGTTCGTACTAAAATGTACTCAGTTGTCGCAAGCATTAACGAGGCAGAAGAAACAATATTGGATGTGAAATGTGAAGATTGTGCTGCAAGTCAGGGTGGATGCAAACATTCAATTTGTTTAATTATGTGGCTTATTAAGCGGACTGAAGAGCCTTCAGTTACATCTGTACGCTGCTATTGGACCCAGCCAAAACTCTCGGCGGCAGTGACTCAAGATAAGTGCATTTTAGCCAAAGAAATGGGAAAACGTTTGCCAGCAACAACCAGTCTTCCTAATTCCCTTAAAAAAGCTGCATTTTTACAAGAATGTCGGAAAAGAAAAATGCAAGATTCTTTGTTTTCTGACTATAACAATGCAGTAATAACATTGGATAGTTTCAGAGTTTTCAAGCTTTTACTCGATTACTATACAGCTAGTTCATCCCAAGATGAGCTAACAGATTACACAAAGTTGAAGATCTTTGTCCAAAATAAATTAACTAATGAGGTAATTGATGAAATTGAAAACCAAACACGCAGCCAAGCTCACAGTCAGTTGTGGCATATTTTGAGGCAGGGGCGAGTTACTGCATCAAAGATTTATGAATGCACAAAGTGCAACACTGATGGAGCATTAGTTAAATCCATTCTTGGAGGCTATAAGATACCTGAAACAAAGGCGATCAAAAGAGGAAAACGCTTGGAAAAAGAAGTGGTGAAGGAAATAAAGAAAAAAATGAATATTGAAATAATTCAATGTGGATTTAAATTAATCACACCTTTTGTTGGAGCATCACCAGATGGATTATGTGTAGAACATGGTTTCACCGTAGAAATCAAATGCCCTAGTAGTAATAAAACTATGGAAAGCTATGTTAAAGATAATGTGATATCGGCTAAATGTAAAGCCCAAATACAGCTGCAAATGTTGGCGATGAACATGAAAAAAGCTTTATTATGTATAGCTGATCCAGACTTCGAAAGAAATAAATCCTACCATGAACACTGGGTCTACTATGACAGATTGTTTGCAGAAAAGTTAGTGAAAGAAGGTGAAATGTTTTGGGAGAAATTTATTTTTAAGAAAATGTTAGATATTGTACATTATGATAAATAAAAGTCAACGAATCATAAAGTGTCCCTTTTATTTAGTTATAAGTACCATTTATAGCAACACACAGTTATCAAAAATTATACAAATAGATATAACATAAAGTTTTCTTGAATATTGTACATTTTGATAAATAAAAACCAAAATTAATAATTGTTCACTGTGACTTTGGCCTAAATATGGCCTTCTGGTCTAAGAGGTGGCAGGAATTTTTAAAACAATCACTGAAATGGGTAGATTCATTTTTATGGGTTGTAGAGTGGTCTGCTGATGTGAATAATTTTGGTCTGCCTGCTCTCAGTGGTTGCAACTTTGAGATATAGCGCATAAAAGAGGCCTTATTGTTCCGAAAAAAAACGATAACGGAAATGGTAAGTTTTAGTACATATTCAAAGTATGGCGTCTCCGCATGTGAAATCGGTTGTAGGGTACAACCCATAAAAATTAATCTACCCATTTCCATGATCGTTTTAAAAATTCCTGCCACCTATCAGTCTATTCAATGCCTAATACTTCTTTATGACAGGTGACTGTAAATTTATAAGTCCACAAGCAACTACCACTGCATCATCTAGTATGTTTAGTAATTTATTATTTACAACAGCATGTGGCTTCAACATTTTAAAAAGTCTTACCCTCCTGATAACCCTTTCTATATGTATGCGTAAACTAGCTAAAATTTTACTATCAATCACCTCTGCTTTTGTCATTTTTGTGCCTTTGAGTACACTAGGCGGGCGCAGAACTTTTACAAATTTCGTAACTAAATGTGATTCTAAATGCTTGAAACCCCTGTCTGCTAGTATGGTAGCATTAGCTGGTATTATCTCTAAATATCCACTTTGTTCAACTAAATACATGTCACTAATACGTCCTCCATAACCTTCGGACACAAAATTTATAAAACCATCTGGGGTAGCACTTATCAAATACTTTATGGTATTACAATTCTTGTATTGGGACCATGTAAGGGCCTGATGTACAGGTTTTTTAGGCTTTTCTATTTCTATCTCAAAGCAATCTATTATTGCCTGAACACTTGCATACTCTTTGCTTGTAGTAAAAGCAGTAGGAAGATTCCTCTTAATGTCCAGGGTTGTTGGCCAATATATTACTTCTCTAAAAAATAAACTCAGTGCTTTCAAAGTTTTGTTAAATATTCTCCACAATGTAGTTAATGAAATTTCAAAAAGGTCTTTTATTTTGGCGAATGTTTCATTATTTTTTAGCTTATAAAATGTTATTATTACATGTAAAGAAGGTACCTTTAATTCTTTTGCACTATATTGAATAATCCAATAATATTGTTTAGGAACACCTATATATGAAAATGGTTTTTTTTCTATTAAACTTAACATAAAATACCTGCCAGCTAAACTTTTTTGTATTGGTAAGTTACTAAAACTTTCATTTTCAGAAAATTCTGTTGTACTTCCAACTGTTGATGGATCATGTCCCTCTGATGACTCTTCTTCAAATGAATGTACCAGTTTCCTTTTTCTGGAAATTCTCGCACCAACCAAGCGATTGACTGTAGTGGGTTTTACTTGGATAGATTTATTAATACAGTCAGGAATGCACAGCACACCTTTTTCTTGCACATTTGGTACAGAATCTACATTAACTGTGGATGTGGATGTCGATGGCAGAAGACATGGGTCTTTATTTATGTTTGTTAAATAATTTGGGATGCGAGGGTTCAGCCGGGGTCTATTGGTTTTTTGGTCTATCCAATCTTGGTAGTTTAGTAATGCTTCTTCCAGCTAGAATAAAATGAGAACAATTCATTAGTAATCATTATATAACAAGGAAATCAATAGAGACACTTTTTTAGGGTCCAGCTGGGTACCGGATAATGGGTAAGTAATAAAAAAAGAAACCCAACTGCTTTCATAAGAAAATGTTTATTAAACTTTGTATTTAAATCAACTTATAATTTTAACAGATTTTAGTATTTAATCAAGTTGTTTATTTCTCATTTATTAATCATTATTATAGTACCTAACTAGTTATTGAGATATTTAAGTACTCATTTTTAAAAAATTTTATGTCAAGTGAATCAATAATCAAACTTCAAATTCGGCAGATTGTGATGTAAAAACCAGTTATTTCATCAATGATAAAAACATAAGTCACACTGAGAATGTCACACTGCCTCGCTCCGCTCTGCTCAGCCCTGCCGAGCAGTGGATTTTAAAGGCATTTTAATGCCAGGTAATTTTGCCAGTTACCTGGCAGATTCGGCAAAAATTATGCCGGGTACCCGTTACCCAACACCCGGCAAAACCAGGATCCGGCCCATCTCTAAAATACATAGGTATATACTTACTGTAGATAACTAAGTACATACTTACATTCAAATGATCTTCGCAAATGTAAAGACTTCCAGTTTTTGGTACGTGTGTTTTATTTACAGCAGCACACCACTGTACTCTCGAAGACCTCGGCACGTGGAAAAAATGTTTTTTTGGATTCGTTATAACTGTATTTTTGCAGGTGGGAACGAAGCAAGTAACGAGGGGATCTAACTTACGAACTTGTTTATTCATTTTTATTGACAATTATTTCCAAATCAGTCCAGAAAAATTCGAAAACTTAAAATACAATAAAAACCAACATCAAATCACAGCCACAAGCCAGAAGCGCTACTACGAAACTCGCAAATCGAAGTCGGTATCGCACCGTCTCTTTCACTCGCGTATTAAATGACATAAGCGTCAGCGGGACAGAAACATACGAAGTTCGAGTTTTGCACTTTGTGGTATAGGGCCAGACCAAACAAACGTCAATCAAAATTCAAAAACAACGTCTAAAATGACAACCTGTATCTTGTTTTTTTTTTTCATAACCTAGGCAAAGATAATGTGTAGTTTCAACCTCACAAGCGTTTTTTTTTTTTTCGAGATTTCAAAATTATTTTTGACTAACTTAGAATACGAATTTCGCGAAAAGAAAAAATATGGGTCTCCTAGTTTTCAAACTACTATCTATTGAGCATAAGAAAACACAAGGAAAAAAAAATGAAATGTTGTCAATTTTGCTTCCGAGAAACTCGTCCAACTTTTCACACCGAGTATGACGAAAATTGAAGTCAAAATATTCTAAAAATAATTATTAAAGAGTTTACTCACAAAGTGGCGTGGTTTTACAATTATCAACGTCAAAAAAATGCATTTGCATAAAACACCTTGAACAGAAAAGTTGCACTTTGATCCCTCTCGACAAGAAAAAAAAGTTACTTTTCTGAATGAGAGGTGTGAAAATAAAATGGCGGGAATCATAACATCCAAGTTGTGCGCAGGACAAGTTCCTGGCGTCGCTGGAGTCGCACCAGCTGGACATCGACACGAGCGACCTGGCGCTCAGCACGCTCTCCAAAGTATCCAAATTCGCCGCGCGCACCAGGATCAAGGTACGGCCCGGTCACTCACGCGCAAAGCCCAACGCTCAGGGTGTTCATAAACAATCCTAACAGTATTTAATAATTTTAAGAGTTGTTATTTCACTGTTCACAACTCGTTTTTAGTCTTTGTTTACGTCCAACTGCTGGGCAAAGGCCTCTTCTTTTGACCGTAACTTGTATTATTAGAACGCGCTCCAGCGTTTGAAAAGTCAAAGTTGCGAGTGTGATCTAATAATACCGGTAAGTCTAAATATAGCTTTTATTAAAAAACAATCACATACCTTCTATTGCGCCCAGGGCCCGAAGAGATGAGTTTTTGACTTTTAGGACGAGTAAGTAAATATAGAATTGACAAGCTCCGTATATAAACACCATATGTACACCATACACCCCGTCCCCCCTTTCCCTCCTTTCGTTTTATTCCGGTAACATCATGCCACGGTCACATTACATTTCATTGAGTCGTTTTAATAGATATGTATATATTTCGTACTATTTACAATGTTACTTATTTGAATAAAAGTCACCAACTCTGTTGTGCAATAGCATGATGAAATGTATAAGAATGATATGTATAGCTTAGCTTGCATTTCTAGTGATAACAAAAAACAGTAACTGATGTGGTAAGTGTTCAGTAGGACAATAAAATGTAAGAATGCAACTGCAATAGTATCGATATCAGTATCAACTGTTATGTGTAACTAAGGCATGAAATCGGCAAACATGTTTTAACAATAGTAAACCTCAGTCGTTGATGGTCATACAGTCATTAAACTCATTAGAACGTCTATTTACTAGAATAAGTAAGAAGTCTATCATAAACTGCGCAAAAAAATTGTTGGGATGTGCAAAATCGAACACTAGGCATAACTTTAATGTACGTCTTAGCGTGGTTCAATTTGCACCTTAAAAAAAAAGAAAACTGGAGATTTCTGAAAAATTATTATGATAAAGATGTTATGATGTACAGTCAAGGTCAAAAATATGTATACAACTTTAGTACATTGTATATTTTCGTCATATTTGAACTGCCACAGAACTGTCACAGTGGTTAAAGTGACAAGGTACTAAAGTGTATACATATTTTTGCCCTTGACTGTACCTCAGCTTAGTTGACTTCTATTAAGTTAAGCCACACACAGTCGGCATTACATGACGAAGTTGACGAAGGCTCTGTGACGAAGGGCTCTGAAATTCCTAAACTATTTGTTAATGTTGCTGTATATGTATCACATAATATATTTTTTGGGAAAATCATTCAGCACATTGTCTTGCATTGAAATGGGTTTAACTTAAAAAAAGATACATATTAATAATAATTACTTGATGTTCACTGCTATTACAGAGAGCATTAGTATTCTGCCTTGCTGTACATTAGATTTTTGTGTAATTTGGATGGGCAATTATATGCACATGCACATTTCTTTAAAGATACTTTCAGTCCTTGGGAAACGATATATTTATTAGAGTAGATTCCGACAACACTGTTGTTTTCTCATACTGGCTATGGAGGACTTCGGCCAACATTTGAATTTAAATATTTTTAATTTTTAGACAGCATTTTTTTTCACATGTTTTTTTTAATAGTCTCCTTGAGGTCATGTTATTATTTGAGTTAAAAATTTGTCTATTTCAGTAAAATCCTTTCAGTTTGTTGCTTAAGGCTTGGTTGTGTAATGAAGGGAAATGTCAGATTAATGAATAAAATTAAATCTGAGAAATTTCTGTTCATATTACTAATCATCAGACATTTAATCTAGTGAATTACTAGCCAGTATAAAAAAACAGCAATTAGATAAGATGGCTTTCATAATACATAGATGTGCAGTATTTGAGTTGGTATTGATAAGCGTTAGCAAATGTTGAGAAGTGGAGCTGGTTCCGACGGGGCGTGGAGAGTGTGGAGAGCGGTTAGTGGAGGCTGTTGTGTTGTAGCTGGAGGCGCTGGCCGGCGCGGGCGGCTGGCTGCGCGAGCCGGGGCCGGGCGGGCTGCTAGACACATGGGTATTGCGCGCTCACTTACTCGCACAGGTCTGACGCGCCTCTGCCGCACTCCTCTCGCACCAAACACCCCTATTGCCCTCTTGCCCCAATCGACACGCCACCCCATCCCATCACATGTACACCACACTTAACTTTCGTCATTGTTAAAACTGATCCTTGTATCTGTGATTTGATTAATTACTCGTATTGTGACATTTGTGACGCTTCACTATTGAATCTGTTATACATTTCGAGCCTATTTACTACTTTACTCATTGATAATTTTTATGTGATAGGCTCTGTTTATTTTGTTTATATTTATCTGTCACATTAAATCAATCCAACAGTGATGGGTGAAACGGGCTCTAGATGTGTTGAAATTTTTAATGTCATAGAAGTACCCATAAAGCGTAAAGCAGATTGCCTTTTTTATTTTTGATAAGGAGGTTAAATGGTCAATTGTGCTGTAGAGTCCATTGATAAATGAAAATAGTAATAATAATTATGAACTTACAGCTTACCGCAAAAAATAAATTCAATTTCGTTTTACATGACGCAGGAATCAGTTTTCACTCGTAATATTTTCATTACTTCATTCCACTCTCAAATACCTAACTTATCCGTCAACATGTAAGTTATTGTCATTGTAGCGGTGTGTTAGTATGGGGATGGATGGGATCAAGGTTCCCATAACAGGGCTGAAGGAGTGAATGTTTACAATTTACGCTTTGCTTGTATTCACATGTTATTAACAATGTTGTGAGCGTGCCATACCTATCAGTGTCCATCCAAAGAACTTGCCATCGACTCGACTAATACTTTCCTGTTATGACGTTTCGTGTTTGTCGCATTTCTGTGTTAAGATTAATGGAAATGGTTGGTACAGTCAGGAACTTTCATTTGCGGTCCGCTTAAGGTAGAATATCTGTCATCTTGTATGGCAATATAATAAGTTTTCTTGCGGAATGGCTTACTTTAAGATCGTGGCTGTATGTGACATTTTAAATATTTGAGTTCATTTTTAACATAAATAATATTAGACAAAACGTTTGAGAAATATGGGTTAAGGCTGACATCGTTATTTCGTGTTTTTACTTCTATTTTTGTATGCTATTAGGCTTGTAATAAAATATAATGTATTATGAAAATAGTAAATAAAAATAAATGTCTCTATTTCATGGGAAGGCACTCACAGTTCTAAAGTATTCGTTCATTATTCATGTACCTAATTATTGCAGTCATAGCTGGCTTAGGGCAGAAGGAATGCATCAGTAGTGACTGGTGGCGTTGGCGTGCTAAGTTGTGGTCGCTTGTGACAGGTGGGGCGCGCGCTGTCGTTCAACAAGACGCCGTCAAAGCTGAAGCGAGCCATGTCGTCTATGATTTCGCCGTTCGGCTCGCAGGCCAACCTCACGCCCGCGTCGCAGCTCGCCCAGATGCGGCTTGCCAGCTGCAACAACATCAACGTAAGTCGTGCCCTTTGCTTTATGCCATTCACCCAACACTTATAACAATCTAAACAAAAATCTCTATTTCTTGAATAATTTAGTTTGGTGAAGAAGTTACCGGGTGCTAATGTAGCGTTATTGTGCAGGAGATGGGCACGAGCAGCGGCGGGGGCGGCGGCGCGGAGGGCGGCGAGGTGCTGGTGGCGCCGCTGTCGGTGCAGCCCACGCGCAAGGCCGCGGGCGCCGCCGCCGCGCTGCGCCGCTTCTGACGCCGCACCGCGCGCCGCGCCTGACCCGCGCGCTAGCCCGCCCGAACACGACTCGACGGAACTTCATGTGTGCTTTGCATTGTGACAGTAGGCGAGACGCGAATTTTATGCGCCACAATATTGCGATGTTCCCCTGCCATATTTATCGAAATTACTTCGAATAACGTTAGCTCCACGTGACAAACATGAACGTGGAGCTACCTCCACATTTTTGTTATACACTGATGTGTGAAATGTAGAGTGAAGTGTAACTGTTAGTATTAGTAGAGCCGGTTGTTGGCTTGTTCCTTGTGCCAAATTCTATCCATTTGTTACTTTAGTGTTATTCGTTGTAATTCGTATATCGTGTAGGTATGATATTAAATTGAAAACCATTGAAATAAAAGGTTGTGTCGTCTGCTTCTATGGATTTAGATTATAAGTTAGCGCCAAGTCTAATAATGTATAGACAATAATATTTATTGATCTAAACATGTTTTAAATATAATTCATAAAGCAATACCTACGACAATTATTAAAGGTATTAGTGAAGCTGCGATATTATTTTGGCACGAGGGACAAGACAAGGCCATGGCAGCCGTGCTGAGTGCCCACTTATGTATCGGAAGAGCCCTGCTAATGATGTATTTGATTACGCGATATTTAATCATACTCGTTCAATTGTAGTATTGTTGAAATAATAATCCAGTGCTATTTGAAATTAAGATAGGTACAGGGATGTGGCAATGAAAAAGTTTTCTATATTTTATGGAACCGTCAGACGAATTTGAACGAGTGCTTGGAGTGCCTTTGTAATATGGACGAATTGAATTGTTGGCGCAGGTTTATATTACTATAGTGTATTTGGTAGTATTAATGTATAAAATGTCACAATGTACGGCTTAATTTTATCGAGATCGAATACTAGTTATAGTGAAATCGAAAAGTATTGATTTAAATAAAAACAAAAACCAGTCGTTTGTGTTCTGCAGCTATCTCCACTCGCCTGGTGCTTCTATTTATTTACAGTACAGATTGTAGCAAGTATAAGATGTTGGAGAAAACGAATCGAATATTTTATAATTGAACGTATTGGATATTTGGAGATTTAGTCTTTGAGAATAATGTACATATCGTGATATTTTTTTTAATTTTATCGTCAAAATAGGCATTTGATTTATAAGTAGTAATATATTATCTGATATCCGGCTGCTAATACTTTGTGTTCCTAACAGCAGCGCCGAGACGCTGCCCGCGCCCGCCGCCCCTACCCTTGTTTCATCTGCGTACCTACAAGTTTTATGGCGAGTCTCATTAAGGCTATCTTATCAGCAATCATTGTGTGTACACGTAAAGGATTGTACAAAGATCTATATTTATGATTATAATATTTAAATGATTGATAAAATAAACACATTTATTTTCAGTGAAAAGGGCATTTTATTTCTCGTCATTACAATAAAGCTCAACAGAATAAAACATTTAAGTTTAATCGATTGAAAAAAAGAACATAACATTAGTAATTTTATTTTATGCTACATTTGACAAAGTTATCAATGAATGCGGGTGATGATTGCACGACGGCACTTTATTATATTTTAAATTATTGTTTTTTACTTTATATTAGTTATTCACTCCTCAATTTGTAAGTGAGAAAGTAGTAAAATATAATAATAATTCTAGAAAAATAAAATTTGGTACATTATAGTTTTGGAAAGTCTATTTTAGATTTAGTGATCTTTTTTCCTATGGATCTCTTATGCTTCAAATTCAGCAACTATGTAGGTAAGCTTTAACTACATAGGTACATCTTTGAACATCACTTAGCATTTTCACAATGAAAAACGTGCTATCGCTAAATCCGACAGTGGAACTGTTACATGGACAGAACAAAGATGCAAAATATAGCTGTCGCCATTTTGCACAGTTGCCGAACGCCGCCGTAAGACAGTAGCTACATTTTGTTTCGTTACGGACGGACGCGTTAGTTTTGGGTACCAAAGCAATTAATGCGCGGGGCGCTCGTTGGTGCAGTCGATTAGTTTGAGATAGAGCTCGTTTCGATCATGTTCCGAGCCTCGGCGCGGGCTTGAGGAAGACATACGCGTTGTGGCAGGCGCGCAGCGGCACGGCCAGCAGCGCGCCCAGCAGCGGCGCCACGCTCGCCGCCATCGCGTGCGCCGGCATTTCAGACTCTGACATCGTCACTATTTTTGATATTATCAGAGCCTGTGGAAGAGCAAAGACTTTTGGACCTTCCGCCTCCTAACTTTGCCTAAAAGTTCATTGCCACGACTAGTACTACAGAAACTAAAGGTAGGTATAATTCCAGTAATTGAATAGGCAATATACCGTTAAGCGATTCCAACACAATCCGGGAGTAACGTAAAGACGTCGCATAAAAAATATATCTCAAAAATGCGTCAAAACTGTACTCAGTTTACTTAATACTTTGAGTAATGAACTTTCAGGCAGATTTATGTGGCGCGTGGTATACATGCATGCAGGCCTCTTCTGCCTCCCATTCTGCTTTATGTAAATGCACTATTGACGTGAATTTGAGCATAGCTGAACAAATGAGAATCTACTACTTCCTCCACTAACCAAAAACCTGTACTTAGGTACAGTCGCCATCAGTTATTTCTATGCGACCAAGGTGGTCAAGAATACTCATACTACGAGTACAAAGGATATCAAAAATTTGTAAAGTCCACTCTTTAGATTTAAGAGAAGTAAAAGATGTGGTTTCGTATGTTAGCTCTTTCATTCTGTAGGACTGCCAATGGATTTTGAATTTATCACGTGAGTGTGGTACAGTCAAGTGCAAAGATATCGACATGGCCAATGCCACAAAAATATGTATACAAGACCTTAATGTTAAGTATATAAAGTCGTGTATATATTTTTGTAACTGTTCGTGTCAATATTTTTGCACTTGGCTGAACCTACTTAGAATTTAATTTTTTTTTTTTGGAATGACGAAGAAAGACACGCACAATGGTGATGAAGGGAATGATCTGCCATTGTGTGCCGATGCGCGTGGAGCAGGCGTTCTCCTCAGTGGCCATGTTCATGTCGGAGACGAAGTCGTGTCCGCGGTAGACCACCATCAGCGCCGCCAGCTCCAGCAGGCACACCAGCGGCATGGTCAGCCCGCACATCATCGCCTCCACGCTCTCCAGCAGCGCCAGGCCACCCTACCAAGTAAAACATTACCTTACTACCTGGGGCCATAAGTTGTCGTTATTCTCAAGCCTTTCATCTAAAATTAACTAAGTATCATTCTATGGCATATCGGATTAATTTTGTCAGTCCTTATTAAAAGTCATGTAATTAGAAGCACGTTTTCACAAGCGGCAATTAAAGTTACAATCAAACTTACAGTCGTCGCGAACGGCAGGCTCAGTGCCATGCAGGTCAACATCAGCGCCGCCACCACAACTTGTTCCACGAAACTATAACATTGCAAACAAGTCAATGGAATATCATTTTTTTAAGTCACTTGAACTGCCATACTAATACAATACTTACACTAATTTTACTCTGTACTCGAATATTGTGTGTAAGGCTGTCTTCAGCAATATATACGCAACCAATATGTAAGAGAAGCATAAACCTCCAAATACCATAGTTGAGCTGGAATAAAGAAGATAATTTTTTTATGACTGAAATAGCTGGCAAGCAACCTAAGTTAAAGATTGTATAGTCAAAGTCAACCAATTTGATTCCTAGGCCACCACAGAACCGTGTCGTAATAACATTCAACGTCATTCGATTAATGTTGGAGAAAGTCAAAATGGTTTACTATGTTATAAGGTTCCACGGTGGCCCAGGAATCAAATTGGTTGACTACATTAAACTGAAAGTTTCTTGTTTTCAATAAGACTCACTAAAAGAGAGTGAGTTGGTGAGTAAATAAAGATTTAATTATTCTACAAAATTTTATGAAACTTACATTGCGTGTGAATAACTACCCGCCGAAGTGCATTTTGAATACATAGGTATAATCCATAGCGTACCTGAAGTAATAAATCAGAAAATAAATTTGAAAATCCATTTATGTAGATAGGGTGACTACAACGTAGCTAGTATCACTTTGAAGTTTTTGATATTTTACTTTGAGAAATAACTACCTATCCGGTTATTATCTAACAATATATTGCCTGTGCCATGTAAATAATAGAATAACAAAATAATAGAATAATCTGTACATTGTTTCTTTAAAAAAATATGGCTCTGTGCATTGGAGGACAATTTTGCCAGTGTCTAGTAGTTTTTGCCGTTGTACGGTAAAAAAAATCTAGAAAACGAAATATGAGAGGTAATGGTGGATGAACGATGACCAATAATCTATACATATAAAATGCTTTGTCCTGAATGACTGACTGACGGATCAACGAACAGCCTAAACCGTTAATCGTAGAGACCTGAAACTTGGAGGGTGTATTCTTTGTATGACGTAGACATCAGATAAGAAAGGATTTTCCGAAATTTTACCCCTAAGGGGGTGAAAAAGGGGGGGGGGGGCAAAGTTTGTATGGAATTTCGTGATTTCTTGGTCCAATCTACTTAAAATTTTGCATTTTAAACATTCTTTAACTGTGTATCTTTCTATTAGTGAAAGATTTCTATCTCGAGGGAATTTTGAATTTCCCGGAGGAAAAGTAGGTGGCCAATGTTAGTCAAGAACTGAAGCTTTATTAGTGAAAGTTTTTTGAAATCGATTTATAGTCATATTTTATCTATCCCACAGTTGCCACAAATTTAACGCGAGCGAAGCCGCGGGCAAAAGCTAGTAAATAGTATGAGCGGTCACGGAGCTCCAAATGTGAGTTTGTTCAATTTAAGAGACAAAACAAAGCTTCGAGAAACTGGGCCCAGGTGTCAGTTTGTAAGTGCAACATTTTGGTGTGAATGGCGACCGACCGCGCGCGCGCCTAAACGCTCTGTCAGCACAACCGCGAGGCTACTCCGAAATTCGAAAATCGAAGTTCGTGTCGTTCCGTCTTTCTGACGCTTATGCTATTTAATATGATAGTGAGAGGGATATGGTACGATACGAACTTCGATTTTAGAATTTCGGAATAGGCCCTCAGGGCCCTTACTCTCGCGCAGCGCGTACACGGCGGTGCTGGTGTCGGGCTGCACGATGTCGGCGAGCGCGCAGACGGCGGCGCTGCTCGCGTGCAGCCCGGCCAGCAGCAGCAGCGCGCACGAGTGCCACACGTTGTCTCCGTTCAGCATCGGGTCGATGTGCCCCGACGCTGCAACAAACACTCGCCTTGGCGGATTGCACTTTTTAGGTATCTCGTCAATGCCTTTCTGTGTTCTAATGCTGTGCAGATTTACAAAAAAAAAAACCTACATTATTTTTCGACACACTCAGTCGTTTGCAAAATAGGTTCACAAGTAACAGTCGATCAAAACTTAAAATATCGTGCTAATAGAACGCGATGCGCGAGTAAGCGATGCGACTATCGCGTTCGCGTGTGCGCGCGATCTAACATATTGAACTCGAATAGCTGTCCTAACTGACAATCGCGCGATCGTATTCGCGTTCTATTAGGAACCCCTAATATGGAACCCTACACCACCCGCGGCCCAACCCATACCTACTTTGCCGGGTTTTTGTAGTGCTACATAGGTATGCATGCAAAACACTCATGTAATTATGCATTACAGATACAGTCACCAGCATCAATATCTGACACGTCCTTCCGACCCTGGAAATAGAGTGGTATTAATTAGATATTTATGCACGCTTATTGTGTCCGATTTTGGTGCTGGTGACTGTACAAATACATAATGATAGTATACACACACACACAAATAAATAATCGAGGAACGAGGGACTTACCAAAGTGGTTCAATCCTTTTCCATGAATAAGCTCAGTGCCTGTGCCTGCAGAATGAATATAAAGAGCTATTTCCAGAGCGTCTGATATACCCTGCAATCAAAGGTCAATAAAATAAATCCCTAAATTTGTTTCGTTATTCCCATACATTTTTATTTATTAGTAAAGATACGAACGGTTATTATTTCTTTCCCGCCAACTTTAAAGACTTGGAACAACATTTTTTTCGGCGCAGACACCTGAGTGGCAGCCGCAATAACTAAACACAAAGCCCAGACCCAGGGCACTGTCGCGAACCACGGATACACGTTGTTCCAGATTAACTAAAATTCCATGGAAATTAATAAATATTTCAATTGAAGAAGAGCTTCAAATTCTGCATTTTACGTCAAATGATATGTGTGCAACATACCCTGCCGTGAGAAACCCGTTCGGAAAACATAAGCATCCATATCAAAAGCCAAATGATCGTAATACACAGTAACAGAGGCAGATTGAAGACGCCGTAATCGTATTCTTGGCGCAGCTGGACCACTTCCACGCTAAACAGACAAATGAGTTAAAATAAACATTCATCCAGTCAATATTGAAAACTATTTGTCATACTCCCAATACTGTAAGCAGAGGCACACCAGCACTTTTGGCTTATGTATCTGGACTAAAAGCGACTACTTGTAAATTATTTCATGCTGTAATACGTAATAAAATATATTAGTTGTCGAAAGAACAACTACATTATTTACATCACTGGCCATGAGGCACATGTGCCTTTACCAGTAGTCACACATGAGGCACATGTAACATGCCCCATGGGACAGGGAACTTGTTAACTATTTACGTTTCATTTAACTGGAAAAACTAAAAAGGAAGTCTTACTAAAAGTAGTTGTAGGCAGGAGTACTGTACAATGAAGGGAAACCTCCGGAGTACGTCTCGTTGCACATTAGTATTTTGTGTGGAGAGATCTTCTTTTTATATTTTTTCCCACTATAATGTTATAGAAGTAAATTTATAGTGACAATATTTGTGATGTTAAATATGAACTAAAGTAATTTTGTAATATATTCTGTCCATACCTTACACGTAAGACACGCCTCCACGCGTGATCCTGCATCCCCACCGTGGTGGTCTCAATAATATCGCGAATATTAGAAGTTTCTAAAGTACTATTATCTACTACTGCAGTTGCTATAGAAAATCTTCCCTGTAAATATCAACTGATGCATTAATCATAAAAGTACTTAAGTACTTCAGTCTTTAAGAAAACAATTCATCTTCGGTATGATAATATTCGGTTTTATAGGCTTATATTCAGTACCCTACTCCTACTTAACATGCAAATCGTACAATAATGAGATTAATGAGCTTTCAAATATAATTGGCGGTGTTAGCTGGCCAAATCATGAAAAGACGGCGTTTCATGAAGTGCTTATAGAAATTTCAAGCTTTGGCGAATTTTATGATCATGCAACGACAACATAGAATCTCAGTTTAACGTAAGTACTAAAACTACAATGTTTTTAGATACAGAACGTGCCAGTAGTTGGATAGGTGGTATGAAACAATTATATTTGTAAAGCCTGCTCACCTGTCGTAATCGAAAAGCTGTCACGTTTTTTGATATTGGATCGTACGCTTTGAGATCCCAATCTCTGAAACCATTGGAATAATTGTATGTCATCGACTAACTTACTATTAGGTATTACTGTTGGAACAAATAACTAAATAGTTGTACAGTCAACAGCAGAAGTGGATGAGCAATTACGGTGCTCAAGATGACCTGAATCTATTGCCAAGGTTACAAGAGTGTGTAGGTAGATCATTTTGAGCACCATAACTGCTCATGTACTGCTGCTGACTGTTACGTAGGACCAAATCAATGTACTAACCTATTAACGTCGAAAAGTCAACAATAACGCACCTGCAATAAGTAAACGGAAGTTGTGCGTCGGCAGCAGAATGGATCACGTACACCATCGCTATAGCAGCAATAGTGCAACAGCTGATCGCACGAACTATGGAGTAAATGCACATCGCAATACCAATACCTGCAAAAGAACATAGTTTAGTAGAACGTAAGGTTGATCACCGAAGCACAAGCGTTAACTCTGTATATATTTTTTCGTATTTCCATGTGTCTTAAATACTCGTATTTCAGAAGATGGTAGATATAGTTGGACTGAATATCCCTGTAAAGGTTTTTCATCCGTTGAGGTAGCTGGGTTTTTAATTTAATCTTTCATAATATCGATTCTCCGAAATTCAGTTCGCATAACAGGTATCACATTTTCTTTTGACGAGTGTTACTTTTGCATAATCATATACATACTTGCATTCTTATCAGTTCGAACAATAGTCATTCAGAATATGAAATAGCAGAACATTAGTAATTCGGTGATATGATGCTTCTGTTCAAGGTTGTTATGCTAAACGAAATTATGACTTCTTTTTGCAACATATTTCTGAACCCAAAAAGAATCTGAAAACATTTTCAGTCAAACTAACCAAACCGTTTGCTGAAATTTTCCGAATACATTTTGAAACACCTTGTATAGTGTTAGCTATTTTACTGCATTACTTTTAGGCCGCATACGCTAAGAATAAAAACGCCAGGACAAAGGTACAAATATGAATAATCAGTCTAATTAAGTTTGGCAAGCAATCCCTGGTTAGTTACTATAGTTTATTACCATCAAGCATCGGCAGTATGCGGAAGGCGCGCCCCGGGCCGCTGATACTCCACTGGCCGAGGTACACCTCGAAGTGCCGGTGAGGGTTCGCGAGCGCCGCCACCGCGAGCACCAAAGACAGGTAGAAAACGACTAAGCACACATTACAAAATTTATGTAGCTACTTTAAAAATCAAACCGGTACCGAGCTAAAAAAAGTAGATTATTGTCATGGTGGCATGGAAGTAGGCAATTGCTGGCTCGCAAGTTCTTCCGTTAAACTAATACGCCGAGACAAAGATAAACAAAGCGATAAAAGCTTTCTCAAATATGGTGAAGAAAAAAAAATAGAATAAACTTTTCCTCAAAATATAGTGAGACATTTAATTTTGTTACAGTAAAAAGTTTACACTTTCCCACCTTATTTCATAAAAAAAACTCCAGATGTATTTTTCCACCGAAAACACCACAAGCTGTTTCAGACAGTGTCCAAAATTTTAACAAAATAACTGTACCGGTCATTGAGTTGGCTGTACCTATATACGACTTTAGCAAACATTTCCATGGCCCTTTAAACTTTTTAAAAAGTTGCAACTTTACAATAATGGAATTTCTATGGGACATTATTGTGAAAATGTTCTACGGTGGGTCAGAAATCAAATTGTTCAACTGTACATGCAGTTATCCGATCCACAAATGTACGAATATCAGTTTCAAGTTGATCTCACCATCGAAGTAAGTTAAATTCGACTTCCAAGATTTGACTCACATAACTCGCCAAGTAAAATAAAAGCTTGTAAAAAAACTTGTAGGTACCTACACTCGAGTTCTTACACTTCCGAGAAAAAACAGTCAAAAATATATGAACACGCCTCTACGTCGTTAACAACAGAGTCGTGTTCATATATTTCTGATAAAATTTTTGCTCAAAATTATAAGGACATGACTGTATTATGAATAGAGCAGAGGCCTTATTATGTCCTGCACTAGTCATGCACGCTGAATCTCTGAACATAGTAAGATAATACGGTGAATGCGTGCGCGAGACAATACGACATTGAAAGGTATTGAATAACACTCACTGAAGCCTCCAGTGAGCGCGGCGGCGGCCACGCGGCAGTGCATGACCAGCGCCGAGCCCATGGCGAGCGCGCCGAGCCGCAGCCGGCGCCGGCCCGCCTCGCGCCGCCGCGGAGAGCTGCCCGCCGCCGTGCCCATGCCCGGCACGTACTCCGTCGACCATTCCACCGACCACTCGCTTTGCTGATCAAGTAACATTCCGAAACATGTCACGGCCTCGATAATATTCGGAATTCACTTTAGGAATGACGGGTATGAACTGGACTACTTCTTGAAGAACTGGCCCCTGTATGCAGTCGACAGAGAGCAGTGGAAGTATCGGTACCGCGGGGATACCTTTGCTCAGCAATGGTACAGAATACGAGTAGACTAATAATAATAATACATAAGAATAATAGGAACAAAAAAAAATCCATACATGAGCAAAACATAACTGGATACTTCCACTTACTTTTCAGGTTTACAATATGTACCTGTACCTACTTACATTGTCTCTGTTGTCGAACGTGAGAATAGTTTCCATAGAATTTTTATTGTAATTTCCTCTTGTATCCATGATTAATAATTTAACTAATAATTTGGCAATACATTTGTACGCAAATGTATTTTTAAACCATAACAATAAGTAATTATGTGAAGTAATTGTAAGAGAACTGCATTGTCACCATGAGTTTAATTTACGTCAATGCAAAGAGTAATAGTACCTATCGTCAATGTCATCGTTTGTAAAAGTTGTATATTTTAAGGTTGCATATTAATGGGCATGATTTTTGAAAACAAGTTGAAAACATACCATTACAAATATTTCATTATTTCGAAAATAAAGCAAATCTGATACACGTACTTATTAGGCTGCGAGACCACTGCTCCTCAGCGGAGATTTTATGCCATTCTATTGGTGGGTTTTACCTTGCTCACCGCTTCGCAGCCTCGTTCTGGTCTAATGGACAGTCAGCCTCAAGCAGCGTTTCCACCAATAATGTGCAAGGGTGTGTCATATTTTAAATTATACTAATACTAACTTTATCGTTATCCCGCGGGAACTATGCAATTTTCTGGGATAAAACTATCCTATGTCCTTCCCCGAGACTTGAACTATGTGTATACTAAATTTTATTTAAATTGGATCAGCGGTTTGCGATAACAAACAAACAGACTTTCGCATTTATAATATTAAGTGGGATAATGCTAGATCTTAGGGCCTTCTTCCGCCTAGGGTATTATGTTCAAGGACTATGCGAAATCTATGATTTGGGTTCTAAATTGGAGAAAAAGTAAAAGGTATACCTATGTTTACTTATTTTCACTTCTTTATTCTAATTACTTAAAGTATTATTGGTGATATTTTTACTAACTAATGTTTAATATTTTATGTACACAGATCCCTTCAAAATTACAAACAAATTATTACTATTCATACATCATACCACTATGTATAGTCCTAAAGGTGCATTACTCGGTCGCGATCGTGATCTGCAACAGCCATTTCGCTGAAGCTAACCACTAGTGCACGGACAGTAAGTACGTCACCACGTCGTCACGCGGCTAGGATGAACCTCTTGTATCTACTAAGGTACATGTGATTTATATTAGGGTAATGGCTGTCGCGTGGCACTCGCCAAACCGCTGCGCCCTTGCATTTAAACGTGAACAGTTTCACAAGGGTTAAAGATTTTTATCCTAACAATAAGCGCAGATTAGAAAAGCATATTTTTGACTATATGGAAAAAGTCTACGTGAAAAGTAGAAAACTATATTTGTATATGCATATTCCAGTCTATAAAAATATGACGTGACAAGTGTACATAATTAATGAAATATGTTTTTTAATTCGCACGGCATACAAATAATTGAATACTATAATTAAATATTGCTCATTTGACCTACACTATAATACGAAAAATTGCACAGGCAAATATTCTCTTTCACTGTTGCATTTTAAAGGCATTGTTGGTGGAAGAAAGTGTTTCACATCAATCATTAATGTTCTTTATTCCTCACTTGCGTAAAGGTTAACAAATAACTTAATTTTTATTAGAATTTATCGTTTACCGTGAGTTTATTATTTGCCATCGGACACTGATATGAGTATTTTATACATAAATTTGTAATTTAAACTTTGCTTTCGCAGTCGTTAAAACCATTCAGATTTATTTTCTACACTAGTTGGACTAAACTGGTGTAGATTACATTTTAGCTGAATGACCTACAAGAATACACATGAAATATAAATTGATTAGATTACATAGGATTGCACCAAGACACACTAATATAACAGGTGAAATAAAACTGCAGTACCTTGCACAAATACATATTTGCAATTAAAGGGATCTGGACTTTCATATCTAAGATATATAACGCTCGCATGGTGTAACTATTATATTAAAATATCACACTATAAAGTCCCGAATTTTCGATGTGAAACCACAATTTGCATCTTCTGGTATTGAAAAAAAGGGTAAAATATCGCGTGACATTTTAAATCAGCCAATCAAGTCAATCTTTCATATGAGATATTGACTCGATAACTTCTCCAGTGATTTCGTCATTTTATTTATGCCTCGTGTAATTAGTCATATGTAGTTCAATTTTGCATTCACTAAAACACAAAATTTCGTTCAAATTTTTAAGTTATTGTATAATATACTAACAGTGGCAGTGTATTCAAGTTTATAGTACTTACTTACAACAAAGTTAGTTTCAGCCTTGCAATAAAGTACCTACTTTTTACAGCTCACACTGCGACATGGTGGTAGTATAAAACCGAGTTTAGACTTGCAAGAAAAATCGTGCAAGTTGCATTACATTGCGTGGCCGTAAACCCAACGAGTTAGTAGTGGTCAATCGAGCGCTGCAAGGTAATGCAACTTGCACGATTGTTCTTGCAAGTCTAAACTCGGCTTAAAATACAGTAAATTCAGGTAATAAATAAAAGATATTATTTTATAAATACATCGGGTAATAGATCGAAGATACAGTTTGATTGATTGGAGTTTGCCAGTCTTCACTTCACTGCCTTACTGAAGATGATTTATCACATAGAATATTATCTTATCATCCCACTAATAGGTACAGGCTTAAAGAATATACCTACTCCTAAATAAAACTCACAGTTGATGCTAACTTAACAAACAATAGCTAAGTTGATGTATACACGTAAACGTGAATTTATTGTTATATATGTAAGCACATGTAGGTATTTACAGTAATTAAATTTACAAAAATAATTAAGACAGCAAACCCAATAACATTATAATCAACCGTTTTCAACCGAAACTTTATTGTAAATTCATGTCCTATCTGTGTCGAGTAACTACATAATATCATTGCGGTAAATAGAATCAATTACTTTTTAAACTGTACACATATGTGTACTATTATTACAATTCTGAGTATACATTTTTTTCGTGTAATTATCACGTTACCAAAATGCCAACTTACAATCTCCAAGTAAATTTACTTTATGCACCTTTGATCAACGTTAGATTTTAAACAGAAAATAAATAAATACTCGTAGGTATTAAAATAAGACGTTTCGAAGAATATATACCGCATTACGATTTAATGATTGCATTAGCATCTACCTACATCTATCGACGCGGAATCGGGTTAAGCCGTCTAAAAAACGTTTTATGTCCACGCAATAAGAGGGAAAAAGACGTCTTCCCGTCAATAATAGCTATTTATGCAACTGTATCGCAATAGGGGTCCTTTTAATACGAGTGTGGTTTCATGAAACGAGGCGTAGCGAGTTTCATAAAAGGGTCACACGAGTGTTATAAGGCCTAATTGCGTACAGTTGCATACAATATTTTATCTACGTTCATATATTAAATCCTCTATCATGTGTTCAAGAAACATTGAGAATTAATTACCTGCATTGCAACCAGAACTTATACTAGGACCTTCACTTTGCTGGTAAATTATGAGTCATTCCTTCGCCGAATCTAAAATATCGGGCGGAGTCAAATCTTCTTCGCATTCACTGATATCAGACATTTTTAAGCAAAAACAAAATTTTCTCACGAAAATTCGTACAACAGAATGACAACCTATGAACGGAATGGCGGTAAAACCAGTACATCACTGCGCATGTGCGGGATGTGCGCGCATGCGCTAAAGCAGGCACTGCCACAGACAAGTGAATATTGGAATCAAAACTTGTTGGTATAAACTTTTTGGATTTGCCCTGTATCGTAATGGTTTAAAAAATTATATTATAACATTATTTTGTTAGAAGAGAAGTGTTATAAAGTAATTTTTTTTTAATATTTCGGTATTGTGTTTAAAAAGTATGTAAATATAAACTCGTTTTGAATTTTATAATTCGAATATTACGATGCGAGAGTAGATAAAAGTCGTTTCGTGTCAGCCGAGCCAATCGACGTCTATTTCGCTCTTTTTGCGTGGTCATAAAGTTTTTTGATTGGCTAAAGCCGATTCCGAGTCGATAGGTCCCTAGGGTCAGATCGCACTTCTAAAAAATTTTAAGAGCATGCGGGTCACCTGGTGGGAAGCAATCGCCGCCGCCTATAGATACCCGCATCACGAGGGTTGTAAATGGTAAATGTTAAAAATTAACTGTCAAAGGAAGGACTGTATTATTATGAATTTCAAAGCAATTTAGAAGCATCCATAGGTGTGCTTTTATGAGCCATAGTCTTAGACTTTTTCCCGGACTTTATGTATATATCATTGTATTCGTGTTCGTGGACCTTTAATTGTGAAATAAAAATACAGGAGTTACACAAAAATAACACAATAGCTTAATCCTTACTTTTTATTTCACTTATTGCTGATGATATAGGTCACAGATGGAACAACAATCCTCTCAATTAAAGCTGTTCCATCAAATTTTATGCTATTTATTATATAGATCTATATTAAGGTCTTCTCTCACAAAACTATTCGTACTTAGTGACATAAAACATCTGTTCTTAATTAAAAAAAGCAACCTATTTATTGAATTTGTCAAAATCGAAATTAATTATTTCAAAAACAAGTGAAGACAGATAATCTCTCGTTAAGTTACAAAATTATTGCTACTTTTAAGCTAAGTCAAGAAGAAGTATATATCTTAGAAGGAGCAGTTTACATGATTTTTCGTAACAGTAAAAGGTTCTCTGTCAATTAGTAATAAAATCGATCTTTCGATTAGTCATTTTAAAGTCATTAATGTCATCGGCATGACCTTTGCGGTTTGAGTCAGATTCGATAAGGCGGGCACCGGGTAGGTCAAGTTGGCCAAGTCAGACGCAAGTAGGGTCTTGCGCGGCGAGGAGCGGCGGCGCGCGCGGGCGCGGGCGCGGGCGCGCGGGCCGCTAGCGCAGCGCGCGCTAGGGCGGCGGCGGCGCGGCCGGCTGCGGCGCGTCCTGCGGCAGCGTGAAGTTGGTCAGCAGGTCGCGCACCGCCGGCCACAGCGTGCACTCGCCGTGCGACTGGTTGAACTCGCTGAAACTGTCACCGCACACACCCCCCGTCAAATATTACTGCGTACTACGTAAAAGTAAACATTACGACAACTAACGGTTACAACAGACTTCCTTTGTTCAATATGTCAAAGTAAAAAGGAAAATCGATCAAAATACTCACTACTCTTTTTAGCATGAATTAGGATGAACAATCTTGAAAATAACCTATTATTGAAATGAAACGCGCATGCTTAATTTTTAACAAGTTTCAAGTCAGCCCAAAGAATTCACTCCCAAATTATTGTATTAGCACAGGATTTATATAAGTACACCTACTTTCAGCTCGATTGGATACCAGGAAGTGGTCGAAAAAAGATTTTGGAAATATTTAAACCACAACTTAAAAAACTTACTTAAATAATATTAATATTAATTTTATTTACACATAAGTTTAGTATATTTATGTATCATTCCGTGAGTCACAGACGGTACTGACAGAATACCAGCGCTGCAGGCGTCTAACGCCTCAGCATTATGCTGAGTCAGCGGCCGTTTCACTTTTGCGGGGACACACAAAATCGTATATTTTTATTTTGGTATTTCCTTTATGCTTTGTTTGAGTGTTCGCTGTCTATTGTTTTTTTTTGTTGTATTTGTGTGTCTTTGTGAATGTGAATTAATGTCTTTCTTTCTTTCAAAATGAAAGCTTATAAAAACGAAGTAATACGAAGCTCATTTCGTTCACAGCATGGAGCGCTTACTACCTAAGGGTACAGGAACAGGGGGTACTCGTATTTAACAAACAGCGCAGTGTTACCGTTTGAGATGCAAGTTGACGGCGATGAGGTGCGGCTGCGAGTCGCGCTTGTCGGCCAGCTGCGTCACGTTGGACTGCACGTCGTACACCAGCGGCAGCACCAGCTGCGTCTCGCCGCGCGTCAGGCAGATCTGAACACGAGGCGGCGGCTCAGCGACATTCACACGATACTATAACTACTTAGTTATAGTAGGAAAGGAAAGATTGCAAATAAACTGCTAAACAGTAGGAGCTAGGCTCCTCTGCTGTCGCGGAATAGCCCGGGTCGGCCTCTGGGTACGACATTTGGCTGCCAATCAATGTGCACGACCGGCACAGGCGACTGACCACAGGCAACTGTGTGGTACCTCTTCGTCGCTCTACTGACTGACATTTTGTTTAGCTAAGCATAATTTACTGGCCACATAGAACTCAACAATGTAATTCTCTAACAACTTGTGGCACTAAAAAGTTGATGAAACGATGACCTACTTCGGTGGTAATCGAACTACTTTAAAACGTAATGAACGTCTCAGTTCAAATAAAGGATTAACCAGGCGAGTGCTCAAAACACAGTGACGCCACTATTTTGTCGCGTTTTTGACGCTATATTTGAGCTCGCATAATTTCCAAGTGTCGCGACACTACCGTAATAAATACTAGACGAATAGAATAGTTACAGGAATATATATAGTTACAGGTGTAGTTAATAAATTTAAAATTTATAAGGGTGTAAAAATGTGGATGAAGCGGACTCACAAAGAAGAGTATTTTATGTTTGGCGAGCAGCACGGCGGGCTGTCCGGCGGGCACGATCTGCGGCGCGGCGGGCGGTATGCGCAGCGCCCACGTGAGCTGCCAGAGCGCGGGCGCGGCGGGCTCCAGGTCGGCGCGCATCAGCGCCACCAGCGAGGGCAGCGCGGCCGGCGGCGCGCCCCACGTGCGGCCCCAGCCCTGCAGCGCCGTCGCGCGGTACGGGCCCACCGCCACGCGCAGCTCGAAGAACTTTTGCATCACCTGTCGCACCACACACGTCAACATGCACGTACTGTACAGTCACCAGCAATATCTGACACAATAAGCGTACCTAAATATCTGATGCGACTCTATTTCTAGGGCCGGAAGGAAGTGTTGTGTCAGATATTTTTGCACGCTCCGCTGTGGCAGATATTGATGCTGGTGACTGTATTCGAAGGTCACTTTTTATTGACACGATATCATTTATGACCAATAGTGATCATAGTATGTACATAAAACTGTGTAAAAATCTTCACCCCGTAACAAATATAACATGTGTAAATGAATAACCGTGAATTATTAAAACCTGTTTTACAAGCTTTTATTTAAATTCATTTCGTGTAATATACGTTTGCATTCCAAATTTTGCAATTTAATTTTGATGTAATTAATTAATTTAATAACCTTTAGTCGGATGGACTTGATATACATATGGTGTAGTGTTTTTATCGGTAATAATGAAAAGAGACCCTGCTTTGTCAGTCCGCACACCCGCAAACAATGACATTGTTTTAAAATATCACAGGACAATTCACACCAATTGACTTAGCCCCAAAGTAAGCTTAGCAAAGCTTGTGTTATGGGTACTAGGCAACGGATAAACATACTTATATAGATACAATCCGTGAGCTTTTAGAAAACCCTTCGGGTTTCGGGGGAAATCGGAAGGATTCGTTAGTAAAAAATGACAATTGTCTTTTTGACTCAGTAGCAATCCATCACACGTAGAGTGCACTCGTTGTGTTTTCATTTATTTATATAGAGCAGTTAAGACAACCACTTACATATATATATTTATTTAGGTAGTTTGTTATTTTTCGGAAATTGATTTCCATGGCGAGTCAACTTAAGCAGTGTATTTCTGTAAATAGCCAATCACTGGAAATTGTTTACAATGTATTTATAAATATTTTGTACATAATTTGAAATTTTTAAGAAAAAAGTTGGTCGTAAATATTTTAATAAGGTACAAGACCGAGTTATAGACGCAACGGGGATTTCGAAAAGTACATTAAAAAAATATAAAAGGAAAGCAGACCAAAAAAATTCATTTCACATATCCCCAAGAGAAGTAGATACAGTATAACAACAGCTCTATATACTTCCAAACAAAAATGATGTGTTGAGGCGGGGTGTTCTCAATTTAAATTGACGATGGAAGAATTCGAAAATGCTGATTTTGTTTTATTTGTATCATGACAAAAAGTCATATTGTATTAAAATAAAAAAAAGATAAAGAAGCGTAATATTATAACAGTAAGGTGTATTTTGTCCTGGTGGTTATTCTTTACATAACTTTTTACGGTAACTTTGAAAAGTTTTGCAAGTTGATAACAGAACAGAACCGCATATCATGATCGCGTGTCATCGTCTATACGCGAAGCATGCTTCTAAAATCCGAAGGTTTTTTTAAGATCTCACGGAGTGTAAATAAATACTTAAATACATATTAAACATCCAAGACCCGAGAACAAACATTCGTATTATTCATACAAATATCTGCCCCGGCCGGGATTCGAACCCGGGACCTCAAGCTTCGTAGTCAGGTTCTCTAACCACTTAGCCATCTGGTCGTCATTACATATTATTATACATACATCAATTACATATTATTATACATTATTATTTATGTACATTTACTCTTTATAAAAGGCTATGTCCCAGAAACATCGAAACAACTGAGTCACAGTGACATCGCATTTCTGTAAGAATGTTCTACTGTGGGTAAGGAATCAAATGATTCGAAAGTATACCACAGGAAAACGAGCATGCGTACGGATTATAATGGGAAATGATCACCACCTTCCACGAGTCCCTTTGAAAATACAACCCTTTTTCTTGAAAGCGTCGATGTCATAGTCGTTTGGAACGGTTTTTAACCCCCGACGCAAAAAAAAGGGGTGTTATAATAAGTTTGACCGCTATGTGTGTCTGTCTGTGTGTCTGTCTGTCTGTGTGTCTGTCTGTCTGTGTATCTGTCTGTGGCACCATAGCTCTTAAGCGGGTGGACCGATTTGAATTCGGTTTTTTTTATTTGGCAGCTGGTTTTCTAGCGATGGTTCTTAGATATGTTTCATCAAAATCGGTTCAGTCGTTTTTGAGATATTGAACTTTAAAGTGACAATGTCGGGGGTTTTCCAACTTTTTGTTGGTTAGGTTTTATTCGTAGTTGTTGAACGCTGGCGTGTCAGTAAGGCTACCACGAAACTCGAAAATCGAAGTTCGTATCGTGCCGTCCCGCCTACGCTTATGTTATTTAATACGAGAGTGAGAGGGACAGTACCTTGAGGTCGTCTTCGGGCCACTGGTCCTTGAGGTCGGGCAGCGGCGTGAGCTGCAGGTGCAGCGACTGCATGTGCTGCGGGTGCAGCGCCACGCGCGCCGCCAGCCCCGCGCCCTCGCAGCGGAACGTCAGGCTCGTCGCGTCCGCGCCCACCATCGTCAGCTAGCATTACACACGGAGCGATCAACACAAGCCCCCTTATTCATAAGGGCCAATCAACTATTTTACCGACACTTTGAGCGTCTCCTGCGATACCAAAATTGTCTCTGGCGTTACCAAAAAATTGTACTTCCAACAAGATATTTCACGGTTTAATAGGTTAAACTTACGTAGGATGCCATGTATTCATATACACCATCTATTAAATAACAGAAAAAACATGTCTACTTACAAAAATCTGCAACTGTTTGAAAAATGTCGCGGACAGATTAGTGTCGGTAAAAAAGTTGATTGGCCCATAAACGACAATCAAACCTATTTTAGTTAAACTGCCGCTAAAATTCGTTTGTCCTTATCTGTCACTTCGACATTTGTATTTGTTAGAAAAGGACAAAGCATTTGTTAGTTAACATAGGCTTGTTAAGTTTTATGAATAAGGGGGAAGATCTACAACAACCAGTCGAGCTGAACCCTTAGGCGGATGCTACACGCTCGATATTTATCGTGATATTTGGATCGTAATCCAGAATCACGAGTTTATCGAGTGTGTAGTATAGGCGTATCACGCATCGTGATACGGATCGCTGGATTTCTAGAAATTTAAAAATCTACAATCTGTATCAACGATCCAAATATCACGATAAATATCGTGTGTAGCATCCGCCTTATGACGTCGAATGTAACACCCTCAAATTTGTTACAGTAAGAACACAGTCGTGTTTCGCCACCCATTGATTAATTTTATTTGACGGATAAATTTAATCAATGGATGGTGAAACAGGGGGTAAGAATAGTTTTTTGAAGAGGTTTTAAAGAGGAAGGGACGGCGGCTTATTAATCTTTTCTTTATTCGTTATAGTTTAATGAACTTTTTTTGTGATCGAAATGACATCGGTACCAATAGTGTCAGACACGTTACTAAGCCTAAAACACGAGATGTCAACTATCAGTTGCCAAGATAACCTTACTTTATACACCATTGCCATACTTGGTTTTCTAAAATTGTTTTACCATACAACGGCAAAATCTACCATACATTGGCAAAATTGACCTCCAATGGACAGAGCCATTTAAAAAAAAAGTCGTCAGTACTAATTGTTAGTTTCATTTGATGCTGCCAGCCAAATTTGAAAAGTGATAGTCATCAAATTTTTTTACGATTTTTTGCTATATCTCGCAGTTACTCTCCACGCCATAGTTGTCATCAATCATCATCGAAGTTGGATAAAAATTGTAAACAGTCCGACAAAAATAGAGTTGTTACGGCACGATACCGGCGCCATCGGTTGTGCAATGTTGGTACATACGTATTCCTCCTGTTGCACGAACCGCTGCAGCGTGCGTTTCATGTAGACGCAGGCGAGGAAGCGCTGCAGCGGCGCGAGCGGCGGGCCGGGCGGCGCGCCGGCGGGCGGCTCGCTGGGCGCGCACAGCGCCTCCAGCTTGCTCACGGGCAGCGGCGCCGCCGTCGCGCCCGCCCACGCGCCGCGCGCCGCCGTGCCGCCTCTGCTCGATGACGTGCCGCCTGCATAACAAATATCAATTATCAATTACAGCCTCAATCAAATTCATCGTATCCTTAATTCGGTTGACAAACGGAAAAAAATGCCGACTTGCCCTTGCCCTTCAAATTTGAAAAAAATATGTAAAATGTTTATTTTACATAGCCTAGGAGACATGTGTAATAGAGTAAATTTAGCTAAGATCTGGTATTTTGTGGGATTCCATATGACTTGGCCATTGTTATTATAAACTCACACACAAAAATACAAATAGTGGGTAATAGCAACGATAACCCCTACCTACAGTATTTTCAACAGGCCAAATTTACCCTTTTAATTAAATGTATCTCCTAAACTTGGCTGTTTATGAGATTTCACCACTTTTTATAACCAAATCATCACAATCGAGATGTTTTTGTTGGGTTTTCAGTTTTTCAAAGTATTAATATATACCTTTGTGTTCGAGATGGTGTCTCGGCGAGGGATGGTGTCCGGGCGAGGGCCGCGGCAGCGAGGGCGAGGCGGGCCAGGCAGTGAACGGAGAGGTGGGCGGCGGGTGCGGCGACGCCACGGGCGCGGCCAGCGGCGACGGCGCCATGGGCGACGCGGGCGACGCCGACACGCTGCCCGGCGCGCCGCCGCCGCCGCTCGGCGGGGACGTCAGGTTGAACGAGTTGCTGCTCACCTACAACACAATGCTACTCGTAATACTGTTTGTATTAAATCCCAGATAAGAGTCTCATTATATCCTCACAATAGTATTTTATGCAACTGTATCGTAATAAGGGTCCTTAAAACACGAGTGTGGTTTTATGAAACGAGGCGTAGCCGAGTGTTTTAAGGCCTAATTACGTACAGTTGCATACAATATTTTATCTACATCCATAATTAAATCCTCTATCATGTGTTCAAGAACCATTGAGAATGACCTGCATGAACGAGAACTAGTTAATGGTAAGGTAGGTATGTCTGCCGCACGAGCTGCGCGCCCAGTGCGGTGCGCGCCCCACGACGTGCTGCTGCTCGCGCGCCCTGCGCCCCCCACCGCCCCGGTGCTGTAGTGATGTATGGAATCTCATAACGATACTGATATCAGTATCGTTATGACCATTACGATACTGCCGTGGTCATAATGTCGTAATGCTGGTCATTATCTATGGTTTTTGAACGCATAATGGAGGATTTACTACATGGGTGTAGATAAATGTATAAAGTTAAACACTCACAACACTATTATACCGCCGGCGCGCAAAATACGAGGCTTGACATTATTTAGTCACGTTACCTGATGTTGCGCCGGTGAGGCGGGATGCGGCGTGACGGGCGCCGAGTGCGGCGTGTGCGGCTGCGGCGGCGTCAGCGGCGCGGGGAACCGCAAGCCTCCTGCAAACACACTCCGCACTCACATACTTGTAACACTTCCTTAGAAACAGGGCACAGTGACTCGACTATTTCTCGGGCAAGCACCGACTAGCTGTAAGTCTAACCACGAGAGTTGAAGCCATATTAGTGGTCTGGTCACTGGTAGTGGTGGTTCTCAACTAAATTATACGCAAAACTTATCAGAACTGCGAATACATAACATATTCTTGTTAGAAAAACATGAAAAGAATTGTCAGTTTGTATAATGTAGAAGTTCCTACCAGGTGGCATGGGCGACATCGGTGAGGGCGGGTTGTCGTCTTCGGCCAACAGGCGCGCGCTCATGTTGTCATCCACGTAACGAGACAAGAAAGTCTGCAACAAATAATACGAAACGAAACTGCTATAACAAATATTATATTCATCCAAGTATAATCGAAGTCATTGACATTGCTACTAAACTCTGTAATTTGAAGTTGCAACTTAGTAGTAAAGCTCATAGAATCGATGTACGATATTTTGTGACAGTGCATTTGTTGTATTATGTATGCTAGTGTTTAAGCGATACTTGAAATATTCAAAAGTCGACGTTTGTAAAACTACGAAACGAAACTGGACAATACCTTTAATCCTTGTGCGGGGGCAAACTCTTCGACCACCGAAGTCCGGTCGAACTTGGAATAGGAGCCGTCGCGGATGGTCACCATACCACCGCCGCGGATATTCACTTCCAACGAGTACGCACCTGCGTAAATGATTCGAATCTGAAACAAAGAGTTTAATGAAGGTCATTTAATTTGTTTTTTTAACACCAAATGAAACTCATATAAAAATCGTACTAAGTATCTAATCATCAATCATACCAATACATATATTCGATTAATGTTTTAACCACGTTTTAAACCTTTTCCAATATTATTAACGATTTCAATTAATTTTCTGCATGTAGTCAAGGGCAAAGATATCGACACGGCCAAAGTTGCAAAAATATGTATACACGACCTTAATGTTAAGTGCATAAAGTCGTGTTTACATATTTTTGCAACTTTGGCCGTGTCGACAGATTTGCCCTTGACTGTACCATATTGTTAGCAAGATCAAATATTTGTGTACATTTGTGTGGTCGCTATATCGTCACAACTTAAAAAAAAACTCTTAACTCAAAATAGATAATTTTTCTGATTGAACTTTATAGACGTGATCAAGGTTAAATTTTGTTAACATATTGATTTTAGATACGAGATTTTTTTCAAAGTAGTGACGATATGCACTATGCTTGGAAAAGCTGATTGAGAAAGCAAGACAAATATTTACAGCCTTATTCATAAAAAATTAGAGCCTCCTTGAAGGCTCTTTGAAGACCCAATACTAAAAAACATGATTCATAAACGTCTGTTAGCCCTAACCAGTCGATCAAGGCTCTGTTAAAGTTAGAGGACCGTAGACCCTCCTTTATCTCCCTGCTAAGTCACAATATTGCCGCCACATATTTAAACAGTTGACTTTGACAAGAGCAAAAAACCATGCCGAAGATATTTTTATGGAGATTTACGCAAAGATTTAAAAAGAATCAGGAAAATATATTTTCAGGAATTTGTATTTAAAAATCCTCTAATAATATGAAAAAAATTAAATTAGGATGATTAACATAGTGACGACTTTTTGCACTTAGTTTAGGTCTACTAAAACACGCGGATCGGAAACAGCGGGAAAACAAACATCTCTGCTGTCACTGCTGTCAATTTTTTTTTTATTCTCGATAAGGCCATTTTTTGTTTTTGATTTGTCACGATTGCCAACATAACGCGTCTAATTAGTCTATCAGCAGCTCAACAACTAGCAGACTGCTTGCAAACGTTTATGAATCATACTTCTTGACAAACTTCAAACAAGCTTAATCAGTCTGTTAACTAACAGACCGATCAAACCTCAATTAAGGATTTTTTATGAATAAGGCTGTTAGTGGGCACCTTGCGGCAGGAGTGCGCGAGCAGCGTGAAGGTGGGCGTGGGCAGCTGCGTGCGCACGTGGTGCAGCCCGAGCTGCGGCAGCGCCGGCAGCCGGCTCAGCGCCAGCAGCGGCGCGTACGTCTCGCGGAGCACCACGCCCAGCGACATCAGCTCCTTGTGGCTGCAATATACTCCAATTCAATAGAATCTAACAATCCTGTAGACACTTCCAGCCTCCTAATATGAACACCGGGCTGCCTAAGGCTTTGTGATGCGACTATTATTCCTTTTTGATTCCTTTTAGATGATAATTGCAACAACAGGGACATATATAATCAAGCGTGCCCACGTTAGGGTGTGTTAAATGTGTAGAAAATTGTTAGATTCTATTGAATTGTACTTTACGACATTACGTCGAGACCAACTTACACAATAATCGTTTAAAAGTGCATTGTGTCTTAAGGAATTACGAATGAGATTGTTTTAGAAACCCGAAGAAGACGAGGGCTATAATGAGACGATGTTCGGAATTCCAGCTCCGTCCGTGTGGTATACAATGTTTTTCACCACATTTATTATCAAGCGTTTAACGCCCATAGATGTCAAAAGGTGATCACAAACTATTTGTATTTGTAAACTATTTGTAAGACAAAAAATATTATTTGTACAAAAATTGACGATACATTTTTTGAGCTGTCAGTCGTTCGCTTAATTTCTGCGGCAATCGGTTTTATACAAAAGTAAACTTTGTACCACAATACAACTCAAAATGATTTTTAATCAAGTAGGAATTTAGTATGAAACCAAAATAACGCAACTTCACAACTCAATTGCGCTAGTCTGGCTTCACCCTTAGATATGATATGACACTCTTTCCCGGCCCGGATAATAACCGACATGGAAATACCGACACTGCTTTTCGTGTACACGCCCATACAAACTGACAGGAGCTTCTATGGGCGTGTACACGAAATCAGGGTCGGTATTTCCATCTCGGCATTATCCGGGCCGGGAAAGAGTGTCACCCAAACTGACAAGAGTTTCTATCACCCGTTGCGCGCTCACCAGTTGATGTAGTGGTCGAGGTGGTGGTGCAGCAGGTGGTGCGCGTTAGCGGCGGGCTGGTGCGCCGGCGTGGCCACGGTGTACCGCTGCGTGGCGGCGCTCCACTGCAGCACGGCCGTGGCGCGCGCGCCCGCGCCCCAGCCCAGCACCAGCGACCGGTATGTGTACGAGCGGATGCACACGCCCTGCCACAGCGTCTCGCGCTCTAAACACAAACATTTACAAATCATCATCATCATCATCTCAGCCGTAGGACGTCCACTGCTGGACATAGGCCTGCCCCATAGACCTCCAGTTGCTTCGGTTGGCAGCGGCCTGCATCAACCGTGAACCCGCGGCTTTAACCATTTAAAAATAACACTTAAGTTTTCCAGTGTTCTCTCGTGGGCCAGTAAGGCTTCGGTTTTACTATTCTCTCTCCGCTGAGCTGTTTCTACTAGAGGTGCGCTGTGCATGAGGATAGGTAAATTAAGCGTTTCTATTGATTCACATAAATGACAAACACATTCGTATGTCCCTGGTGGAATGGTGCGAATACAGTTGGACCCCGATTATACAAGCTCACTATATCCGAGGTCGCGATTATCCGAGTTGCGTGGGTAGTTCGGCTTCACACGTCCAATGCTCGCGCGGCGAGGCATCTCTCCGATCGAGGGACGGCTGATTGAGGTGAGGGCGAGGGCGTATGTATGTACTTACATATTAAGTTACTGATTACGTAAATAAAATTCAATTTAATTAAAAATATCATTTTATTTTGGAGTACTTTTTGATTATCCGAGGTCGGCTTGGTCCACAATAGCGGTATTTTGCCGACAATGTTCGACGATTTATAAATTCATAGCTACGCGGTCGAAAAATGTATCGAAACTAGCATAATATTTCTCGTATCTTCTAAACGCGACGCGTTGCCAGCCTATAAGGCAAAGACAGAACATCCCTAAAATGCCAGTACTTAATGCCACCCGCTACGTTACTCTCCATACCGGAATTACCGGAACAAACCAGCGCAAGCACTGATTCATGGCAGTAGTAAATATTAGCAAGTAAAAGCGTGGTAGGAACGAAGTGCTTTGCACAAGGTTAGGTTATGTCACGGGTGTCATATTCCGTATCACACCGATTACGACATTTGAGTGAAAATCCAAGGAAGATATGAGCGACATTGGAAAACCATTCAGTTTATGAAGCACAACGCCGCGGAAGACCCAAATAAGCATTTCTTTCCGTAGGTTTACCTTGAGCCGGGCGCAGCATGAAGTCGTGCAGTAGCGTGTGCAGATGCACTATGGCGGCCCAGTCGGCTAAGAAGGCGTCGGCCGTGCGCCCTGCGTCCGTACCGAGCTCGTACTGCAGGTACACGCAGCGACGCTCGCCTGCAATAAAAGATACGGTTGATTTGTCAAAGTCGAGACAAAAGTGGCTTCGAGAAACTACGCTCACATTACGTTCAAGTGTGTTGAGGATGAAGAGATGAACGAGCAACATCATTTGACCCTTTACAACACTTGCTTGATGCTTGGATAATCATTGAAAACATTAATCTACGCATCTTCTTGATGTATTTACTTTATGGCTAATAATACGTTTTGTAAGTAACAAAATCTAACTCATTGTGACGCTGAAGCAAAATATATCGACTTCGTAGAACTAACAAGTGTTCAAGTACTCTCAGCTCAGTATAACAAGTATTTGAGGAAATCAACATTATATGCAGTGTTTTATCCAATCATACTCGATATCGGCAAAGTCCTAAAACAGCTGATGGAGCCATGCCTTTCTAAATTTGAATTTAATTTGAAGTAAGCGAGTACGTTAGTACGTTTTTGAAAGTACATCGACACACTAAGCAATAGAAAGCGTGGTAAATACATTCGCAAACAGGGATTGTGGAGCCACTTGCCACTGTTTGTAAGGTGCAGAATTTATTTGATATACAAATAAATACGATAAATACGATAATTGATGGAATATCGCCAGTGATCGGAAATCGTTGTAAACAGTCAATTGTCTTTTTCCTAAAACGGACGTGCAATCTTTATCGCCGGGTACCTTGTTCCTTCTGCGTGGGCGTGCGCACGGGCGAGCCGTGGAACACGATCTCGGCCGTCCAGACGCGCGCCTGGTTCTTGGTGGTGAGCCGCAGCGTGGCGGCGAGCAGCCGCGCGCGCAGCGCCGCCGTGGCGCGCGGGCACGCGCCCTCCGGCAGCGGCAGCGCCACCACGCGCATGCCCAGCGCCGACCCGCTCCACTCCGGCTGCACGCCGCCGTGCGTCACGCCGCGCGCCGCCAACTACGCAATAACAATCCAAGCTACACTCATACAACTATACCAGATTGTTTCTTCGAGTGTACAGGTTGAGAATGAATTGAATGAGGGAATGAAAGTATGTGTGTTACCCTATTTGAATAGGTACACTATACACAAATATGAAAATGTCATGCATCAGTCATTTTCCAACAAAAATGTCTCTTGTGAATCGATCTGTGGCCCATTTCACGAAACTAAAAGATACAATTTACAAGCGGTAGTCTTTTTTAATGCGAACTGTTAAATAAATACTACCGCTTGTAAATTGTAACTTGTAGCTTCGTAAAATACTGTACGTAGGTTTGTTGGCAGTGGTACGAGTACCCACCTCCTGCGCGAGGTTGACGAAGGGCACGCGCTCGTCGGCGGCGGCGACCACGTGCGCGAGCTCGGGCAGGAAGTACGCCGGCTGGCGCACGCGCACCGCGCGGCTGCTCGCGCTCGACAGCTTGCGCTTGCCCGGCTGCATGCCTGCGACACACACACATGCTTATCAAGACACGAATGAGGGCTACTGTTTTCGGGTGACAGTCTTTACCGACATGTAAATACCGGCCCTGTTTTTTGTGTACACGCCCATACAAACTGACAGGAGCTTCTATGAGCTTCTATACATCATTACAGCACCGGGGGCTCCTGAATGCCGCGCCACCCGCGCGCACGAGCAGCAGCACGTCGCGCGCAGCTCGCGGGCGTGGCGCGTGGGGTAGACAAATCTACCTAGTTCTCGTTCATGCAGGTCATTCTCAATGGTTCGCGGAACACATGATAGAGGATTTAATATATGGATGTAGATAAAATATTGTATGCAACTGTACGTAATTAGGATTTAAAACACTCGTGTGACCCTTTTATGAAACCAGGCGTACCACACTCGTGTTATAAGGACCCCTATTACGACCCAGTTGCAAAAATAGCTATATCAATAAACAATTCCAGCATTAAAAAAAGAAAACTAATGGACTGTAAAATTAAAATTAACACATAAGAAAAACCCACAAAAAAAATAACTAGGGCTTTTTCAACATCGTCTTCGTCGTTACCCTAAAACGACGGAACACCACACCCTCCGGCCAGAAGTCGGGGTGCAGGAATATCTGCTTGTGCTTGACAGGCTCTTGGAGTCTTGGTGGGTTGAGGTTGGTTTGGGTTAGAGTGGTGGGTTGAGTTATAAATAAACTCGCGTAGCTCATGCAAAAACAGTGTATGACATTTTGGAGACCCCTCGCTACTCTAGCGCCTCCAGCGGCGAATTCATACGCGATAGCTCTTATGCTGTTACTACAGTCGTACCCGTAAAATTGCCCACATAACAATCAATAAGAGGAATAGAAATATCACGTGTTCAAAAATAGGATCGCGCATATTGATAAAAATCGGTCAAGTGCGAGTCAGACTTGTACATGAAGGGTCCGTACCTCCGTACAATGTTATAAACAAGTTCAGTAATAAGTTTTTGTTCAAAAAATTAACACAAGCTTTTTTGCTGACTGTACTTTTTGCCCCTGATTACCAAAGTACTCATCAGAACGAATTGAACGAGTCCAAACTCGATGCGGTCGTGTCGTTTTATTACAGAGTTCCTGTGCCCACCACCATCTAGTTAACTTCATCATCAGATCAGCTCCATGTCATATTTTGAATTCTCACCTTTGGCTGTCGGTGGCTGATGGCTCTGAACTGTCACCTTGGCCGCCTACTAACGCCTAACAACCAAAAACGTTGAAAAAACACGTTTCTTGTAAGATGACCCCCCTTTCATTTTTAACTTTAATTTATTTTTGTATTTGTTGTTATAGCTGCTGCAGTGATCATAATTTGTGAAAATGTCATGTGGCTATCTATTACGGCTCAAGAGATAGAGCCCTATAACAGACGGACGGACAGACAAACAAACAGCGGAGTTTCAGTAATAGGGTCCCGTTGACACCCGGTACGGAACCCTAAAAACATTCATTTTCCCAGCTCAGTTTAATGTTGTGCAGTGGTTAAATTCAAGAGTGGGCAGCTGCTAGCTGGCAGCCCACCGCCGCAAAACTACTGCCAGCAACAGAAACTGGGATTGTCTCTCTGCGCGCCATTGTGTGCATACATAAATTTCAAAATAAACCTCCGGAAAAAAATATGAACTATTTTGTGTTATCAAATATTTTAAGTAGACCAATATTGAATCTCATGTATATTTATATTGCTTATAATGGTGGATTGCCGATCTAGTGATGCCATATTAAGTAACCTGGTAATGAATTTTATACAAGATAGTTTGCCAACAATTTGAGATCACGTTTTGATTCGCACTTGGATCATTGATTTGCGTTGCGTTGTACTTCGCTTTTGCAGAATGAAATTGTTGGTATGAATTGAAAACGCTCGCTGTATTTTGTTATTTTGTGGACGAATTGCAATTTTAGTGAAACTAGGTATATATGATCACTGATCACTCTTTGTTCTTTGTTGACTGGAAACCTAACAAGACAGACAGACAGCATTTATTTTTGTGCGGTCAGGCTTTTAATTCATGGAACCTTTTCAAAGGAAAAGTCATTACGATTTTCCTTATCAATTAATTCGATGTCACTATGACGTTTGCTGTGAAATGGTTCCACGATGGCTCATGACATGAATTAAAGTCCTTGACCATGCGTATCTTTATTGTACACAAAACATGAACTCTCCTACTACTGTAGTTGGTAGCTTGCAAGTATTATACTAAAGTCAAATTTCGCACATGGCAGCGCTGCAGATAATTTTTTTTTTTTTTTTTTAATTTATTAAGGCAACAAACAGTAATAACACAAAAATAAATTAACTAAATATATTGTGCCTGTGTAAAAATATCATTTGTTATTAGTTGATCGTTTGCTCAGCGATTTCTTTTAGAAGAAATTTTGAAGTGCAACGGACGGGAATTGAACCCGCATCTCGTGGCTATAAGCGCCAGGTATGCTACCAACTGTAACTCGTCGGCCCCAACCACCCCATCCGAAAACATTAATCGCTTGCATAAGCAATTGGTGGCGTCTGGCGCCATCTAACGCAATTATCGTAAGCCACGACTCCTGCGTTCCAAATCACATTAGAAAGGCGTTAGAAATTATTGAGTTACCACTTCTTTTATTAGCAGAATTTTTACTTAACGAAATATAACATTCAATGTAAATACACGTAAATTCGCGTGGCGTTAAAATGCAAGCTTTTTTGTGGATATTACTGTAAAATATCCTTTGTTCACTATAAAATAATATCCATTGATGACAATGACAATGTGTGATGTCACATGATAACAAGGACAAATAAATTAGTCGCTGTATCAATTAGTGTAGTGCTATGAAATTTATATCAGACTAGCAGTTGCATTAACATTTAAGTGGTTTTTAATGTATCCATTACTAACAAGCGAACACAATAATATTAAATGACTAATACATAGTTTGAATAGATGATCAGCAATTTATAATAAAACAGCGCGCCGCAATTTTGGTGTGTTCCCACTAGTTCTATTGACAGTACTATTTTAGAACTCTGTTCTAGTACTGTCAATAGAACAAGTGGGAACACACCGATATTTGGACATATAAAAATAAAAACAAAATTAAATAAATTTCAATTTGTAATTTTTTCAGTTCACTTCAAGTCTTCAAGTATTTAGAAGGCGTAAGTTTAACCCAATGAACGATGGAGAAATCGTTAGTTTCTCTTATGAAAATTCTCTAACTGATAGACTGCATAGGGTTTTAAAATGGTGATAATGTGTACCTGCAGTGTCGAGGGGTGTGAAAGGTCCATGCGTAAGGGTGAAGGTGTCGAGCTCGACGAGCGAGTGCAGTTTGAGGAAGGCGCGCGCGGCGACGGGCGCGACGGGCGCCGCGGCCTCGTCCTCGCACTCGTCGGGCGTGCAGCGCCGCGCGCCCGCCAGGTGGAACGACAGCCCGACCGTACACGCGCTGCCGCTGTTCGCGCTGTTGCTCGTCGTCGCGCCGCTGCCGGCTGCTACTTCCTTCATCTCCACTATCTACAATAACAACAGATACTTCAGCGCCATATGTTGCAAAGTTAACGGAAATCAACACAAACACGGTGTATAAAAGCATAAAAGTTACGAGAAAAATTCTATCCCCCTATTTCATCGTTTATGTTGGTGGGCACTGAGCTAATAATTCCTTTCAAGCTGATTATATTTCCCGTGACCTACTCACGTGTGGCATGAGCATGAGTTTAGTTAGTGTTAGAGTCATAGTCAGTCAGAGTCATAGTCGATAAGTTTTTAACAAAAACTCGGACCAGCATGGCAGGAACACGCACCCGGCAAGCGGGCAAGGGGGCGCTCAGCATCAACGGTTAGTTGCTTTTCGACACTTGCAAGCTGTCTATTAGGTTTTTGGCACAAAAAAGCCGTAAGTATGGAGATGCCATGCGAGTGACTGCCCAGTAATACCGACTATGCCAACACCTGAGTGATCCGGAAAAGAGCGTTCTTAGTGGTGAGGTACTCACGAGGATGTGGTCTGTGTGGCGATGCAGCGTGACGTAGAGGCGGTCGGGCGCGAGCCGGCCGAGCGGGTGCTCCGGCCCGTGCAGGAACGGCAGGTGCGAGCACACGCTCGCCGGCAGATGCTGCAGCGTCTTTTCGCAACGCCGCGCCACCAGCCAGAACCTACACATTCACACATTTTAACACCTTCACATGAACCTAGCCAAATGCAAAGTAAAGTTCTATCGTTAGAACGCCTAAAACAAAGATACTAGAAGCGAAGGGTGACACTATTTACCTGATGTACAATACCGACATGATATTTTTTGACACGCCCTAGAAATTCTTGTTAGTTTAGGTGACACTCTTTCCCGGCCCGGATAACACCGTCATGGAAATACCGGCCCTGTTTTTTGTGTACATGCCCATAGAAACTGGCAGGAGCTTCTATGGGCGTGTACACGAAAAACAGGGTCGGTATTTCCATGTTGGTATTATCCGAGCCGGGAAAAAGTGACACCCGAAGCGAATATACTCGAACGTACTGATGGAAGGTCACACTAATTTGACATTGGTTTTCAATACGGTATTGTTCTTAGCAAATAGTTAATGACAAGAGAAATAGAAAGATAGATAGTGTTAGTGATCAATGCTTGGGTAAAATATGTATTTTTGGGAAGAAAAAGAAGTCTCATGAGCCAAAGGCAAACGCAGCTCAAAGCGACTCCGGCAAAACTTTCGTCCTAGTATCAGTGGCGTGGCGGATATTCCCGTGGTAAAGCCGAAGCCTGTATGTCCTGTTGTCCTATTTTGTAAATATTGGGCAAGCCAATGGGAATAGTTTTCTATGAACGGTTCGTCACTGTGAGGTATCAACCTGAGGTGTGTGAGCATATTCTTGATGAGCGGCACGTTGGTGGTGGCGAGCGCTTGCGCGAGGTCGGGCATGCGCGGCGTGGCGGGGTACGCGGGCACGCGCGCGCGCAGCCGGCCGCCGTGCGCGCCCACCGACACCAGCAGCTGCTCGGCGCGCAGGCACGGCCACAGCACCGAGCACGCCAGCACGCACGGCCACCCGCCCACCGTGCACTCCACCTGATAACAGGGATGATGACTGGGTTAAAAATATATCATTCTATTTAGTCCGACAGTTACATTATGGGAAAATATGGGACACGTATTTTTTGGTTTATCTATTTATTAAAAATCGACAAAGTTATAGATGAACAAACTTTCGGAGTGGGGGCTCGTGACGTCACTATCACATAAAAATCCTACCATATAGTGACGTCACTCAAAACTTCTAAGCACTGTATCTTCGTCATTTTTTGTTTGTCAAACAAAAGAAAAAATATGTGCACAATATTTTTAAATTATCCACCTGATGGACTATACAGTTTTTTTAGTCATCTAGCCTATTAACGTACAACACTTTATGGTGGCACTTACCTGGCGTTGTGTATTTGCGTTGCGCTATTAACATCTCCATCGCTCATGGTAGAAAAGAAATAGTGCTCCTCTTTCGTACACGCAAATATTTCGGTGAATATGCCAAGTGAAGTGCCAGCATTACAACGGATGACGCATTTACCGGCACGGCTAATACCGACCCGATATTTCGTGTACACGCCCGTACAAACTGGTGTCAAACGACAAGTTTCTATGGGCGTGTACATGAAATATCAGTTCGGTATTTCCATCTCGGTATTATACGGCCGGTAAATAGTGTATTAATAAATTGTCGAACATTGAAGGAATTAGTGAGTCGATCATACTTGTAATGTGGTCTTTTTTGAGAAAATATATATACTTAGTATATTATGTCGTAAGATAGGATTCAGAGAGTCGGGATCCGACCCTGACATGATCAATGTGGGCATAACTAGTGGGATTCGGGCAGAGAATGAAACTATTTTGAAGACTTGACAAAGGTCCATTAATCGTGGTCAAGATAAAACCAAAACCATACGACACTCATTCACTGAAATTTAGAAATGCAACTATCACATACGAGTAGATTCGCAGTAACTTAGGGAAAAGCCTAGTTAATAATAAAGAAACAGGTAACAGTTCCTGAGACTATCGACTAGGGCAAACGTAGTGGTTATATTCTCTTTGCTAGGGCATATCGACAGTCTTCTTTTAAAAACTGACAATTGACGATCGCTTTTCCCGCGTCCAGATCTTAGGCTCTGTCTAGCGCGCCACGCATGGCAACACTGGCGCTTCGTAAGATCTATAATGCCAAACCACGTATGGTAATGACAATACTATTATAATAAGATATAATGAGACACCTATCGCTAGTACCGTTTGTGTTTAACGGATATATTTCATAGTATACTATTAAAATCTATGATCAATAGCTACTGATTAAAAAATGTGTTGCCGTCTCTATTTATTCGGACAAAACAAACAGACAAAATTTGTCGATGCGTGGTGGAACTGGACCGTAATGTAGTTTTGTTTGTTTGTTTTTGATAAGTGTACTAGATTATTGCACTGTCGTCGGAGTTTCCATGTATTCAATTACAACGGAAACTTCGTAATTGGTCAACAATCGAATTACCAGATTTGTTTACTTTGTCAGATATTACTCAGTTCCTTAGTTGGACTCTTATTTTAATGACTTTCTCTCAAAGAATAACTCCAATCGAACATTGAATTTTCAATCATGAAAATGTATAAGTCTGTGGGTTTATTTGCTTGGGCTTCATATCATAACGCATAAACGATTGTATGTGTATTTTACGAATATTTGGGGGCTGTTTCACCATCCATTGATTAGTATTAACTGATGGTTAAATTTGATGCCGTCTCCGTCTATTCGAACAAAACAAATAGAGACGGCATCACATACTACCCCCCTGCAATGGCGGTAGTATGGATACCTTTTCTCTGCAGCTGACTGTACATACTTTAATTGTCCTGTGATAGTGATGAACATACCCCGAGGTCATTGAGCAACACTTTGAGGTCGTTGAGCCGCTGCCGCGAGCGCACGTGCACGGTGTGCGCCAGCAGGCGCTCCATGGAGGGCTGGTGCGGCGTGAGCGCGGCCGCCACGCGCTCGGCGCCCGCCAGCGCCGGCACGTGCCACACGCACAGCGCCTCGCCCTCCGCGCCCACGATCAGCCGGTACCCCAGCTCGCAGCCCAGCTCTCTGAAACAAACACTTTACTACACTCTGTGCCTTTTATCCCTTGACTACGACAGCTGGCTCTACTCATTGATAGAAAGTACCAGATAATTCATTTTTTGACTAAATTGAAAAATAAAATCTTTCTGCGGCGGTTTTTATCAGATATGATACTCAGGGTTACGTTTTTATGAAAAATAAGACAACACCGATGCTAAAACTAGCATCAGCAGAATTCAAACAAATTTTGATAGATAACAGTTCTCAAGTGTGTGATGAAAATAATAAGTCTTATTCATTTTGTTTACGAGTGTTGAGTTGAGTTGAAAATGGATCACATTTGTCTATTTCTCTCCAACATACGCGTATACTATAGCAAGGATGCCGTATGACAGGATGACCATAGAAAATTTGATACTATAGAAACATGAGATGCAAACTTCATTTGTATCTACAGTTTTGTATCACGTTAAGTTATTTAAGAGAAAAATCATGTCCCATGCGTCCTACCTGCAGATACTGTATTTTTCGACAACTCACTTCCAATAAGAGATTTGCAGTTTCTGCCCTGGCACGTATCTGTCAACTTGTAGATGTTTCGACAGGCGATCACGACACAGCCTCAGCGTTTGCGTATAGAGCAGCTCCAGCGAGAGCGAGCGGCAGAAGTACCGCAGCGCCGTCAGCGCGCCGCTGAGGCCGGCGGCCGCCAGCCGCGCCTGCGCCACGCCGCGCAGCCACGCCAGCTGGGACGTGTGCACCAGCGCCTTGCCCTCTGACAAAAAAAAACATCTATCACTAAAATGCCCGTAAAAGTAGTCTTTACCTACATATCAGAAGGTGAAGTCCTCTTTTTGTCGATCAATCAGAAATTTTAAAAAATACTTGCTAGAGCGCTAAATTCACCAGTAATGTTGCATACCATTGTCTTGTGTGCAAGTTTGTAAAAATTTAAAAACAGTGGGTGGCACTTTACCGCCTCGAATTTTACCGACATGGAAATACTGGCCCTGCTTTTCGTGTAAGTACTTATGTACATTGAAACCCATGACAAGAATTATCACTCTAGTATGCATCAGGCTGTGGTGAATAATCCTGACCTGACTATTAAATGTTATTTGATGTATATATCGATTAAGTAAAGTACCGAAAATCTATAATCCGGTTGTCGTATTGATCCGGGTTGTGGTTATGCTCGTAAATGTAATTAACTACCTATCGTCGTCGTATCTAATGGACCAGGGGTCAAGAAAGCAACTAGTTTACGGTGTGCCCGGTATTTTAGCTAACAATGTCTATGAGGGTGTCCAATTCAATTAGCTTCCGATTCAGGTCGGGAAATTCAATTCAGGGCAGTAATTGACCATACTGGAGTGATATTTCGTGTTATAGAAATACCCTACTGTGATTACGAATCCATTTTGGCTTGCCTGGAATTTTCGTGTCAAACCATTTCGTTCTTAACTTATTACGACTAATGCTTAGCACGCACTATGATTAAATGCGAGCCCTCTTCAGAGTATTGTTTTAACAAGATATGGTGCGCGAAAATCAGTAGGTACAGTATCGTGCTTGATAATGATAACCCTAACTGCTTACCACTAGTTTCGTTATCCTGGATCAAAATTGCGATGTCGAGTAGCCTCCACGGTAGGTTAGGAGCATCACCCATTACTGTCAGAGAGACACTAAATTCTTGGCCAACCGTGAATGTGGCACGCCCATTCTCCACCTAATTATAATAAATTTCAACACATTAATTACTTACTGGATAGTACATTACATGATTGTAGTTACACCAAACGGAGACATAAAATATAAGCCAGAAAGTGAAATAGAGTTTATATAAAATAGCAATTATAGAAATATAATAGTGCAAATTAACCAAATAAAGTTAGTAGCTACATGCCTTCAGATTCCTGACGTCACTAGGCAAGGAGGCAGTGGTGAGTCTTTGCCGCACAACGTGTGCAAGTGCGCGCAGCGTGGAGCGACGCTCGGCGGGCGCGAGTGCAGGCGGCGGCACCAACCTCTCGCGGATGACCGCCGGCAGGCGGCTGTACGTGCCGATCGTCAGCACTTCCACCGCCGCCGCCATGTGGAACGTTGGCAGCCTGCCAACACGTAAATAATGCACTCCAGGCCAGGGGGTTGATCACACTATGCTTATCATGTACATGAACTATACATTCCTTACTTACAAGCTGGCTGATGCAACTGGGCCAATGGAAAGGGTGACAAAATTAAAATATGAATGCTATAATAATACAACATAAATAAATTTTGAAGAGAGTACAGAATGAATCATTTAAAATAAAGGAGTAAAAAATTACAGTACAATTTATCCATACAAAAAAGTTATTTGTGTGTTTTACCAAAAAGTAGACTAGGCAAAAATTATAGATCTTAAAATTATCTACAAAAGTGGTTCTTATACTTTTTTTCAAAGGATTACCATTCCTGGGATATAGCAATTCTAAAAGTTGAAAGAGTCACTTTCTAACTGGTAATTCAACCTATTCCTTGAAGGGGGTTTTGTAGAGCATGGGTGGACAACCCATCAATCGCGACTTTAGTCCAGTCGATCATGGCAAGGTACAAAATATAAATACTGAACTATGCTGTTTCATTTAAGATTTCAAGAAGTACGTAATTGGTAGATTGCACAAGGTTAAAAATCAAAATACCTCAAATTTTGACCATTGTTTGACCTCGAATAACCTTTTTAGCATGCATGGGATCAATGGGGACTTTTGACACATTTGTTCTTGATGGTGTATCCAAGGTCTTCAGCAAAATTCAGCTTGGCAGAATTTATGTGATTTGACCACTACTACTAGACTAAATTGTCCAGATAACACATAAGTTAGTTCAGTGGTAAAAAAATTGTAACAGTTTTAATCAGACTACTAACCCTATACATTTATAGATTAAGTCAAAGACTGTCTGTTTATAGGTTAAAATTGTACTAGTAAATTACTATTGTATTTTGTAATTTGCTGGAAGAAAATCTAATACCTTTAAACAAGCAATTCTTGTACATATATAAATATATATATTTCGGGGATTTTGGAAATGGCTTCAACAATTTCAATTAAATTTGGTATGTAGGGGGTTTTCAGGGATTTCAAATTGATCTAGCTTGGTCTTATCTCTGGAAAACGCTTATTATCAAGTTTTAACCCGAGCAAAGCTTGGTCGGCCAGGTACAAGTAATATAATTGATGGAATCATGTACTCCTATGCATTTATAGGTTAAAGATATGTCAAAGACAATCAGTCAATACATTAATATTGAAGTAGTAAGTTATTTGTCTATATTGTGATTAGCTCTAAGAAAACAGTAATGTAATTAACTAAACAGTGTTATTTATACAGATATACAAATACATAACCTATAACTTACCTTGCTACTTGGCAACACTACCTTGAATGGTTGCAGAGTAACAAAGTAATTAGTTTTAGTTCATAATTAGTAACATATTAAACAGTACTAATAATACCTTGCATGTACAAGGGTTTCCCGAGCAACGCGTGCCAGGACATCAGCTGTTTCCACAAATAGTAAGGCTTGTTTGTCTAAGAAGGCCATGATGTGAGCAGAGCGATCGACTTTGGTGGCGCTGCTCGCCCATTTGACCAGTGCCAATAAGCGAACGAACAGTTGTCGAGTGCGTGCACTGAATTTGAAAATTTCAATTTTTCTCTCCATGTCCGTTTTCCTCGGCAATCTGAAAAAGAAATAAGGTAACGCAACATTTGAAGAATTCAATGCAACTAAAATTTTAACATAATACTAAAAAAAGAACGGAACTTACAGTTCAGCCAGGACTGTGAGCTCATCGTAGGTTCTTTGTACTATAAAGTCTATTAATAATGCCAAAGAGATAGAGCCACCTCTAGCTCCTCCACCCTCCGCTCCTTGGTTGCATCCCTCGATGGCTACTGGTACCATGATCATTTATAAATTGTTTGATACACCTGTTGTGCATCAAACTATACTGTATCAACTTTTCAATTGTTATGTGATTTTTTTTTAATAAACCCGTATTGTTAACGAGACAGTCAATAGTTTATACATTTTTGCTAACAACAGTACGCGTGTTACTTATGTATAAAGTTGTATCAATCAATTCATTTTTCCATCACATCACAAATAACCACAACCTAATCTCTACTCTACTGAACTGACATGACAGACATGACAACCTACACTGCCACCAACACCAACCAACCAACCCAAACCCAAACCATTGGATGGCCACAGACTAAATAAAATAACAATGTAACCTTTACTTTTTCAGACTTTTACAGACTGTCATGTAAAGCGGGCTCTAAACGATCAGCAAAGCTACCACGAAATTCGAAAATCGAAGTTCGTATCGTACCGTCCCGCCTACGCTTATGTTATTTAATACGAGAGTGAGAGGGACGGCACGATACGAACTTCGAATTTCGTGTTTCGGAGTAGCCCTTCAGAAGGACTACTCCGAAACACAAAATTCGAAGTTTGTGTCGTGAGGTCCCTCTGACACTTAAACTATTTAATACGAGAGCGAGAGGGATCGCACGACACGAACTTTGAATTTGGTGTTTCGGAGTAGCCTTTCAGACATATTGCACTTTAATGATTTGCGCCGATGATTTTCACAATTCGTATTGTACCGTTCCTCTCGCTCTCGTATTAAATAGTATAAGTGTCAGAGGGACCGCACGACATAAACTTCGTGTTTCGAGTTTCGTAGTAGCTCTGCTGGTCACGTGACCCTATTTCAAAGGTGATTTTGAATTTCCCGCGCCTCAAAAAATAGCGTCAAGTCGCCGCTTCTTCTTGGCATTAGAAACTGATTTCCTAATGTTATTTAGTAGCAGGCATGGCAGTGGTACAAATAAAAGAAATTGGATTGAATGAAAAAAATAAATAACAATGTTATTGCCGAAATTGAAGAGGTTATTTTCCTGACGTGCCGAATACAAAACAATGTAAAATCACCTAAACATAAAACTTCAGTTTTTCAATACATTTTTAGTATAACGTGCTTTCTGTTTCATCGCTTTTAGTACATTTAACAATAATCGTAAAAAAAAATCCTTATGGATGTTCCATCCATAAGGATTTTTTACCATCCGGTTAGGACGTATGAAAACAGCTTAAATTGAAACATGACGTCACATTCTGAGCGAAAAGTGAGAATTTGACTGAGTCATATGGTTAGTTTGACATAAAATGTGTTGTCTGTCTTCTCCGTCGATCAGTCAGTTCACTCATTTTCTTTCAGTAAAGCTATGCGGAGAGTTTTCGGTTTACATTATATGTCATACATAAAACCGAACTTAAAATCAAAAGTAACGCAGTAATTTATCATAGTCAAGTTTATATAGTTTCACTAAAACTTACTCGTTTCAGTATCGCATCCACAAAGTTTTTACGAACGTTCGTATGTTATTTATATTATTTTTATGAACATTGTTTGTAAAGTTGGGAAGTTTTGTTTCGGTACTAAAGTATTGAACCGTGCCTGCTTGCCGTCTGTTAATTTTCGCCTAATACAAGTGGTCAGTATGGGGTTGCTCACGGAAGGCAGTCCGCTGTCTTGGGAGGAGACCAAGGCGCTGGCGGAGCACGTGCGCCAGCACGGCGTGGAGCAGTTCATCCACCTCTACAGCAAGTTGCGGGAGCGCACCGGCGACGTGCTCAAATGGGGAGACGAGGTACACCATCCCACTCTTATGATCAGCACACAAACTTTTGTAGTAGAGTAGGTAATTTAAGTACCTATTATATGGTTGTTACCTTGTCCAGAACTTGCTGTTTAGCATGAAATCACTAATATTTTTTTTAGGTGGAATACATAATTGTTAAGTTTGATGATGAAAACCAACGAGCTACAGTAAGTCTCCGGGCAGATGAGTTACTACCACAACTACAAGAAAAAGAGCAGGCAGATCCACAGAGTAATTATTGCTTGCTTTTATTAAACATATAGTATTTAATTTAATTATTACCCTCATAAGTCCTCACATACTTCATAAAGTAAGTAAGTAATAAATAACTGCTGAATGTATAGTACAAGTTACTTAAGTACAAGTAAGTTCAGCAGTTATTTATTATGTTTGATTGTTTGTGGAGTACAATTTTTCAATCAAGCACAAAGTTTTAATTTATTTAAATAATCACCAAAATAACAAAACTAGGAATTCTTGGCTCAGTCTTTAGAGCTATGTATTGTAAAAAAGTCAGGACTTAAGAGGTTAAAACTGGGCCACTGTTTTATGAGGTTTGTCATTAAATAGCTCTTTTTCAGATTAGATTTTTTACTGCGACAAAACATTCTGTTTAATCTGACTCTGTTTTTCAATTTACTAAATACCTATTTCTCTTCATTTTTAATTCCATAAAACTATTTCAATTTCACTCTTCATTTTTTGGGGATGGGGAATAATACCCAATGCATCAATCACTAATCACTGCAGTTGTAATCATTTTCCATTATTAAATATAGTTTCAGTTAAAATCTTTAACATGGCCAAACTTCAGAATATAATGGTCAGACGTTGAATAGTTTTAGGTATTTGTTTTTATCCATAATGTTTTTTATTCCCTTTAACTCTAATAATAATGATATTAAAAGTTACTATTTTCTGAACCTCATATTTTTGTGTGAATACTAAGAGCATATGAACATTCCTTATCCTTCTAATGCCCAAGTAAATTTTCTGATAAATTAACTTCAAACTTTATGCCATTTATGATAGAGTTTGAAGTTCAAATTACAATAAGTCCTTTATAAAGCACTCTGAGCGTTATGACGATAGAATTAAGTCATGATCGAGAAATACTTTATTTTCTTAAAATATTTGTCTAGCCTGAACAAACTTTTGAAAAACATTCTTTATGGCAATATTTTTCCGAAGTTAGCTAAAAAGGCTTATCATGGCCATACAATTTAGTGTTTTAATTAAAATGTTATGTATTGCTTTCTAAATGTCATTCCCAGGATCTGGCAGTGGTGTGTTCCATGCAAACAGAACATGCAAATCATTGCACTCCTTGCTACTCCTTGCTTGCCACATGACAATCTCATGAAAAATGCTTCGGTTTTAAACATAAAATTTCCTAGTGATTAAGACAAAATATGAAATTTATTTATTTATTGTATTCTGCGGGATGTAGCAAGATGTAAGCCACAGCGGACAGTAATTACAATGAAATTTGGATTATTTTCTTCATTCATGTCCATATTTATTGGTCACGTTAATAATTTTTCTCTTAATATTTTCTCTTAATAACCACTAGAACAATTTATGTTTAAAAACAGAAGCATTAATTAAGTAATCAAACTTCATTAATATAAATTTGTGGATCAACTATTTCTTGTTGTTTTTCTGCCCCGTCAGCAAGGGGACAAAAGTCAGTTTAATAGAAGAAATGTTGTGTCCTGAGGTTGCGTCACATTATACTAACATGCTTATTAGATGACCATTTATAGAAGGAGCTTAAAACTACCACAAAAATGCATGTTTGGCGAATTTTAATCCTATAAACTTACAGTTTAAAGAGTGACCCAGGAGACTGAACTATAACAACGAGTGACAAAAAAAAGTTGATCAACCCAAATATATATACGCGCCTTCACTTGGATGAGCCGTTAAATCTGGCAGTTTCATCTAATACATTTTGGAGTTAATTCTCAAAATTCACATTGTGGTCTTTATTTGAATTGTATAAAGACCACAGTGAGCAAAATTTCATGTCTCTTGACCTCATTTAAGATTTCGGGATCTCACATGCGTGCATTCCGATTAATCAAAACAAATATTTCCTTACGCGTTAATCCAGTTTTCCGTCACTGCCGTGCAGTAATTTTGAGAAAGGATTGCAAAAACAAAACATCCTTTAGCCATAGTAACTTTAGCTCTATTATTTTGTCGAGAGACGCAATAGGTACTTTGCTTCCAACCCGTTCCTTCACCATCCTTATTTTCCTCTAGTCGCTTTTCGCAAATTTCTATACAGTCCACTTCTCCTTTCTCGCACTCAGAAGCAAGCAAAGTTAATATATGTATAGGGTAAAAGTGATTAAAATTGGTGTGATGTGTTTAGTGTTTTATGGATGGCCCCTTTGCGAGATGTACGATGTAGATTTTTTACCCAACTGCAGATAGGATTAGAAAAACCTTTTAAATGGGACTGATTTGCGCACTGAGAGTTCCATGTGTGCATAGTATTAGGAGATTTACTTATATGTTTATTTTAAAATAACAAAAAAATATTTTTGGACCTGTACACTTACGATAATTCCATTTTACGGTACAGTTTATAAATTAACTAAATTACGTACCTACCTATTCAAAATTATTTTCTTTTACAACATACGAGTGCACGTCTAAGTTTGGGTCAGAAATGCATAAGTAAGTATACAGGCTATTCGTCACATGGATCGTCAGATTTTTTTGGGATATTTTTAGGGTTATTTGATGTCTTTCACCCTTGGACCTTAGGTCTAATTTCCCGAAATCCCGCCTTTAAACATTCGTAACTTTTTTGTATGTCAAATTATTATTTTTTGTATTTAATACTTGGTAATATAATAATGGTTTTTATTATTATTCATAGTCTCAGTCTCATACGAGGATTTTTATTCCCAAAATTACTGATTGAATTGACTGTGAAAAAAATCCTACTTTGAAAATCAATTTCTTATTAAAAAACAAAAGACAATTGAGTAGTTAAGTTTCTTTAAATTACTTCTCTAGCTTAACCTTTCTAACGATTGTTTGGAGTCAGCGAGTAAAGAAACTTTTATAAAAATCTACATAGGTAAACTTCCTGGTGAAAATTACGCCTGTTCGTCCTTTTCACTCATGCAGCACAAAACATTACAGAACTCTAAAAAATTATGTGTTTCCACGAACACGCGAACAATGTTATTAATTGTTGGTATGTTCGGGGAAACAGATACAGTTTTTAAATAGAATAGAACATGCAATGACTCAGCGTTTTTGTACAAATGAATAAAGTAAGATAAACGTTAAAACTTGCGCCGTCATGGCCAGTCACTAGCATTATTGATAAGGATGACGTAGACAGCAAAAAAAAAGTTATTTCTTGTGCAATAGGAGTGTTTGCCTAGTTTCTAGACTGCCTTATATTTAATTAGAAAAAGCGTACTTTTTAACTTTAAACAGCTTCTACCGGTCGCTCTTGCCTTTGAAGCACATTTATTGTACGTATACTTATATCGTGTGTGAATCTTTAAATGTAGCTATCGTATTCGTGACACACATAAGCAATCCTTGTTATCTATATAGTTACTATCAGCGCTTTACCTTATCAAACACTACATTTGTATTTGTAGCTAAGTAAGGGTTTTTGCTGTTATGTGTCCCAAACATTTTATACAGAGCCGTGTTTAACCTGGGCCATCGATCACACCGAAACTTAGTTCATAATAAGATGTATTTATACATCATTTGGCTGCAATGGGAAGGGGTATATCTTTATTTAACCAGAAATTAAACCCTGGTCTATTAAAAGGTATTATAGGACCGAATCCAACACGAAATGGCCTTTGGTACGATGTTATAACTTTGTTTTGAAGGTCCACCTCCTAATACATCCATCATTAGGATGTGCTTAATTTATATTTTCATTAATAGTACCTACTTGGGCGTCCGAGATTCGCTCCGTCTATATAAAGTCAAGCTAAATCGATTGTTCAAAAAGCAAAGCAAATTTCATCTAAATCGTTAGAGCCGTTCCCGAGAGATCCCTGAAATTATACAAGAATTGCTTGTTTAACGATATATTAAATGAAAAATATAGACAAGATACCCCGTTACTTGGTTATAATTTATTTTTAGAATTCTACAATTTATACTTATCCATATGGATCCCTAGAAACTAGGTAATTAGCTAGGTAATTAGTGTTTCTACACATACTAAATAGCTGACTGTAACGTCCGTGATAAGAATGATAAAATACTTAAGTATTTCTATTCATTGTTGCAAGGTTCTGTGAGTATGTGTATATTTATTTAGTACTTAACAGTCATCTTCAAAATACCTTGAAGGACTCGTGTATTTTTAAGAAAAATAATTGGCCTTTCTCAGTCAGTATCAAAATATCAGTGTAAAGCGGTTATGCGATCACGTTCGTAATCCGTAATAGTATACAAACTGTACCTGCATTCATATAAATGGGTAATCAATGAATACAGCAACAAATCTTGTAAATAGGTAAAGGATCTCAGGAAGAGCTAAGTAATGTGTTAATAACTTCAGTTTTTCCTTTATGGAATCCTAAAAGTCATGCTTATGGATATACCTACTCTACCATTGCATTACTAATAAATAATGTTCTAAATTATTAAATACATAATAACTATTGTAGTTCTTGCTTAACCGATGTATGTGCTTCATAAATGGAGCAAACAGGATACATAACCAGGGCTTGTTATGAGGAAATCTCAAATTTCATGTTGCATAAACTTTCATTATTTTCAGTTTGACGACATAATTGCCAATTGTCTTTCTGTTGTTCAGCTCAGACGTAAGTTTTGAACATTTGGTCATAGGGGAAATTATTCACAGCTCTTTAATAACTACATACATACATAGACCTGGAAAACAATAAGTAAGTACACTCTTTTTCTTTGAGCAGTCGTATGAATATAGAAATATAGTTTGAAACATATTACTTACCTGCTACAATGTATACAAATAAGATTAGATCTCTATGGCGCTATTGTTAGTCGTGTAAAGAATACATGATTTGTGTCAGGAAATTTAAGTACTTTTTTATTTAACCTTGAAGTCGTCAGTTAAAAGAAAATACTGACTTGATTGCCTTTAAGGCGTTCTCTAACAACCGGTCTACTATAACGCCAATTAATTATACCTTCATTCTGCAGTAAATTATCTTAATGAAGTTAATAAAAGTATAAGTCTGCAATTTTATTGATTCATATATTCTCCCTCCAACTTGCTAATGTTAGCCTGCCTGCATTTAGATGCCTAGGTATAGACTAGAGCTCTCCGAGCTTTTCTTCATGTGATAAAAGCAAAATAGCAAATCACGTAAATATGACACATCGTAGATGAAGACACTTACACATTGCGTTGCCGTCGATAATATACCTAGTTAATGCATTGAAATCACATTGAAATTATTTCACCTGTTTTTTAACAGGCTTCGTTAAAAACAGCTGAAATAATTCTTAAGAGAACATTTTTTTGTGGTTTACAGTTAAGTAGGTACTTACTTATTAGAATATCTAGAACTAGCAACCCGTACTGGCTTTGCACGGGTACAATTATTAGAAAAAGAGGGGAAACATTAAAAAACTCTTTAAATAATCAAAGGCGGTTACATTTTTTCACACACGCCAAAACTACACCCGCGCGGAGCCGGGCGCGTCATTACTTGGGTCCATCAACTTTTCCCTGTACCGCGTTGCCATGGTTACGTCCCCTGGAAAACTCTTTAAATCCATGAGTTTCTCCAAGTTTTCCGTGGTTATAATTCATAGAGCGTAGGTACATTTTTGTCGTGGTTACATGCCCGTTATTTAATGGACAATCTCCTAAGCACATTAGTATCATACATCGTAACAATTTTTTTTTAAGAAACTGTCACTGTTGTCTCTTTGACAACGGGACAGAATAACATTAAAAAAAAAATTAGATCGACCCAGTTACTCTCATATCATATCATATTGGTTAATCTCATATCAGTGGTTGGTTACTAAACTTTTCTTAATCAGGGGCCATATTTGATTCATTGTTATTAGTAGGAACCACGAAGTTAAAAAGAAACTGTACCTAATGTCAAACCCACCCAAAACGACTGGTGGTCCACGGACCGCAGTCGGTAACCACTGCTCTTCATTGATATTGAAAACGGGATTAAAAATTGCACCGTTTGAAAGAATTCAGCGTACCTACATACTTACGACATAGGGACAAATGACGGGAAATAACTTTGTTTTATAGTATGCAATGATGTATTTGCCTAAGTATTTTTGGTTTTATGAATTCACCAGCCGGTATTAGATACCTTGTTTTCCCTTTCCACATCCTGTTTCACGCATTCCTTCTCCGCTAAGTTATTCATGCGGTTTTTAAACGCTGTTTACCTGGTTTGACTGTCGATACTCTTCATAAAAATTGATTGGCTGTATTGTGTTTGACCTTTTGCGATGAATACATGTTTTTATTATAATTTACTTATTCAATGGGAATTGTGACTGCTTCTTAAATTAAATTTACTACACAGATATATAATTTGACGTAATTTAATGGGCAGCTCAAGAGCAATTATTCAGTGAGCATTATTAATAATAGGTACCAGCAGAAAAACAATGAAATCAATCTTGTATTTTTATTACTAAACCGCCTGCCATACTTTTACATAGCGTTTAAGGTTTATTGGTAAATTGAAAAACTGATAAATATTGTTTTCAGATGTAAAATCTTTATGGCGGCCCGAATATGGTGCTTATATGGTAGAGGGCACGCCAGGGAAACCGTACGGTGGACTGCTGGCCCACTTCAACATCGTGGAAGCCAACATGCAGAACCGACGGGCTGAGGCCAGTAGCCTGCTTAAGGACGGTGAAGTTATAATGAGCATCACTAACTTTCCCAGGTACGTTTTAAAGATACACTTTTACGATAATTTGATTATTTTGTTCACTTTAAGGGCATATTCTACAGGCCTAATGAAGTCACTAGTGGTAGGCCACTGTTAAAAAAATAATCAAGAATTATGTTTATGACAGTTTCTAGATTATACTATGCTGGAAAACAGTGTAGAAGAGTCTTAATTCATGATTTTTTAAAGTCCGTTACTAAAGTGTTTTTAGTGTAATATTAAGAAAAGCAAGGCTTTGCGACGCTCATATGCGTCCCGTCGATGTGACTCGTCAAGTTTGTGAATTTTACAATTTTCTTTTAACAATGACTGTGTTGTGTATAACAAAGTTATATTAGGTAGGTATGTATAAAACTCCCATCGTTTTTTTTTTCAGTTTTGTTTTTCATTTAAACATAAAGATAATTACGAGGTAGTTTCTATCAGTGAAGGAAGCAAGGAATAGACACAGTATATACCTAATATAGTTTTTGTTTTTTTTTACAGATTAGGTTGTCCGAACTTTACCAGCCCTCCGTTTCCTCCGAATCCAAACGGAAAAGTTACGAAGTCCCTTTTTTTCCCTGATGAAGCCGTCTTCCCTGGGCATCCACGATTCCAAACTTTGACTGCCAATATAAGACAAAGACGTGGCGAAAAAGTAGCAATCAACATACCAAGTAAGTAATAAGTTATTTGGTCGGCGATAACTTTGTCTCAGTCGTAGACACGGCACAGCACAGGTATCTGGTACAAAACTTTAACGGCCAGGGAAGGACGTAGAGATGGGTGCGCTTGCTGGACACTTATGCTCGACTCGAAGACTTCCCGTCGCCAAAGAGACTCAATCATTAATTAGTCAGTATTAAAAAACCAGCCCTTAAGAAAAGTGCCAGCTACTCGTAATAATCATTTTATAGTATATACTCTTTGCTAGTTACTATTTGCATGTCCAGTCTTTTGACTAATACTGAAACCATGACTTCATATAAGACCTTCTCGTACGTATTATTTAGTAACTAAATGAATTAGAAAATGACATGTCATATTTTGTTGGTTAGTATTCCGGGATGAGAACACGAAAATCCCCGTAGACAACTCGCATGAGCTGGAACCAGACGCGGCGCGGCCCGACTGTGTGTACATGGACGCCATGGGCTTCGGCATGGGCTGCTGCTGCCTGCAGCTCACCTTCCAGGCGTGCTGTATTGTCGAGGCGCGCACGCTGTACGACCAGCTCGCACCACTCTGCCCTATCATGGTACGTACGTACTACCGAACCATTTTATCCCTGATCCACAGTAGAATGTTCTCACAGTTAGTTTCAAAATGAATTCGCTTGTCATGCAATGCGACCTCACTGTGAATTTTTCTGTGAAAAGGTACCACAGTCGGTCATAATGCAGTTGGTTCGATTGTCGTCTCCCTCTAAACCCTCTAGTTTGCCTTGTAAAGAATATTATGTATTTTTGGTTTGAAGAACTCTTTAAACCTGTATTACAAAAAATGTCCACCAAAATAAAGTAACTATCTAATATTAAAGATAAATAAAGTGGAAAATATCGGTTGTTTACTTTTTAGCGCCACTCTAATAGCCCAATAGGTTTGTTGGTTTGGTGTTTGTACTCACTAAGCATGCAAAAGTTTGTTGAAGTAAGAAACATTATTGTCAATAACGTTGCGTGGGCTCAGCTGGCGCTGTCGGCGGCATCCCCGATCTACCGCGGCTTCGTGACCGACGTGGACTGCCGCTGGAACGTGATCGCCGCGTCGGTGGACGACCGCACGCGCGAGGAGCGCGGCCTCTCGTCGCTCTCCGACAACAAGTTCCGCATACACAAGTCCCGATACGACTCCATTGACTCCTACCTCTCGCCGGAACACGAAAAGTTAGTAATCACATATATGGCGCGCAGGTGACGACGCCTGTGCAAAAGGCTTTAGGCGCAGTCGATGCGCGTTTACGGTGCAGAAAATTCTCAAAAAAATACTCTACTACATACTAATATTCTACTAATTTGAAGCGCGTGCGCGTCGTCTGCGCCTGAAAAATATTATGCCGCATGCATAGGCTCATACTTTTACTGTCGACTTGTTTATAAATGCTTCATTGGTCTACTTTACTTATTAACTAAGCCGTAAATCGTACTTGAGATCAGAAGACGAACGAGTATACTAATTCAATTGTAAACAATGGCAGATATATTATCAAGTTTACAGATAAAAATAAAAATAGAAAACGATACCATTATATTTTATACTACATTTGCATAGGTAAAGTAGACCAATGTTTACCTCATAAAATGCTTGGAAATCGCTTACTAAACCTTATCGAAAATGTAAATAGAAAAATTATAATGTGATAGTTTTGGATATACATATACTCGTGTGTGCGCATGGATATATTCGGGTGTATTTTACAGCTAGACGGATTTCGGTTACGTTTGGTACGTAGTTAACTGTACATCTGGAATAACTTATAGGATCCTTTGATGGCAATAATTCCAGGGTATTAGGATAAAATCCCGAAATCTCAACCGTTAACTTTACATACAGAATACAGTGATGTATTTTTTTAAATTTCAGCTTAAATATTTTCTTGCTTTGAAATGGGCTTAAGTTGGAACCTACTCGTAATTACGGGGGGGGGGGGGGGGGGATCTTCACTTTCTGCACTTATCTAAATAAATAAAAAAAATTGTACCTAAGTGTAGTATGAAGCAGTATGTATCACTCGAGGGTATGTGCAGATTACTAAACTCGTGTGGTTTACGGCCCTCCAACCGCCCGAAGACCGAGCCTTAAATGTACACTCAATTAGTAACCTGGCCCTTACTCCCCTTGGTGAATAAACTACCTACTATTACCTACACAGATTTGTGTTAAAATGTACGAAAGGTTAAGATGAAAATGATTCGATTAGGCTGGCTAGAGGCACAAAATTGATAACACGGCATGTCCTCTGTGACCGATAGTTATTTTTATTACCCGTCTGCGAGATGCAAAACAGGGTTATTGTACGTATTAAGTACTAGCTTTAACCCACGGCTTTATTCACGTGAACCATTAGATTTGGCCCCATCGAAACTCCAAAAAATGAGGTACATCGTGGTCTATAATTACTTTTAGCAGTTGAGATTTCGGGATTGCACATTCGTACATCCGGATTCTATGTCGATATCCGAAATCCTGTCTACACACCAAATTCTACACAAATCCACTGTGAAGTTTTAGCGTGACAGTAACAAATGCACTTTTACATGTAAATGAGGCTGTCATGGCATGCGTTATTCGGCCTAGTAAAGTAGGTGTTTGTCAGGTACAACGACATAGCGATCGTGCACGACGCGGCGATCTACCGGCGGCTGCGCGAGGGCGGCATCGACCACCCGCTGGCCATGCACGTGGCGCACCTCTTCATCCGCGACACTGTCTCGCTCTTCTCCGAAAAGGTCAACCAGGACGACAAGAACGATACCGACCACTTCGAGGTTAGTTTTTACTGTCCATATCTTTGATGAATTATACCTGTAGATTCACAATCGCGCGCCCAAATATGTCCGAGCCAAATGAGCGCCACTTTGAATCACTGCTCTAAAATCACTGGTTCAGATCACCGGGATAGATTAGGTCGATAGGTTGGTCGATAGGTCGATCGGTAGGTCGATAGTAGGTAGATAGGTTGGTAGAATGCTCGCCTGCCACTTTGGTAAAACTGGCCTTCTTTTTTCTCAGTACGTTGTTGTCAAGTGTCAAGCGTTGTGGAGTTTTGCCGCTAGCGAAATTCGCCCGTAATAGAGTAAAGACTAGGTTCAAATTTCGTCTCGTATTATTTTAATTATTTTTTGTGAGATGATTTTATTTGTCACGCAAACAAATCAATAGTTCTGACATTCTTTGAAGGTGATTTTGTTCGGCAATGTGCGTCCTGGTTTAAATGTCATTGGTCCATATCATGTCTTGGTTGGCACCAGGCTCCCAAAAGAATGATAGGAGATTGGCTGTAGTTACCACCCGAGCATCGGGAACTTCACACGATTACACGCTCGACTGATTTGCAATGCAGGTGTATACAGGTGTCCACGCGAAGTTTTACTACCAAGGTCTTGTAAGGATAAGTAATTAATCGTATATAAATTCCGAAGCACAGAGGAGCGAGCCAAATCACAAGGCTACCAAGGATTTTTTTCTGTCCACTGAATTTTATTTAGACAAGTATTCATAGAAAATGTATCATGGATTGGATGCCCTTCGACATGAAAAATTTGTTATTAACTGTTCTGTCCTTTAGGCCCTATAGTACAGAAGCACTGATCATAGCAGTCACTACGTTATATTATAAATCCGAGACTCCTCTTTGACGAACTCTATATTCATCTACCAGGTGGCCCACCGGGGACGGTCGGCCAGTTTCAGGGATGTACCAGCCATAGAATTAATTTTCGTTATCGGTTCGCTACAACCAAAAAGTCGGTCCTAGTACGCCGCAATGTCAAAAAGATTAGTTTCAAAATGTCTATAATTTGAATTACTTAAGTACACCTACCTCTTGACATGACTGTAATCCAAATTAACTTGATACAAAAATGTCTCAAGATTAATACCTAAAACTCGTACTGAGCTGCCATGAAAAAATGTCTAAATTTCGAAATCACTGTTTTTCATAAATATAGCTGTGAATAACTAACTTAATTATCAACTTGAATTTCATCCAATTTTATCTTGTTACTATTTTTATCATAAATACGATCAAAAATTTAGTACTCAGTCCTAATTTTAGGTATTATGAATTTATGAGTATGAGATAGTCATTTTGATCTTTGGGCCATTTAATAGTAGATTGTACAACAAGAGCATAAAACGAGTCATTTTACCCGAGGCGTTCATATAGCCACCCGAGCCGGTACGGCGAGGGTGGATAGACACGTCGAGGGGAAAATGGGTTTAATGCTCGAGTTTTACACTCTGCTTTTCACTTTGATGGCGAGGAAATGAAATAGCAACAGTGGAAACAATGATTCACTTTCTCTGACCTTTTATTTTTTGTGCATTAATGGGTAAGGCCGTATATTTTGCCACTTTGTAACGTAGAGTAACGTAGACACTTCTATGTTACGGTAACGTAGAAGTAACGCGAAAGTAACAGATATTTTTTGTAAGGCTGATTTCATATACCACTCTTTTTACTAAGCTTTTATTTTTAACTCACCCTGTTAGTCCGTGTGTACCTATGTGTGGTACAAACCTTGCAACCTAATGTTAGAGTATCAGTAACCATGTTTGGTTTGGATCGCAAATTCATGGTGACTCAAGTAACATCAATCTAAATCCAATTCAATCTGCACAAAAACTACCGTGAGACTGAAAAAATGTTATTATATTTTAAACAGACGACTCGACAATTGTCACACGCACGTACGAGTATACGTGCGACAGTCGCCGAGTCGTGCGCTTCCAGAGAAAGGACTACGAATTAGTCCGAAATAAGTCGTGTCTATACTCGGCTTATAAATGAACTGTGCCCTTAGTGTAAGTTTTCGGTTACAAAATACGTCTCGATCGCGTTCGCGTTACACGAACATCGCAAACGTTCCGCTAGGAGGCGCTGTTCGTGTTTCCATACAAATTGAGATTTTAACGCGAACGCGATCGAGACGTATTTTGTAACCGAAAAAATACACTAGGGGTACTGATCCGTTTTAAATGTAATACCCCACTCACTGCAATAGCTAATAACTCACCAATCTTGACCAAGTGCTTACTTATAGTACATACCTACCTATTATAAAATTAAACCTTGAGAATATCTTAAGTATTTTCTTGCTTAGGTACATCTATTTTATTTTAAACTTTAATTTTGCAATGCAAATAGAAAAGTATAAATTTACCATTATATACGAACCTTTACAATGTTTCAACGTTACGTAACATACAATGCTACGTTACAAATAACGCAGAAGTTACGTAGAAGTTGCGTAGAAGTTACGTAGAAGTGCGATTTTCAAGGTTATAAGTACACAAAAAAATGACAATCGGGTCGAATTTCAGATAAAACCATATTCCCAGGCTCTTATTACTCACTTACGCAAAGTACTACATAAAATGTGTGTAATAAAAACCGTTATTTGTCTTTTAAATTGACAATTTTTAATTGAAAATCTTCCCTACGAAACAGAAGCGTGCACCTTTGATACGATCCACAGACAACAAGATGGCTTCTTTTTTTTTTCTTTACCTTGCGTGGATACCTTAATGTTGCCAACGCCATGTACAAATTACTACCAACGTTGTTTTAAATACTTACAACCGAAATTCTGGTAACGTATATAAATAGTTACGTATAAGCAAAAATTAAGGACAAATGTTTAAATTGAGATAAATCATTGAAAAACGCTTATTTAAAAACATTTAAAATAACGACGCAGTTGCTGAACTTTTAAATATTTTGAAAAAGTGTTTAGTAAACAGACTTCCCTCAGAAAAAAAAAAGTTTTGTGGTGTTAAGTGTTGGGCCGAACCGTAAAGACAGTGTGTTTTTGGCTAATTTTGAGGGATATGTTGAATTCAATTGATTGTATTTTTTAAACTATACAACTTACATTTAGTTACAAAACACTTCCTAAGAGTTAAGTAATTGCATAAAACAATAGTCTTACTTAAATTAAAATCTACTTAGAACTTTTTTTTTTATAAGTCAGTGAAAACTCAGGACATTTTTTTTTTCAAAAAGTGGCAAAATATAAGGCCTTACCCTAATATAATAATTCCATTATTTTACTTTTACTGATTTATTATGATTGGTTTTCAGTTTTATATAAATTTTTTTTTTTTTTTTAAATATATAGAAACTTTTTTGTTTGTAGCTGTGTCAACACACCTGATTACCTTGGTCTTGAGTTGGTAATGAACGAAGATTTTATTTTATGCACTAGAGCATAAAAAGTTATTTTATGTCGCCTAGATTCAGCATAAACACGAACTTTACTAGCATGAGAAGTGAAAAGGTATTTTTGAGTTGTGGTAATTATGAAACTAGTACATTTTCACCTTCAGTCTTAAATATATATTTGAAGGATTTGTTCTTTTTACCAATTATATGTATATTTTGGATATCAGATGTAATGTTTAAAGGCAATTATGACATTTCGTTATAAGGAAAATAAATCTATGTGAGATTTTTTACATTTTGGAACTAATCTGTTTTAACATTGCGACGTAGGTACTTAGAACATGGTATTATGACATTTGGCTGTAACGAAACGGTAACTAATTTTCGAGTGTCAATTGAAGAAGAGAACAGAATCAATACAAATCAGCGATAGTAGTGGGAAAGTACTCTATCATAATATGGAGTAACCAGCACTGACCGAAACCCGTATCTTTATGCTTTTCTTGTCATCCTATTGACACGCCACCGAATACGCTACGCAAAACATAATAATAACTAGAGACCGGATAATATGCATTTGCATATTTGCATATGCATTTGCATATTTAAGCCATTTTCAGCGCTAATAGCATATTTTTCCTAAGATCTAGTGATGATGCATATTATCGTTATAATTTACAGTATTTTAAATGATTTTTGAATGATCGAAGACCTAATCTTACCACTGAACATTTAGAACAATACTTGATTGTGAATGTTTACAAAAATATTAAATAATGTAACATATTACTTTATCGATTATCGTCTATCAATGGATAGTTTACTAAATGTATGCTGATTTTGTGATAAAAAAAATCTAAATCTTATTTTTTTTTTCATTAAAAAACAATAAATTATAAAGATACATACTTAATAAAGTAAAACTTAAAACAAGTATTTACTAACATTAAACTTAAATCTAAAGGAATAATATTTACAAAACAAAAAAAATAGTCATTTAATGTTGCATATTCTGTCAGTTTTCGTGCTTATTTCAAGCATTTTTCATGCATATTTGCATGCATATTTCAAGTTTTTTATGTTGCATATAATCCGGTCTCTAATAATAACTCTATTCGATTGAGAATCGACCTACACGGCACTAACTAGTTTGTCCTCCGTTCGGTACTTTTTATTAGGTTTATGTCAATAGATAAATTAGAAAATGCCTATCTTGGGACAATGGACACCAATTGACCTGGTTCCAGATTAAGCAAAGCTGTGTATTAGGTATACATCCAAGACTCCAAAGAGCAACCATTCGCATCTTTTAAGAGACTTCAAAAATAAAAGATAGGTGTCAATCAATTCGTTTTTCTTAAATCTCATTCGATCCCGTTCCCCAGGGATCGTACTAGAAACCTCAACCTACGTGGTTGCTTCTCTAACCAACCACTACGCTATAACTTATGGCAATGTGTAGATGGTTAAACTTGTGATGTAAATGAAGTGGTCTGGAACAAAAGTCAATTTTCATTGTAGCTAGTAGTTTAATAATAACTCATTGTATTGGTTTAAGAGTTAGCCATCGGACTTGACACGCGTGACGCTTGACCTTGTTTCATACTTTTATTGCAGTTTTCAATTCAAGTGCCAGATCTAATAGTTTTCACGAGCGAAGCCGCGGAAAAAGGCTAGTAATATTATAAATACACAAGTTTGTGAGAAAGTGCTTATCGTTAGTTACTCCTTCACTGTAAAATGGCAGGACGGATTTAATAGCTGATTGTACAACAAGAGCATAAAACGAGTCATTTTACCCGAGACGTTCATGTAGCCTAGATAGACACGTCGAGGGGAAAATGGGTTTAATGCTCGAGTTAAATACTCTGATTTTCACTTCGATTGAGAGGAAATTATAGCAATAGTGGAAATAATTGTTAACTTACTAGGTGGCTTTTATTTTCATGCATTGATTTATATTATACTTTTTTAGTTTTATTGATTTATTTGTAGATTTTAATTGACTTCAAAAAAGGAAGTTTTTTATTCCAATTGTTGTTTTTTTTTCATAAAATAAAAATTACTAAAAACATGGAAACTTTTCTGTTTGTGGCTGTTGACACCTGATTACCTCGGTCTTAGACGAAGATTCACTTTATGCACTAGAGCATAAAAAAGTAATTTTATGTCGCTTAGATCCTGCATAAATACCAACTTTACGAGCATGAAAAGTGAAAAAGACTTAATTTAGCTAGCTGAATATCTTTTTAAGCTACAACAAATGTGTCTGAGTAACGCCTGTTAAAGATTAGATTATTATAATGCGAGCTTATGCGTTGAAATTAATTTCAGGGCACTAACTCCACCTATATTATTTATATGGGTCCAAACGGTTTGCTTAGCTGATTCACTACCACAACGTTGCGCAATAGTGCTAAGTGTTTCATTCATTTCTCTGACAAAATGTTCACGACGTGACTGTGCACTTTTGGAGGTTAATGATGTCACGTTTCCGACTATTTTTAACTGGTGACTGAGTAAATTATTTACTGGAAGTGTCGCAAGGAATCAATATTTTACTTATCAATAGGTATAAGTTGAACTAAAAGCAATACCTCTAGCCAACATTCAATATACTCTCGAAAGTTACTCTTGTATACATAGTCGACAAAGAAATTAATTTACCACTCTTCAGATGGGTACAATATCAGTTTGTGTTACGGCTTTAAAAGATGAAAGACTATTACTCAGATCGATTCCAGGTTGCATTTCATTATTAAGAAATATGTTTAACGATTTACGATGTAGGTAAGTTATAGGCTGTTTGCGTGTTTCTTTTATGTATGTAAAATTCATTGTTCCTTGAGATATCGTTAGTAGAAAAACATCCTCACACGAGCTCTATGAAAATACGAAGTGGTGGCAATGGTAAAGAATGCCAGCGGTTATAGTAAATGCATGGAGATTAAGGGGATGTTTTACCACCCACTGATTAATTTTATTTGACAGATAAATGTGATGCCGTCTCCATCTGTTCGAACGAAACAAACAGAGACTGCATCACATTTATTCGTCAGATAAATTTAATCAATCGATGTTGAAACAGGGGGTAAATGTTTTAAACCGTGTTTCTTTATTACTGTGAGGGTTTGAGTTGATATGATCGTAAATAAAAAATATATATATATTCTTTATTATTCTCGTACTTGTTGCGCCTAATTTTTTTTATTTTATTCTTGCTCTTTATTTATTATAAGAGTACCATCATTTGACTGGCATGATTTTAATGCAAGTTTAAAACGTATGTACTGTGAATAAAAAAAAATATTATGTATATTCCAGAACATCCAATCGACGAACTGGCAGACGATGCGTTTCAAGCCGCCGCCGCCGAACTCGCCGATCGGCTGGCGCGTGGAGTTCCGCCCGTGCGAGGCGCAACTCACGGACTTCGAGAACGCTGCCTACGTCTGCTTCGTGGTGTTGCTCACTCGCGTCATACTCTCCTACAATCTTAACTTCGTTATGCCTATAAGCAAGGTGAGTTGCTCTCCTCGATGATTAAGTTTTACCATTACCAGCTTTTGACAAAGTTAACTCTTGCAAGTCGAGTTTCACTCATTTTCTTTGGTCTGATTTATATGAAAATTACTCAAAACATATTGAATGTCAATAAACACGTACAGTCAATGAAAAAGTATTTTTAAGAAATTCGTGTTGAGTTTTTGTTAAAAAATCATATGCATATTGCTGTCCCTGGCACGGAACGAAAAACAGTCGAGACGTTATGAACTGTAGATGTAATGTCTAAAATGTTTCATTTTGTCTCGGGGAGGGGGAGGAGGGGTGTAGGTGTAAGGCCTCCGTACTCTAGCGTTTTTGACTAGAGCGCGGCATCACCTCGCCTGCGAACAATTGCCGATACGTGCTTGTCGCGATCGAGGTCCGCCGAGAAACCGCATTCAAAAAGGCTAGTGTGATAATGATAATTTATTTATTTACCTACAGAGAACACAATAAACAGTTCTAAAAGTATTGGAAGTCTCTCACATACTGCCGCGTTTGCTACGTGTCAAATTAACACATTAATTAATAATTCTACTATATAATTCACGGCAGTAATGAAAAAAACAGAAGTGTCAGATAGTTTTAAATCATAAAATAATAATAAAACCGAAGCAATAACAAAAATAAAAAATAACTAGGAAAACAATTTTCCATTAAATTACAATATATTTCAATTTATTAAATATCTAAGTTAACTATGACGTGATGTCAAAAATTCCCAAACTGAATAAAAACAATGCTTCAGTAAATACAGTCAGCATCAAAAGTAGTGGATCACTTTTTGACTTTGTCGCATTGACAATCTTGCGTGGCGTTTAGTACGTGGCTGTAAAACGACAAATAACGAAAGTGTACATTTACTCTTGATACTGACTGTACGTCCGGTTTCCTTTTAAAATCGTCCACACTACTCTACTTAAGGCTACCGGGTAAATTATTGTAGATTTGAATGGAAGAAAAGAATGCAGTCCTCATGTAAAAAGACAGGCTCTAAGTGCGTGTGCACACACACAGGTGGACGAGAACATGCAGCGTGCGCAGCGGCGCGACGCGTGCCGCCGCAGCAAGTTCTGGTGGCGGCGGGACGTGGGCGCGCCGCGCGACGCCGCCGCGCCGCCGCCCGCGCGCGCCGACGCGGACAACTACGCCGAGATGACCGTCGACGAGATCGTCAACGGAAAGGTGCACATCCTTACCTTACCTACCTATAGATAGTTCTACAGGATAGCCTTGAAATATGTCCTGAATGGTTTGAAGTTTCAGAAAAAATAATCTTTCGTCCATATGAAACAGTTGGCAAATGAATAATTTGCGACAAATATTTTCTGCGAAAAGCCAGGATGTTTTAATTGAAATTCTATTCTCTAAAAGTGTGTCTGGCCAAGTTTCTCCACCTCGTCTCTGAGCTTGTCTGTTACTTAAGCAGCCTCTACCCGCTTAAACCGACAGCGATCGATCCGACGATTAAATTTAATTTCCAGACAAGAACAAGTATAGTCGAACAAATTGAATCATGACCCAAGGTGCAATAATCAATTTCACTACGATTTCTTTGACAAAAGTATGAGATGTCAACATGACATTAGTAGCACAAAGGAACTTGGGTCATGATTCAATTTGTTCGACTGACATTAGAAGAACAGACTAGACTAAGCAGTTGAGATCTCTTTATTCTATATGCATACATCTCAATCCCGTGACAATATCGTATATCGTGATAAAAAATAGCGTCTGTGTTATTCGCGAAATAAAACCATCTACATCTAAAGCCGTCCAACCGTGCTGCTAGAATACTTGTACGAATAGCTCTTTGAATTAAATATATTTATCCTACCTACTTATATGTTATTCGCTGATCATATGCAGCTTTCTTTAGGTAAAGGCACTTTAAAAATCGGTGCACCAGTTTTAAATTCGCCCATTATATTGATAAATAATCACAGTCAAATATTTCACTTCTATAATATTATTCTAGATTAGTAATAAACGTATCAAAACCCTTGTCTTGCAAAACCTTACAAAGACTGAGATCAAACGGAAATGAGACAGGAACGCGATACGAAACTAATCGAATCCAGATCCGTGATCGCGGGTGATTAGCGATGAGTGCGAGGTTATAACGTTACGTGACCCACGTGGTGCAGGTGGGCGTGTTCCCGGGGCTGGTGCCGCTGATCGAGTCCTACCTGTCGGGCATGGACGTGGACGCGGACACGCACTGCTCCGTGCAGCAGTACCTCAAGCTGATCCAGCGCCGCGCCGCCGGCGAGATCAGCACCATGGCCTCCTGGATGCGCGACTTCGTCACCACTCATCCCCAGTACCAGTGAGTTCGTTAAATTACCACTTGCATAAAGCGGAACACACATTGTCATACATACCATTCGAGAGTGGTAAAAACCTATGCATTTGCCATAAAACTACAGCGTAAATTAAATTTATAGTTATAGTTCCAGCTTCAATTTTCTACTAGTATAACTCTTTATTATAAATTCAGCGTTATTCACCACTTTCGAATGGTGTTTCAAGAGATGTCGTTTCAAAAATCGTTCCCCCGGGGTCTGTCTTTACAGCTGTCTAACGAAGTACAAATCCATGGGTTAATCGCCTTTTGACAACTCATAAATGGTATGCCAATTGGTAGTAGTATCAATGGTAAAGCTAGTACGAAATGCGTTTTCCATTTAAGTCACTGTCTCCAACCTACCCACCCGCTCCGCCCTCTTGCGGTGCAAATCTTGCGCTCTTGTACTCCGCTGTGAAGGCAAGCGTGGTTGGTGTTATGGATATGTCAATGGGCAGTGACACCTTTGATCCTGACCTATTTTTCTCCTTTAATAAGTATTTATACAGTAGGAGTTTAGCAAAATGTCAGAATAAAACAATGGTAAATTTTGCTTACAGAAAGGATTCGGTTGTTACTGAGAAGATAAACTACGATCTCCTTAAAACGATGCATAACATCCAAATGGGAAAACATTCTGCTCCTACTCTTTTGGGTAGCAGCAACGTGTCCAAAACCAATGAAGACATTCCAAAAGCTTTCACCAAGATGATGCACAAGGACTGCCCCTAGCGCAGCGTCCGCAGGCTCGCGGTCGCTAGCGCGTTGTGCCTTCTACGTGGCTCGGATTCTCATTGTATGGGGTGTACTTACCGTTAGACTAATTGTTAGAGTTGCCTTACTTAGTGTTACATGTGTTTAATGATATATTTTCAGGTAATCGATTATTATATTATATAATGTTATTAATATTTCGGTAAAGTACCTACAGTTGCATTTTAATGTATGTACCACAGCTACTTGTAACGATAGTTTTAAACTGTGTGTGTATAAATTTGAAAGACACTATTTCAGAGTTTTAAGCACATTCGTATTGTTACCAAGGTATTTAATGTAAATTCGCGAAGTTATAGAAATAATTACATAAATGTTAGTAAATGACACTTACTATCATAAACTCGCTCAGAACACTACAAAAATTACCGTGAAAGAAGAAACTACATAATCGCAGCATTACGTATATCATAAGCAAAAAATATTGTCCTTGCTGACATTTATCATCATTATTGTTTCACAAAAATGTTGTTATGTTTTTATGTTTATAATTTGGTTTTTAGAACTAAACTGCGACTGAAAATTATAAATGCACGTTGGTACGACAATGTATTGTTCTTTGGAGAAGGACTTACTTGCATATTGGCATTTTATTATTGTTGACAAAGAAAACACATTTTAATATCCTGTTTCCATTTCGAAAAATTTATACATGTGAAATACGCTATAAGTTTTATTTTAGGTATAAGATTGTTTGTAAATCCAAAATACTCTTGCAGTAAAATACAGCAAATGTGTAAAGTCATTGACATAAATATATTATAGCCTATTCCATCTACATTTTTAAGGGAGTAATTGGATTTTTTCTGTGATAAGTTTCCCGCTTTTTGTTCTAGTATTTATTGATCACTACTACTAAAGCAGGTAAAAAAAACACTGTGATGCCGAAATCGTTAAGAATTTTGGATTAGCATATTTACCATGCCTATAAAGAATACTGTTTCTTTTCCAGATTATTGCAATCTATGTTTATCTGTAACTAGTTAATCTAAATTGATGTATCAACTTTCCAATCATAAAAAACCGGCCTATGCCACTCGTACACTGAGGGTATTAACTTAAAAATTAAAATGTTTCGATTTGTAAAAAGTCTCCGTGTGTAATAGCTTTATTTTTCTTAAAAATGCTACGGATCTCTTTGGAAAGAAGTTTATTTTTGCATTTGCAGAATAAAATAACATGTCATGCGATGTCCTCTAATTATAAATGGAAATTATTGACTTTTGGGTCTTTTCCTTTACTTGTGTTCATACACATACACAAGAAACATCTAAATGAACCTTTAGAATCCAATTTGAATTTACAAATTTCCTGTAAAAAAGCCCAGCTAAAACTCTTGCATATTGAAAGTTGAATCGCTAAGTTTTCCTTTATGAAAACAATATAAACAACTTGGAAGTTGTCAAGTAATAAGAACGCATTCTGTGAAAATCTCTCAGGAAAGGGAGATATGCAACGGGGCGAAACCATGGGCATACGCTAGTTTTTTATAAGACGGACGGCATGTATTTCTTTTAGACGCATTTATGTTAACAATAATAACCTCTCGGAATACCGTCGTGTTTATTAATTTGTAAAATCTGCTGTATCCTATAAAAAAAATTAAACGTATTAAATTCCTAACTTATCTGATATCTCATTTGTAAAATCGCGATCGAAAATACTCTGGTGTATAATAATTTTATAATTGCCCCAAGCCAGGGAGAGATGTATGCTATCGTAAAGTTATTTAAGTATAAGACAATTCTGTGTTCGCGAGCTGGCGAAACATCTATACTTGAAGCGTTTAGCTAATTAACTAAATGTGAACAAACTGCAGCTGCCAGATTCAAGGATTTTAAACATTTTACTTATCTACATTGTACTAAAAACTAGACTATACTGTATTTTAATACAGAAATGTAATGTTTAGATAGTTTAATGGGGGAATTTCAATATTTAAGACAACAATTATCCAAACCAAGTATAAACGTGATTTAACAAAAATATGAATGTCACTCAAATATTTTTCTTTTGTTTACGTTTGAGTATTGACGTTTAATGTTAATGACATGACGTGACAATGCCTATGCCCCATCTTAGCAATACACAAAATTGAACTATTGATGTTTTTATCATTAGGAAGGTAGTCACATAAATACGTGCACAAATATGTAGGAATGTTGCTTAATTTAAAATTACAGTAACATAAGATACACTTATGAGTTAAAAGTTCCAAAATATTAAATGTTATTTTGTAAATTAAGGGGCGGTTTCACCACCTGACTTTAACTGATGGACAAAAGTTATGCCGTCTCTGTTTGTTTAGTTCGAATAGACGGAGACGGCATCTCATTTATCCGTCAGTTAAAATTAATCAATGGGTGGTGAAACAGCCCCTAAGAGTTCCGAAGCCTTTAATTTGGAATTAATATAGGACGTGTGCATATACTTACGACGAGTCTGAGCCATTTACTTGATGTAAGTACTTAAAATCTTGTACTTAGCCTATTATTAAGACCCAAGGCCCGAAACTAGCCTCAAGCCCTCTACGCCTTTATTATTGAATATTCAATTTTTATCCTATGCATAATTATATCTGATTATTATTTGCAGGCCTTTAATTATACTGTATCGAAATAAATATTTAATGATCAAAGATTCGTACATTAATTGCGCTAAGCATCATGGGACGGGTCATGGGCCAAACCCTAGGCGATGATTTGTTTAACACATTAGTGAATGTAATTAGGGCTGGGAGAGTCATTTTAAGTGGGTACCTTGGTTTTACTTTACATTAAATACAAGTCGGGGTTTTGTTTGATGTCTTCATTACCAAATTGTATAGTAAAAACAGCCAACCCAAATCATGACCGAAATGTAGTACAGTCAAAGGTAAAAATATGTATACACTTTAGTACCTTGTCTATTTTCGTCATATTTGACCTGCCATTATAATGAACTGGCACAGTGGTTAAAGTGACAAGGTAGGTATTTAGTACCTGGACCCTATTGACAGCATTAGGGCTCCGTTTGGACGCATCCGGTACGAAACCCTAAAAACCTTTTAACGTTAACCCGGGAAAAATGTTAATTATCCGACTTCAAAAAAACCAAAAGCGAGTCGGACACGCCTAAGATAGGCTTCCGTAGCCATTACGACAAAATCAAGTAATATTTTTCTAAGGATTTTGTATTGTATACGGAATCTTCCAAGTTAAGGTATTTATACCTTATGTAAAAATAGGCTGCTATTTACTTAAACTACTAATAATTCTCAAACAATCTTAGCCGTAATAATTTTCCTTGTAAATTTGTCATTCTTACTTACTACCATCTTAAATTTTTTCCTCCCAACTGTTTAATATTTTAGAGGACGCTAGATTATAATGAAAATTTACACTTTTTAAAATTGAATATTTTGCAAACAGATCACTGAATTGCCCAGGCAACCCCCAATGGTTTTAAAAGACCTATCCAACAATACTCCACAATATAGAGTTAGTCGAGAAAAAATAAATCACCCCCACTTTACGTGTATGGGAGGTACCTTAAACATTTTTTTTATTTTTCATCACTATCATTACACTTGCTCGTAAGCAGTGTCGTAATATGAAGGCTACCTTGGTTGCAAAACCCCAAATTACGTGTCAATTTCATGATGGTGTCAAAATTTTAGTTGGCTAATAAATAACGTCACAGTTCATTATCACAATTTTGACTGCTCAATACTTATGTCAATTTGGTTGAAATCCATAGCACTTTTACGTAACTTGAAATTTGACGAAGGTGCCCACTTGGATGAACTATCCAGCCCCTGTGGTTGTATCCACTAATTACTGGATACGCTGGCCCCTGACATTATAGATACAATAACAAACACCCAAGTCTTCGTTAGCCTTTTTTTTCATGATAGCGTACTAACGCATTCATGACTCCAGTCCAGTTATACCCGCCTGGAGAGAGATTTCTTGTGTGTGGGTGTTTTGAAATTCATTGGCAAAAGCGGATTCAGGAAAATTCCGCTTGACGTGGTCGGCATGAATTAAGAAACAGGCAAATAGGCAACGTTCGCCCTCTAAACTTCCGAATTGGACTCTTCTATGTTTTCTATGATTTATAATTGTATTAATTTTAAAAAGGTTAAGTTAGTTATAATTATAATCCATTATAAAGTTATTTGTTGTAATGTTATAATTTTTAATTATAAAAGAAAATAAACGATTATAATTACTGATTAAGATTTATTACACCAAAATGAGTTAAATCGACCAGACATCTAAAACTTATCAACTAATTGTAGAACATGTTGCTGCTCTTGTCGCAAGTACTCTGCTTCTTCCTCGCCCGCGTCGGGGTCTCCCAGGTTGCCCGCGTATTCTGAAGCACAAATCAATTTTACAGGATTCGTTTGCGTAACGTGGAAACATCGCACTATCTCGGGATAAGAAAAGCCTACGTGTAGCTTTCTATCAGTTTATTTTTTAGACTCGGTATAGTAGTTCCACAGGTTACCCTTTACTCATATACAAACACAATGTTTGCCTCTTCATTGTGATGATCTATATCTAGACAAAAAGAATCTCGATTTATTGTGCAGCTCAGTTTTATAGTGTCATAATGAAACTACCAAGCTTGAAAGTTGATTCTTTCCAGCAAGTGGCTACTCTACTCACTAATGGACAGGAATAGGAACTTTATAACTTTTATTAAGTAATAAAAAAAGCGACATTGTAAAATTGAAAACTTTCAAAACTATAATTCTGATTAGTATATAGAGGTCTCTAGCTAGTTCAATATTTGTCTTAAAACCCATATACAAAATATATTATTTAATAAATAAATTTGAATATACAACAAATTAACAAGCAAATTTTACCGTATGGTAAAGGATGAATTGTTACCTCTCATTACATGACGAATAATCTTCAAAGAGCCACCCCGCAGCGATAGAACACGTTGCACTCGCTGTTTGATTGTTGGCGGGCCCGCGGTACAAACCTACAAACATTAGAGCCAAGTAATATAGGTAATAATGTCCACCCACAGACATATACATGTACGATACGATTTGCTACCTACCTCCAGTATTATCCGGTCAACAAGTTGTAAAGTAAAGAGCCCACCAGTAAGCCTCTTGAAGTATTGAGCATCGTCTGCTAATTCTTCCGTACTTTGCTGTAAAAATACCATTATGACCATGATAAATCTTTAAGAGCTGCAAAATATCAAAGCAATACATTTTATTTATTACTTATTACATTATTCAACAAACCTCCATTTCTTTTTCGGTTCGATCCACTTTGTCCATGTACTTAAAATGTAATTCTAAAAGCCTGTCTACTTTCTCATAATCGTTTTCTGTAAACTTTGCAAGAAGTCTTTGCCTTTGACTTCCCTGGCAATTGTGCAACATAGATGATATTATGGAAACTACATGTTCTGTAAACAAAAGAAATTCAAGATAATGGTAAAAACCAAATCACCCATTTTACGACAGTCTCAATTTCCAAGAGATTCAAAACGGATACCTTCATGTTGATCTATGGTAAGGAGGCGCTTCTTTTTAGGCGTTTTCATAAACAGTGGGAAAACGGTTCGGAGGCCCAATATGTCCACAAACTTATTACAGTTATCACGACCATCTGGCCCAGTCAGAGCGTGGCTGAGCACCTTCAACGATCCATTACGGGACATCTTTTTTTCTCTGAAAGTAAGATAAAGTCTCAGTAATATTGCGATCAATTAGACTTTTTTACTGATAATTAAAACATGAATTAGTTATGTCAACCAGTTGAAAAGCTAGTATAATACCTGAGCATGAGGTTCATGAGCTGCAGCCCCTCGCCGCGCAGGAAGCGGTCGCGGTTGGCGGACTCCATCAGCGCACAGCACAGCGAGTCGAACATGTTCTCCATGGCTTCCTGCTCCTCCGCGCCGTGGGGGTCGTGCCGCTTATAGAACTAAACCAGAACCATAAACACTATGTCAACGCTATTCCAAATTGTATTAAATTAATTATAATGTCAACCATTAATTACCGCCAACTGTTGCAGGAGTACATCAATTCCATCCAGTTCACCCAATAATTTTCTGTTGGCAGGTTCAGTGTGAAGTAAAATTGATAGAATTTCTGTTGCATATAGTTTGTTTGCATCAAAGGGAACTTTCATCTGTCAACAAGTAAAAAATTTAGACTTAATGCTAAGTAATAGAAACATTAAAAAGGACCGAAGTTAAAACAAGTTTGCTTGTTTAATGCAATAAATGAACAACTCGAAAGCAAACCAAACTATAAATTAAATTAAAGCAAATATGTGTTCAAATTATTTTCAAAGTTCGAAAGATAAACAATAGCAACAGTATTATGTATTACCTTCAATCTTTTAAGTATCCACTGCAGGAATCCTTGTTTACCAACATCTGAACATATTGCAGGTCGAAATTCAGCCATGTTTTCTATTATAGCTATAAAATCAAAAACATTAATAAGATGGGTTTGAGAAACTATTGAGTGTACCTATTTACTAATAGCAGGGTAAAATTTGATTACCAAGTGTGTTATGCACAGCATCTCTTTCATCTGGCACTTGCTCATCAAGACGCGAAAGGTTATGCAGTAGCAGAACTGGAGCTTCAGCTTCCACTAATGCATTGATGAGCTCATCAGCTCCTTCCTCACTTTCATGAAGAATATCTACATCTGTCAGTTCCTAAAAAATAACAATAATTATTCTCATACTTCATGATCATGAAATGAAATATTTGTCTTATTCACTTAATTAAAGCTATAGAGCTGGAGAACAATGAAATAATTAAATGTAAAGAATTCTCAATATAAGGAATTTTTCACTTTTTAAAATTCGACAACCGAAATACAGGATTGATTTTTTGCAGACAAACCTATAACCACCATGTTCGTAATTAAATAATCTTTATTTCCATTTAACTTTCATTTATTAACCAGACCGGTGCAAGTTACTAGTATCTATAGTATCAATTGAGGAAAAAATAGCCAACTTAAGATTTAATTTTATTCTATGAGAAGATTAAGATTTTATTCTATGGACTTCATACTTTCGAGTGGTATGGAATTTGTGTATGGTTAGAAAACATTTATAAAACATTTTGTACGAGTGTATATGTCTGTGTGTGTGTGTGTGTGTGTGTTCACTTAATGATAAAGGTCAGCCTAATTTAAGACAGTATCGCTTCGGTTTCTTCATAACTTAGCTTTCTTAGCCACAAAAATATTTATTTAAATGGTTTCAATTACCTGCAACAGATGCACAACTTTGGTGGATATGTCAGTATTATCATGTGAGAGTAACTCTAACAAAGAATTAATACACTTGAGTTCCACTAGGAGAGGATACTGATCTGGCACCGTAGCTACAGCACTAAGATCCTGAAAAAACAAATATTGCAATTATGCTAAAGTAAAATCTGTGTAAGCCCATTATATAAGATTAATATGTGAATGTGAGTTTGCTTGCAGCCATATAAATTTAATATGAAACATGTTTTTTTTGCGATGGCAATGTCAAGGCTTTTACAACTTACAAAGTTATAGACTTACAGTACCCAGCTATAAAGATTGTTTGTCAGTCTTTGGAAAGACAATTGGCTGTTTAAGACGATTTCCGAACAGTCGCGACATTCCATCAATCATCATTAATAGCATCATTAAGTGATATTTTATATCAAAGACATGCACTGCACTTTATGGAGTTAATTAGTTTAAGTCAAATTAATGACATGTAAACCTTGGATATCTATAGAGAGCTGTTGCAACTACTAGAAAAGCATAGTCCAAAAGATATTAGAGTAGATTAGAATACACTATTTTTTTCCAAGAGTATTATAAACAAAAACATTCAATTTAGCTCTTATGATTATGATTTTAGTGTTGGCAGTTCATTAGACCTGAAATAAAAATCATACAGCATTCTTCAAATAACATCATAATCAAAATCATCCAAATCTAAATAAATTTTCTCTTTTGGTCTCCCTGTTTTCTGAGTAGCAAACTTAACTGACATGGAAGGTGTCCCAGTACTGACTTCGTTTAGTATGTATATTGTTCAAAGCTCTTCTTGAAATTCCAGTGGCATATGCAACTCGCTCTTGAACTTCTTGAAATAATGAGTTGCACTGACATTCTCAACAAAAAAAAAATTATAAACATTGCTAATAATTTTGCATGACTGACAAGTTTTCCCTCTTTTTCCTAGAGATACCATTGTAAAATTTAAAGTTGAAAAGTTTTAGCTACTCTATATTATAATTATATTTTAATCTAAACGCGTCCATACTCTACTGCACCTGTAAAACAAGTGACAAACGTCACATAAGTAAGTAGCATGTGACAACACTATGAAGCCAAGTCTCTTACCAAAAACTGATGTGTGCAATCTTTATCACCAGGTACTGTACTGATTAGGATTTGCACCTAGTACTAGATTTTTATACAAATATGGTACTGGAACTGGGAATTCCCGATTTTCACCATAAAACCTCAGTACTGGGAGAAAACCCTAGTAGTAATGTTTGTTTGCTTTTAATTTTTCTTTTTTACTGGATGGCAAACAAGGAATTGGGTCTCCTGATGGTAAGAGATCACACCAGGCAACACCAGGGGTATTGTAGATGCGTTGTCAACCTAGAGGCCTAAGATGGGATACCTCAAGTGCCAGTAATTTCATCAGCTGTCTTGGTTTCCATGCCAAAATACATCAATGCAAGCACTGCTGCTTCACAGCAGGATTAGCGAGCAAGATGGTGGTAGCAATCTGGGCAGACCTTGCACAAGGTCCTAGCACCTGCAATTCAAATTCATTTACCTGCAATGCTTCATGTAGATCTATTTCACTTTCCATAAACTTCTCAGGTTGATCTGGAAACTTAATTCTCATTTCCCTGTTCCTCAGAGCTTTCTTTTCAAAGACGAGGACTAATTTTTTCACTCCATTCTCATCAAGTACTTCACCCTATCAACAACATATTATGTTAAGTATACAACAGTGTACAATAAATGTATGAAATGAAAACTAAATATAGAAATTAAGTGAATTTTGGTGAAAAAAGTGATTAGACATCTAGTTAAAAGACACAAATTATAGATAAATGTGTTATTGATTTAATCCAGTGAGTGTCTATACAAGAATTTTGATGAAATTGGTTTGATAACACTTTCCATAAATGGGATTGACATAAACCATAGAGATACCTATGGTATTTTACCTCTGTAGCTTCTGATTCTACAAAGCGGAGAATGTCTTCTTTTTCTTTGTCAGTAATCATAGGCTCCTGTGGTAAGACAGTGCTGGTTACTAGGGGTTGGTGGTCGCCCTTAGATTTTTTAGCTCGTCGTGCTTTCGGCGCTCGCGGTCCCTCGTCGTCCGAGTAATCGCTATCATCTTCATTTGGCCTCTTTGGTGTTGGTGTCGGCTTTTTATAAAACAAAACAACGTTGAATCAAATATCAGAAATAAGCAGACAACTTTAGAAAAATCATGAAAGGTACTCACTTTGAAAGACAACAATTCCCCAACATCCATTTTATAGTCTCTAGAATCACGCCTTATTGACAAGTTGTAACTTTGTATATAAAAAAACTGTAATATCCCTGAACTGTGACACTGTAATTCGTGCGTCGTAATAGAAAAATACACGCCAAGTATAACCTATTGATCCAAATTCCTACGCACTACACGATTGCCTGCGCCTGTCGGTTCCCACTCCATTTAAAACGCGCAAACAAACGAAAACGGTATTTGCTCGGCATCGGCAGCACACAAGTAGAATAGGAATGTCAAGCACATGTCAAGCAAGAAAAGAAACGAAACTGTCAAAAATGTTACACAGACTAAAAAGATCTTGCTAATCACTATGGCGACAACACACAATATCTAGTCGGGGGCTTATTACGGAAATCGAAATTCGTATCATACCGTCCCTCATACACTCGTATCAATAATTTAAATTAGCGGGACGGCAAGATACGACGTTCAAATTTTGCACTTTGTAGGGGGGATCCTACAAAATTCGGAAACCGAAGTTCGTGTCGTTCCATCCCTCTGACGCTTATTCTAATCAAATACGAAAGAGACAGGGACGGTACGATACGAACTTCGATTTTCGAATTACGAAGAAGTGTCGTGCGGTCCCTCTGACACTTATACTATTTACTACGAGAGCAAGAGGGAGCGCACGACACGAACTTCGGTTTTCGAACTTTGGAGTAGGCCCTCTAAACTCGGGGCCATAATTCGAGAGACAACTTTGACAATTCATTGTGCACAAGTGTTGCCACAGACAGGGTAGTGCTGTTCGTGTCGATATTAAAAAATATCACGGCATTGGCTTCTATCGATATTTATCCATTACCTTCACAAGAGGCGCCATTTTGTCAACGATAATGTAGCGATTGGCGGGGGCAGGGGGGCTACTACGAAATTCGAAGTTTTTATCGTACCGTCCCTCTCACTTTCATTTTAAATAATATTAACGCCAGCAGGATAGCAAGATACGGAGTTCGAATTTTACACTTCGTAGTATATAGGGCCAAGGGCAGGGGCCGGTGCGGGGCATTCGTCGATTTTTTACTTTTAATCGTAATGGATCGTAAACCTCAGCAGGGCTACTATGAAACTCAAAACTCGAAGTTCGTGTCATGCGGTCCCTCTTACCCTTTTATACTATTTAATACGAGAGCGAGAGGGACGGTACGATATGAACTTCAATTTTCGAAATTCGGAGTAGGCCCTCTGAAACGATTCACGGATCGGATCGTATGCTCTTGAATCCTTCTCACAAAAAGCGTATCAAAAATTGATTTGAAATTTGTATTTATTTTGACAATTTGAATATTAGATCTGAACACACATTGGATTTAATCGTTAGAGCCATCGCTTTAATCACAATAAAATTAAATTATTATTCACACAGGACGATACTTACAGCATCATCATCATCATCATCATCCCAGCCTATATACGTCCCACTGTTGGGCACAGGCCTCCTTACAGCATAAAGAATGTAAAATAAATACAATTCAGCTGTGTATGACTTTTTTAACTATCCGCATCCTGTTTCATTATTTTTATGTATCTATTTGCTTCGGTTAGTAACATAAGCAATGCGGACTAGTAATGCGACTTTATTGCGGCATCCGTTTATAATCGATTTGTCTTCATTAAGATAGTAAATATTCAATACTTACTTATTATATCATAACAAATTAATAAATTGTCTGTAAATACGATTTAAAGGATACGATTCACGTTATTTCCGAATCGAATCGGTTGAAGATTATATTGAAATGAATAGATTAAAAAATCGCTACATCGTATCCATCGCTAAATCAATCTTCATAAAAATCGAATCGTAACGTGCATCCCTAATTCGTGTAACAAACTTTTGTAACCCATTCGGCTTCCATTTCCCGGAGTGTTTGAATGTGTTTCGTGGTTTTCTCGCTCACTGTGCGCATTTTATCTGTTACGTTTTTGTTTTTTTTTGGTTAAATTTTCGTTGTGTTATATCTTTGTTACTTTGAATTGGTACAAAAAAATCCCTCTTAGCCAACCATTTAGTCGAATCGACAATTAATATCGATATCGGCTACATCACTATTTAATTTCGTCGAACCCTGGTAACCCTTTACTTGTCATTGACTTGTCAAAGTTGTCTCTCGAATTATGGCCCCGAGTATAGCTGTTTAACTTGTCACGACACGAGCAGACTTTGTTTTGACAACCCTGAAAATCACTTCCACAAGCAGCAATGTAAATCGAATTAAAATGTAGCATCATTTACAAGCTTTTATTTTTATGTTCAACTCGATCTGCTTGTAGATTCAAAGTTATTTTGACTTCTTATGCTTGTAAAAGTTGGTATTTATATTTATGCTGGATCTAGGCGACATAAAATGACTTTTTATGCTCTAGTGCATAAAGTAAAATCTTCGTCTAAGACCAAAGTAATCAAGTGTCAACAGCCACAAACAAAAAAGTTTCTACACATTTTTTTAATACATTGTAATTAAATAAAAATAAAAAAATATTTATGTAGTGTAATGCATTAAAAATAAAAGGTGTGTAGTCATTGAAAAATTATTTCCTGTTGCTATTTCATTTCCTCTCAATCGAAGTGAAAAGCAGTGTACCGGCTCGGGTGGCTCTATGAGTCTTGGGTAAAATGGCTTGTTTTATGCTGTCGTTGTACAATCTACTATTTTATTCTTATTGTCATCGTTTATCCACCGTTGCGTGTGATGTCATATTATTTCGTTATCTAGATTTTTATGCGAAAAACGAGAAAACCAAAATCACCATTGTTTTCATTCTTTCTTTCTTTCAGACGAGGGTAGAAAGAGATGGTGAACGCGGCGCGATAGCGACCCTCACCGCATTATAGACAATACTGCCTCGGCTCGGGTACTTACTCACAACGTTGCAATAAAGATTCTATGTATAGGTTTCTGGGAAATGAGTTTTATGCGAACTGATAGTCGTGCTCACTGCAATGATCATTTATCATTGCACTAAAAACAATTCTGCGGAGCTTGATAAATTATGCCAGTTAGAGAGCACCTCTTTGTAATTTTCGAAGAAATCAAAAATAATCCTGCATAAAGATCAATAAAAAGACTACTCATACTTAATTATAATCTAATTTAATACCTTATTTTAGTAAAAATATTGATTTTTACAATGTAAAATAAATATGTTAAATCACTTTAACTAAACATTTTAATTCTAGCATTATCATATTCTAATCAGGGATGTTACGGAGCTTCGACTCCGGTTCCGTTAAGTCGGATCTTCCGATTATTATTACACCTTCGGTTCCGACTTCGGCTCCAACACTAAACTTTTAAATCGAAGGTTTTAATCGGAGGTCGAAGCATAACATAGCGGCGGCGGCGGCGGCGGCCTGTGTCGACCGTTATGAACAGGTTCCTACATTTCACGCGGGGATTCCCTCCCGACTCCCACTACGTGCACTCTATCGTCAATTATTTTTTATTTTTTTTCATTTGTTGTTAATTTGTTACGCCAATTTTTTTTCATTGTTTGTTTTATTTTATAATTGAAAATTAAAATGAAAAAAAATTGACTAAATAATGTTTTATTTGTCCTTAAATAAAAATTCTCTCTCATGCCACCACTTCTGATCCTGCCTCCGACTCCGATAACGCAAATTTAAAAACTCGGACTCCGCCTTCGGTTCGCGGTTCCGGTAAAACTACCTCCGTTACATCCCTGATTCTAATCATGTAGTCATGGTAGCAGCTAAAGGTACATCTTAAACCCATTCAAAGTCCGCTGCAGTTATTTGTAGCTCATTATGGGCGTAACAAGCCTTTTGCAATGTTAGCAATGGCTGGCGTATCTGCAACATAACATCAAAGACGTTTTTTAAATCCGAAGTCGGGGGAACGCGCATATTACAGACATGATTATTAAGTATACCATGACAAATTATAACTTTATAGTACTACGACTGGGATAAGCCGCAGATGGGCCAATCAACTATTTTACCGACACTTTGGCCGTCTCCTGCGTTACCAAAATTGTCTCCGGCTTTACCAAAAAATCGTACTTCTAACAAGATATTTCACGGTTTAAAAGGTTGAACTTACGCAGGATGGCGTGTATTCATGTACACCATCTATTAAATTACAAAAAAAAACATGTTTATTTACAAAAATCTGCAATTGTTAGAAAAATGTCGCGGACAGGTTAGTGTCGGTAAAAAAGTTGATTGGCCCAGATACACGACAGGCAAAGGCGAAACTATACGGTTCCTTGTTGACTACAAAAACGTAAAAATAGATTAAGGACTAATAAGAGCGAGCAAGCAGGGCAATGTGAATTTAAAGATTTTCATTAGCCAATAAATGATATTCAAAGTAGAGAAAAAAATCAAACAAAACTAACTTGAGATCTGTACAGCAAACTCAAGCTCATTTTTGAAAACTTTAAGCATCCGTTGCTCTCCTAATTCAAAGCCAACAGGTAGGCCCCACATTGCAGGACAACCCAGGAACACCTGAAACATTTAACGTTTGTTAAAAAGCGAGAAGACAGCAGGTTTCGTAGTAACCCTGCTGTTCCCTCGGGAACTGTGCATTTTTCCGGGATAAAAAGTAGCCTATAGGCATATAGATGTCACTCTCTGGCCGGTTGTTTCAGAATATACGATTATCTTAATTTCTTCCTTAGAATAATATTAATATTAATTTTAAATATCAACGCTACTTTTGGGTTTTTATTTAAGATATAGCTGAATTTTTTTTTTCGTGTTAAGTTACTTCAGCTTCAGTGGTATCGTATTTCCAAACATCATATTACATCGTCTCCAGCCTTTATATTCCTCTTATAGATTTTTTTTTTTAAATGAGGTTTGTAGCTTTAGTGATTTCGATTTCACGTAGATAGATAACAACTTTATTTTGTCACAACACATGCACACACAAATACAAACAAGTGAAATAATGTAAAAAAAAACATACATTTTGCTGTATCTAAATAAGCTATGGGTGCGTGCCAAGTGTGATGTAGAAACATTTCATCCCAATAGCGGTTATATTTACTGGAACCCGCCCTTAGCGCTCGCTAACATGACGATAGAAAGCGCTGTGTAAAATTTTTAACTCCTAAACCCATTAGTTGGGCTGAGCGTTTCAGTCAGTCAGTCAATCATTAGTGTATTTATGTGCGTATAAATTTAAAAAAAAACGGCCAAGAGCGTGTCGGAAACGCCCGAGACAGGGTTCCGTAGCCATTACGAAATTAAAAGCGCAAAGTTGAATTTCAACATCGGAGGTACAGCGCCATCTATCGACAAATTGGGTAACTAATTTGCAGGCTAGAGTTTATTGACGGTTTTTCATGTAATTCGAATCAAATCAAATCAAATATTTTATTCATATATCATTGTACACGGTAATTATTATTTAATATATACAAAAGAATATAATAGGACTTATACACGTGTGCCTGAACTAGGATTCCCTGTGTTTCAGGCAAAATAGATCAAAAGGTTTATCTTAATTATTCACAATGCAGAATTTAATACAATTAGGTTCATAATAACTAGTAAATTACAACTATTAGTGATATGACTATTTTACTAAGCAATAGCAATATACATCTAAATCTCTAATTTAATCTAGCGATCAATATTTACATATAATAAACATTATTTTACAACAGTCAATAACTTCTCTGTATCTTCGTATGACATGTTTTGTAGGGCTGTTCGGAGTGCTCTCTTGCATTTATTATATGAACAGATTTCAACATTTTTTTAATTTAAGAAGATACTTTTAGCATGATCTTATAGGTGCTTGAAAAAATGCACGCAGTGGCGGTTAAATTACAATCTTACTTTAGAAATCATTTTTTACAAAAACCTAAATACTGCTCAACTGATTAAGTTGAAAATAATTTTCCTACAAAGTTTTTATTAAAGCATTCCACCTGACTTGACTGACACAGGTGCCACCGACGCACGTTTAAAATCCCTACCGTGAGGACACATTTTTTTCAACTTTCGAAGTAAATATCTCCAAAAATATTCACTTTTTCAAATGTGGTTTTTGTAAAGCCCTTTCATAATACCTATCCAACGATACCCACAACATAGGGTGGAAGTGAAAAAAAATCATCTCCAATTTGTGAGGGATGATGATGGAAGGTACTCTAAAAATTTTTTTTCATTTTACCACTTTGTTGACATGACTGATATGTATATTCATGCTAATTATTACAGCTTTCTAGTACTAACCGCCTCTGAGATTAGCCATAGACAGACAGACAGATGGAGAGACATGGCGAAACTATAAGGGTTCCTAGTTGACTACGGAACCCTAAAAAGGTTAACTGACATTTATATTTTAACATTTACCTTCAATCTTCTGTATATCCAGAGCAGGAATCCTTGTTTTCCGATGTTTGAACATATTTCTGGCCTGAACTCTGTCATGTTTTGTAGTATAGCTATAAAAATATACACACAATATTAAAGCAAGTGAAAATAAACTTAATAACTATTACACCTTGACATATTATGTACATGTGGTTATTATTTATTACCAAGTATATTCTGCACAGCATCTCTCTCATCAGGCACTTGTTCATCAAGTCTTGGAAGGTTGTGCAGCAGCAAGACTGGAGCTTCAGCTTCCATTAACGCACTGATAAGCACATTTCCCCCTTCCTCATTTTTATGTAGAATCTCAACATCTGTCAGTTCCTGGAATTTTTAATGGTATAATAGTATTTAGTTGATTCACCAAAAGGAGTTGACCATAATATTATTTATTACTAATATTGAGTGTGAAGGCCTGACGCGAAGCGGAGGACTATAAACCACATGATTTTAGTGATCTGCCCGACCTCCGAGTGTATAACAGATTTGCTTTAACACTTTATTTTAACTGTTCTCGCGCCAAAAGGAGTGACAGTAGGGTAGCACTCAGACCTTTACCTTAGTATGAATATCTTTTACTTCTAAATAGTTTCAATACAATACAGTGACTCTTTATTGTATACCAGAAATAGTAAGCAATATAGAAAACAGGTACACAGAAAGAAGAATTCATTCATTCAATCAATCAATTTTCAATCACACCTTTTCATACAAAATTTCCATTTGGAATTTAAAAGTGGATAGTTTTTTTTTTACTAAGCGCAGCATAATTTAACAGTTAATTATATATTAAACTAGCTTATGCCCGCGACTCCGTCTGCGCGGATCTAGGTTATCGCGCGGTGGCGCCCTCTACCGGAATAAAAGGTATCCTATGTTGATCCTTGGGGTTCAAACTACCTATACATATACCAAATTTCATCCAAATCGGTTCAGTAGTTTCGACGTGAAAGCGTAACAGACAGACAGACAGACAGAGTTACTTTCGAATTTATAATATTAGTAGGGATATGCTATTAGATTTCACTTACCTGCAATAGACGCACTACTTTAGTAAAAATATCAGTATTAACATGTGAGAGCAGTTCTAACAAAGAATTAATAAATTTCAATTGCACCAACAGAGGATATTGATCTGGTACTGTATTAACTGCACTAAGATCCTGAAAAGTAAAAGTACTATAAGTTCCTGTGGGAATAAATGCCTTAGTCTTCCATTTATATTGATCTTATAATGGTATGTTTACCTGCAATGCTTCATGCAGATCTAATTCACTCTCCATAAATTTCTCAGGTCTATCAGGAAACTTAGTTCTCATTTCCTTGTTCCACAAGGCTTTTTCTTCAAATGTCTGAACCAGATTCTTCACTTCTTTTTCATCAAGTACTTCACCCTGTTATCAATTTTATACATAATTGTGTTTGTCTAGCAGATTTCATTATGAAAGTCTATACAGTTTTATTTAATTGTAGGACTCAAATGGAAAAAATGCCACCTAGGCTGGATCACATGTAATACTTGTCTGTACTTAATGAAATAAAAAAAAACAAATATTAAGTCATATATAAGTTTTAAAAACAACCAATACAAGGTAGGACATCATTGCCATAGAAAAATTTACTTTATTTGGACTGAAGAATGTGCTATAAAAGTTAACAAAATGAATAGGTAAAAAATACTGGGTAGAGCTTTTTTAACATAAAGCAATTAGGTAATATCGAAAAATGTAAAAACTATTAGTTACCTCATTAGCTTCTGATCTTACAAATGGAGGAACACCTTTCTTTTTTCGTGTTATCATAGGTATCTTGGCTGTGCTGGTTACCTTTGCTTTCTTGCTGTGGTGCACTTGGGGCATTGGGGATCCCTCCTCATCTGAATAATCACTATCATCCTCATTTTGCTTTGTTGAACTTGGTTTTGGCTGTTTACAAATTATGAAAAGGGTAAAGAAATAAAGTTATTAGATGGAAACCAATAGTCAGCCTGTTTTTAATTGCTTACAAACAACCTTTTAATTATATTGACGGTTGAGAGGAGATTTTGACTAAGCAACTTTTTTTCAGATAAGAATAAGAATCGGTAAATTTTTCTTTATTGTTTGAGCTATGCTTTAAAATTTGACAAAAACATTGCTTAGTCAATTTCTGCTCTCAACCACCAATATTAAAACAAGAAAATAACTGATTATACCAGCAGTGGCGTAACTATAGGGTGGCAAAATGCCACGGGCCCCTGACCCAAGAGAGCCCCGGCCCAACTGGCCGCAAGCTCAGATTTTTTTTAAGATTGTACCTATCTGAGTATTTTATTTTATTTTAAATTAAACTAAGTACAACATGACGATTTTTACTGATAGGGCCCTATCAAAACAATTTGCCACGGGCCCCAGATGGTATAGTTACACCACTGTATACCAGGACCTTAATTGATCAATACCTGTTGTAATTTTTGGAAAGTTTTATTTTTAACACATAGTTTCGCGTTAAATGGATTTTTTAAATATTTGTTCCTATAGTAAAATATATTCCAATTGTTTACATGATTCAGACAGAAGAATACTATGTATGACTACAGAGAGGAATATAGCATACAAATGAATATATAAGCAGAACAGACTAAGTGGACCACACAATATAGGTAGTCAATGTTTCGTATTAATAAAGGAGTCTGAATAGAACTTGACATTTGTAACTTTTGTCACTTGTAATGAAGTAACTAATTATTAACCTGCTAATTGGAACTTTTATGACGCATATTTATTTTATTTGAGGGCCTTTGGCACTGTACTGCTGAAGTTTCGATGGTATACCTAACGTTAGTAAGGTTCGATTTGGAATTGGAGAAAAATATGTATACTGGTACTTACTTTGCAGGGAAAATCACCAACATCCATTTTATATTATTTCCCGAATAAAACTTTTTACAGTTCTAACTTAAAGCTTTATGCTAAACAGAATATTTCAATATCAATTTGACTTCGGTAAAAAATTAAACTCAACAGAACCAAAACGTTTTATGCAATATGCAAAGACGCTAAATACAAACAAACAAACAATCATGTAAGTAACATCTATACTGTATACAAACAATACAATGTCTTTGGTGGTAAGTAATGTCAGTCAAATTCGGTATTTTTTTAGTTATCTGTTCTGGCAAAGGAATCATGTTTATACAATCAAGATTTTATTTGCGATTGTTAGAAGAATCCATACTAATATTATAAATGAGAAAGTATGTTTGTGTGTTTGTCCGTCTTTCACGCCGTAACGGAGCGACGGATCGACGTGATTTTTGGCATAGAGATAGTTTACGGGCCCGAGAGTAACATAGGCTACTTTTTATCCCGGAAAAATGCACAGTTCCCGAGGGAACAGCGCGCGATAACCGAATACCACGTGTGCGGAGCCGCGGGCAAAAGCTAGTATAAAATAAAAGTTGTTAAATTATTACTTTCTTTTAATAGTTTTTAGGGTTACGTACTCGAAGATCTAAACACTTGTCGTCACTCACTTTTCCAACTGTCACACAGGGTTTCTACTGCTAAGAGCAGCAGGGCTACTACGAAACTCGAAGTTCATGTCGTACGGTCCCTCTCGCTCTCGTATTAAATAGTGTAAGTGTCAGAGGAACAGCACGACACGAACTTTCAGTTTCGTAGTGGCCCTGCAGATGTTTCATCTTTTTTTTTTATTATTACTTAACTATAAACGGTAGGGATGGCCACGTTATCGCTTTCTGGATTTATCTATTCTACTACACTGCTTTAATTATCTGTTTGTAAGGTTTCAAAGGCCTACAAGAAACCCATGTAGCATAGTACTTGTAGTTTCCTTATCTCCGTCCTTGCTCCGTCCGTAGTTCGTTGACTTACTCTCACTCAGTCTAATTTTGAAGGAGTAGTTTGTGCAACAGCACGGACACTGACTTTGTTTTGATTGCTAGCTAACATAGCTACAGTTGGGAACCGTTATCGCCGTTTGTGTAAAATGGCTGATTTTTGGTTTTACTTCATAATTATCTGATCTTCCAATCGGTCTCTACCTGACGAAAAAGTTAATTATCAGGTACTTACAGTAGTAGTTAAAGTTCATTTCAATGAACTGAGCCGTCTGCCGAAGTTAACCGGAATAAAAAGAAGTCGGTTAAAAAACAACGTGTGGGGATGCGAAAGATTGTCACTATATTTCACGTTACAACGGCTAAGGATTATAGGGAGAAGGAATAAAATTCGGATTATAAAAAATCCGCCAAGTGTGAGTCGAACTGGCGCACCAAGTGTTACATACAGTCAAGGGCAAAAACATGTTATCTAATCTCAGCGTCATTGCAGGGCACAGAGCTCCTTTCAGAATGAGAAGAAAGCTAGGGCACTAGGGCAGTAGTAGCTACGCGGGGGAACTTCACACACACTATTGAATTTCTTGGTAGGTGTGTGCAGTGTTTGAGAGTCCATAGGTCAAACCACTATACTAGTCTACCACGACTAAGTTAACAATTAAACTTAGGCAATTTGTGTGGTTTTGGGTCACTTTAGGAAAAGCCTTCATTGTGTAAGGTTGTCAAGAATATTTACGATCTCAAATAAAAATGGGAAGGGTTTGTTACACAGATAGGGTACATATTTTGAAATAAAATAAATATTATGCAAAATAAATAAGATCTATTTATATTTTTACAACAAAAATAAGGTATCAATGCCTCTTAACGTCAGCTTTAGTTTATTTCATTTGTTAATCCATCGTTTCTCAATGTTTGCAACATCTTTTAAGTAAATAAATAAATAAATGAACCACTGACCAATCCGCCAATTTATACATTTGCAGCGGGTTTCTACGTGGTTTCTAGTTTATATTCTTCGCGTTCCTAATCATTAACCATTTGGTTCCTCCCTCATCCCAAATTGAGAAACGATGTGTTAATCTTCTGCTAACAAATTCCAAGTCCATTAGAGTTTACTATAAGCTGATTGATGACGCACCATGTCCTTTGTGATGTCAGAGATGGTTGGCGTGCCTGTAATAAACGATAATATTTAAATTAGAGCATAATATAAAAAGCTATTTAAATAAATGTCACAGCTCATTAGACCCACCCGGCACCCGATCAGCACCGCCTCGCCGCGAGCAGTTAGTATTCTTTATACGGATATTTATGGGCATGCGCTCATTACATCAACTCCGTAGCGTCACCGGATCGCCTCGCTCGCGAGGTATCCACGCGCGGACAGCGATAAGACCACTCGGTGATAGCTTGCTGCTCGTACGCTTGCCTTGCGTGAACCGCACGTGGTCGGCGCTGAGATCCCCACCCTTATTTCATAATAGACTAATCGGAAATTCGTGGAACACGCGACATCCAGTCGTGGACCACGCGAGGTCCACTCGTTGTCAACGCGGCGTCCAGCCGTGAACCATCTGTCGACAACGAGTGGACGCCGAAATTCGAGATGGTGCTGGTCGGGTGTCGGGTGGCTCTAATGAGCTGTAACTTTTATGCAGCTTATATTCAAACCTAACAAAACGTGATATAATTATATTCAAATAAATAACTCGAACCTGAGTTCCGGCTCGGCAATAATGATGGTTATATCGAACATTTTTAATCATCAGGTTTCAGTAAAATTCAAATTGAACCTATAGCGAACATAGGTTACAAATATATAGGTAAAATACATAGGTGTTTTAATGTATGAAATCAACTTTTAGCTTAAAACAGGGCGAAATGTATTTAAGTTATTTTCAAATACAAAAACACAAATGTTTTGATAAATAGTAGGACTTCGTAAACCACAAACCTGCAATCTGTACTGCAAACTCAAGCTCAGTTTTAATAATTTTAAGCACGCGCTGCACCCCCGCTTGGCCGCCAACAGTTAGGCCCCACAAAGCAGGACGACCGATGAACACCTGAAATATTTTGTTAACTTTATTGTGTCACGTACAATACAAATATACTCAGCGGCACAAAATTTGGCCCACTCTACATACAAAATTACCTATTATTACATACATTCGAGGGCCAGACTTTTTGCCGCTCAGTATATCTTCTGGTCAAGAAGTGGGTTTAACTACCCGGCGGTGAGTGCCTGTACTACTATTTAGAGACTAGTGCATGATAGTCATTGCTAGATGAATAATAGTAGATTACTGTCGAGGCCGGGAAGAAGAGGGTTCCCGGCCAAGCAGATATATACTTATGTAGACGCCTGAGCGTAGCGAAGCCGTATAGGGATGCAAGGACGGCAACCCCATGTTCCGGTCGAGACTTGTACATATAGCGCTTTTCTCAAACATGACATGAAATAAAATAAAAAAAACAAGAAGTCAAGATGGCTGGACAGGAAGGGAGCCAAGACCCTTTTGACTAGTTAATTAATTGCAAGTGTTTAGTCAATTTACATACCATTCTAGCACCTAAAGCTAACGCTTTATAAACATCATTTCCACTTGTGACACCGCCGTCCAAATAAACTTCAACGTCGTAACCCTTCACGGCTTCTACGATTTCAGGCAAAACTTCAATCTATAAAAAATAATATAAATTATTACTAAGTATGTTTACGTAGCGTACCTACTACAGTGCTTTAATAAAGAGTTGAAATGAAACAAAACTGACACTTTTTCGTAACTCACATGTTTGATATTAGGTAGAATGCTAAATGCTAAATGTAGCAAAAAAATCGAATGCATTATTCGCACAATGATAAAACGAATTAAAGTTTAATCTAAATAATAAAAACGGGATAACTCGTTGTTCGTTTGTCGGTGTATGTCACAGGCATACAATGCTTCATTAGAAGCCGATGACGTCATCTGTGTTCTGTTTCGCGCTATCGAAATTTCTAAACCAAGATGCATAAATAAAACTGCCAAATCTCTAGCTTTTTATACCCAAGTCCAGCTGCTGTATAAGTTTATTGGTATGAATTCATAGATGCATTTGATGAAGACCATGTACCTACTCGTAGATCTGAACGAGTATTGTTATTGTTTATAATTTAAGATGACGACCAACTTACGGTCGCTGGGACTCCATCCAGTTGCCTGGCGCCATGGTTAGACACCAGTATACCAGCACACCCTGCTTGCACGGCCTTAACGGCATCATCTGCGCGAATTATTCCTTTCGCCACAATTGGTAAATTTGTGATACTGAAAACGAGGCGGAATGAATGTGAAATACATAAATTAGTAAGAAAATATGTGTATATTAATTAAACAAAGAAGTTATAATTGTGTGTTTTTGTTTATTTGTATGGACAGAACTACTGAACAGATTTAAAACATTGTTAACAGGGGCTATATTGGATTTAAATAAGTGCAATGTTTCCATGGAACGCACACAAAATTGCTGGCAACACCAGTATGTTTATACTCGTATAGGTAACTACATTATCATTAATGCTATTTGCACTTAATTACCTAGTACCTCTATATTATGTAATTAACAGGTACACCATCAGACAAATAAGTGGTCTACCACCCTAAAGCTGATAATCGTTTGTATGTCATTCATAAAACAATAATACCAATAGACGTGTCTGTCAAGTTCAAAGCTCGACTTTAGCGACATATTCATTTGATAGGAACTTGTTTAGAAATTGGTAGACCACTTATTTGGCTAATGGTACCTAACCTATACCATGGGCTACCAACTCATACAAGATATATTTAGTACTAAAAAACGGCAATAGATGGCACTACCATTAACATCTGTAAATTATAAAATGTAAATAAGCCGAATTAAGTAGAAATATTGATATTAAAATAAAGAATAGCATATTTTATAAACACAACTTCACATCAACTTTATTTCAACTCCTTAATTTGAAGATAAGAAACATCATAAATAATAAATTGAGAATACGAAAGTATAGGCTACATGTGACTACGTTTCAGCTATGAGGTTTTCGTAGTAGTTTGCAAAAGTAACGCTAGATGGCGTAAACCCGGTGTGCGTTTGCAGCGGGCTACTATGTAATTCGAAACACGAAGTTCGTGTCGTGCGGTCTCTTTCGTTCTCATAATAAATAGTATAAGTGTCAGAGGGACCGCACGATACGAACTTCGAGTTTCGATTTTCGTAGTGACGATATGTAGTTTTAATTTTTTTTTTATTCGACTGGAAGGCAAACGAACAAGTGGGTCTCCTGGTGGTAAGAGATCACCGACGCCCGTAAACATTTGCAACATTGCAGATGCGTTGCCAACCTAGAGGCCTAAGTTGGAATACCTCAAGTGCCAGTAATTTCACCGGCTGTCTTACTCTCCGCGCCGAAACACAACAGTGCAAGCACTGCTGCTTCACGGCAGGATTAGCGAGCAAGATGGTGGTAGCAATCCGGGCGGACCTTGCACAAGGTCCTACCACCTGCTATTATGCGATTATGCAATTATAGTATATAAGTGTTGTGTAGTGTATATACTTGGTTTGGTGTTTTTCAAAATCCTCTAATATCTCAGAAACGGTGCGTCCTAGCTCAAAAATAGCCAAATTTTCACCCCCCTCCCAAACCTCCCCCTACGGGACTACCCCGGACCCAACCCCAAAATTTCATCCCCCCCCCCCCCACTTTTAGCACATTGACCAGCCTAACCAGACCCCTGATCCAAGGGTAGCAAAAACTTCCAGGGCCTATAGCTCCGGAACGGGGCTACTCCGAAACACAACGTTCGAAGTTCGTGTCGTGCGATCCCTCTCGCTCACGTATTAAATAGTATAAGTGTGAGAGAGATCGCACGATACGAACTTCGAACGTCGTTTTTCGGAGTAGCCCTTCAGCACAGTAGGCAGGCTACTCCGAAAATCGAAACTCGAAGTTCGTATCGTGCGATCTCTCTCACACTTATACTATTTAATACGTGAGCGAGAGGGATCGCACGACACGAATTTCGAACGTTGTGTTTCGGAGTAGCCCTTCTGGCTGTGACTTGACTTGACTTGACATTTATGTATGACGCAATGGATTTAGGCTGGTTAATGTGCTAAAAGTGGGGGGGGGGGGGGGATGAAATTTTGGGGTTGGGTCCGGGGTAGTCCCGGAGGGGAAGGTTTGGGAGGGGGGTGAAAATTTGGCTATTTTTGAGCTAGGACGCACCGTTTCTGAGATATTAGAGGATTTTGAAAAACACCAAACCAAGTATATACACTACACAACACTTATATACTATAATTGCATAACCGCATAATAGCAGGTGGTAGGACCTTGTGCAAGGTCCGCCCGGATTGCTACCACCATCTTGCTCGCTAATCCTGCCGTGAAGCAGCAGTGCTTGCACTGTTGTGTTTCGGCGCGGAGAGTAAGACAGCCGGTGAAATTACTGGCACTTGAGGTATTCCAACTTAGGCCTCTAGGTTGGCAACGCATCTGCAATACCCCTGATGTTGCAGATGTTTACGGGCGTCGGTGATCTCTTACCACCAGGAGACCCACTTGTTCGTTTGCCTTCCAGTCGAATAAAAAAAAAATTAAAACTACATATCGTCACTACTCTACTACGAAACTTGAAGTTCGTGTCGTGCGGTCCCTCTGACACTTAAACTATTTAATACGAGAGCGAGAGGGACGGTACGATACGAACTTCGAGTTTCGTAGTATAGCCCTAAGCTGTAGATAATCTATAAACTAATATGGCTGACAGCGTTTTCAGCAGATTACGAATAGGTTTGGATCTACGAAACCTCGATTGCTTACGCGCTGACCAGCGGCCGTGAGTAGGTTATATAACGTAGCGCCATCTACCAACCCTGTCATGTCCTAGTCAAGCTATAGATTGGGCTAACAAGCGACACCCGTATCATTAGTGTCTCGCTAGATGGCATATAGGTATCGTGTTATTTGTGTTCTCAGTGGTGCCTTCTATTGTAAAATAAAGAAAAGAAAAATAGCCAGTTGTATAGCCAGTATTAGGGTGATACCGTTTGCTTGTACTAGGTGGTGTCTCTGTATATTATGTTCTCTGTGCCTATACGAAATGATTCCAACAGGTAGTTAACAAGTGAGTAACATTACCTTTTCAGCCATTTAATATCATCCCATGTTAAAGTTTTGTCAAATAAGTTCTCAACGTATTCATTAAGGCCACTTCCTCCTCCCTTAGAGTTGTGTATTTTATTAGACAAGTGCCCGTCGAAGTTAGCCAACCTAGAAATATAATTAAATAATTTCGCTTTATATGTTGGGCTAAAATCTGCATCGGTTATACCGCATAACTTATGCGTTACAGTGAAATTGATATTATATGGTGCTCACTCTAACCAAATGATAAAGTCACGCTTGCACACGCCCTCCATTTGTTACTAGCTTTTGCCCGCGGCTTCGCCCGTGTGGAATTCGGTTATCGCTCGCTGTTCCCTCGAGAACTGTGCATTTTACCGGGATAAAAAGTAGCCTATTTTACTTTCTTATTTATTAAACTATCTCTATGCAAAAAAAATCACGCCGATCCGTCGCTCCGTTTCGACGTGAAAGACGGACAAACAAACAAGCACATACACTTTCGAATTTATAATATTAGTATGGAGTAATAATCTTGCCCCCACAGGTTGTCCCAGCAAGCAGAGCGGGCTTTAGAAAATAACACTGTGAAATATTTTTCTTTAAGGCTCATTCGCTATTCACGGCCTTTGTACTGCCCTCCTAAGCCATAAGGCGATATCTCAATAAAAAAGAAGATTTTCTGTCATAAGCTACAAAATAGCATTAATAAATTCAATTGTTTTTTTTTTTTGAGATACCGCCTTTTGGTTTAGGAGGGCAGTATAATTATGTTGAATTTTGCATTACAATAATAAACTAAAATTTAACGTTTCAACTTGTTAACATGTGCATTTCGCTATTATGAATAATTTATTGCGTCCTTTTTACAAGCTTTTATTTAACTTTCTCTGTTCGTGTATTTGTTTATTCATTTGTTACAAATCTTGCAAGTTCAGTTTGACCCACTTCCAGTCCAATCGACTTGAAATTTGGTAAACTTATGTAAATCTGGTGACAATACAATAATCTGATAGTGACATCCTGGTAATCCGGCCAGGATCATCTCCACAATACAAGTACTGCAACAAAAATTGCAGTCAGCATAAAAAAGCTTGTACTAAAAAAGTTTTTTATACCAAAAAATTATTAACTTCTACTGTTTATACGGTTATGCATAGGTTATAAATTATAATTAAATTATTAACCTTAAATGGCTAGGTAGTGTAAACTTATTCTGAACATCGGCACGTCGTAGACCGAATAATGGGGTGTCCACCGTTAACGCTATGGCCTTAAACCCTGCTTTCTCGGCTCGCATTACTAAGTTTTTAGTTACGTTCCTGTAAAAAAGAACATATTTATTAATAAAAAATAGAGTAAAAATAACCATTTGATGGCCAAGTCAATTTAAGCCCAGCTGTAGTGTAGGTATTGTTACTTAAAGAAAGTGACCCCGAGTCGCGAAAGGTTGTACCTTGTTTTGCATAACAACTTTTTGCCTATTTTCACTTTGCCTAATGTTAGATAAACTAATATTACTTAACCTAATGTTTCATTTTACCTAATTTTCATTTCAATGAAAGTCATTTTATATAGAACTTACTTTACATAATTTTGTTTTGCCTAATTTTAAATTACCTAATTTTCATTTTACATAAACTCATTTAATATAATGTTTGACTGACATAATTATGTTTTGTCTAACGTACATGTCACATAAACTTCATTTTGTATAAAATTATTTTGTTTAAAGTTCGATTGACATAATTATATTTTGTCTAACATACATATCGCATAATTTCATTTGTCCTAATCTTCGGTTAATTCAAATACATTGCGATATCGTTAGTTAATTCTAAAAAGTTTAGTTCTATAAAATAAAGTCGATTCTGGCGCTTCGCCGGCCGCTGCCGCGGCACGCTCGCTTCGCTCGCTCGGCTCGCGCGCTGTGGGGCCGCAATTCTACCTAACGTTCCTCCTCGCTTCGCTCGTCGTCGCACCTATTCCCTGCATGTTTAGTATTGTTATTTGCTTGAACCTTATAAAAAGTTAGAAGAATATTTGGATTCGTTAAAAGGTTATTCGGCTACATGATGATTAGTTAAAATAAGAATCGACAAAGTGAGTTTTCGATAAAATAATATTCGACAAAAACAAGAGTTATGCAAAATCATATTAGTTAAAACGTTATTCGGCTACATGATCATTAGTTAAAATGACAATCGACAATGTGGGTTTTCGATAAAATAATATTCGACAAAACAAGAATTATGCAAATGATAATTTAGTTAAAATGAAAATTCGACAAAATAAAAATTATGTATAATGAAATTATACAAATTGACTTTAGACAAACTATTCATTATAGTAAAAGTTGTTAGACAAAGTGAAATTATGCAAAACGTTTTTAGACAAGTCAAGGGAATACCGTCGCGAAACCTACTTACTGTCCGACAACAGGTTTTGTCGATCACTCTATGACGTTAGCTACCTACTTGTAACAAGTACATACCGATCGTTGTAAATGTAGAGCTGAAACCACTTTAAAGCATTTGGTGCTGCTTCTGCAACTTCTTCTATTGAACTCGTTGCGATGGTGCTAAGAGTGTAAACAGTGCCCTCCGCTTCAGCCGCTGAAATAATCAATATATATTTTATGGACCAAATGATTAATATGGGCATTACTCATATTAGGTATTTTTAACCCACTTCAAAACAGGAGAAGGTTATCAATTGTTACCTCAGAACTCCGTCATTTATGAACCGATTTGATTTTATTTTTTTGCATTCGTCTAGGAATGTTTTCAATTAGATCCCAATCCAAGCACCAAATCAGGATTTGATGGTTGGATCATAAGGAAATCAAGGGAACTCTTCAAATTTTGTAGGGACGCCTATGGTAATGTTGATATATTTAATAGTAACTCGTGTATTTGCTTTTGAAAATCATCATTTGGTGAAGTGGAACTGATGATGAAGACCACAGTTGACCATCGGAGTTACTACTCAATAACAAGTATTTCACGGGTTGTATTTGATTGCTTTAACACAGTTGCTAAGCAATTCATACTCCTCGTATTGCATATGGTGAAATGGAATGGGTGGTGAAGCACCAGGACTCCTCAATAAAGAAAGTCTCTGCATCGGAAAAAGCAATCTTTAGTAAAAGGTGACGAACAGTTGACATTAAACTATTGCATCTTAGATTATTTACACTAAAAAGCGTGAAAAAAAATTATAACAAAAAATTGAACCGACTAAGTACAAAAAAAAACCATGAAAATAATTTTGTACCAGTCTGAAGTCGGTGCCTCAGCACGAGCCAGCAGGAGTGATTGAAGTAGTGCGTAGTGTACTACTAAACCGATTTAAAAAAATCTTTCGTTACGTTATTCCAAAGTGCCATGGGCTATATTTATTACTCGAAATAATTAGGGTTCCGGACTGAAATCTCAATAGTGTAAAATAAGTTGCCATAAGATATCTTTCATCGCATGCTCTGGGGGAACTATTGATGATAGAACAAAAAAATGCTCTACGATATTAAAGGATACTTATTTCAATATCTACAAAAAAACTTCGCGATACCATATTATGTCCAACTATTGTAGGTATGTCACTATAACTACTTTTTTACGTTTTAAAAGTTGATAGAAATGGCGACCTTAATTAGACCTTGTTATGCAAACCTTTGCATTCATCTTTATCCACATTACTCATTTCATATCCAAGACTGTTTTATACCCGTAGATTACTTCTCCATTCAAAAGAAATCACAAGTTCAAAAATAACAATGTAATCAAAAAATGCATGTGATACAATTTACCTACCTACTCGACGTTGGCGCGACCGGCTCTCGCCGTTATAGTTTTTGAGAAAAGGAGCTGAAAAATGAGTGTGAAGTGCCTTTGAATCCTTTTTACCCGACTGTCCAAAGGAGCCCGAGCTTTATTAGAAAATTGTTTTTTTTTTTTTTTTTTTTTTATTTGACTGGAAGACAAACGAGCAAAGTGGGTCTCCTGATAGTAAGAGATCACCACCGCCCATAAACATCTGCAACACCAGGGGTATTGCAGATGCGTTGCCAACCTAGAGGCCTGAGATGGAATACTCCTTAATCTCCCTATGAAAAACAAAGTTATTTTTGCATATCGCAAGACGTATTAATTTAAAAGAAAGAAAGAAAGAAAGAAAGAAAATACATTTAAAAGGTTAATTTAAAAGGTTTATGTAACCTTTTTATTCATTCCCCTATTTTTTTCATTCACACGGAACGCTTAATGCACGACTTCGAGCTTTATAAAAAAAAAAAGACAGTATACTTATAAGTATGATACATACTTGTATTTAAAAAGATTTAAAAAATCTAAATGTTAAAGCTAGCGATACGCGCGGTGTAAGTATACTCGTAATCATAATTCACTGTAAGTATACCGAATTTGTTATTGTGAATATGTAAAGGACCATAACAAGATACAATACCTACAAACTTATTTTTTACTAATAAACCAAACAACCCGCTATAAGGCAAACACATCGTCGAGAGACGTCATCAACAGTGCATCTGACGACGCATTTGCGACGAATTGACATAAATTGCAAACTTAAGTCTAGAGTAGGCAAGGCACCTCCACGCTGCGCTCGAACTTCGAACAACGGCGGTGTTAAGTGAGAGCTTGGAAGAAACCGATCTTACTTGCACTTGTTTCAGCAGTATCAAGTACACAACAGGATAATGGTGAAAGTTATCATTTTTAACCCCCGACGCAAAAAGAGGGGTGGTATAAGTTTGACCGCTATGCGTGTCTGTCTGTGGCACTGCTGCTCTTAAACGGGTGGACGGATTAGAATACGGTTTTTTTTATTTGAAAGTCTGCTTTTATTGTGGGATTTTATTAGTCTCTTATCTCTTTGTAAATTAGTATTAGGTATATGTAAGTATCATATAACCAAGCAGTCAAAAACATAGGTAGTAAGTGCCTGTTAGTATTTTACTCAGTTACCTTTTACGTTTGCCAGTTCTCCGTCCGGATGGGCCATGCGTTGCATGGCCGAAGGTGATATACCGACCGGCATAGACACTTTGTGACCGAGAACAGTGGTGCTTAGGCTACTTGAACCAACTCCGACTAAACACTTGGGATGTATACGTAATCTACAAAAAGAAAATAACCCAGTGAAATTATATGTAGGTATGTTAAATCACATAAAAGGTAACAGTTTATAAAGTTTTTTTTACATAAATATGTGACCCGTGATTAAACTCTATCTCACACGATGAAAAGTGCAAATGAGCTCAAAGGTGTAGGTATCTCACTGGTTCAGTAACAGCCTATTCACTCAAAGCCTTGAAGAGCCCTAGGTTACATATATCCGGGAATACAGTTAGTACCTAGTACTTGGCAGTTCGCATTATTAACATTATGCGTGTGGGCCAATGGAATACTAATTACTTAACCCTTAAATGCACGTTTTTTGTATAACTTCCTCATATTTATATTAATTTTTGGATACCTGCATAGCATATTGAGCCACGGGCCATTAAATTATACGATGTAGACCTACATCATAATGCATTTATGGGATAAAGGTGAAGACGTTCCTCCCGTCTGAATGTGCGTTTACCTTTTAAAAGCATCTCTATTCTCAGACAACGTTTGTTCGTCAGTTGCACCACTCTTGTAATAATCTCTGGTCTTTTTCGGTAGCAACGCCAGCGCAGCATCTTCCACTTCCTTAACACTGATATACTTTTCCATGATGAAACAGAAGCGTCAATTCGCTCTGAAAATATATAATTAATTAATTAATGATTGTTAAATGTAGCCCATGGAAAACTAACGATAATGCAATAAATATTCCGGTCACAGGTCAGAACACTGTGATGTATTGCGAGCATTTCATTGGTGCGTTGTAATTAAACTAAGATAAAACGATTTTATCTCCAAGATAATGTTCTCAAAACCAAAACAAATAGTAAATACGCGTCGCCGCTAGTCTTCGTCGCAGCCAGAACCAATAAATTGTTTACTCTCTAGCAACTTCTACAAAATAATATAAATTAATACTTAAGAGTCGGCAGTACGCTTGCTGCTGATCGCATTTTCATACAAAAGTAGTTTCGTTCTAATTTACAAACGACATACTGAAACAAAATAAAACATTGCAACTATAATGGAAGCAGCTATTTTGATGCTTATAATTAGTTTTCGTCCATATTCAATGTAACAAAATAAAATCATATTACGTAATTTTAAGTTTTGTATGAGAAATGGAAATTCGTTATTGTTTTTTTCTGTTACATTTTATTTTAACCAAACCTAATTATAAGCATCGTAATGGCTGCTCCCATTATAGTTGCAAAGTTGCGTTTTGATCTATAGTGCTGCTTGTAAATTACAAAGAAACTACATTTGTATGGGGACGCGAGCGTATTGGGGACTCTTAAACAGTCCTCGTCATGTCAGTAAGTTAATTACAAAAACTACTTTTTGACCTCAAAGAAAAAAAAAGGGAGCGAGTGGCTTCGTAGCAACGGATGGTGTTTGAGAGAAAGCCACTTTAACCCTAACGCTTCTTTTCATCAAAATCGGCTTAACCATTCGGGAGATGCTGGATTCTGTATGGAAATGTCGCAGGTTTTTAAGTTTTTCGTATTGTAGTTATTCCCCTTTAGCCTATAAGCCTTTTGCACACGGTATTTTACTTATTACTGCACTGGAATCCTATTTCTTTTTCAGCGTTAAAAAACCGGCCACGAGCGTGGCAGATACACCCAAAATAGGGTTCCGTAGCCATTCCGAAAAATCAAGTAGTAAATAATCGAATTTTACATTTAACAACTCACTACTACTTGTTCACTTCTCTTGTTATAATATAATGAGCATGTGTGGCTTGATTGTAAGTGTTAATTATGAGATTAAATAAATAAATAAAGCCCCATTTAGACTATGCAAGAACTAGCACGCAAGTTTCCCTACATTGCGGTATTTGGTTGATCAACTGTATTCATTTCATTCCCACTCAATAATCTGCGATGTAATGCAATTTGTATGCTAGTTCTTTTTCTAAATGGGGCTAAGCGTCTTGACTTGACTTGACTGTAGTTATCATCACACTACGAGCACATAGGGTATAAATATACTCGTTGCCATCACAGAGCAGAAAAAAACTAGTTACCATTTCGATACATGCCGTATTGTATTTTTTTCGTAAAAGAAAATGTGCATTTTCAAGTAGAATGACTCAAAGTAACACTTACTTAATGATTTGTAAAAATATTTATTCAACTTTTGTATCTCAGAAAAAACACTCACTATCAAGTCAACTTTTCTCCCAATATAATGGAAATACTTACTAAAATATGAGTAGACTTCTGTAAAAAATCGACCTACCCACGAGTATAAAATTCATAGTCCTATTGAGTACATGCCATGACTACTGTAATATAATGAGCGGCAAAAAATCTGGCCCTCAAATGTATCTACATACATTTGCCTAATAGGTAATTTTGTATGTAGAGTGGGCCGAATTTCGTGCCACAGAATAATATAGATAATTCTTAAGTTCGCAGCCTATTATACCAAAAAAGTTAGACTTGAAATTTGGTAGACATATAGCTAATTCAAGTGTCACTTCACTAGTAAAGCACTAAGAAGGGATTTTTGGGGAACCAGCCTAATTTTTATTTTACCTCTGCGGCTAAGTTGCAGTGGTTGCAGGCATTACCTAGTTAATATAATAAAACAGCAAGTTAAATTTTATTCATTTTAATTCCTGATTTTAATATTATAATATCTGTGAGAATGCAATTTTTAAACATTCTTTAATAATTTAAAATGCTATTCGTTACATATTCGCCATAGAAATGTTATATAAAACTCAACTGTTCTTATAGTAAGTCTATTAGTTAAGTAATTTTACACTGTTCAGACGACACTAGCTTTGCGGTCTATAATTATTTATTACATATAAAAATAAAGAAGTTAAAATTTTATACGCCAAATAAAATAAGGTCGTCTTCAGTGATCATCAGCACTCACTGAATTTTAGCGTGTAACTGTTTAAATATTCATCTGCAATGCAACCTACCGCGGCCAAGGGTCCCGTTCGTATAAATATATATCAGGCGTAACCGTTTAAGAGCTTCAAAAAAAGTCATTTGCACTTGATATAAGTTACAAGTAGTATTTCACATATACAGTTTTAGAAACTCTTAAATCTAGGTATTAAGGTGTTAACATACAGCCTTCAAGAATAAAACCATACACAAGTTGAGACTGATGTACCTATAACCTCCTAACTTGGTTACAGACTCTGTCGAGTTTGATCTACCTAATATCAGGGGCCCACATGACCATGTCGCGGCGGCTTGATTCCTACACACCATGAACGTTTTCACCTATCTAAGTCTAAGATCAATCACATTTTATTCCATTAAACAAAATATTGTTAACGTCCTCATTTTATAAAAAAATACAAAACATTTTAATTTTTAAGCTATTAAACAGGGTCACCAAATCTCCCCATATCTACGCAATAATTCGATCTTTGGTAAATAACGTTAAAACAATTAGCTATCATGACCAGGTTTCATTACATTTAGTCATAATGCCGTCAAAATTAAAAACTATGATGCATTAGGTACTGTCAAATTCTTATCCGCGGTTATTTATAATCTTATGTAACAAATCAACGCACATTTAAACCTAGTTTTAAAGCCAAAAAAAAGACCAACCAGTAAACCTGGTCATATTGTATAAGAACCTGAGGGTAGTCAAGTCAATTGGCTATCAGGTAGAAGCAAATTGAGCAACTGAAGATAAAATAAGGCACATGATCAATAAGACCAAAACTACTTTTAAAAATCATTAAGAATTAGGTTAATTGAAAAAATATATATAAAAAATAACTTACACAGTAGGGATAGAAAATTGATGTGTACTCGAAGATATCTCAGTGTGGATTGACTTAATTATGTTATTTATTCTGGTTTATATATTACGTGCCTGATAGCCATGAGGATGTTTCAAATGGGGTTTTATGTTACATTAAAATAGGTAAAATATTTAACGTCATATTAAGAAGCAGACCAATGACAGAGGCAAAACTTTCCTGTACGACTAGGCATTTATAATACTTAATACTAAGTTCGAGATAATAACTAATTTTAAAAATGTTCGGAAAAGCAATCATAAAATCACTCTCGTGTTTGGCGCAATATGCAACTGCTGTCGACATCCTTGCAAAGGAAGATTTAGAAGTTAAACTGTCTGGACACACAGGGTCATGACAGGGTTTTGTCCACAATTTTTTATCACTATGACCCGCCTTTGCGACGTAAAAAATATTAAGAGAGAATACTCTTAACAACAAGACATCAAGCACTGATTATTAAAAATTGGGATATTCATTTTCTGACTCAATTTGTTTCGAATTAAAATAAGATTATTCACTTTCCGTTATCTTCTGAGAAGAAGAGATAAAACAATAATCTGCCTTTTAGTAATTTTCAGATCAGTTCATAAGTCACCCGCTGTTATTCATTATGCAAATCTAACTTAGGAAATCTTTTTTTATTTAATTTTGCAAATGCAAATGTAATTTTTATATTATTATGTACAATCAAGGTCAGGAATATATAATATATATGCACTTACTTGCAAAAATATGTATAATAATAGTCAATCTCCTTGCAACGGTAATAAATAATGTCTGTGTACCGTCGCCATCAGATATTTCGGAGCGGTCAAGGTGGTCAAAAACATCGGCACACGAGCTCTATTATTATTAAGGTATTAGAGTTCATGTATCGATATTTTTGACCGCCTTGGCCGCTCCGAAATATCTGATGGCGACTATACATACATTTTGGACTATGTGGTGTATTTAGATATTGGTGACCCTGACTGTACATAATTACCTACACTTTATCTATAAGTTAACCAAAACGATTTTTCTTTCCTTTTGCGGAACTTCGGACGGTAGCATAAAATCTAGGAATTATTAGTTCAATGTCTTCGGGCAATAGTTCAATGTAATTTAGGGGAATTCATACCTAATTACTCATAAAGGTTCATTAAAAAGATTAAAGTGCCTGTTAGTTTCCTTTACACAAGAGAAAGTTAGTATCAAAGTACTTTATGCATTTTATATCACTGTCAAATATTTTTTGATAATACCCATGTAACGCAAAAAAAGTGAGAACACACATCGAACATACTATGTAAATGTTTGGTTTGAGCCCCTACGATAGTTTTACTTGGCTTTCGGCAAATAGAACCGGATGTTGCGCTTATAATCGGAAATACGTAGTAGCAATAGCGAATTAACTGATTATGATTATATTGTGTACAAACTTGTTAATTGAATATTCTAACTCACTAAATAACGCATCAAGACCCAGCCTAAAATTATTGGATCTCGAATAATGAAATTTGCATAGAAGTTCCTTTGATAGTATACAAGATAAATAAGCAAGTAATACAGAAGGTTGCAAAAACTGGCGCTATTGGTCATTAAAATTTGCATAAAGGTTTTCAAACAATGTGCCAACGTGTTAACCTCGCAAGGCCCACGTCAAATTTTAATCATTAGAATTTGAAGCTTAATATTAGTTAGTGAGGTTTGACATTAGCTTTGATGTATGTCCTAAATTTAGGACATGAGCTAAAAAGATTTGAAAACAATTTTTTGGTCAATCATCGAATATCAGCGGCGGTTGAAGTAGGATATAATTTATTTGCCAATGAGTGTACAAAAAAGGCTACACCTAGTTACATTACGCTATGAATAAGCTGATTAACAAAAACACAGTAAACGATGTAAATGTTTGAACCAATAAACACCAACATATTGCAATCTAAATTTTGATTAACAGTAACATAATTAAACTAATTGTGCTTCAGGACCCATAATTGTACCATCATAGGAGACATTTAAAATTATCTTTCAGGTTTTCTATTTTAGTAACTTCAGAATTATACGTAAAGGAATTCAATCAAAAAGTTGTGTTCGTATAGTTTACCATCAGTGCATTTACTTCTGAACTGCAATGGGAAAGAAAAGTTTCATGTTTTAAAATACGAGGTGTGATCTAACAGTAACGATAATTAATTATATTTAGTTCCCAAATAAAATTAAAAGAGATTGAATTATTAGCCGTTTACACAACGTCATAAAAAAAAACTGAAATAAAACATAATTATCTATCAGAGACTTACAGCTATTTATTCACGTATGTCAGAATAATTATGCGTGAAAGCAGTTTATTTTATATTCCTGCTTTAAAAATATGTCTACAAAAGATTTATTCTACGAACTTCTGTGCATACTGGTGGACTCGGCAAGGAGTTAAATTTTGGTACAAAACATCCAATAAAGCTGAAGATTTGGGATGCCGAGGGAACAACAATGATCGAGTTTCTTAAGAAAGAAGTCACTATTAAGGGCTCTTCCTACTCGGGCAAAATACGAAGATTGCGAGAAGGTATCAAAGTCAAGCGGCGGGGTAGGTGAACTTCGACCAGAAGGGCTACTCCCAAACACAAAATTCGAAGTTCGTGTCGTGCGGTCCCTCTGACACTTATTTAATACGAGAGCGAGAGGGATCGCACGACACGAACTTCGAATTTTGTGTTTCGGAGTAGCCCTTCTGTTTTGTCAGGACAACCAACGTACCCATTCACGAGCTCAGTGTTAGCCAGAGGATAATCTTAAAGGCAACAATTTTTCTAATGATAGCGAGGTAATGGCCGCTAAGAATGCATTATTACCAGACTGAGATTTTTTAATGTGGTTTAGAAAAAAAAATGGACCAAGTGTGTAGACTTATGAGAAGACTAACTTCCAAAATAAATTTACTTTTTCACATCTTGCTATGCTTTTCATACTCATTTTATCATTACTTTTGGATCACCACTCGTAATCCACCTAGAGAGTGAATGTCATACGTTTTAAAATTTGAGACATACCTACTTATTAGCCACATTGACGCATACTTACTGGTGTCACCGGGCAAAACGATAGGTTCGCACACGGGCATCATAACGATGAAACAATCTGCTGACTCAAAAAATGTTTCCAATACAGGCAAAACGGCTGCATAATGTGGGCAAATGAATAGTGGGTTTTTTTATGATGATGCAGGTAAGTAATATCTTAATTAATTGGCCTTATTGGGTTTATCAATCTTGGAAGTTTTACTCCAGGATTTTTTATTTTACTGTTTTCCCGTTAGAACATAATTAAGCGACAAATAATTAGCAAAGCAAATTTAAAAAAAACTGTTTCGAGTACACATTGAATAATCGCTAGGGTTAATATATATATGGACCAATGGTATAGTCAACCACGTAACTTGAAACGAGGTGAAACTAGAAGTGTGTAGCAGTTTAAAAATAATTCATTTCTAACAAAATCGTACGTAATTTAATCATTTAACAGAAATATTATATACACTTTTGTTGAAGTATTCAATGTTTGATCGCCTCCACACTAATTAAATAACACGGGAAATCTAATACTCCTGTGTATTAGATCACCCACTGCAGTCTTCAACATTCTACTTACGAAGTACAACGATTATTATAAAATAATGGTGTTTAAATAGTAAGCAGCAGCGACTTAAATTTTTGAGTTAAAACTTCATTTTCTAATACATAATATATTTTGATAGGACTGGTGGATAATCAAAACACCCCCGGTGTTTTATAATTATTTAAAGATTTCTCCACAAAAGTGCGAAATTGGGTTCGACTGTCGTTGTTCCTTTAATGTACAATAAATAAAGAACTCTAGGGAATCCAAAACCGGTTTTTTATGTATGGAGAAAAACCGAAAACCGGGTTTTCTCCATACAATAAAAACCGGTTTTGTGACCCCTAGAACTTATTGACTTTTAGTTTTTTTTTATTGGTATGTAATTGCTTAACGGCTACATCATCACTATCATCAGACTATAAAAACCAATTTTGCTTACAATGCAACCCATTCTAACAAGTCCAAAACACGGGTAGGTTACGTCGTTTTGTCTTGGGTATTCCAGTATCTCCCTGACTGCGTCATCATCAGATCAGCTCGATGATAACATATTATAGTATTGACTTAAGAATTACACAATTTATGACTAGTTTCGTACTAATAGAATGTTTAAGGGTTGAAAATAAAGTTGGAAGATAGTAGTACATAGTTACAAGTGAAGCTAATTATAAGCTGCGTGTGGAATCATCATTTCAATTTACGGTTTCTATTAAAATGCACAAGTAAGGTAGATCTGAACAAAATTATTTCAATTTTTTAAACAAATCGTGTAAGTACATTTTGCTAAATAAAATATTACTAAGTTCATTAGAAAAAATCTATAATAATTATGAAGCTCAACGAGCTACTGAAGGAAAATAATCCTAACAAGAGTAGTGATTAAGTGCCGTTTTCTCAATAAAAAAAAAATCGATGTTCCAATCATTTTACTAAAACGATTCCCGCGTTTTTTACCTAAAACGATGAAACTTAGCCGCGATCATTTTTTTTATTCTACTGGATGGCTTAGTGAATTAAAAATGGGTAAAACCAACCTTGAAGACTATCAAAGAAGCAAACGCCCGCAAACAGCAGTAACTGCAGAAAATGTGTGGACTACGGAAATGTTGGTACGGGTCTTGTCTTAAGATCCTGGGCATAACTTCGGAGAGCGTAAACACTATGCTATACCAACATCTTATCGTTTGCTCTCCGAAATTGAAAAACAGGTTCGCGTGGTTGGTGCTGTGAAATGCGTCCACGTTTGGTAAACGGGGCATGAAGACGTGTTTCAGAAATCATAATTAGTGAAGAAACATGGATCTATCAGTATGACGCCGAAAGTAGAAGCGATCATCGGTTTGGGTCTACTTAGATGGAGAGTTGCCGATAAAAATGCAAAGACCTCGTAATGCTGGTAGAAAAATGATGGCTAGTTTTTTTTCTCGGAGCGGACATTTATTGATATCTATGTTGGAAAATTGTAGATCAGCTAGTTCGGAATGGTATACAACAGTAGCATTGTCGAAAGTTATCTAAGTTTAAATGCTACGAAGTGGCTACTTTAGACCTGTCAGATCAAGACTGGCAGTGTTTCCAATGTTGATTTAAAGACGAATGGAAGTTTGTATAGAGCATCGTGGAGAGTATTTTGAAAAAAAAAAAATGTTAAATAAATCGTACTTATATATTTAATACTTTTTTTATCTCAAAACTTATTTAGTGATCCACGTAAGATAAGTACCTAGTTATTGAGTTATTCAAAGTATAAACTTTGTACATGGTGGAATAAAGTGTCAGAAAGTAAAGAGAAGCGACATTAAACGAATTAGTTACATAGGAGGAGAGTCACTTTACAGCACGAGCGACGTGGAATTTTGAGAGAAGGACCTTACTTACATGACCCTTGAAACTTATGATAACTGTTAAATTACAACGTTATCAGAGTATTTTTATTTCCGGGATGTTAATAAATTGATTGCCGGCAGTTCCAATCCGATTCCAGAGGACGCTCAGCTTAAGGTTCCGTTTGGCTTGCGTTACGGTACGCGTCCACTTAATCCGTTGTCGTACGAACTATGTTCGGACGTCGTCGTCCGAACTCGGCCGATCAAATCAAACGTATGTAAATGAACGAGAGCGCGTTCACTGCTACGACCGCCATCTTCCGTTGACGTCCGAAAACGGCCGATCAACTGCCGAATCCGAACTTGTTTGGATTTGTCGTCAGTATTGTACCGGCTACTGCCAAGTTGTGTGTTTGTTTACTTATAATAAATTGTATATTTAGTTAAAATAAAGCGACTCTTTCGAAAAATTACTATGGATATCGAAATGCTAATTAGTAGTGTCTATAACGGTGGTGAAATTCACCCAGTTGTCTTCTGCTCATAAATATTTCATTAACCCAGACACGACGACGTCGCCGACGTTGACGTCGACGAATTAAATGACGGTACATACGAATTTTCTAAAAGATACATTTCTTCTAAATTGTCCATTTTTAAACCGCGTCCTCATTCTTTAAAGCTTTCAGTCAAACTAAAGAAGAGCGGCAACGTCCGATGTCGGAAGCAGTTTACACAGACGAACGTCCGAAACAGTCGTCCGAAAAGCTCCGATCCGAAATCGGCCGATAAATCGGTTTTAGTGGACGCGTAGCGTTAGAGTCGACGGCCACGGAGCAGCCATAAATCATTAGGAGGCGGCTTATGTTCAGATCAAAAGAGTGTTTCTTTTTTGTACTTGTACTATTATATATATCGTGCTTCGTCGCACACGTATATTTGCAACATCCGAAGGATTTTCGAGCCTACCACCGCTACCAATTAGGCACCAGCGAATGCGTTCAGGTGTTGTTCCTAGTCAAAAGAACGACAATAGCAACAGCGCTGTCGACGCTTAGTCAGTTCATATTATAGTTTTACTTTTCACTATTAATTAAATGAATGTTGTGTTGTGTAACTGTTGTCATGTTACTGCCAAAATCGTCGTCGATAATACATCTTAACAGAAAAAGTAATCAAATATGTAACATGTCTGTTTAAGCTTGACTATATTTCAGCAGCTGTCGACTTTCGTCATAAATTATATCAGTTTGTTTTGTCATAATACCTATTCGTACAAAAATGCTTTTCTAATGTGAATATCGCCCTTCTAACAGCATCCACTCCTGTGGAACCGTATAAAGCCAGAGTCACCGATGCTGTTATTACCGCGACCTTCCGCAGCAAGATTAAACTTGATTGCTGCGTACACTGATTGCCAAAAGGTTATCATTATCACGTACTAAAAAACTTGCGACATGAAGCTCTGTATAATGTATTTATTTTTGCAACAATTCCTGTAAAAACTATTGCTTTATTTTATCGACAATTGCATCCATTATTGTATTGGCATTATTAGGATATTTACATAAAAAAATCATTTAATACATTTCAAACATTCTTTATAATGTGATTTGATTAGTTTAAAACCCTACTAATTATTAACGTAGATTACCATTTAAAACAGACATACCTAAAGTTTACCAAGGTTAGGCTTAACAAATCCAAATAATGGTAAACGTACAAACAATATTAGTCGAAAACAAAGCTTTAGCGTCCTTTGTGTTGACGCTATGGCGGTTACGAAAACACATTTTCAAAATTGCACTTATATGAATATGAGTCAGAAAATTGTTTCACGAAGTTTCGAATATTTACTTACACAATAAGATATTAAATACGGTATACATAGGTTGCTAAGAAAACAAAGAATATTAATAAATCTTAACTAGAAAGTAATAAATACTATGGTACTTTATAAGCGCGACGTTAATTAACGTAAAAATTAAATGTCAATTCGACGAAGCTTTCAATGCTAAATGCGTAGTCAATCACTTCGTGAGTTACTCGAGTTAACGCTAAAGCGACAGCAGCTGTACAACATAGGGCCACAATATTCTTTTGCCATAATACTTAATTATAAATGCCCTTGTGAACGAACTTCACACATATCGTTAACATCACAGAACAAAGCTACGGCTAAGCATGTTTCTTGGGCCCGATGCCACTACGAACGCGTAGGCCGAGAGCTCATTCCCGCGGCTATGTACAAAATCTGAAGAAGTAAAATAAATACTTGTAGTTCACGAGCAGTGAGCGAGGCCCGGCGGCGGGGGACCGGAGGCGGTGAGCGCGGGCGCGACTGCGACAGTCGCGGCGGCAGGGGCGGTGCTCAGAGGAACGCTCGCGGGTCCCGGGCGGTCACGCCGGGCGCAGTGGGCGCCGGCGGCGCGGCGGGCCCGGCCGGCGGCGAGCTCTCGGACGGCACGGTAGGCACGGCGGGGGAGGCGGGGGCGACTAGTGACGAGGACGATACGGGTGAAGAGGGCGTGACAGGTGAAGAGGGTGCCGGCGGCGCAGTGGGCGCGGAGGGCGCGGCGGGCGAGGGCGCGTGCTTGGGGCCGTGCTCGTCGGGCGCGCCGGCCCCGGGCTCTTCGTCACCGCTGTCCGCGCCGGCATCCGCCTCCACCTCCACTTCGCCTTCTGCGATATCCCGTGACTCCTCTTCTTCGTCCTCGTCTTCTGGATACAGCTGATATGCCCTGGTAAATTTGATAATAATTAAGATTTTTACATCAATTTCAAATGGTTTAAAACCATTAGTGGCCAATACAAAATAAGGATAGTCCAAGGCAAGACTGGGATATGAGATCTGTTACGAGTGGAATTAACTCATGTAAAGTAAAAAGCATAGTATATTATTAAAACTATTATTTATAAAATTTCTTACGGAATTGATTTAACAAGTGGTCCAGAAAAAAGCAAATAGTTTTGATATTTTTTTATTGTAAATGTAAAAAAATGATGTAATTAATATCTACGCAAAAAAAATACAAACATATTTATCCATGCCAGAATTTTCAGACTTTAGCTTTCATCCTCTTCATAAAAGTTTGAACGTTGGTTTTGTCTATCTCTTCGGCACTGGTCCCACCGCGAGCTAGTAAGCTATGAGCTATCGGCTATTTTCTAGCCCAAGAAACGAACAAAAGATAATCGCTTCCGTGTACATAAAAGAGAGAGTTATATTTTTATAGTTCATAGCTGGCTGTTCACACTGCCGGCGAGGATACTCTCCCACCGCCCGGCGAGTAAGCGATAATTCCATAGAATTTTTTACTAGCCGCCCGCCGATTGTCAACTGTTTCTAGTACAGAATTTTACTAGTTGACCGCCGAGCTCGCCGATAGCTGGCGGTGGGACCACTGTCTACTAGTTGACCGCAGCGATAAGCTATCGACTATAAAACTAGCTCAACGGTACTCGAGCTGAGCTAGTGCAGCAAGTAATCGCCCGTCACACGCAAACACTCGCTTATAGCCGAGCGTTTAAACTAGCAAAACTATACTAGCTTCTCGCCTCTCGCCCACTCGTTTGTAGTTTATAGTTTTACTCGCTAATAGTTTGTAGCCGCCGGTGGGACCAGTGCCTTCGGCTTGTTTTTCCATTTTTTGCGAAGTCTTAAATATTTGCGACTTTAATTTTAGTGTTCTTTAATGCCTCTTCACGTGAGCCCAGTAATGTTTAATTGGGCGAAATTCAGGACCGTTGGGTGGGTTTGCCTATTTTGATACAATGTGCACATTATGGTCCGAAGAAAACTTTTTGGCTTATTTTCCATTATGGCAGGTGGCTAAATCTGTCCCAAAGAAAACAGATGTATCGTGGTGTCGTAATATAGCCAACAAACGTTTCTCAAGACCCTCCCTTACGTTAATTTCGCCATTCATTGTTCCCGTTGTTATGAACTCCTCACTTTTTTAGTTCGCACGTGCAGAGAGATTGCCAAATGATATATTTTTGTGGATATTTGCTGACCATCTTGTGTTTCTATTTTTCCTTACTGTTAGCAACAAAATATTTCTTGCCCAGGAATCTGATTAAAATCAGGCACCATATAATACTATTTTTTTTCTAGTCGCATACTTCAATGCGCTGCTAACCGCTAAATTGTAAAACGTTTACAATGAAATGCTAAAGTTGCGATCACACAATAAACCTCATTGGATTACCGATAGCGATATCGTTGGTACTATAGGCAAACCGCTTAACTGAGTCCTCGCCTGCGCGGTACAGGGGCGCGGGGGTAGGACGAGAAAGGGGAGTGAAGGCGGTGCGGGCGGCGAGCGTGAATAACGAGATACACAAGTGGCGAAACGTGCACTAGACAGTTCTAAAGATATGTGACGTCATGTTGGTTAACGAATGGTTTTTTCTGATTGCGGCAGAAGGAGGGTTTTGAGTTATAGTTAAAACTAATTTTCTTGACCGAATCGAGTAAGGTACTGGTAGGAAGTTCCGGACAAGATAAAGAATTTGGACTATACGACACAATACTACAATAATATGTACCTATGTCTATTTTTTGAAAGTCGTTTTTTTTCATTCAACTTAAAATTGCTGTTTTTTTTTCTAAAGTATTCGTATACGTTAAAAACCATTTGTTTGCACTGACTATTAATTTTATGTCCGAAGATATATCGACTCATCTTATCTCGTGTGTACCTCTCACAAAGCGTCCGTAGCCATTAGCACTTGCGATCGCTAGCGGCGGCGCGACCGGAATGAGCTGTGCGCTAAGAAGCGCCTGCCGCTCGCACCTCTTTCACTCCCCTTTCTCGTCCTACCCCCGCGCCCCTATACCGCGCAGGCGAGGACTCAGTTAGGCGGTTTATCTATACATTGTGTACTATGCGAGTGGAAAAATATGTATATTAATAAAATTTTGTGAAGAAGTTATATATATATTTCTTGGACCTTCTACGATTTCAGCCCAGCACACTTCTTAACTATCTTGACTCCAGTGACGATTTTCTAGGTAATTGTCCAAAAATAACTTACGACGAGAAACTTTAGACCGCGATATTTTGATTTAATAATGTATATTATTATACCTACCACGTTTAAAATGCTTAGTACCTGAGTGACCGAGCTTTGCTCTGGCTAAAATTCGGTTACAAGCGTTTTCTCAGAGATAAGACCAAGCTAGATCAATTTTTCATCCCTGAAAACCCTTAATTTCATCGAAATAGTTGGAGCCGTTTCCGAGATCCCCTATACCTGCAAGAATTGCTCGTTTAAATGTATTAGATGTGACATATGCCAGACAGTCAATTGCTAGTATTCCAAGTCAATAAAATTTTTTTTTTTTTCTGGACCACTCCTTATTAACCAAATGTAAAATTTTATTTTACCTCAATCTAGCTAGCTTATTTAATGATTTGCTCCTTGCTCAACGCAGTATTGCCTCAGAGCAGACGTATAAATGTTTTTACGATTTCCTTACTTTTCCAGTGTTTTTCGTGCAGAGTTACTTCGTTCGAGGAAATATCCGCTAGAAGTTTCATTAGAAGTACCGGGCGGAGACCAGGTGCCATACGAGCCATACCCTCCAGGGCCATATTTCTGGAAAAGAAACTCAATTAGTATTTTCTAGCTGCCAGGGTTTCAAACACGGAACTAATAATAAAATGCATGGATGTCACGCTAAAAACTTTTACTATGTACTAAATATTTTCCCAGCTCAGTCTTAAACGAAGCTGATTGCTCAAAAAATGGGTAGCCAGCCATAGCAGTGTTACAATACCACCGATGGTGATTCAAAAAATAATAAATTTCATTAATAGAGACCGCATCTTCTAAAACTCTATGAAAACACGTTTCTCATCGACAGCGTAAGAGAAGAAATAGTGGCAACACCTATTGGGAATAAACACACACGACGACATTGTGTGGTTCCAAATTGTCAATAGGTGAAGGAATGTTATTGAGAGGCGGCAGTTGTACTCACGCGGTCGAGCTCGTCCTGCAGCCAGGCGAGCAGCTGGCGCCAGCGGCGGCGCGCGTCGGGCTGCGCGTGCACGGCGCGCACGGCGCTGGGCGCGCGGCACATCACGCCCACCACGAGCTTCACGCACGCGTACGCGCGTTTCTGGTAGTGGCCGCGTGCGCGCGACGCCGTCTCCAATAACCCGGGCCGCTCCTCCGACACGCCCTGCACACCAACGCACATTTTCTATTTTAATATTTTCTTCGGCGGATAGGTACGATTTGACACACGAGATTGCAGTGTCGCCTTTCGCTTCACTTATTTAAGGAAGCCGTGGAAGGCTTGAGACAAGCGGACGTTCCATTTTTATATTAAAATGGGTGTCGGAACAACTCTAAATACTGTAATTGTCTGAAACCTAGTGATTTGACTAATGTCCTCTCCTCTCAACCAGTCCCCAATCAGACCAGGGTCGCGGGTTTGAACCCGAAGTTGTTTTTCAGAATTCATGTTTATATACACTTGAAATATACCATCAGCTACTTGGTGAAAGAAAACATCGTGTGAAGCAAATCAGTGGTGTATGTGTGAAGTTCCTATGTCCTCAATTGGGGAGGTGTAGCTGGTGAGTGTACCTTGATGACGTTGTGTATGCGGTGCTGCTGCCAGCTGTCCTCCATGAGCAGCAGCGCGGTGAGCGCGTCCGAGTGCCGGCGCAGCTCGTGGCAGTACGCGTACGCCATCTGCCACAGCAGCTCAGCCAGCGCCATGCGCGACCAGCCCGCGTGCTCCCAGCACAGGAACTGTAGCAGTCGTATGCTCTCCTCGCACACGCAGCACTCCTCGGTGAGCTTCTTCATGTAAGTACTGTACGTAAATAAATACATTACACCATCATTATAAATATAAATGACTATTTATACAGGGTGTTCGGCACATGGACCGGTAATTTTTTTGGGATATTGTTGGGGCTAGTTGCTATCTTTTCACCCTTGGACCATGGGTCGTAAGGGTCACGGTTTTGGAGATATGATTTTTTAAATGTTTTTCTCAAATTTCCCGAAATCCCGCCTTTAAACGTTCGTAACTTTTTTGTTAATGTATGTAAAATAATTATTTTTTGTATTTAATACTTGGTAATACATGCTTGTTCAAATAATAATAGTTTTTATTAGCCGCATATTATAGGCATGAATCACATAGACTGCGTAGGGTGAAGGTGCACCGCAGATGCAGTGCAGGCACAATGCCGCTTAGACACGTTTTCATACAAAATGTAAGAAAGCGAAGTGTTGTGAATTAGACACAAGCGGCGCAGCGTAGGCACAAGATAGTAGAGCGATTTTAGCAGATGGTGCGGTGTAACAGTGGTGTTCCATTTTACCCGGTCCTGTTGTAAAGTATGTCAGCGGCGGGCGTGGAGAGCGCGGGGCGCGCGGCGGCGACGGCGGGCGGCGGGTCGCCGAACGGGTTGGGCAGCGGAGGCGTGCCGTCCGCCGCGTGCGCCGACTGGCAGCGCATGCTCACGTCGCAGCTGCGCACCAGCAGCGACACCAGCTGACAAAAAAAAAATACCATCGCCATCAACACCAACACTAAGGGGTTGTTTCACCGTCCATTTATTAGTGTTCACTGAGGGTTAAATGTGATGCCGCCTCCCTCTATTCGAACAAAACAAATAGAGACGGCATCACATTTAACCGTCAGTTAACACTAATCAATGGATGGTGAAACAGCCCCTAAGGCTACGTACTCACTATGCGGCTAACCTAAAGGATCTATTGTGTGGTAGTTTTGAAGTTATGCCCTTTTAGAATAAGCGTATCTTAAAAAATCCCTACTAATTTTATAAATGCGAAAGTAACTCTGACTGTCAGTTACGCTTGCACGTTGAAACCTAATTTTTTTTAGCTGTAATAACTGGCATCGAAAAGGTGAAGGAATTTCTGGGCTAACTATTGTTATTCTTCGTTTAATTTCTTCTTTGTACTTAATCATATTCTTGCCATAAAAACAGCCAGATTTTACCTGATGGATTTTTGATGACTCTGGGTACTGGTATTTTCCTAGCGATGACGATGAGTCTTCCATGCAAACCGATAACACTATGTCCAGAATCCTTAGCTGTAACAATAAAATATAATATCAGCACAACCATTGTGTCGCGTTTAAAACTAAATAAAGCATGAAATGGATGGTCATCAATTCATCATCTTGCGAATGCAGCTCGTGATGTGAGAGAAAGAGAAGCACATCACATTACCAAATGTGTAATTATTTTTGGGAACTTGCTCTAAGTTGGATGACACTTATCTGTTAAATCATGCATAATATAATAATAATCATGTGTGGAAAAATGAAGAATAGTAGATTGTTGCACCAAGCAGAAAGTTATTTATTATTGCACCGAGTACCGATTTGGAGCCCAAGCGTCAGCGAGGGCTTTAAAAAGCACGAGGGCAATATAAATTACTCAATGCGCGGTGCATAATCTGCTTTTCTTTCAACTATTACAGGAATAGTAGACGAAAAAAAACTCATGCTAAACAACTACTAGGAAAGAAATGTCACTAGCACTCGATGATTCCATTTTTGTAAGTTTACATTCGCACTCTCAAAAAATTTCCACGGAAAATTCGGGTAACACCATTTCCCGGTCGTACAATACCGACATGGAAATACCTACACGATATTTTGCGACACGCCCATAGAAACTCTTGTCAGTTTGACACCAGTTTGTACGAAATATCGGGTCGGTATTTCCATGTCGGTATTGTCCGTGCCGGTAAATAGTGTCACCGAAAATTCGCAAGGTTCCCGCCAATTTTTTTTTTATTCCTTACTTTTTTTGGCAGAGTTAGTTAGCCCGTAGCAGATATTTTTACCCGCGATCTATCAAATTTAGGAAGGGTGCCAGGTTGGCCAACCAAACACAGTTTATTTTTTAAAATATGGCTACTTGCTATTTTTGATAGGATTGGTAGCAACATTTTTTTGTACATAATCTGACAAATTTCATAAGACCGTCAGGTTGACAAACCTAACCCTCGATTTTTTCACACTATGCAGGCTAATTTTATAGCAAAAATACTTGTGTTACCTCTTTGGTGGTGCAATTAAAAAAAAATCTAAAACAAAAAGGTATTTCGTGTTTTGAAAAGGGTTCAGTACGATTGATTTTTTTTTTGGAATCTTTTTGTATTTTCGGGTGGACGGTTAGTTCCGAAGGAGACATTGAAGGCTTCTCGTTGAGAGTTAGACAATATAGATGGCGCTAGGTAACTGCTTAAGTTACAAAGTAAAGTAAAAACAAGCTGAGATATGTGATGCATAGAGAAAATTCGAGTCTGTGCCCTTGACCAGCAGTGGTGTAGGGGTATAGCACGCAGCACGGAATGCCGAGGACCTGGGTTCGATTCCCAGTGTTGGTCTTATTTTTCTGGTTTTTCTGTGCATCTATGTTTCGGTTTGTATTTTCAATTTAGGGTTCAGTACATTTTCAAACATTGTCCAAACTATTAAAAAGCTTAACATAATATTTATCCCACACTCCCCTATTACGACACTTGTGATATTTCACTGCCCTGAGATAACTAGGCCTAGTAATAGCACAGAATAAGTAATAGTACTACCGTAATGGTAATAGGTACCAAACTAATCATTATACTTCAGGCAAGCCCTTTGTCTACAGTGGCGCCAACTGGTGAGAGTGAAAACGGCAGTCCTCATTTAACGTGTGTAGTAAGTTCTAGTAGTTTGGTTTACCCGCAATAGCTGGTGGCGTTCGTTGATGCCGAGCACGGCGTAGGCGTGGAACAGGTTGAAGAGCAGCGGCAGGTGGCGGTGCGCCTGCGAGTCGGCCAGCTGCGGCGCCGCCAGCGCGCGCGCCGCGCACAGCACCTGCTCAGACAACGACGCCACCTCCTCGCGCGACGCCCACGACCCGTACCCGCTCTTCACTGGCAACCATAGCGATATCATGTGAGATTCCCTCAAGCTCTTTATATTGTTACAAAAGTTCTAGTTTCACATCGATAGACATGGATAGACACTTATTATTCTTACCTGGCGGATCTTGAATTGAAAAGTGGGCCAAGAAAACAATGATTTTCATGAAAACTACTCGAACTTCAGCTGAAGGACATGAAAGGAGATAGTCACATAACCTGAAACAAAGATAGATAGCTTTAGTTTTATGCTGATCATGAAATAATTAGAGCCGTTTTTTGGGTTATTCTACTTTAATTTGCATACACTCTTTGACACTCGGTAATTCTCGACATTCATCGAGGGAGGTCAGAAGTGTGTGCCACGAGATACATTGCTGCATATTCGTATTAATAATATCATAGTATGCACTTCATAGTCTAACACAGTAATGTAGATCAGCTTGTCACTATGTCATTTTTTTACCAGGGCCGCATTTAGAGGTGTGGAGGCCTTGGGGCAACAAAGGAGTGGAGGCCAATAAGGGTCTTTTGATATTTTACTGATTGCCTTATTGAAGTGAAGAAATATACGAATTGTTGTTTCCCAGTATTTACTCGACGGGATTTGAAAGATTTTTTTTCCGATGTCTATTGTGGGGGCCCCTATTTTGTGGAGGCCCCGGGCAGTTGCCCCCTTTGCCCTCCCCTAAATCCGGCCCTGTTTTTTACACTAGAACTATACATATAACAACACAGATATGGCGTGATTTAATTATTACATCGCATTACGCACAAATATTAAATTCAGTATTAGTTTAGTAAGCTTTTTATAATCAAATGGTTTTAAAATAATTATGATTATAAAACGCTCACTAAACTCATTTAGTTTCTCTTCTTCAATTAAAAATAATGACAGTAATTGAATGTGTATGATGTCATCATTAATCGTAAAATGAGTACTTAGTGCAAATAACGCTTTTAAAAAAGTAAGTTCCTTTTTAAACGTCTGTAAAATAACTCCAGACGTTTCACTCCAGCTTCTCTTCTTCAAATTCTACGCATTTATTGGCATGATGAGTGTCATATTACCTCAATCACAGCCTCAATTCATTCCTTACAGTTGTTTTACAAATGTCTGTTGCATCACTGAACTTTTTGGGAGTGTCCTTTGGAAATACATAATTGTTTTCCGATTTTTATAACTTGTTCGATTCTTTTTGAATATTTAGACCTTAACTGCATAATAATTTAATATTTTCCGTTGAAAATACGAAAAAATGACAGAACCTTTTTAAAAAATGACAAAATATTTTAAAAAATCAGACTAAAAGCTTAATTATCAATTTATTTTTAGCGCTATGGTATCATTTTTGATACTCCATGAAAATTGTAGTTAAAATTGTTTGTTTTTTTTTGAGAAAATGAAAGAACCTGAGGTATAATTTTTGATACCATATGCATCTAAAGTTTCTACATATGTATACATACTCAAGCCGAGTTTTTATTATTAGTTATATTATCAAATAATTTGGATATTTATTGAGTAAATTCTATGACTTTGATACTCTATACTATAAACATTTCAAAGAAGCAAGCATGCAAGTAAGCATGCAAGCCAGCATGCAAGCAAGCATGCATTCAAGACTGCATTCAAGCATGCAAACAAGCATGAATTCAAGGCCGCATTCAAGCGTGCAAGCAAGCATGCATTCAAGGCTGCATCAAACATGCAAGCAAGCATGCAAGTAAGCAATTTTTTTCGGGATAAAAAATATCCTATTATTTATTCTGGACTTCTAAATTTCATAGGAATCGCTGCAGTAGTTACGGCGTAAAAGCGTAACAAACAAACACACTCACTTTCCCCTTTATAATAGTAAGGATGGAAACACGAACCTTTTCGATTAAAACCGAGACGTTCCGAGTATCAAAGTGGAAATAAAATAACAGTAGAGTAAGTTTCCGATCTCTGCTTTCTATTTTGGAATACTTGGCCCTCACATCAATTTGCTGCATTGTGATGGGAAAACGTGACTAACTAGGCTGGCAATTACGTTAGCTTTGTTAGCTATCTAACTACGGCAAGCACCTATCCGTAAATCAAGTAAAACAATGGTCATAGATGTCCGCAATTTTTGTATGAAAAAAACAGTGTTTAATCATGTTACCAGATTCTTACGATATTGAATATGAACCTATGTGTTTTATACCTTGCACAATCGCTATCGAATGGTTGAGGTACGCCCAAGAACTTTAATCGATGAGCCACTATGGAACCATTTCACAATTAACGTCATAGTGATATTACATTTATTAACAACGAAAAAGAAAAGGTTGGTAGGCTCATAGATGAATCAAAGTCCTTGACCGTCCTGTTTCAAAACGTAATTTGTACGTACGTTTTAATACATGTCACTTTTTTTGATAAAGTGTGCATTTTTAAGTGAAGTATTTACATCTAAAATTTAATTAAAAATTGGATTTCATTCAGAACTTAATTAGTTTAATCGGCTTTGTACAAAAAAAAGTGACAAAAAATTCCCCAGCTGGCTAGTCACATAAATTGCGACTTCAAAACACTTAAATCTACTGAATCTTACCTGTGGGGATGTTTGAACAGATCCGTAGCAAACCATGCTCTCACAGCTTGGGAGCATCGCAAGTGTTGACACAATATTTCGTGCCTGGAAAAACATGGAAAAAATTGGATATCGCTAAAGGTTTGTAGGGCTAAGGGTTGCAAGACAAATATTTGTTGAGAATCAAACATTTTGACCATTTAAAATAATGATTCAAGTATCAAGCAAACATTTTAATACTTGTCATACATTCTGAATACTTACCAATCAGACGCTGGACCACGCAAAGTCTTTTTTGTGCGGAATCCAACTTGGAATAAGAATTTGGTTGCCAATTGCACAGTGAGCATTGACATCTCTTCATGTTCTGGGCCCTGTAAATGCGAAGTTGTTGTAAAACATAATATACTCAGTGGCACGAAATTTGGCCCACTTTTCAAACTAAATGACGTTTCTGCATACAGTTGAGGGCCAGATTTTTTGCCACTCAGTGTATTATGCCACTAACACTTAATCAATCACACATACGACGACACGGTCCTTACCCAAATAGCACTCGTAGATCCTGGTGGTACCTGTAGCCGTAGGAAACAAAGCTTTTTCATAAAATTAAAATGTTCCAAACTGAACTGATCCTGATTATGTGAAAATGCTATGTTACCACGACGCACAGACATCCAGATTGGTTTCGGAATAGAACTTTCTCTGAAAATACAAAAACAATGCGGTGAGTACTGAATAACATTAAGTTATTTTGCATACAGAATACATACACAAAGAATTAATAGTTATCAGTTTTGCAGCTGGGCTGCTATTACTTCAGGTCAAAGTGCATTATTGTTTAATATGGCATGTTTTCAAATATTTAGGTAACAAAATTATTTTATTTGTCCAACTATTTTGGCGCAAAATTTACGAGTTTTCATCTAAGGTAAAAAGATAATCTCAGTCTTTTACAAGTCTTCAACCATCTACTTCTGTTGCTGACTGTACATATAAGCAGAATATAAACTTACTTAAAGTTCATGTTTCGCATAGACTGCACAAGACTCGTGTTTTCTATAGTATCCTTCCTTGTGTAAAACAGTATATACGCATTCCACCATCTCTTTTGACGTTTATATGAGACCCTCTTTATCATTGGATCGAACATCTGGAACAATGTAAGAGATTACCACTTCACGCGAAGATTGCACTTCAGCTAGAGTATTTCTGAGCATGTCACTGGTGCATTAACAACTTGGAATAAAGACCTAAGCTTTTTTTTTCAACACTTCTGCTTAGGTTTATCTCACACCCAGTGGCGTAACTATGGTGGCAGGGTTGGCAAAATGCCACGGGCCCCCAACCCAAGAGGCCACGAGGACAGAAATATTTTTTTAACATTGTACCCGAGTATTTTATTTTACTTAAAATTGAACTACCTAATTTTTCGACGTGAAAGCGTAACAGACAGTCAGAGTTACTTTCGCATTTATAAAATTAGTAGGGATATTTTAAGATACGCTTATTCTAAAAGGGCATAACTTCAAAACTACCACACAATAGATGCTTTAGGTTAGCCGCATAGTGAGTACGTAGCCTTAGGGGCTGTTTCACCATCCATAGATTAGTGTTAACTGAAGGTTAAATGTGATGCCGTCTCTATTTATTTTGTTGGGATAGAAGGAGACGGCATCACATTTAACCGTCAGTTAACACTAATCAATCGATGGTGAAACAGCCCCTTAATCATCTGATCTCGTCTGTGTTGGATATCAGAAACAGTCAACGAAAATATAAGTTATTAAAACTCTTTGAAGAGTTGACTATTTGTTTATCGCGATCTTCACATGTATTAATATTATATAATTAATTTAAAGAACATATCTAAGTTGCACGCCCAATGCATTGGAATAGGAGCGAACGCACCGTACGGAACAGACGTATTTGTTATTTGCGAAAGTTTGTGAGTGAGTGAGTCTGTTTGTTACTCTTGCAGGCTGAAACAGCTGGACGGATTTGGACGAAATTTGGGATGTAAATAGCTGGACATCCGGAATAAAACATAGGCTACTTTTTATTCTGATATTCCCATGGGATAGGGATAAAATCTCAAAATAACAACCGCTGGGCTTAGAGTCACAAAATTTGTCATGATTGTTTTGAATGTAACGACAATGAAAAACACGATTTAATTTTCGGGAATTCACGGGATTTTTTAAAAATCCCTAAATTTCAATTCATCTGCTAGATCTAATGATTTATGTGTGCGAAGCCGCGGCTTAACACTAGTATTAAATGTAGTACATTTCAATTCTAATCCTCTCAATCCTACTAATATTATAAATGCGAAAGTTTGTGAGCGAGTATGTCTGTTGTTTTGGTTTGTAAACGGCTGGACAGATTTAGATGAAATTCGGCAAAAGTTAGTTTATAACCTGGATTAAAACAGGATACTTTTTATCCCGATATTCCCACGGGATAGGGATAAAATCTTAAGATAACAACCGCTGGGCTTCGACTCACGAAATTTGGTATGTAGGTAGCTGGACGTTTTGAATAACACATAGGCTACTTTTTATCCCGATATTATCACGCGATGGGGATAAAATCTTGAAATTTCAACCGCTAGGTTTAAAATCTTGCAATTTTGGACTGTTGTTTTTAACACAACCTCAATAAAGACCACTATATAAATTTTGCGAATTTCCAGTGGAATTTTATAAAATACCAAAATTTCGATTGCAACCACCAGCTCGAATAGTTTACGCATGCGATGCCGCTGGTCAACGCTAGTATAGTATAATACTCAAATAAGAGCAATGCTTGCATAAAATGAAAAATAATATATCATAACGGGTATACATTTCGCGTGGCATGCTAACTAATACTCGATTTAGAGAACCCAAGAAAGAAATCAAATCAAGAAATCCTGGCCCTCGTTTTTGTTATTTTATTTTATGACATCATTATTGTGATACAGACATTTATGATCATACCCCGCAACAGAGCTAGCAAAACTGTAGCATATGATATGACAGTTTTATGCTGGGTTGGCGAGTATGATGAATCAAATTTACTTACTTTATTGTACGTATGATCATTAATTTATTACAATATAATGATAACCTGACCCTCTTTTGATATAGTCATATTTGATAGAGTAGGATAGTTAAATGAAGCGTTTCTGTTGTTTATAACAACACATTGTCATATTCTTCGCTAAGCATCCTCGCACATCTCTGGTGGAACTGCAGCCTTACAGACTGAATGTAATTTCGTCGATCCTTGTTTTTATATCGTACCGACATGAAAACACCGGCCCGATTACTCGTGTACACGACCAGAAAAACTCAAACTGACATGAGTTTCTATGAGGGTGAACAAGAAAAATCGAGTCGGTATTATCCGGGCCGGTATAGTGTCACACAGCGGGAGCAATGCAGTGTCTGAATTTTTCGTTCGTTTTGTTATGTATTTTCCTAACGGCTCACTATTTGTCACTAACTTAGTCCCCAGCCTTTGATCCTTCTCTATTATTTTTGTTGTTTGCTTATATTGTCTCTTTAATTTCCATTTTAAATTATTTTCTCACATGAGGCCTGTTGATATTTTGTATTAAGTATTATATAGTTTATAATTATTATAGTTAATGTATTTGTTTATTTATATAATTTATATTATATTCTTGTATTGTTTTCAATATTATTGTCTTTTAATTCTACGTTTCTTTGTCTGTTATTTCTGCCACCTACATTAGTCTATTCATATTTATTAATTTATTTAAATTGGTTGTCTGGAAGAGATCGCTTTTTAGCGATAGGACCGCCTATTGTCTATCTGATTTTTTTTTTTTTTTGTTATGTCTCTGTACTGCTTTTGGTGATCAATAAAGAATATTTGATTTGTATTGTATTTTATTTTATTTCCTCGCAGTGGTCGAGAAAAATACAATGTTTAGTCTCGGACGAAAGTGTAAAAGATGATGTCATGAGATCAAATTTATGTTTTATTTTATTATATTCTTTAAACATAAATATAAATTCATATAACTCCTATTTTCTAAAAAAAAATCTTATTAAATATGGGCGGCAAAATGTTCCCCATTCAATCACTCGCGTTTCACAGAAAGGCGCGATTACTCTAGGGTTAACTTTAATGAGTCTCATTAGGTGTGTCCCATGACTCATGACTAAATGTTTTATTGTTGACTACCTCTGTATTTTATCTATGCTAATGCTAAATTGTGTCACTTTAACACGAAATCTAGTTTGCGACAATCTACGAAATGTATATCTAGGAAAGTATCAAATATTGAATTTTTAAGCATAATTTAATGAAAAATCTACAAACAAAATCAAAAAATATTTGCTTTTGTGCCAATAATAGTGAAAAAGCTCCGTAGACACGTCTTCCTCCACGTGACGCACATGCAAACTGAGTACAGTGGGGGGTTCTCAAGGTTGTCCGTACGCGAAGTGCACAATCTGGCAACGTTGCAATTTAGAAATATCTCAATGTGTCACTGTGTACCTAAGTTTCCTTGTTGAACACATGACCCTACCTCCAATAGACGTAAAGTAGGGTTTTTCTTCCTCCACTAAGCCTATGGTGTAGGGTAATAATTGGATAGATTTTTTTTAAACCGTTGGGGGGTTACCAGGAGGATTTTTCGATTCAGTGATCTGTTTGCGAAATATTCAACTTTAAAGTGCAAATTTTCATTAAATCTAGCGTCCCCCCCCTCTAAAATCTAAACGTTTAGATGAAAAAAAAATCAGGATAGTAACTGTAAATATGTCAAATTTACAAGGGAAATTATAACAGCTAAGATTGTTTGAGAATTGTTAGTAGTTTAAGTAAAAAGCAGTCTAAGGTATAAAATATAGGTACCTAAACTTGGAGGATTCTATATACAATACGAAATTCTTAAAAAATGATTACTTGATGTTTTTGTAATAACTACGAAACCCTATCTTGGGCGTAACCGACAGGCTCTTGGCTGGTTTCTTTTAAACTACCAGCGCTTTCGGGAAGACCATCATTAGACCAAGAAGACTGCCTTGCATGGAACTCGGCAGAAAGTAATATTTTCAAAATAAATAAATACAAATAAAATACTTAAAAACTACAGTTTAAAATTAAGAAAAAATGAAAAATCAAAGTACATGGATGTATGGTGTCCATTAATAACAAAACTAAAACTAGCAGTAGAATTGTTCCACCGTCATATCTAAAAAAAAACATATCGGTGATGTAGACTAGAATTGGTATCGAAATAAATACGTCGCATGGGCTTGGCATCGAACATCATATTTATTTGCTGACGGCAATGCCGCGTAACGACACTTTTCATTTTAACATCATTCGCAACAAAAGTTAGCTCCTGCGGATTCCTGACGTACACTTATGTAAAGCAGTCTAGGCCAAATGTATTTTTATCTAGGTTAGAAAAAAGATTTTATTTAAAATTAAAACTATTTACCTTTTACAAGTTTACATGTTTTATTTATTTATTGGTTTGCTTCATATCTTGAAAGTAAATTTTGACCTAATTTCACTGGTCAGAAGATCAACTTAAAATTTGGTACGTCGTATACTTACTATGGCAATGCAATATACACAACGAAGCTTGTAAAAAAATAACGTTTCATCTGGTCAGCGAGCGCTCTGTATAGTCAAGTGCGAAGATATGACTGTACCAGGCGAACACCAATAATAATAAATATAACAAATACCTATGAAACAAATAAATGATCGTGTTACTTTTCTTAATATTTCTATGATCTATAATATAGTCTGTCCGTCTTTATTTATACATATAGAATCTACTAACAGAATGAAGGATTTTCATTCAGAATGACCAGACAGACGAAACAGTTTAAAACATCGTACAAAATTATTCGCATCGCTTTAGCATGGATCGTAAAATCATATCACAAAAACATGGTCGAATAATTAAAATTATGTCACATTGGGTAAGATATTTAGAGCAGTTATAAAAAATATTGCTATGTCGGTTCGCTGTGCAGGAAGATATGGCTAAATAACGGCATTTAAGAGGCAAATAACGAAATACGGTGTCACCACACTTTGTCGGTTGTGTCCTCATTTTGGCGTAAATGAAATGTAATATGTCATGTGACTGACGAAGAAATACACAATAAATAGTAATCACAAAGTTCGGCAGCGCGCTTTCGGCCACAGGAACATTGTAACGTTGGAAGCGGCGTTCGAAAGTCTCACCTCGCCAGTGTACTCTCCGCCGAAACACTGCGCCTTCATCTCCTCGTCGTCATGCATGGCACATTCGGTCACGTCACCGTCATCCAACTTCACCCACCGTCCTGTCTCGCTACCGTTGTCTCTGTAAAGCACAAAACAAATCAGACCAGTCTGTAAAAAAAGGGTGCATAATAAAGTAAGTAAAGAAAAAAAATCTACATAAAAAAAGTTTATTTACTGATAGTAATTGAATCTAGTCTTCATTGACCACTGATAGTGGGTCATAATCAATTTGCAAGTTTTAATAGTAAGTAATCATTTTTGCAATAATATTATGGGACACTTGACACCAATTGGCCTTGTCCCAAACTAAGCAAAGCTTGTACTAAGTATACTAGGCAAATCCAAGGACCGAGAACAAATATTCGTATTATTCATACAAATATCTGCCCCGGCCGGGAATCGATCCCGGGACCTCAAGCTTCGTAGTCAGGTTCTGTAACCACTTGGCCATTAGGTCAAATAACGGAGTATATGAAGTAAATATAGTGAAAAGAAAACACAGTCGATTTTTACCTTAAAAGGACATAAGAATAATAATGTCCCCCGGAAGCCTGGCCCGAGTGGACAACGATGCCGCTGAGCTGGTAGTGAGTCTCGGGCGAGCGCTCCTCGCCCCCCTCCCAGAGCGAGGCGTCACCCTCTGCTTGCGCCAAACCCCGAGCTATCAACAACAATAATAATATTATACTCGAGTTATAACTTTCATGAATTTTAAAATTAACAACATTTACAAAATCACATACTGACTCTACACTATTCAGTATATGGTATACGCATATGAGGATACATATATAATTTAATTTAAAAGTTTCAAATATTAATTTATACGATCATCAACTTACCAGTATAAGGTTCCACGTCTAATTCCCGTGGGAACTCAAAGTAGTCGTTAAATTTGATCGCACATACTTTTTCGAAGTCATATTCGAATCTTTTTAATTGAATTACTAATACAGGCGGTAGTTTGTTCAGGCATAACCTCTTTACAGTCACGACCTGCAAATTTAACATTAGGGTCAAACCAATCAGATATTATTTCCTACTTTTGTGGTGTTAGTGGTTAGGCTCGCAGTACCTTTTTGTTGCACTTATCACAGTGGTAAGCATCAGCACCCTCTAACAGTTCTCCCCTAACATATGCTTCTAAAGATTCCTGAAGGCGGGACATATTTCTGATGTCTAAAGACACAACGCTGAATGGTTCTTCTTTACAATACCTGAAAATAAATTCAGTTAAACAAAAACAAAACAGTTAAAATTGACATTTATTTTAAGTTTATGTCAAAATCAAGTCTTACCTGTGAGGGCAGCCCTTACAGATCTTCTGGTCGGAATAGGTGCCTCCTAAAGTTTTGGCCATCAATTGTTCTTGTCCTAAAGATTTTAGAGCTTCGTCTAACGATTCGACTAATGACATAAAGAATTCTACAGCATCTTGTTGTTCACGTAAATTTACTGGTTCACCTTGAAGTCTAAAATATAAAAATATATATACCCATAGTTAACGTTTTAAATCACAAATAGTGTCCAGCTATAAGCTACTGCTTGCTAACAAACTGTTGTTTGTACTTAGAACTTTCTTTTTGTGTGATATTTGTGTATTTCCTTTTTGTACAATAAAGAGTATAAACCAACAAACAAACAAACAAACTACGCTACGCAAGCTACGTTGACGGAGTGACGTGGGCCGAGTTGAAAATGTCATACTTATACCCTTCTCTCGTCTATATTCTTTTTTCGTCTAACAGTACGTATGCGTAAAATGTTTTTACTTTAAATTTATCATATGTTAATTAAGCAACATATTGTTTTTTTTTACCAACTTGGCACTGTAGAGCACCTATTCAACACCTTTCGATAGATTCCTTTTTTAAAACAGAGAAGGCTCTACCAATCACATACTGCGATTTTATTTGACTTGACTGAAATTTCGAAATATAGCTGAAACTTACAATGACATAACAATTGTCTCACTAAACAAAACATTTTGAAATCTTACTTGAAATGGGCCCACAACCCCCGTGGCACGTAATATTGCAGTTTACTAAAATGCAAATGTGCAAATATAGCTTGAACTTGTTTTAAAATTGTTATGTTGTAGTCTCCAGTAGTCTGAAAAAAATGTAGACAAATATATGAAAAATATCCGAAAAACAAATAAAATTCTAAACAAACTAATTTTGTTTTTTGTTTAAACGCACCTCGGTATTTTCCACAATTGAGTGATGATTTTCCCCTGAAAAGTCTTCATTCGGGTCTGTAGCTGCACCTGAACATTTAAATTTAAATCAGCCGATGCGTCGCATACGTCTTCCAACTATTGACTAATGCACGCTACAATCCGGGCAATTTAGTCATAAAAGTAGTGGTCAAATTACATTAATTCCGACCAAGCTGAATTTTGGTGGAGATCTTGGGTACACCCACGATTAGGAATAAAGTATCAAAAGTTATATAGCACCATTGATCCCATGTATGCTAAAAGTTATTCAGGGTCAAAGGTCAAAAAAAATGTTTTTTTTTTCGGAAACGGTATGTATTACCAAAAAAATAGCCTAAGCAAAAATTATAGATCTTAAAATTATGTACAAAAGTGGTTATTATATTTTTTTCGAAGAATCACCATTCCTGAGATGGTGCACTTTTTTCTAAAAAACTTAAAACTCGAATAACTCGAAAACTACTAAATTCCGACTCCTGGTGTATTAGGCCAATAACAATTGCAAATAGGTAAGCCCTTTAAAAGAATAGGTCAAATTACCAGTCACCCTATATACATGGCATAAATGTGCTACCATGTAGAACGTGACTCCTTAATTTTTAAAAGTCAAAGTATAACAACCATTTTGTAGATAATTTTAAGATCTATAATTTTTGCCTACGCTACTTTTTGACCTTATATTAACCGAAGTACTAGAACACCTTAAATTTTTTATGATTAATAGATCATAGATCCACGTTTAACAGCCGTAGGTGAGGCAGGATAGAATTGTAGAGTCTAAAATTATCCTTGTCAATTTAATTGGTAGTTGCGATTTGAGACTCTCCTTTTGTGCCCAGTACTTTTTCCATGTAATAGCTACTCTCTTGTCTATTCTCTCTATATTCCGGTTTTCGAAATATAAACGCTCGAATCTTGAATTTCGAAAATCGAATTTGGAAATATAAACGCAAAATATATAAACGTCATCAAATTATATATGTTAACTGCACTAGGAGTCAGGCTAGACAGAGCCGGCACCAAGATCAACTTCAACAGAAGAGACAGACAAGGGGACTAGGCGACAAGGAAACTATTTATAGCGGTCTTACAAAATGTGATGGTTTTTTTTTTATTACTTAGTATTGCTTTTTATATGGTTTTGCTTATAGATCTGTAACTTTTTACCCAAAAAAGGGCGTCCTTTTATAACATCGGTATATAGCTCTAGTCTTATCATATGACACTTTTATTGACGTTATATGTAACTCTCGGTATTTACCGTCAGTCACGCACACTAAGACCACCTTGTAAATACAAGCTTTGTTCGTACTATTCACGGTCATTATTAACTTGCTGTGATGGAGCTCGCCTTCGTGAGTGATTGTGAGGTGGTGGCTTTGTTACCTTGCACGGCGAGCAGTGCGTCGCGCACTTCGCGCACGCAGTAGAGCTGCTGCAGCACGGAGTTCATGTAGCAGGTCGCGCCGGCGTTCTTGAGGCCGGCCAGCCCCGCCGCCGGCCGCGGGCCCACGCACGGCATGTACTCCCACTCGGACAGTGGCACGCTATTGTCTGCACACACAAAGGCTGTTTTGTCAATACTGAGAGAATAACCGCAACTTTTGCGATAAGACCGTTAAATTATACCTCAATATGATTTTATACCCTGTCTTCCTATGTGGTTTCATTTAAGCCAAATTGAATTAGATTAAACAACAAAGACACTAAAATAGATCTATATTATTAGCCTTAATTCATAGGTTTTAACGAAGTTATCAATAACAGCAGCGAAGTAGTGTGTCAGAGGTTCTTACCGCCGTAGAACATGAGCTGCAGAAGATGCGCGAGTTCGGCCATGTTGGGCACGCAGCCTTGCACGAGCGCGAGCAGCAGTTCAGTGGCGGCGGCGGCGGCGCCCGGCGAGCGGCACAGCGGCGCCGCCGGCTCGGCCTCGCCCTCCTCGCCGCCCGCGCCGCCCGCGCCCATGCGGCACCACGCCCACGAGTATGGCCATAGCATCTCTGTTGTCACTTCCTGTACACGAAAGTTAACTTTCACAGTAAACCGTTTCGTTTGTGATTCCATGAGTTCTATTCGGCAGATTAAAATATACTAACCTTAATGAGCCCTCGATCCTTGTGGTCGGGGTGCGCTCCGTACTGATACTTAATTTGCGCCGGCACGTGCGTGAATAGTTCTTTGGTTAGATTGAGATGCCCTTCGAGAAGAGTGTCGTCAAGAATTTCTGGGTTGGCACGTACTGCCCTCAACCACGCCACCTAAGAGATTTTATTTTATTTATTAAGACAATCAAGCGTTTATATCTAAGTTAGCTTAATATTTACATTTAAAAAATCTGTTACCAACGGTTGAAAATGTAGACATAGCTAATGCCTTTTACAGTTTAAAGTCATTAAATAGCTGTTGATATCAAATAATAGTTGTATGATAACCTCAACAGCCAGATCTTCGAGTGTCCTCGCGGTGGGTCCGGCCAGCGAGACGAGGCGGCAGAGCAGCTGCAGGAACTGCTGCGCGTGGCGCGCGTGGCGCTGCAGGCGCGCGCCGCCCGCGCCGCCCGCCGCCGCCGCGCCGCCCGCGCACGCCACCGCGCCGCCCAGCGCCTCCAGCGCCGCGCGCGCGCCGCCGCCGCCGCCCCACGCGCACATCGACAGCAGCTGCTCGGCGCACGATACGCGCACCTGCAACACACGTACGCATTACGTAACACACCATCACTTTGCGAACATTACTACTCTTTTTGTACAAGACAATCATTTTCAAACAAAAACATATGGAAAAAAACAACTGTCTAAATGTACAACTGTTTTACATATTCAACTATCCAAAAGCATTATTTTGAAAATTTGTTCAAGTTAGCAGGTACTAGCCTGGGGGTTCGGGCAGTCGATCATCAAGAATAATGCGGCATCCTGCCACCAGGGTTCATTCAACAATGCTTCAAGCCTCCCTCCTCCGAGGGCTAAGCAAATCGTTACCACCTCCATGCATTCTCGGACAACTGGAAGCAAAAAGACGTCTCATACATCTATTTTATTTATTTATTTAAGCTCCAATAATATTATCCTAAGTTATAACTTATAAGACGAAATTATATTTTAAGTTGTTATGAAATATTTTATGTTATACTTGGTATTGGTACCCATTTAGATCTCACTTGTTTTGTCGTTGAAGTCAACAACTAAGGCATATCTATACTAATACTAGCCATTGATTAGTGTTAACTGACGGTTAAATGTGATGCCGTCTCTGTTTGTTTTGTTTGAATAGACGGAGACGGCATCACATTTAACCGTCAGTTAACACTAATCAATGGATGATGAAACCAGGAGTATGGATGGTGAAACTAGAAGTTCATCACGAATTCATCTTTGCGCGGACGAGGTCGCCAGCAAAAGTTAGTATTAAATATAACTGTAAGCTTACGATTAAAATTTAATAAAAGCATAATGGTGTTTACTAACGTGTCACGTCATCGGGGTGCACGAGACTGTCGGCCTCTCGCGGCTGCGCGACGGAGTAGGCGAGCCCGTACAGCGCGCGCACCGTGGCAGTGGTCGGCACGCACCACCACACCAGGGAAGACACTGCTTCGCTGTCTTCGCTACTTTTTACCACCTAAAAGTAATCGGTTACATGGCGTACCTATAAAATCTTAACTACTCGTAGAACATTGAAGAGTTTAAATATACTTCTCATGCTCGTACAGTTCGTGTTTATGCTGAATTTAGGCGACATAAAATTACTTTATGCTCTAGTGCATAAAGTAAAATCTTCATCTAAGACCAGTAATCAGGTGTCAACAGCCAAAAAGTTACTATATACTTTTTCAATCATTTTTAATTAATATAAAACTAAAAATCATTCAAATCAATCGAAATAAATCAATAAAACTAAAAAAATCCAAGTAAATAGTAATACATGAAAAATAAAAGGTACATTAGTAAGTGAACAATTGTTTCCACTGCTTCTATTTCATTTACTCGCAATCGAAGTGAAAAGCAGTGTAAAACTCGAGCATTAAACCCATTTTCTCCTCGACGTGTCTATCCAACGCTTGGGAAAAATGGTTCGTTTTATGCTCTTGTTGTACAAACTACTATTATTTACTAATTAATTACCTGCTCGCCTAACGTGTTCGCCAATTTTTCCGCAATCGCTTTCACTATTAACTCGCAATTATGACTAGGTACTGTCTGTAGAGCTTCTCGTAAAATTGTCACGTCCATTCTAGAAGATTTTCATAATAACATGTAATTAATGATTTCGATGAATATATAATTGAAAATATTTAATAAATTATATATAGTATACCTGAAGTCTCTGTCGACTGTAGTATCAGAGCCATCTGGAGCCAGTATTTCGAACAGATGGCCCAATGTGTACAAAACTAGTTTACCCAATCTGACTAGGGATAAATAGCCCACTCTGAAATCAATAAATAACTTAGTAAATAAATCATTTGCCAACCTGCATTAATGAAAGACGGTGCTAAGTCGAATGGCCACTTCACCTCCTCGTATGAGCCGCAGCGCCTTGAAGAAAATCTTTATCTGACAGGCACTGGATTAACAACGGAGCTTTTTTAACACAAGCTAATTGAAAACTTCGGCTCCGATCCAGTCTCGTGTCTGAAGACGGCATTACCATGCTGTATAGCACCTACAATAACCATAAAGCGAATTAATACAATCTTACACGCACAATATTATGCACTAATATTAACTAAAGGCGAGCATGGTCATACCTCGACATTATACGCTACTGTAGGCGGCGCCGGGCCATATAACATATCCCTCAACTTTGTGTCTTCTCGGCTCAGTAAGGCTTCGGTCAGTTTATCCACCTATAGAAAGTTGAATCAATTAATATCGAAACAGATTATATAAAGTTATTTTTTTATTTTTTCATCGACTATTTGGAATCTCGTGAAAGACTTATACTTACAATTTAGATTAAGTAAATTGCTTACGGTTTGTTTATGTGCTGGACAGATTTGCGAGAGCAGATGAGCTGCTTCCATTAACTGGGGATGATTTTGCACGACACCCACATGTTCAAGTTCCAGAATGAACGGAATATACCAAGTACCCTGGGCGAAAAGCTGAAAATACCAAAAAAAAAAACTAATTAAAATATCTTTTCCATATTAAGGATATATTATGTATCCAGTCTCGTGGAAGAAGATTATGTTTTTTGTGGTGGGCTGGGATACTTACGGCTCCAGGCAGCGCGTGTTCGGGCGTGGGCGGCAGCGGCGGCGACGAGGAGCTGGAGTCGCTGCTGGTGTCGCTCGCGCAGGTGGGCAGGTGCCCGTCGTACACCTTAGCCACAATCACGGTCTTGTCCCGAACAGGGATTTGAGATAAAATCTTTCGGTCATGGGACGAATCCAAGAGGTCACCATTCAAATACAATTCTACTTTATTTACAAACATTTCTAATTTGATATTACTATCTGAAGCACATTTCAGCCTGAAATAAGAATAAAGTGTTTTTATTTGTACTGCAAAAAAAACATTAATCATGTATTGTAATAATCAAAACGTAAAGTACCTTCTTTGGATTGCCGCTCGCAATGAATATAATGCTTCATTAAAATGCGAAAATATTTCAATATCATCAAGTTGTCTTTGGCCAGTTTGAAAATTAAACCTGACTATGATAGTACATTGCCTGCCCCTGCCCGATCTATACATTGGTAAAATTTGCCTTTCGGCTGAAAATCTTCTATCACATTCATTTATGTATTCTTGTATGGCACGAATAACTCTACACATTCTAGTACAACATTCTGAAGCATCTGAAAACAAAATAATATGATAATACGTGTAAGCAATATGAAAGAATGAAAAAAAAAAATCTGACCTAGAAATAAGCTTTTGTTCTTTGGCTATCATCGTTATCGTACTCCGATGCAGTATTCAAAGTGGTGAGGGTGTTTGATCAGATTACCTTCCTGCAGGTCCATGTCCTTCTGCAGGCGCTGCGTGCGCGCGCAGCACTGCGTGAGGAAGGCCTCGTGGTGCGGCGCGGGCGCCACGCCCGGCCCCACGCACGTGCTCACCTCGCGCAGCAGCTCGATGCCGCGCGCAGAGATCTCGTCCTCGCACTCCGTTATCACCTGCGACAACCCACACTCGTCAACATTCCGCTCAACTGCGAACTTTCACCGCTTTACATTCAACGAAAAACACTCACCCTCCATAAATAATCTAACCCTATGAGATCTGCGTCGTTAAGTAGAAAGCTACGTCGTTTCACTCGGAGTTTACCCTCCTTAGAATTAACAGCTTTAAAAAATCTGAAATCATTTAAAAGTGTAAATATTTCGAAGATTTTCTAAATCATTAAAATAAGATATTACATTATTTTAAATATTATATGTGTATCTGATGGTAGTTTTAATTCAATTCACAATATTATCAAGTGACTGAATTACCTTTCAAAACACCTGATGCCTGCATGCGTCAACAAATTTGGCGGCAACATCATGATGTTTCGGCGAAAAAAATGCAAATTGATATTTGGATCCAAGTCTGGTTCTTCGCCCATCAGTTTGCTGAACCACCGAAAGCAGGCTTCGCGATCTCCCAAGTGCGCAGGCCGCTCCGCGAGGCACGACCATATCTGTTTTGCCTTTTAAAAATGTACAAAACATGATGCCATTTAAAGTAAATTGTCTTAAAGGCGGTAAATAAGGAATTACGTACGAGAGTCTATTAGAAGCCCGAAGTAAAAGACTAATATGTGAAGAGTGGTTTTCATCACATTTGCGAGTAAAATTGTATATTTATAAAAGAAAAACTAATATTTTTTTCAAAAGTTGCCGATACCGCTGGCTGCGCTCTTGGCAGCGCCAGCCATAATTGTTCCTGATTCGTGGTATTCCTGTTTCGTCAGATTCCTGTTTCGTTGCATTCCTGATTGACGTGTTCTTGCATCGTCGGAATTATATATACTTAAATAAAAATAAATAAATCAAAATTAAATTAAATTACCTATTACTATTATTATTTAAAATCTATCATGCAGTAAACCAGTACTCATCAGAAAGGAAGTTTTGTTTTAAATATTAAATACAAAAGTATCGAATCAAGAATCCGAAGAAACACCAATCCGACGAAACCGGATTACGATGCGCAGCAGTATTAGTACGGACAATGAATCATTTACAGACCTTGGATTTCATGACAAGAACAAAGGGCCGAGAGTTCTCTTTGGGGGGTTGCAACCAAGGTAGCCTGGATATTGTCACGACACTGTTTGCGAGCAAGTGTGATGAAAAAGTTATAATATAAGTTGTACACCTAAACATTTATCAGCAATCGACTTACAAACATAATAAATAATGATACTTATATGATTAATATTTACTTGTTCTGCGCAGAGCCACAACTGTCCATCTTTAAGCAGGAATCGTAGGAAACTTAACCGTTCCTGCACTTGTGCCGCATGAGGATATCTGCCGTCTGGTAGCCAATTCTCCCAATCAATGTCTCCTTCACCTAAATACAGTTTTTATAAACTCAGAAAATATAGCTTAGACCAAAGTGAAGATAGTGGTAATAATGTACAATGTACAAGTACCTGCGAGTTTGGCCCTTACGCCGTCGAGGTAGTGCGTGAGCGAGTCGGTGACGAGGATGACGAGCGAGTGCTGCGTCTGCAGGCGGTCGATGAGCTCCTGGCGCGTCACGTGCGGCCGCACGCCGCTGCCCGCGCCCGCCTCGTACAGGCAACAGATCTCACGCATCATTTTCAGAGCAGGCAACACCCATCTTTCGTTTGTCTTTAACTCTTCTACACACCTGAATATCGGGCAATCATACCGCATTTATTTTTGGCATTTTATTTCTGATTATAACACAGTAATTTAGTCACAATTCAGAACTTACTTGTCCAGCCAGAGTGTTTTCTGAGCGTCACGATCTTGACTACAACTATAGTCCAGTATTTTAATAAGATTTGCCAAGGCTACATCCATTATCTCCGTGCACACTTCATCGGAATGGGCCAAATTCCAAAATAGAACTAGAACCTATAAAAAAAAGTATAAGTAAGCATGTACAGGCAAAGACAAAACAACAAAAAATCAATCGAGAGCGACTACCTCCGCCCCTAGATCGAACGAAGAAGACAAACAAAATTACGCCAAATACATTATTTAAGTGACCGAGATCTTCAAAACAATCACAATAGATTATTACAAGACACAGTAATGAACATGGTAAATTTTACTAAATATTATACCTTATTCGCCATTACACCATCTTTGTCATCTTCAGCAAGTCGACGAATCACTTCTAGTAATTTGTCACTCTGCTTTTTACTTGAAGTGGCCCAACTTGCCTATGAATATAAAAGGTAGGTATTATTAAGACAGTGTTGCAATTTTTATTTATACAAACCGTGAAAATATTTTGAAAATACCTTAAAACAGTCAAAAAGGTGATCTAGTTGATCAGGAGTGAAATCCCAAGCGAGTTTGGCAAGCAGGTCATGTAAGTTCTTAACGATTGCTTCATGTTTGCCATGCTGTGCTTTCCATATGGCATCCAAATCTTCTCTGGTTAACGAGTTCTCTTTGATCATAAATCTGAGCATTTTCTCCAGCCTATCTACATACTGTGGTTGGTGAAGGGAGTCTCGTAAAACTATATCAACCACTTTGTTTTCTCGAATCCAAGTCTAAAAATAAATCTTGCATATATTAAAAACATTGCAAAAAGTTTACGTTAGAAGTGAGTTTGAAATAATAAAGTGCAATATAATAACAAAATAATGTATCATTATATGTTAACTCTAAGAAAACAAAATACTAACTGTGATAACCGCTGGCGTCAACCACTCTGGTTTTGGCTGCTGAGACATGGTGCTGATTAATTGGTTGATTTCGTTTAAGGCGGACATTTTACCATTGAAAGATGACATTTGTAATAAACGTAGTATCATTTTCAATCGAAACATTTCGAGGGCTGAAAAACAATACATTAATAAAAATAATTGCAAATGATTTTGTCAAATTATCAAATTAAACACTAGTACATACATTGATGCATGGTACCTTGTTCGATGAAATTGTGTACAAATTTATATTAACACTTTTTTATTTTACATACATAAAAATAACATTGGTACACAAATAGCACTTTGGTTGCGACGTGATGATTTAAAGGCAGTTGAAAGCGATGTAGCGACTCAGGGTCGGATGGACTGAACAGCGCCCCTAAGCAGCTACAGGGTTCCCAACTGGCTCTCGATATACTCCGCCTCGTCTTCAATAACAATCACACTAGTTGAAATTATGCTATATAGACATAGAAACCTTGCAATATAATCATTACTGGCAGTACCTTTAAATTAAATAATAGAATAATAATGATAAGCAGTAAACGAATCTATTTAACTCACATTTAAGAAGGCTGTGATGATGAGGGGTTTTCACTGACACACACTTGCAAGCTCTTATTAAACATGATACAGTATCAGTCTTATTTTCACTACCACGTGCTTCCTTTTTTAATTCTTCATCAGTCAGACTGTCTAATAAGGTAGGAATACATTCCTAGAAATAAAGAAAAACGTTTTAATAGTAATTCTACAGTAGCATTAATTTTTACGGGTTCACCAAATACGTGTGAAGTCCTAGTACATACTAACCAGGACAGGTAAAAGATAGGTAGTGACAGTATGAGGAGTTAAGAGGTCGTGGCAAAGGCCAAGTGGGCGTAGTAGTTGCCAAACCGCAGCAACGCGAGTTTCGCCGCTGGTGGACTGCTCCAGGGAAGATGGTTGCTCACTCCTTACACCTGGCGATATCTGTAATAAATAAAACATAACTTTAAAGCCACCAAGTTTAAAACGGTTTACATGCACAGGTTTTGTTTATAATCTTAGCCTATTGTAATGTCATGTGAGAGAAATCGAATCTTAGCTTTATATTGTAAATTATATTTTACTCACCTCATTATTATCTACAAGCATGATCGAGTTCGAAGTATGATTTATATCATTGTTTTCTTTTTCATCACTGTCTTTTTCGGTTATTTCGGTCGAAATCTTTTCTTCTGAATTCACAGAAGATGTCAAATCTTGTTTTTGAAAACCCATTATTTCCTCAAACCGTGCTCGAAGTTTTACAAAACCACCAGCTTGGCCAAATCTACAAAATATAAATATTGTCCATTTCAGAAAAGGTAAAAATGACAGGTGTAGGTATGTACTTAGTTGCAAATCCCAACTAATATTATAAATGAGAAAGTAACTCTGTCTGTTACGCTTTTACGTCGAAACCGCTGAGCCGATTTTGATGAAATTTGGCATAGAGATAGTTTAAGCCCTAAGGATCGACATTTCTGTAATTTAATAGATACATGAATACATGCCATCCTACGTAAGTTCAACCTATTAAACCGTGAAATATCTTGTTGGAAGTACGATTTTTTCCCTTGTTCCCCGTACATAACAAACTTCCATTACCAGCACTGGGAGAGGACAAATAATTCCTACTCCAAAACCGGGTTTTGGAGTAGGATTTATTTTTTCTTTGTACAAAACCAACGTCATGGCCTGTAATGTATGAGGAAAAATAATTCATAGTACCCGGTTTTGGAGTAGGATTCATTAATGCCTTGTACAGAACTATACTTTTTTTACTGAAGCTTATTTTCACAATCGCGTTTGTTCCCAAGTTCAATCGACACATAAACATAGGTAGGTTTAGGTTATGTTAATTTTTGAATCGGCCCAAAGGGCCAAAACTACAAAAAAGTAGGAGCTCCGCGCGAGCTGAGCTCCGTCGACATTGTTTCTATGTCGATTAATATTGGGAAAAAGCGAGATTGTCAAAATAAGCTTCAGTAATATGCTTTTTTACTGAAGCTTGTTCTGTACAAGGCATTAATGAATCCTACTCCAAAACCGGGTATTGTACTATGAATTATTTTTCCTCGTACATTACCGGCCATGACGTTGGTTTTGTACAAGGAAAAAATAAATCCTACTCCAAAACCCGGTTTTGGAGTAGGAATTATTTGTCCTCTCTCAGTGCTGGTAATGGAAGTTGGTTTTGTATGGGGAACAAGGGGATTTTTTGGTAACGCTAGAGATAATTTAGGTAACGCAGGAGACGCCCAACGTGTCGGTAAAATAGTTGATTGGCCCATTATATACTTTTCATCCATTAAACAGATGGGTGAAGGTGGTTTCTATTTCGGATCTACTTAAACTACGTATTTTTATTGTTAAGATATGTTTTTGTTGTGTGTATTTGTATTATGAGTTTTAATGTTTCGAATTAGGACGAAACTAACGTTATAAAATGCATAAACATGAATCTCTAGACTCCATAAAAAAAATTCTTTAATTGAAATAAATGCAAAAAATACTATGTCAACCTTACACTTTACCTACACAAATTCTTTGTTTATAGCCCGGACATATAAGTAGTACAGGCTAGCACAGGTCTATCAAAGTTGCAAACTTGTACATTATATTGGTAGCTCTCACAACATAATAACATAATAATATTAAAATGAGAGAAATAGAAGTAGCTGATAGTTTGCGATTTTAGCGATTTCTGGTGTAGTATTGACTGACTTATTACTAGATTTTTTTTACATTAAAAAGAAGTCAAGGTATTATTGATAATGATAAAACATGTCGAACCACTCTGTCTTAAAGAACATCATTAGTCAGAAAATACATACACATTGATGAGATGGACCAGCCAACCTCTGGGTGTCCGATGATCCTGAGATCTACTAAACACTTCAGGCTCCTGTGTTGAACCTTGTCCTGCTGATGTAGTTACAGATAGACCTTCACATGTACATGACGCATTAAATGTATGAAATCTGTAAAATAAATTTTATAAGTGTAAGTAAACAACAATAATTCAATAATAACAGCAGCTAAATTTAATAAATATGTCGCACAACTTACTTGTTGTTAGGGTTAAAGGCCATAGACAGTAAATGCAAAAATCTTGGATCATCTAATTTCATTGCACATAGTTTAACCAACTTCTCGCAGTTTGATCGCACACATTGCTGGATGTTGTTCTTCCATGATGACACTGCATCATCAGTCAGTATCTTTGTAAATGACACTGTAAGGGCATCATTGTAAAATCGCTGGCATGCAATGTTATTCTCATCTTCTCCTGTAAAACATAAGTTTGAGTATAACCAGTAAGCACCACCACACAACAATTGTAAAAATAAGCCTAATTTGGCGATTTTTGTAGTGAACATTATGTTGTAAGTCAAGGAAACTGAATAGCATACCAGTTTGGAATCTTTTCACATTCAATTTCACAACGGGCGCTTTGGCAGATGTATGGAATTTCAACATAATAATTGCAGCGAAATGGTTCCAACGTGGCACGCAATACCATTTTTTTGCTGTTACATATATTACCAAAATACTTAAAGCACTCAATAACATATTTTTATTTAATTTTTCATTTCATTTTTTCAAAATTACAGTTTTCTACGAACTGACGATTTTGTTAAACGCGCTCACCCACAGTTGTCAGTTAGTGATGATGCTGCTAAACACAGATAACTGTGACTGAACCTGTTTGTATGTATGTGTTTTAAGTGAACACTTCCTAGTTCGAAGTGAAACATTTTAAATCAATGTAAACCAAAATATTTTACCTTTTGCTGCCAAGTCTGTTGCAGCAATAAGAAGCACTTCCAACTCCTGCTCTGGCAGTACTGGCACTACCCATCGTGGATGTGATATTTTTTCTTCAAGTGCTTTTAATTTTGCCTCGGGGAACGCAATCTAAAACAAATTCAAAGACAGCATAGCATGCCAAGCAAGATATACCATGGACGAAGTATAGTATGGACGTACAGCCTCCATACATAAGATAGTTCCTCGTTGCTTAGTACGATAAAATGAACTAGATGTCGCCAGATGTATTGAACCAGTATAATACATAATTTTAGTGGCGACATTGCTCTATTTAGCATGGTGGCAATAATGTTCAACTTTTTAAAGTACCACTGTGAGCTTACTAAACTTCGTTATGTTGTAGAAGGCATATCTAGATGGCGTTATATTCATTCAAGCGCCAAGTTTTGAATTTTTTTCGCAGCAATTACAGAATTGTTCACGATTTACGTGTGAACTAAACTATGGAGTTTGATTTGAATCCGCAATCTGACATATTACGAGGGCTGTTTGAAAAGTACCCGGTTATGGAAAGAAAACACATTTTTTTTGTATCTATGCATTTATTTTTCTACGTAGTCACCTTTTAGCTCTATACATTTGTTCCACCTATACTCAAGCTTCATTAAACCATCTAAAAAGTATGATTTTGGAAAGTCATTAAAATAGGCCTCTGCATGTGGCGGTAATGACATCGTCATTTGATCCAAATCGCTTACCACCGAGCCATTTTTTTAGGTTGGGAAGCAAAAAGAAATCGCATGGGGCCAAATCTGGAGAATACGGGGGTAACTGTGCTAATTTAGCCGTCACAACTCTGGACGAATGAGCCGGGGCGTTGTCGTGATGAAACAGTACTTTTTTCTTTTTTAAATGGGGTCATTTGTCCTTCAACACGGCGACAAATTCAGCCAATAAATTGGCATAGTACTGCCCTCTTATCGTTTTCACCTTTTCCAAGTAGGTAGTCAATATGTATAATAACCTGCGAATCCCAAAAAACAGTCGCCATGACCTTTCCAGCCGATGGGAAGGTTTTTGCTTTCTTTGGAGCAGGTTCACCCGGTAAAATCCACTGCTTCGACTGCTCTTTCATTTCCGGGGTGTAGTGGTTTCGTCCACGGTCACAAAACGACGCAGAAACTCCTTCGGGTTACGTTTGAACACGACCAAACACTGCTCCGATAGTCAGTCGGTTCCGTTTTGGCCCCGTCCAACTCGCAATCATGGACTGAGTCTATCTTTCAAATTTTGTTCAAATCGGAGAGATAAAACTCATGGTGCAACGGTAGATAGAAATGCCCATTAGGGCATTTACCGTATTATTATTTATTTAGAGTATTAATGCTACAGCTAGAGATGCATCTGTCAAATTATTGAAGAGAAAAATGTGAGACAGATGTATGTGATGACAATACTGTACTGTTTTCGATGATTGTCACATCGCTGACCTGAAATTAGCATAGCTATTTTTTAAATCAATGTTCGACCTATTTTTCTATGTTGTTCAGATTTATTTGATGTGTTGACCTCTTTGGTTGATGTTTAGATAAAAATGGTTTTTTGACAGCTAAAGTATTTACGTGAATAGTGCCATCTAGATATAATGTCGGAAAAATCTCAGCTCCGTTTCCCTGGATTAAATGCGTTATTATTTTGCGTTTAGTGCCATCTAGATATAATGTAGTAAAAGTCTCAGCGCCATCTAGCATTAATACTGGATTTTGGCTTTGTTCCGGTGAACGTTTTTTAGTATGGAGAATAACAATCCATACTCTATTTCATCCATGGATATACGTAGAAATCACAACATGAAATTGGAGCTTTGGCCGTTTTTACGGTTCCGTACCCAAAGGGTAAGAACGGAAACCCTATTACTAAGACTTCGCTGTCCGTCCGTCCGTCTGTCACCAGGCTGTATCTCATGAACCGTGATAGTTAGACAGTTGAAATTCTTTTGAACTCTGAAATTATGTTAAACTCCAGTTCCTACCTTTAAAATTAAGTTGCTAAGTATGTAAATTCTTACGTAATGTAAGGTAGATAGGGGAGGGATGGGCAGTTGGGAGGTATGGGCATTTTTTATTTCCCTATTTTGCTAGTTTAGTTTAGCCACTGACAACACTGTTCACCTATAAACTAGCTGTCATTTCGTTCAGTTGTCAAATACAGAGACGTTTTTAAATTAGACACCGGTCAATGTAAGTATTTTGTTGTGATTTCAAAGTAAATAAACGAAGAACCAGCCAAAGGTATGTTTTATTCTTTTTTTATTCATTGTATATCGGCTAACGTATAAATTAGTTTGTAAGTTACGCTAGAATATCTAACCAACATTTTTTACGAGAATATTAAGTTGAAATAATATTCAGAGGGAGCAATGGCCACTTGTTTTAAGGGAGGTTTGGGCATGCCCATTGCTCTTTATAAGACTCAGCACAAGATGTAAAACACGTTTCTATTTCCTGAAATAAACGATATAGCCAGCGTGCCACTAAATTACACCAAAACTAAACTGCCAAAACCAATACAACTAATAATATCAAAGGAGATAGCTCTAACTATGCATTCGATAAGCTTCTATGGGTAATAACCAGATTTAATTAAATAAAAATGTAAAATATTTAAATTAATTTACTCAGTTGATCACTGTTGTGATTTCGATACAATTTCAGATTATAACAACTTTTTATGTTTTGTTTATTTTATGAATATTGGGTTTTTATGTCATGTCATGCCCAAAACTCCCGCAGGGGATGCCTTAACCTCCCTACGATGACATGTTTCTGAAATCTTGTTATAACTTAAGAGACTGATCATAATCTTCTATATATATAAAAATCAATTGCTCTTCGTTAGTCTCGCTAAAACTCGAGAACGGCTGGACCGATTTGGCTAATTTTTGTTTTGAATTATTTGTGGAAGTCCAGGGAAGGTTTAAAAGGTGAGTATTATGAAAAAAAAATGAGGCATTACGATGTTTGCCGGGTCAGCTAGTTTATACTAAATATATCGAGCTAAACTATACTACTTTTATATACTATTTTTATTTTATTATTTTTTATAATTATAATGTCTACAAACCCTACTGAAAATCTTTTTTTAAATCAAACTCAACAGGAGTTTAAAACATACTTTTTTTACTACTACATTAAATATTGTTGGTATGCAAGCCTGTCCCAGGCATTAAGTACTTAATTAATTAATTAAACTCGATTTAAGACGCGAGTTATCCAGGTCAATATATTTAATATGATTTGAGTCTCACGGTAGTTTCATGATTATAATTTGTAGACTATTGTTTACAAAACATCTAGCCAAATATATTGTGCAGCTCACCTAGGCAATAAATGTTGATTATATTGATAATTGGATTTTTAATAAATAATTACCTGAAAGAGTGCCAATCCCTCCCCTATCTCCTCTGCTAACCTTTTTTTTTTCTTAAAATAAATTCAAGCTGGGTGAATCATTCCGATTGTGTGGTGACTAAACTACAGCTCAAAAAACATACTTGGATAATTTGCGACAAGAAATGTAGCGCCGTATAATCGAAGGGGAAGTCGATTTGACTATTAACTGCATTAGAGGAGTGCCAAAAATTTAAATAAAACTGTTACTGAGATGATGTTACTTAACTGTTCCACAGGAACCACTTCATAAGTCGGGATAAAAGCAAAGTATAAAAAAGGAGCAGAAATCCGTCGTGGCAGCGTCCTTGATATAATTACATACGCCGGCTCGCTACACAAATGCGCGATAGGGCTGCCTACTCTACTAACTGTTACTCTTCAGTTATGTATTTGTTTTGATAATGTCACATGAAATTTAAAGTAGGGAAAGGATTAGGAGAGATCTAAACATGGACTAATTAGTGTTTAACAAAGATGCATTTTACGTTATTTTAATAAACCGCAAAACGTATTATGTTTTAAGTGGTTTTATTTGGCGTCATCACTACGTATATTTGTTAACTACAAATTAGTTACGGAGAAGTATTTGCGCCTCTTCTGGGATGTGCAAAGAGCTAAAAGGTTTGCTATTCGGTGATTTTAATATTGATTTATTAACGTTAAACAACGAAACTCTCAATTGCAGGACATTTCTGAAGGAGGCTGGCTATGCTTTACTTTCTAAATAAAATTAATTCCAATAAGACCATCTGAGGCCACGTTTGTAGCAGCTTAAGTGAAGAACTATACAACCTTTAGTTAGACGACCAGATGACCTAGTGGTTAGAGAACCTGACTACGAAGCTTGATGTCCCGGGTTCGATTCCCGTGTCGGGAGATATTTGTATGAAAAATACGAATGTTTGTTCTGGAGGCTTGGGTGTTTAATATGTATTTAAGTAAGTATCAATCTATATAATTATATTTATCCGTTGCTTAGTACCCATAACACAAAGTTTGGTAAGCTTACTTTGGGACTAGGTCAATTGGTTCTTTTTATTCATTATTTAACCTAACACTGATTGATGCACCGTTATCTGACCACAAATAGCTTACGTTAGAAATGCTCAAATGAACACATCCTGTAAAGTGTAAAACAACGATGTCAATACAAGGCCATAGACTATGAAGGACCATATGACAGTGTCCAAAAAGCTAATATGGAGACATCAATTTACAACTCGTATGGTGATTTGGAATGTTTCGTTAGGCAGCACATAGATAACAATAGAGTAACGAAAACAAAAATCAAAGACCTGCCCATAGAAGAATGGATCAATAAAGAAATATTGGATGGAATAACGGAAATAAATGTTTTATGGAAAGAACAAAAACTGAATAAAGTCAAAATGGAGCACTTTATTGCTATAAGAAATAAAGTTGGTGCATTGATTAAGCACACTAAGGGCCGCCACATACATTCGGAATTCCGTTTCGGAATTTCGATTCGGATTTCTGAAAATAGGTACATCAACATCACACACAGGTCACCATTAGGAATTCCGAATGGGACGGAAAACTACTATTTGTATGTGGTAGGTCCATAGATTTGTAACAAACGAAGATACAACGAAATACATACACGATAAGCCCACATCTGAAATGCAAGCATAAAACCCTGTTGCGTAGATGAAGTAACTATTATTAACGATCTGAATGCTAATACGAGCACGCGTATCGATGTAATAAGTACAAAATCGATAAAATGTATGTAGCTAAACTTTAGTAGAAAACCTCACTAACGTGATAATTCAAAATCTTGCTACCGGCAAGTTTTCTGACAGCCTAAAAATAGCAAGAGTGACACCTATTTTTAATACTGGTAGTAAAACGAACCCGGAAGAATATCGACCGATATTAGTGCTTCCTGTGATATCCAAGTTCAATGAAAAAGTACTGTATAGACAGACGCCTCGATGAACACCTCACTAATACAAACTTTTTAACATCTCAACAGTACGGCATTAAAAACAAATCAAACACTTTATCTGCAGCCATGGATCTAATTACAAAAATAAAAGTAAATATTGACGATATAAACTTTAACCTTCATAGATTTGAAGAAAGCGTTTGATACAGTTAGCCACGCTATGCTTTTAGATAAACTTTGGAACTTGGGTACCACAAGTACCGCGCCCAAGATATTTAAATCTTACATTACTAATAGATACCAACTAGTTAGGATAGGGGAAAACAGCAGTAACCCGACGTTGGTATCATGTGGAATTCCTCAGGGATCGATTTTAGGGCCGTTACTTTTTTCTATATATTATTAAGTAGGTAATCAATGTTACAACTATTGAACTATCAGTGCCACTCCTCCCGCTCCCGCCGATTTTAGTTTTTATTCTGTGACATAATTTTTAGTGAGATTTTGTGCTAAGCATGCGGCAGACGATTACTTTTAATTGGTTTCAGCATGCCTTGAATGAAATTCTGATATTTTAAAAAGTTGTACCGTACTATGAAATATATTGATAAGACCTGTTACCATAATGTGTTACATTTTTGTAGTATTTTGCGAGCCATAAATGAGTCAGCTGTGCACCACATCACTTTTCATTACTGGCAACAGGTGTCCAGGGTAATTTCAATCGCTGGCTTTAGTCCGCTTCATGTCCATAAATGCATTAGTTATAAATAAGGGTCAATCAACTTTCTAGTGTTGTTATTTTGTCCTCGTAATTTAGGAGACGATCAGTGATACTGCTTGTGACACTTGCTTCTAAAAATGTTTGCAATGTATACTATTTATTTAAAAGCATGCTTAGGAGATGAGCCATGAAGGAATTGTACCTGTGGCGTACTATGTAAGTTACTATATAAATAATGTACTTAAAATATTGACTCAGTAATAAAACAATATTCAACCAAATTACACGTTTCATTTAAGTACCGCGTCCGTCAGTACGTACCCCATAAAATCATAATTTAAAGAAGTGACCCGGGAGACATTACCATGGCAACCAGCTACACTAAAAAGCTAATTGACCCTTATAATTACATTTTGATAGGTACGTTTAGATTGAGTGTGACAGCCTGAAGGCATAATTTTTATGTTCTTGCTTTTTGTTCAGTTGTAACTTTATTATTATTACTGCCATTATAACTTACAAAATTATGGAAAAAAGAAAAAATTGTTTTCATGTTTTTACACAGCTTACAATGGATGTGTGTACATACATGCACCGAACACTTGCCCGGCGACGAAGCCATACAACACCGCCAAAAAACGGACTGTTGTCCAGTGTAAACAACGTCTACAAGCAGCCTTATTGCAACTTTTTGTTGCCATAGTGGAAATGCTATTTTTCAAATGTCATTATTACATTAGATCAGGCCTTTTCAACCTTTTGGTTTTAACGGCACACTTTTCGTTCATCAAAATTTCACGGCACACCAGTAAAAAATAGCTACGCGCGTAGAGGGTTCCGTACAGTACACTTATAATACAATGTATAGCACAACGGACAGCGGACACTTATTAATAGGGTCTCGTTGACACCTTTAGGTATGAAACCCCAACAGCAAGCTATTCATGGTTTCAATGCAGCATACACTTCACAAGACTTCTGCATTAGACTATAATTTTCTTGGTCTTTCTCTCTTTTTATTTGTTTGGAATCTAAGTTTCAAATTATTAATGCAAAAATGGCAACAAGTCCCTTATTTCAGTTGTATGACTATTTTTCAAAAAGGGGTCATCCATTAACAACGTCACACATTTAGAGATGCGGGGGGGCGGGTTAGGCGGTTTACGACACGACTCAGGAAGAAAGTAATTGCAAATTTTATAGCAATACGCGTGACAAGGTGGGGGGAGCTAACAATAGTCAAAATTGGTGTGGCATACTTCATGGATGGTCCCAAAGTTGTCAATTTTAAATTTTTCAGTTGTTCACTTATTAACTAAAATATATATTTCCTGATGCTATCTCAATATAAAAAATAAGTAATATTGTGTTTAAACAACAATTTATACAAAACATGTGGTAAAGATTTTAAAGTCAGATAATCTTTGTTGTTGGATCCAACAAAGAAAGTTTCGATGTAGTTACAAAATTAAGATTTTTTGCTCACAAGATTTTGTGACGTTTTCCTGACTTCAAGAAATTTTGAATGTTTTATGTAGTTTATGTTTTATGATCTCATCCTTCGTATTATCATCCTAACACCCAAGTCAAATTTTTGATTTATGAACATCAAACTAAATCTCATTTATGATAGTTTGATTTAAAATTAAAATAAGTCCTTTATAAATGACTCTGGGCATTAGGAGTTATAACTTCATGACAAAACTGATTTCTTGTCAATTTCGTGATGGGACAACTGGTTGAAAAATACTCTTATATTAAGTATGCTTAGTACTTGTCATTATTCTCAATGATTAAGGAGATACCTGCAAAGCGACAAGTAGCCATTTACACATTGATGTACAAGTTTTGAGTTAGTTTTCACTTGATGTGATTGCCAACACCACCACGCAAGTGACAAGCTTTAGGTAGATTTATAGTTGGGGGTAGGTATTAGTGAGTAAACAGGGTTGACTTTTAATCACCCCCATTTGCACTTGAACAAATACAATATTTTTACACACCATGTGCAAGTCAGTATTAACTGCGAAGACTGAAAACCCAGCCTTGTATACAAAGAGGAAGAGAGATAAAGAAAGAAAGAGATTTGTGCATTTATACCAAATTAAAAAAAAAAAACAAATTATCCTATCTAGAAAACTCATAATAGCAAAAAGTAAAAAAATATACAATCACAAGCAAGAGCATTCAGCAATAAAAGTGAATGAGCAGTCATGAAGCTAAAGATAACTACCCATGACTACCGCTAAGGCAATTAGAGGGTATGTACATCAATTTGAGCTCCTTAAATACTCATCTCATTCTGCTGCTGACAATTCATGGCATAAATAAAATTATAAACTTCTCAATGAAATTAATAAAAATTACTAATGATGATTTAGACTTAGAATTAAGTATTCTCAAGAACACTAGCATTTTACATCACTGCCATTTTAGATTTAAAAATCTCCTAAAACACAGACACATACAAAATCATAAATTTGTTTTTTCTTACCTCCCCAGGCATCTGATCCTGTTCTTTCATTGATATTGTCATTATTTTATTATAAATGTATTCATTGCCTTTCCTGAAACAAAATATACACATACAATAACTATATTACATTAAATGGCAAGCAAAAAAAAGTATTTGTGTGTAGAACAGGAGATGTTGGATACAATGTTAAAGCAACACAATGGTCACCTTGTTTTGTTCACCAAGTCCTTTACAACTTATTTACTAGTTTTTCGTATTTATAGCTTCAAACCTACATACATATTTACATTACATACCTGCAACTATGTTGGTAGGATAACTGCCGAACAGCACTGCTGGAATGGAAATATGTTTCTACGTTAATAATCAATACGCAGTATCTACACGCTGTGTATACCTTTGAGTGTTATCATACAAATTTATACAAATATTTAGATTACAATTCAACTAAAATAAAGAACAAAATATGATAAACGCAAACAGGATAACAACAAAAATAATTCGTCCGGTAAATTTATATGACATTACTAGTTTCGTAGACTTCGGAGCACTTTTAAGAACTTATGTAATAATTCATACACACTATCCTATTGTTAGTTCGTAAAACAAACCAATAAAAAATACTGCAGATACGATTGCAAGAAATAATCGGCCTGCAAGAAACTATTCAAAGAAAAATAATAAATCGTAAGTATGGATCAGCCGGCGCGACAAAATGGCGTCATACCTTAGCTAAACAAGGAACGGAAAAAAAAACAATTGTGCGTACAACTTCAAACACTCACTATTGAGACGAAAATATATAACTGCTAAACTATCTTACCTTCGACATAAATTCAAATTACAAAATATTAATCAATTCACAAAGTAAAATTCCGCACTACCGACACTTTTTTGACGTTGAATAGGAAAATTTTGTATAGAATTATATATAGTATATACCACAACATAAGTGCTACAAGAACCATACTCGACTAGGTCCGAATTGTAGTGTTCATAAACAGTGTTCATTTATTTTGTCTTGCTTGAGTTTATCATGCATTATTGCTTTCGTTTGCTTTTGTCGACAAAGATAAAAGTTTGAAGGTCTAGGGCTTAATACGGACCGTGATAAAATCGTCAAAATAATTGAAAGTTCGAGTAGAATTAAGTAGATAGACAATAATTTGTCTGTTATTGATTTGTTACATTTTCGCAATAGCATAAACAGAAATAAATATACTTGGTAATTTTCTCCATCTGTAGATAGGTACATAGATATACTCTCGTTCATCTACATCCTACTAACATTTTAATTGTGAAAGCTTGTGAAGATTTTGCACATCTGTATTCGGATGTTTAGATGTTCGAATGTTTGTTACTCAATCACGTCTAAACCGCTAAACCGATTTAGATGAAATTCGGTATACTGATAATTTGAGTCCCCGGGAAAGATAGGATAGTATTAATCCCGAAAAATTACATAATCCCGCGGGATAGTGATGAACAAAAAGTACGCGGACTAAGTCGCGGGCAACGGCTAGTACAACTATAAATATTATCCAATATTCAGTCTGTTTGTTAAGATTTCGTTTATCGCATGCTCGCAGGAACTATAATTTTTGTGAATAAAAACTAAGTACCTTATGTTTTGCCCACGGTCCCAAACTACGGTACTAAACTATAACTTCAATATCACCTATCTCCCTACCAAATTACAAAGGGACGGTACGATATGAACTTCGAGTTTCGAGTTCCGTGGTAGCCCAGCAAGGCTACCACGAAATTTGAATATCGAAGTTCGTATCGTGCGATCCCTCTGACACTTATACTATTTAATACGAGAGCGAGAGGGATCGCACGACACGAACTTCGAATTTCGTGTTTCGGAGTAGCCCTTCTGAAGGGCTTATCCGAAACACCAAATTCGAAGTTCGTGTCGTGCGATCCCTCTCGCTCTCGTATTAAATAGTATAAGTGTCAGAGGGACCGCACGACACGAACAAGTTCCTCTTCTGTTATTTTGTCCTTTTCTTTAATAATTTACCGAAGTGCGAATGTGGCGAATTTGAATAGCCTAGCTTTACATTTTTTGTCGTGTCACATTTGATTTACATTGCTCCTTGTCTTGTTGAATTGATTTTTAAGGTTATCTATCAAAATAAGATCTGTGTTAATTTCTAATATGAACTCGATAAAATTTTTCAGAAAAAAACATCTTAAAAAATTTAAAGCAGCCCTTCGGACGGTACGATACGAACATCGATTTGCGAGTTTCGTAGTAGCCATACATTACTTTACTCTTTGGTAGTACCCAGAAGGCTACTCCGAAACACAAAATTCGAAGTTCGTATCGTACCATCTCTCTCACTCTCGTATTAAATAACATAAGCATAAGCGGGACGGTACGATACGAACTTCGATTTTCGAATTTCGTGGTAGCCTTGCTGCAGCTGCAGTGCTTTGCTTGCTTCCGTTCCACAATCGTCTCAATGGGGCAGCCCCTTTTTATTATACCGTAAGGTCTATCCTCGGTCTATGAGCATTTTATGAGTGAAGTTTGTCATCATTTGTCATTTTGATCCTTATTTTGAAAAACTCTTGAGTGCTTTGGAACTTAGGTCAATGTTTGGAACGATACTTACTGAACGTTGCATTGAGCTACAATTCATCTGTTTGTCTTGAAAATGAACCCAAAAAATCCTGAAGCAAGGAATCGGGAAGATAATCCCTTTGAAGGAATGGTCATATCTAGTTCTAATGTTCTTGATTCATTAGATTGTAGAAGCCAATGTCCTGTTTGTGGCAAATCTCGCATGTACTTTTGCTACAGTTGTTTTGTTTTGGTGTCACAACTTAAAGGCAAAGTGCCATTTTGCAACGTAAGTACATCAAAATTCAAATACATCTGAAGTTTATACATTCATAACATGACCGTAAAAAAATTACGTTATTCATTCCACATTCTCATTAGCTGCAACTGCTCACTGAAAACAGTTATTTTTATGATTGATATTGAAAATCATATTTCCATACACTATGATTTTTTTAAATCAGTGATCAAGAGTTTGAGTAACGATAGGTTTCTGTTGAATTGAAAATGTTGGTAAAATCAGATAAGTAATTATGGAAACAACTATTTTATAATACTCTTTTTTTTGCAGTTACCAATTAAAGTTGATATAATTAAACATAAGAGAGAGATAGATGGTAAAAGTACATCAGCTCATGCAGCAGTCCTTGCTCCTGATGATGTTAACATTTATACTTACCCTGAGGTACCAGAGTATGTAAATGATGGAAGAACTGTGTTACTGTACCCTGGGAGTGATGCCAAATCTGTACAAGAACTCTTCATGGATACACAGAATTCTCTCACATACTCAGAATACCTTTTATCTCAACTACCTCAAGGATATAATGTGGGAACATTAAGGACTAAACAATTTCAAAGTACTGAAAGTACTAAGACGATATTCCATGTGGAAAAGCTACCCATTGACAGAGTACTGCTTATAGACAGCACTTGGAATCAAAGTCGTGGTATATATGCAGATGAAAGATTGCAAAGGATACCTAAAATTGTTGTCCAGAATCGAGCTTCACAGTTCTGGCGCCACCAACGAGGTAGCCCTCGGTGGTACTTGTCCACAATAGAAGCCCTTCATCAAGTATTGCTGGAGCTCCATGTGTGTGCTTGGGGATGCAGCCCACATTACAAATGTTCACTTTCTATAGATTTTCCAATACATAGTACAGTAGATGATCATAAGCAATGCAAACCTTATGAAGGAGAATATGATAACTTATTATATTTCTTCAAGTACATGTATGAAAAGTTACATACTTTGTATAAACATGAAGATTTACTAGCTTATAAAAGACCAATGACATAAAATGATACAAGGTTTTAATTTCAATTTTGTTTTATTTACTACTGCAATATCCTGAGATAAGAAGAGGTGACAGATAGATAGTGTTCCTTTCTATTTGAGAAGGAAATTTAAGAACTGGTTTAGCTCTTAAAAAAGATTTACTTTTTTACATTAAACTAGCCTTTGCCCTCAACTTTGTTTGCCTAGATAGTAAAATTAGTGATTCTAAGTATCTAGTAAGTAGAGCAGCTGATACGGTTAGATTAATGAATTATCCTAAGCCATACCTATAAGAAACTGACAAAGTGCGTGTTCGGCCGGCCATCAAGTCTATCTATATCAATAGCATTCAAAAACCTGTTTCCACTCGTCCTGAATCTTGCCACAAGCTGTAGGTCGAGATGATTTCTCGCGAATCATGATTTAATTAAGGACTTGTTTTCCGCATTTGCATCAAAATATTCTTCAATTATCGTAATTGCTAACGAATAATCGGGAATCAGCTTTGGTAATAATCAAGGCTCGTAAAATGGGAGTGAAATCGATTGATATCTATTTATGACGATCCTATGAGAAATATAACAACCCTACACTTCAATGAACTTTGCTCGCATTTGACGAACCCTGGTAAATCGGCAATGAACTGCTGGTGTTGTGACCGGTACCCCCTTAGACGCTCTATAGGTATCTCCGTGTTTGATACTGTTAGATAGGTTTTCCAAAACCATTGGTTTGCTAAGAAAATTTTTCGAATTACAAGTTGCATTTGCAAAATATTAAGCTTTAAAATGCTAGTATTCAATAGAGTTGAGTATCCCCCTCCCCCCTCTATCTACAAGCTAACCGTGGAGATGTTTTTTTTTTCTCGTCTAAACCCACAGTATGGTTGAATAGGTCTTTTATTTAACTGAAGGTGAAAATCCGTCGCTTAGTTTAAATGATCATGTAAGTGTATGACAGCGGATAGTTTATTTAAATTATATAAAGATTTCTCACATATTTTTACGGAACTACACTGCACGTGGCCCCGACACGCACTTGCCCGTTTTTTTTTACGAACTGGTATGGGTTATATAGATGTGCCTACCTAATAAGTGCGGTGAAAGGTAGGCACAGTAAGGTGGCATATTTAATTGAGAGTTAGCTAAATTTTACCAAAATGGGTTAAGCCTAGCCGTTCATGACGTATTTTCTAACTGTATTCATGAATGCTTAGTTAAAAGGTTATGTCCCCGGTGCACGTTTGCAGTTCACTCAAATAGCATGGCTGACCGCGTGCCGCTTCCATGCATGGCCCATGCGGACGTTAGTAAGTGAAGCTCTTGGTGAAGAATTTCAGATAGCTGTAGCCGACGTCATAGTGGGCCATGCAACTACTCAAAATGGACGATGTTAACAGTTGCACAAAATAAAAATTGATCGTGAAATCGCCTAACTCTTTGAACACTATCGTGCACTGAGAAGTTATGTTGATGAAGTTATCAAGCTGCTAGGAGGCTATTGGCGCTATTGCCGTCGAGATGGTAAGAGTTAATGGGAAGCTTTAGTAGATCTTTAACGTTCAAAAAGTTTAAAACCATCAGTTTATAGTCGGTTAAAAATATTTATTTATTTTAACACATTAAACTATACATAAAGTTTGCAGCGAAATTACTTAAAAACTAAGCATTACAAGGGTTTATATTCTTTTTTACCCTTAACCAGAGACTTTTAAGATACAACTGTTCTTACTGGTGTAACCCTGATGAATATCATCATTGAAAAATATAAACTTAATTGTAGTAAGATTATGGGTTACGCTATGGGCCTGGTTAAGGGTAATTTAATAACATTTAGTGACACATATACGGATATATCGTATAGTTGGTGATCGAACTGATCGAAGAAAGGAAACTTTCGCAGGACTATCTACCACCATGAGATATTGTCATGACTTGTTTTTTTTATTCATCTGTAACCTGTTAGGGCCCATCCATTTATGTTTGAGAGCTACTGTGTGCACAATCAATATTGTCGTGTAGGAATTAGCCACAGTTCGTAGTAGTGACACATGATTTACTCATTCTTCTCGTAATTAGGCACGTGATGTGTGCAGAGACCCTTTTTCTCGTGAGATTGGACAAGATTTGGCACGAGGTCGACGCTCTCCCCCGCTAAACACCTCACGTAATTAATGGGTATGCCTTTACAGATGTAGTGAATTATGATTTAAACTCGGAAACCAGAAGTACTCATAAAGTCTCAATTAATTATCGCATTACATTATTAACGTGTTTAATATAACTATATTAAGTTCTATTAGTCAATGTCATAATATACTTAAGTCAAAGTGATAATTATTATTTATACTATAATATATAATTACAACAATAGTTTAATACGGTAATTCATTCCACACGTGTGTACACTGAGTCTAGTCGTACTTCCTACTTTTCCCGGTGACAACATTCACTACATCGTACAGGTAGATGGCATCTGGTGGAAGAAATTCCTTTCGTTAGGAAGTAAATACCTGTACTTAACTTGTCAACACATTCTACCAATGCCAATGATTTGGTTACACACTAAATATATGTTAACTACACATAGGAAAAATACGAACAGTAAGAAATAGAACAAACATTTGAGGTTACATTTGACAACGATACCTACGTACCTACTTAGAACGTATTTCCGTAGTATGTCGAATTTATTTAGGTCATTGTCATTAATTATCGTCGCATCGTGAACTACAATGTTATTTTATAAGTTATTAGTATATTATATACATCAACCAACACTTAAATTACTTAGAATACCGATTTTAATTAAAAATAGACTTTGACGTTGCAGACCTTTGAGAAAGCAAACAAATTACTTGGTCTACTGTCCCAATAGTCACCGTACTATTAATGGTAGATAATTAAATAAAAGATTGAACTGTGGTTATTTAACCAAATATCTATTACAACATATTAATATATCAAATTGATATACAAAGACTGGCGTGAACTGAAGAGTCGGCGGTATTAGGTATATTTTTTTAGGGCTATTGCCAATATGGTGCTTGGGCAGCTTTAAGCCGTTCTGTCGGAAATTTATTCTAAATAATTAAGTTGGTTTTGAAATAACGTCTCCCTTCCTTCGATCTTTCTCCAATGCAATTAATAATTTCCTGTTGCGGCGTAGGCAGATATTCCGTCACCATTCGATTAATAAAACCTCGTGATTTCTGCAGCGATGTTACCATAAATACCTATGTAATTATCATCTCATTACACAAAATTTTATACAGGATAGCAATAAAGTCTCTAAATCCTACACACCTAGCGGGATGAATGTTACTAACATTCGCTCATAGGGCTCGTCCCACTTAACAATGGCAGAAGTTGGCATCCTTTGACGGTACATCATTCATTATAAAGTTAGTATGATTTAAGATGATGAACACTAGATATTTTATTAATTACATTAAACACAATAGTTGTATACGTACAGGTTAGACAACAGTTTCTGCAAAATCAAATAAAGAATGTTTTATTTTTATTGTGATTGATTGGAATACGTTTGAGTAACCAATTTAAGGGTCAGTTGCGATTTACAATCGAAAGATAAGAAATCTGATGTTATAAAAGGTCATTAAATAATCAATGTCAGACCTTAGGTTTATGTAAGAATGATGACCAGGATCTTTACATTGCCTTCCACGTCAGCTAAAATAACGTCTGCCATAATCCATTCAATAACATGCAAATAATAAGTACACCCCTTGTATCTGCAGCTAGGATGACTGGTGCGAATTCGAATTTGTGCTTAATACTTGTGGATTTTTGTGCCGGCCTTAGCTCTTGATCAGGATAGAATGACTCCTTCTGAACGAGGTTATCTTTCGGCTTTGGCAGACGGTTTCAAATGTGTCTAGACAAAGACAAACGCTTCCAAAGAGTGTTTCTTTTTCTGTCAACTATAAAAGTCTAAGATGATATTTGAAACAGGCACGAGACAGGAGATCACTACACGCGACATATATGTACACGATATGCAACAATATGATGGTCATTTGAAGCACGCAGACTGAACAGCAACTGCGAGAGGGTGACAGCAACAGGAGCCGCGAGATTGCTTCCAAATCAGTGGTGTCGCGTTTTATATGATAGATATTAAGTCTACTGGTAGAAAGACAATTTTTGCATTGATTAAAAGCAATTAAAGTGCCAAAATTAATTTCGGTACTGTAAAAACGTCCCTTGTACATTTTAATGCGTATGTTTTCACTTAAGTATTTAGATATCTTCAAAAAACATCATTTCCTATTTCAAACTGGCATACGTTACGTATACCCGTATGATGACTTTTACCGAAATAATAGCTCAAAAAAGAAAAAAACTGTTTGGTAACCCAGTGGGCATTATTTTTGAGGTCATGGGGACTGGTAACGCAGTGATAAAGTCGAGTATCAAATGAGAGTTTTTTGCAATAAAGAAAACCACGATGGTTAAGAAATTCATAATCCATAATAAATAATAGCTTGTAAAAAATTAAGGGCCGATTGCAGAAGCGGCGCTAGGCGTAAGTGACAGGTGGTAAGGTTGCTTAATAACACCATTTTTGAGTTTAAATATACTTAACTCGTGTTGTCGTTGTGACACGACGGGCGACACTATCGCGGTCTCCTGACTCGTTTCCTGTGTCTCCAATTCGATCCTAAGCTAGATTTTTTTTTTAGATTTATCTCATTTCCACATAATATTCTATTCTCTTAAAATTCTCGTTACTATAAAATTAATCTAGTTCACACATCTGACACATCACCCATATCAAAGAAAATGAATGTGATCTATCGGAACTATTAAAAAATAAGCAAGTGTTATTACGGCTTTTTAAGTACCTACATATAAACTGCTCTACAAAGTAAAAACAAAAGACGGCAGTTTGATCTATCTACCACGTCGGCTCCCGAGAGTACGCTTTACGGAAATAAACATCCTTACAGTAGTTTTACATTGTATACAAAAGAATATAAAGTCCTTTGTATATATCTCAACACTCGTAATAAGAATGTATTTAATATATTCCGTAATGTATTTAATATATTCCGTAATGTATTTAATTTCTACTTCTACCCCTAGAGCCCCCCCCCCCCCTCGCTTATAGTCTAGAAAACTGATTGTAGGTTGGATTAGCTAGATTGTAGAAAATAAAACAAAAATGTTACCTGCCTATTTAAGGAGATCTGAAATTACCATTCTTTTTCCGATATTTGATCTAGCCCGTTAGAGACCAGTATGTTTTTAATTATGGGATATAAATAAAATAGTTAAATATAAACTTAAAAGTTCTATTTATAAAAATGTGGTAAAATCGATAATCAACCATTCATATACAAACATCTGCTAGTTTTGATAAATAATCTATGTATGTAAACTCTTTATCGTACAAAAGAAAGAAAAAACAAAACACAATTGTCAAACTTTGAGATACTTGTACAAAGGCGGACTTATTCTTTAATAATAATAATATTATTTAGCCTCATTACTACAAATGTTAAGCCGTCTGTATTAACAGACAGGTGTCAAATGTGTGAATGTACATTAATTCTACAATAGTTAGAACTTCTAACTTGGAAAGATACTATAACTCAGTCAACTTTGCAGTATTTATTGGTTGTTAAAAGTTTTAATATTCCAGTCACAACAGTTGGAGATTACTACGCTTTTTAGAACATACTGCATTTCGTTGGGTGTACTTGTTTATTTGTGGTCTCAGATTAATGGCGCCGACGCGATCGACGCGCTCGTCAAGTGGGGCGCGCCCCGGTTGTTGAGCCTTATAGCTTGCGTAGGTCCAACACAAACACACTGCCGTCACTAGCGCTCGCGCCTACTTTCGTGCCGCGCGAATTCCAGCAAACTTCAAATATACCACCCGTGCCTTTGTAAGAGTGAACCAGGCCTCCTGTTTGCGTGGACCAAATGTGCACACATTTATCGAATGAGCCGCTAGCCAAGAACTTGCCGTCGGGCGAAAACGCCACACTGTAAACTGGCTCTGTGTGCTTTGTCAAGGTGTGTATACACACACCTCTCTCCACGTCCCATAAGCGTACAGTAGAATCGAAAGAAGCACTTGCCAATATCAGATTCATATTTGGATTCTGTGTTCCTGGTCCAGTGGGGGACCATTTTATGGTGTAGATTTCTTTTGAATGAGCTTGCAGATCGTGAACACAAGTATCTTGTTTCATAGACCAAATCTTCAGGGTCATGTCGTCCGAACATGAAGCTAACAACTGCCCTTGAGGATCCCATTTGATGGCATTGACTTCATTCTAGAAATTAAATAAAAATCTTTGTTAGAATTGGCTGCATTATATTACTTTTGTTAGTAACAAGAATGACAAAGTGAAGAAGTCATTAGTGCATGTTCTCTAATCTGTGTAAAGCACTAGACGTTCAATCCCTACTAATATTATAAATGCGAAAGTTACTTTGTCTGTCTGTCTGTCTGACTGACTGTTACGCTTTCACGTCGAAACCACTGAACCGATTTCCGATTTTGATAAAATTCGGTATATAGGTAGTTTGAACCCCAAGGATCAACATAAGCACTTTTTTTATTCCGGCAGAGGTCGCCACCGCGCGATAACCTAGATCCGCGCAGACGAAGTTGCGGGCATAAGCTAGTCTCAAATAAAAAACAAACAATGAAATAATTACAAATTCAAAAATAAATGACAGCATTTTATTTTTATGATTTTGCTTATTCTTGACTATTTATTTTTCAAAATGCTGATAGGGATCTTGTATTAAAAATATATCTTCTTTCTTAATACATATATGTAATCCGTACTTTAATATTATAAATGCAAAAGTAACTCTGTCTGTCTGTCTGTTACGCTTTCACTTCTAAACCACTAAACCGATTTTGATGAAATTTGGTATATAGTTTGAACTCCAAAAATTAACATAGGATACCATTTATTCAGGTAGAGGGCGCCACCGCGCGATAACCTAGATCCGCGAAGACAAAGCTAGTGTAACATAATTCTCAAGTCACAATGTTTGTAACCAAACTCCTCCGAAACCCCTTGATCGATTTTTGTGTAAGCTATTTTTCACACCCCTAAATGTTAAGATGTCAGCTACCTCCACGCCAAATTTCATCAAAATCTGTTCAGCCGTTCTTGAGTTATAAATGTGTAGCTAACCCGACTGGCTGGAAAACGTATTTAGCATTATTTTAAAACTGTTTTATAATTCGCATAATTAACATTAAATATCGAATTTTGCGAATTAAAAAATTTGCATTTTTTTTACCTGACTTGGTTTTATTTATGTAAAACTAGAAGCTACTCGGGACTCCGGCCGCGTAGAATTTGTTTATCGCTATCCCGCGGGAACTTTCGCATTTATATTATAATATTAAGTGGCATAAAAAAGCTCTTTAGGATGGCCCTTTAGGATAGCTACATATGTACAGTAGTGATCACTTATCATGAGGCTACCTGCTTGCGTTTAATTCCTTTGCCTTAAAAAGAACCACTTACAGTATGTCCTTGGAAGCTCTTGATGGGTTTATCAACATGGAGCCTGCACACATGGATGCACTGATCTGTAGAGCATGATGCAAACGAAGTATTTGTTTGCCAATCAACATCAAGGGCAGGAGCAGAGTGGAAGGAGAATTGCTGAGTGCATTGTCCTGATGCCGCATCCCATATAATAGTGGTTTTGTCTACCTGGAATGTACCAATAAAAATATTAATAAAGTAACCTGAAGATTTAATTTATGATATTATTTTATCTTTAGTAACTTACCCCAGCACTAAGGATGTAGTTTCCGCGTTTATTCCACTTCAACGCAAAAATAGGGCCCTTATGCTGCCCTAATGTAGATGCCAAAGTGCCATCTGTTGTCCAAATGCGAGCATAGCCATCATACGATCCCGTGGCTAGCAGGTTTCCATCACACTAGAACATTAAAATTAAATTTTTAATACCTGTTACATCTACGTCTACTACAATTACGCCCATAAATTAAAAAACCTAAATAGTAGCAAAAAATTGAAATTGAAATGACAATTTTACAAGCTTTTATTAAACTTGCCCTGTTCGTTTATTTAGGTCAAATCTTGCACTTTCAGAAGTCCGATCGACTTGAACTTTGGTAAACTCACGTAAATCTGGTTACAATATAATAATTTGATAGTGACATCCTGGTAGTTCTGCCAGGATAGTTTCCAGAGAACTCTTCAAATTTGGTATTCAAATGTAGTTTGGGTGACAAAAAAACTACAGTCAACAAAAAGTACAGTCAGCAAAAAATATCTTGTATTAAAAATGAGATTATTACCAAAAACTTATTTAATAGCTATTGCAGGCTCTTTAAAACCCAGAATATGTTCTAAACACACGTTCTCGACTTCAGAAAAAAAGGTTAAAACACGTGAACAAGCCAAACGAGAAAATATTTGGCTAGTTACATCTGTATAAAGGCTAAAGGTAACCTGGCCACCCTAAACAGGTCGTCATCACAAAATTACCAGTGAATCTCATCTATACATATAATATAGCTGAAGAGGGTCGAAACTCTGTAGGTACATGAAAGATATCCGAAAAAGAGTTGGCTAGGGATACTTAGAATCGATAACAGAACATGTTCCAATAGTTTATGGATTTTTTTTGTTTATCTGTTTCGTTATTTATTTAGCCGCGCATCACTTGAGAATGGCTGAACGGATGTTGATGCACACTTTACTAATCTGTCAAGAAAATCCCCAGCCAGGTTATAGGCTATAAAATCCTACGGAAATAGGCAATGCGGGATATTAACTTCATTCATATAGAGTATTGAGTAAATATAAAAATCTACGCAGACGAAGTAGCGGGTTAAAGCTAGTCATAAAAAAAAAATCAAACTTGACATTACTAATGGAAGAATTTGTGTTAACAATTGTATGAACTAAGACCTTAAAATGCCAACCACATGTTTAGTTGTAAGTTGTTACATACATTCCAGTCCAGAGAGGTGACATCTTTGTTGCTTGGCACTTCTGCTCCACCTTTTTGGATACAATGTCTGAGTACTAACTGATTTGGAGTAGTAGCAGGATTATCTGACATATCCCAAATCCTGAAATTATATAAAAGTATGTAAAATAATCTGAATTAATCTCTCAAAGCTTTATCCAACATTATTTTAATTAAAAAACCGATTTTACTATGACACATCTTTCTTGTCTGTGTTAGTAGGTAACAGTAGAACTGTAATGTTGCTGTGCCTCATTTCATAAAACCACACTGTGTTTTAAGGACCCCAATTACATAATAGTTGCATAATAGTTATGCGTCTGTTTAACTATGATATTATGGTTTGTACATTTACAGTAACTGTCTAATATTTACTTTTGACAGTTAAATAAAAGTTAATAAACAAACCTTGCTGTGCTGTCTCCAGAACCACTAGCCAGTAGATCTGTACTTGGATTCCATGCACATATGAATACTTCAGACTCATGACCTCTTAGTACCGTGGCTTTGCTAGCCGGTATTTCTATGGACTGGTCAACTTCCATATTCTCGGAGGCACTAGGTGTTGCTGCGCCCCCGGGTGCTGTTGGTGCACTGCATGTGGTACCCTGTCCATAATACAGTAGTTATTAGTGTTGCAACAATTAAAGATACATTGGCAATTTAGTTCAATTTCAAGGCTTACCTGTAGTTTTTTATATTATGATGTGTATATTTTATTTTCTGTTTATAATGATTAGATTATATTCAGAATTTATGTCTTAATTTACTTATAATAATGTCAATTTATATTGTAATGCTGAACTACAGAGCGAACCTTACTCTGGTTAAACCATTTAAAATAATGGTTCACATGGACATTGTTACTTACTTCTACACCATTTTGTTCACTCCCAGAGCCCTGTTCTGCTCTGATAGCTTGTTTTTGAGCATTGTGCGCATTTTGGCGAGCAGCAACTATGTCAGGCGTGACGGCGTCAATTAAACTAAGACTTTCGGTGAGTCGTATTTCTGGACCTACAATATGACACTCAAGTTTACAAAGCTCTTAGAAGAAATGCATGCAGGTAATAATGCAATGTAGTGCTCTAGTGGTCTAGCTCTATGCACTTAGGCCTCTTGTAGGCATCCATTGTTTTCACCGGACAACGGACCGTTTTTTGCGGTGTTGTATGGCTTCATCGCCGGACAAGTGATTCTGTAAGCACAAAACCGCAACTCCGGCAAATAAAACAGTCCAGTAAAAACAACCGATGTCTACAAGCAGCCTTAAGCTTAAACCCTTTATAGAGTTACCCCTTATTCATAAAACTTAACAAGCCTATGTTAACTAACAAATGCTTTGTCCCTTTCTAACAAATACAAATGTCGAAGTGACAGATAAGGACAAACGAATTTTAGCGGCATTTTAACTAAAATAGGTTTGATTGTCGTTTATGAATAAGGGGGTAAGACTTTTTCACTTCACTTTTTTTCACAATCTATCCAATAAGTTTTCAAAGCTTTGAATAGATTATAAAAGTATGTTTATTTATGAATTAAATACGGGTTTTGTTCCGCGTACCTTCTAGAGCAGCTCGATATTTCGGCACAGTCGCATGCGTCATGATCACGAGACGAAAATTGCGGGTATGCTGGTATAACTGTCAGTCAGAAAAATAAATCGGACATAACCAGTCTACCCCCTTCCTAACAAGTTGCCCACTACTACTTGAACTCATTTTTACGGCTAAATACACTCACAGTATCACCCACTTTTTTCGTATTACCACAAACACAATAAGGTTTAACTATATTTATTAGCAGTGGTGACCACATACTTGAAAACTTAAAACCGTCTTCTCTATTAAAGTTTATATTAGGGTATTTCGTAATTTCGATAGCTTCCCTAACTAATTGTGGTATGTAATGGCGTTCAGTAGATAAGACTTGTGGTTTGTGGAGCTCCATCCAGTGATTAGACCCAGATTCCAAAATGTGTTGGGCAATGGCAGACTTACAGCTTTGGTTGTTTTTTATAGTGTTGATATGCTCATTTACCCGACATGATACGGTTTGTTTAGTTTGTACTATATACCTATGATTTCCCAAAACCACAATCAATTTTGTAAACACCCGGATGGTCTAAAGGAAATGTATCCTTAGGTGATCTCATGCTTTGCGATATTTTCTTAAAAGGAGTAAAAATGGTTTTTATTGAATATTTGTTTAACAATCTTCCAATTCTATCAGTTACTCTTTCAAGATAGGGCATATGTGCTGGTTGTCGAGCAACCAATTGCAAACAATCCCCCTTGACCTTCTCTCCTTTGCGTTTAACCTTATAGCTATTACTATTTTACGTCTGTGTTAACTCCTGCCGCAAGTTTTCTTCATCACAAAGGTCATACACTCGTCTTGCAAGAGAAGTAGCAACTGAATTTAACTGCCATAGGTGGTGATGAGCAGACGCATGTAGATACCGATCTGTGCGAGTTGGTTTTTGGTAAACCATAAGGCTATGAGTGTCGTAACTATGTATCATCACTTTCACGTCAAGGATTGCTAGGGTTCTGCTCTGTTCCAATTCACATGTAAACCGCATTCATGCTCTAAAATCAAGGTATGCGGAACAAAACCAGAATTTAATTCATAAAATGAGTAATGACCAGGATGGTCTAAAATATTGTGTAGTATGTTTACACTATTAATTTTAAGTCTAACCCCCTTATTCATAAAACTTAACAAGCCTATGTTAACTAACAAATGCTTTGTCCCTTTCTAACAAATACAAATGTCGAAGTGACAGATAAGGACAAACAAATTTTAGCGGCATTTTAACTAAAATAGGTTTGATTGTCGTTTATGAATAAGGGGGTTATGGATTACAATCATTATTATTCATTAAGGACATCTTATGGTTGCAAGAGTGACTGGCCCTATAAAGCATTTAACACATATCATATGTAAATTTTTACTACTTCATTGGGTGTGGTATAGAAAGAAATTATAATGATGGGTATCAGAAATCAGATATTTGCCTACAGTTGCAAAATCTCATTTTTTAAAAAGATTAAGATTACAATAAAATTGGTACCCAATCTAAACACTAATTAACTAATATCTCATCTCCCAGCACTTACTCACAACTACTAAGTTGGCTCATGACCATTGGCTGCTGCAATGTGGTCCAAACATGGAGGTTATTTGAGCAATTATTCATAGATTTAATTATGCTCCTGGAGATATTAGTTATCAGTGAGTCACAAGAGTATTAAACATACTAGACAGGGCCATTGGGCCAGCAGGCAGCAAGGTACGCCAAGCCATCTAACACCGGTTTGTTTTTACTACTTTATCATCATTTAATGAGGTGGAAAGCTAACTAGCTCGGGCCCCAAATCTTTATAACTATACACCTCAAATAATAGACACAAATATTTCCTAGTGTATATTTATTTTAATTTTAATAATTAATAAAACCATTCTTAAGAGGTAATCATCGCAGGGCACACACCTCTTCTCAGTATGAGAAGACTTTGGCTGTAGTTCCCACGCAGGCCTAATGTGGTTTGACATGTATAAACAGTGAATCTATTTTGTTTTGTTCTATACTGTATATAAGTAGGTCAAACTCAAAAAATGAATGTTGGGTATTTAATACTAAAGGGTGATTCCCCTATAGACGATGAGTAACATTGATATATTTGATATTTAAATAATATCAAGACCAATAAAATAAGAAATTTCGAGGTTCAATTTAAGCTCACACTGTAACTGCATTTCTTAAAAGGTGAACAATACATAATATTATAACTTACTCTTCTTTAAAATGTCTGACATAATATATGTTTTATAATTAGAATCTTTTGTGTTTTTGTTATATACATTTTTTATATACAATTAAGACGAATTTGAACATCTAATTAAGATATATGAACTTACCATCCTCGCAGTAAGTGATTTCTGCCGTGGTGTACTCCAAACCTTTTTGGAGAATGCTCAATAAAGCTGCTGGAGGCACAAGAGCTCCATTGATGTTACTTTGTGATATATGCGACTCAATACCAAAGGTATAAGCAGAGTGGTGGAAACCTGAAAATCGATAGCCGATTGCAAAATTTTAATGAACAAAACAATTCCTTAATGACCTAAGCGTCTCTGCAAATTTTACGAGTTCAATGAACTGTACCTGATTCCTGTAGATAACGATACACGAGAAAGTTTACTTCATCGCTAGAATAACTCATTTTACCGCACTTTCAGTGTCCACAATCAAAAGTCGGTATTGTATAAATACAATTTTAAAAAACCATTACACCATTATCAAGCTAAAAAAACTGACAGAACGAACGCAACGCAAGACGCAAGCCTGTGTAACTGTCAAATAGATCATCAATACAGTCGAAATTGGTCGTCGGTCGAGTACGAAGCTAGATATATGAAAATAAATTATGTCCGTTAGGTCGCTCAACGTACAACGTAAATATTAAATTCAGGTTACGGCTAGCATAATTTTCCTTTATCAATGCGTTAATTTGTCTAGCTGAGTGACATTAACAGTGTATTATTTTTTCATCAATCAAACAAATGTAATAGCTATCTTTGGAAAGGTTTACCATAAACAATTTAACCAATATTTTTGCTTCTGCCACGTTGTTTCTAACCATTGACAAGACCAAGGAGGTTACTGTAAATGGAGATCGAACGCCGAACTTAAATTGAAGACAGCAGACAGAAGGGCTACTACGAAACTCGAATCTCGAAGATCGTGTAGTGGGGTCCCTCTGACACTTATACTATGTACTACAAGAGCGAGAGGGACGGTAAGATACGAACTTCGAGTTTCGAGTTTCATAGTAGCCTTGCAGGCATACTACGAAATTCGGAAATCGAAGTTCATATCGTATTTGATATCGTATCGTCCCGCCGACACTTATATTTTTAACCGACTTCAAAAAAAGGAGGAGGTTATCTATTCGGTTGTATGTTTTTTTTTCTATGTTTGTTACCTCAGAACTCCGCCATTTATGAACCGATTTGAAAATATTTTTTTTTGCGTTCGTCTAGGAATGCTTTCAATTAGGTCCCATAAGCACCAAATCAGGATCTGATGATTGGATCTTAAGGAAATCGAGGGAATTCTTCAAATGTTGTAGGGATACCTATGGTAATTTTGATATATTTATTAGTAACTCGTGCATTTGCTCTTGAAGAACATGATTTCGTGAAGTGGAACTGATGATGAAGACCACAGTTGACCATTGGAGTTACTACTAAATAACAAGTATTTCATGGGTTGAATTCAATTGCTTTAACACGGTTGCTAAGCAATTCGTGCTCCTCATAACGCATATGGTGAAATAGAATGGGTGGTGAAGCACCAGGACTCCTCGATAAAGAAAGTCTCTGCATCGGCAAACGCAATCTTTTGTAATAGGCATGTAATAGTACTAAATAGGACTACAAAAAGCCATGAAAATAATTTTCTACCACTGAAGTCGGTCGGTGCCTCAGCACAAGCCAGCAGGAGTGATTGAAGCCCGGTAGTCCCGTAGTATATATATAAAGTGCGTATGTGAGGTAGATGACTATAGCTGGTCCACTCCTGCTGGCTCGTGCTGAGGCACCGACGCCCTTGCTACGGCTTGGGTCTAATTTTAGCAACGGTAGTTAATAAAACATCCCTTGGCTGTAAATAAATAAAAATAAAAAATCCAAGGTACTTTTGTAGGACAGTTAAAATTTATTAATATTTTGCGGGTAGTTTTTGTTTTGTTTGGAAAAACATATGTGGGTACTTGGAGAGTTACAGTGACAAATTAAAATTTTTGTTAGTCTAACAACTGGTAGCATGGTGTACGGTTGTGTTACTCTGAAGATGAGCTCTGGTTGAGTTCGAAACGCGTCAGTGTGTTGTGGTGGCGTTGTTGATAGATGGGTTTGTGTAATTTGTGTGTGTTCTTACAGTGTGGAGGCGGAGGAACTGCACGAACACGCATATTTTGCATAAACTTAGCTATCGTAAGGTCGCGGGTGGGCAAGGAAATTCTTTTAGTTCATTGGACCTCCGCAAAGTAACGCCTATCAAGCCTACTAGGTCCCTAGTATTGTGGACCCTGACCAATGCCAAAGTCATACGCGTTAAAGGGATATATACAATGTTTGTAAAACTTTGTTTTATTTAATTTAGTCTTCAAAAGCTTAGTGGCTTCCAATGTTTAGAATTACTTATAAACAAACAAATAATATATACAATAATTAACAGAAATAAATAAAATAAAGAACTAAAACTAACTATTTACTCAAACCGTTCGTTTCTGTCTCACCGATTACAATATGTGAAGCAATTTCAACTCGATCGGTCCAGTAGTTTCGGAGCAAATTTACAGACAGACAGACGATTGATCCTTTTTTAATCCCGTTATTATTCCATTCTTCCTATTGAGGTACGAAACCCTTAAAAACCTATGGCTTACCTACTTATTTATTTCCAAAAGGCATTGGGGGCAATGGTCGTTACGTTCTAATTAGCAGTAAACGACTGCTGAGTTTCATTTACGCAACGAATTTTTTGGTCTTAACAATAAAATAATATTAGCATAAATTACTATATTTGACAATAAAAGTGGGTATTAAAACTGACTAAGTATAAAATTAACATAACTAAAACTAACTTAAAATAGCTAAATTAAATTAAAAATAAAAATTAATATCTAAATTTTGACCCTTAGTTAGGGTGCCCATCACGCAGGCAGCATACCCACGTTGAATTGCTATAGCAAGTCTTTGTGCAAGAAAGCTGCCTGCGCGAGGGTCATCTGTTGCTCTCTCAGGCGCTTGCTTAAAGCTCCGTGGAGCCCTCATGCGCCCTTGCCCCGCGAACCGAGTGTCTCGACACCGAATGCGACGAACTCGTACTGGGCGCCGAGACACTCGTATTTAATGGCCTTGAGCAGGGGCGGATCTACTTAAAGACTTTTTAGGCTGCAGCCCAGGGCCCCGTGGATACAGAGGGTCCGGGCGAACCTGAACTGAAAACAATAGACGATATTATCAACAATAAAAATTATCTATAGAGTTTAAAAAAATCCGATCATGAGGTTTGAGTAATTAGGTAGGGCCCCTAAGCAGTATTAGGCCAGGGCCCCACAGATTCAAGATCCGCCTCTGGCCTTGAGCCGTTCTCGGGTATCCGCCGCTGCACCGGCACGTCTGCTCGTCGTTGGGAGGTAGGACCTGCCAAGGTTTCGGCGCAAGTGGCGTCCCACCCCAGTGCACGGCCCATCCTCCATGGGGTTAACGTCACCCCGTCAGGACGCTTGTCATCACTCCGCACGATCTGGGGCTCCAGAGCAGCAGGAACGTTGCCACTGCAATGACGAGCGCTCTTATTAGCAAGTTTAAACATACGTTTATTAATTTTATTGGTACAAATGGATTTTTAGGAACACAATAAAAAATTAAAATTAGACTAAGTGATTTAAATAAATAATTTTAATAAAAGTAAAACAAACTAATAACTTAACTATACTACCTAACAAAAAAAAATTAAAAGCCGGCCAAGAGCGTGTCGGACACGTCCGAAATAGGGTTCCGTAGCCATTACGAAAGAATTAAGTAATATTTTTCTAAGGATTTCGTATTTTGTACGGAATATTCCAAGTTTAGGTATATTTTATACCTTAGGCTGCTATTTACTCAAAAACTACTAATAATTTCCTTGTAAGTTTGATATACTTAACTAAATTCTGAATCCTGTTGTATTCGAAAGACGTTAAAAAGAAGATAATTTTTGCGCTTGGCCTCCACGGACCTAAGGTCTCAACCCCGAATGGAACAAAGTTTGTACTTTGGATAAGGCTAATGAAATTTGTATGCTGAGTGAGGACCGTTATAGTATTACTTAATTACATCAAAATTCAAACGTGTAGTCGTGAAGGCTCGGAAATTTACGTTGCGTTTGCGTCTCGGCAGTTGCGCAGGCGCCGGGCGGCCGCTGCCTCTGCGCTCGCAATCGCAAATCACTCGCCATTCGACCGCGAAAGTGCGCGCGCGCCTCTTTGCTTTAAAATAATGCTGCCTTATCGTTAGTGTTTTTACAAGATTGATAAGATTGTTACATCATTGTGTGATAAGAAACATATAGGTCCGATACGTCTTATGGGCGGACAGTTCATGGAAATGCAGCGACTGAAACTAAATTAAGTGTTGAGACAATAGAGACATTGTTCGTAATATTACAGTATTAGTGAGGACTGCTTGTCGAATGTCGCACCATGGGGACGTCGAAAAGGTTGAAGATTACAGTGGTCGGCGATGGTATGGTTGGCAAAACTTGCTTGCTGTATGTCTACACTAAAAACGAATTTCCGGAAGAATACGTGCCCACAGTGTAAGTACCGTTTTATCTATAAGTACATTATAATTATAAGTAACTAGTCCAGGAAAACATAAGTCGTGCATTGTGTCAGTCAGGAGCTCAGAGCAGTGTTGGAGGTGCGAGGTAAGTACTTGGACCAAGTATGACTTTATTTCTGTGACGAGGTTCGACGAGAGGTCGAACCACAAAATTAGCGAGTTAACGTGGTGTTACTTTTGACGCGCGGGCCTCTTAAATCCATCCTCACTCCACTGCATGAACGCGCTAGGTACAGTAAATTGTTACTATACATTGATACATATATTTACTGTTTTAATACATATATATACCTAATTAGATGGTGAAGAAATTACGAATGTAAACAATAATTAGCAATGTTAACGGCTTTAGAATTCATACTTTTAAAGAGAAAGTTCCGCGTCTTTGTACCTTAGATAAGTAATTTAAATAATCTAAGGTTTGTATGAAGAAGCTACTGCTCCTTTGAAGTCCTTTTTTTTGTACTGTGCCTATATGTAGACACACTCTTTTCCGAGATTGATCCGGATGACACTTAGAATTGAGGCTGTGAACCTGTGAACTGAGCTGTGAACTGAAATCAAAACAGTTAGAAAAAATAACGATTGAGAAATTCGACAAATTAACTCTTACGCCGGGTTTAGGCTTGCAAGAAAAATCGTGCAAGTTGCATTACATTGCGGCGTTCGATTGACCACTTCAAATTCGTTCGCTTTACTGCCTCGCATTGTATTGTATTGCAACTTGCACGACTTTTCTTCATAGTCAAAACCCGGCTTTACACCAACAATCAAACAAACACAAACTTGACCTGTTTATTTTATTATTAATAATAATAATAAATCGTTTACTTCGGAGTCTCCATATCGTGTTAGCTACAAAGAAATAAAAACTTACAATAGATAAATATAGATAATAGATATATTTTGTACATACTTAAATGTAGGTATTCTTCAAATTGTTCTTATCTGTTAAAATGTGGTTACGATGATTGATCTAATCTCGTAGTAGCTTGACTACTATAGTTATCAAAACCGATGGTTTGTGCCTGGACGTACCTGTACTCCTCACATTAACAAACGGAACTACCTACTAAATAATGTATCATAAATCATAACCATAGATCATAACATAAAGTAACACCGTCATATAGTCAATCAGAATATTATCAGTGATGTCACCTTTATACATAAAGTAGAGGTACTCATTCAATACCTGACGCGTCATCGCTTAAACATATCTTGATGACTAATTTTTTTTTACCTAGAAATCGTAAACTTTAAGCGAAACTGTGTTGAGTTCTTATTTCGACTAAATTACTTAAATGAAATATTATAATGTTAGTGTACTTATCACATACCAGCTCATATTCAATCACGCATTGAATGGTGGTTCTAGGCGGGCTGTTTGCCGTATAAAGCACGCATACTAATACAACACATTCAACGCAGTGACAATTTAGGCTGCACTATTTATAAAGTCAAATGTGCGATGCATGTCGTCGCCATTGTATTGTTGTATTGTCCGCGACGTCGCTTCCTCCTTTAGCAACAGGACACTTGTACGCCTACACAGACTTCCGTGCGATTCGGTTTCGTTCGACCAATTGTGTCCCACGCATTTTCTCTCATTAAACATTACTTACTTATCTTAAACGATATGTTACACAAACGATCTCAGTCGGCTGCCCCACATTTCTTATTTGTCTAAGTTACTTGAATAATATAAAATCTGACGATGGCAATGTACGGTGACACGAGTACCGAGTACGAGTTTGCCCGCGGCTCCGCCCGCGTGGTATTCGGTTATCTCGCGTTGTTCCCTCGGGATCTGTGCATTTTTCCGGGATAAAAAGTAGACTATGTCACTCTTGGGTCCATAAACTATCTCTATGCCAAAAATCACGTTGATCCGTCTCTCCGTTACGGCGTGAAAGACGGACAAACATACAAACACATTTTCGCATTTATAATATTAGCTTTTTCCCGCGACTTTGTCTGCGTAGATTTCGAGATTTACACAATATACTTCATAGTTTATACCTAATGAGATTTTCACGGGTCAGGCTACTCAGGCATGCATATGTTTGAACTCTCTGATTATTTAAGTCACTGCGTGATTTTGTCTAAAAATAGTATTTGAAGACCACTGAGTATGTACCTACCATTTTTATAAGAACTATTTAACGACACCCCATTCAGCGGAGTTGGAGTAAAAAAACACCCTTCTTTGTGAGACAGGTAAAAAAAGAATTTCACCTCAGCAGCTCAAAAAGGAAGGTTTTGCTATGAAAAACCGGCCAAGAGCGTGTCGGACACGCCCGAGATAGGGTTCCGTAGCCATTACGAAAAAAATTAGTCATATTTTTCTAAAGATTTCGTATTTTGTACGGAATATTCCAAGCTTAGGTATATTTTATACCTTAGGCTGCTATTTACTCTTAAACTACTAATAATTCGCAAGAAAACTTAACTGTTATAGTTTTCCTTGTAAGTTTGATATACTTACTACCATCCTGAATTTTTTCAAATTTTTCCGCCCACCTGCTTAGATTTTAGAGGGGGCGGGGACGTTCGATTTTAATGAAAATTTGCGCATTAAAGTTGAATATTTTGCAAAAGAATCACTGAATCGAAAAATTGTTTTAGCAACCCCTAATGATTTTAAAAGACCTATCTAACGATACCCCACACTACAAGTTTGGATGAGAAAAAAAATCAGACCACTTAACTAAAAAAAAATGTTATCTACTCGAAATAAAATAAAAATATTGATTTTTTTATTGTACCATTTTGTCGGCATACTTAATTTACATATATAGTCGTGCAAAATTATAACTTTGTAAATGCAAATAGCTTCTTTCTAATTTACTATTTGAAATGCAACATACAAAAAAAAAATGTATAACAAAAAATAGAACCGACTACAAAAAACCATGAAAATAATTTTCTACCAGTCTGAAGTCGGTGCCTCAGCACGAGCCAGCAGGAGTGGACCATAATCGTCTACCTCACCTACAACTATTCGAGTAAATGGCTTCAATCACTCCTGCTGGCTCGTGCTGAGGCACCGACTTCAGACTGGTAGAAAATTATAGTCATGGTTTTTTGTAGTCGGTTCTATTTTTTGTTATAAAATTTTTTTTTCACGCTTTTTAGTGTAAAGCATCTAAGATTTAATAGTTTAATGTCAACTGCTCGTCACCTTTTACGAAAAATTGCTTTTTCCGATGCAGAGATGTTCATTATTGAGGAGTCCTGGTGCTTCACCACCCATTCCATTTCACCATATGCGTTCCGAGGAGCATAAATTGCTTAGCAACTGTGTTAAAGTAATTGAAATTCAACCCATGAAATACTTGTTATTGAGTAGTAACTCCGATGGTCAACTGTGGTCTTCATCATCAGTTCCACTTTACCAAATGATGATTTTCAAGAGCAAATGCACGAGTTACTACTAAATATATCAAAATTACCATAGGTGTCCCTTCAACATTTGAAGAGTTCCCTCGATTTCCTTAGGATCCAATCATCAGATCCTAATTTGGTGCTTATGGGACCTAATTGAAAGCATTCCTAGACGAACGCAAAAAAATTTTTTTAAATCGGTTCATAAATGACGGAGTTCTGAGGTAACAAACATAAAAAAAAAAAAAAAAAAAAAACATACAACCGAATTGATAACCTCCTCCTTTTTTTTAAGTCGGTTAAAAACACTTTTGCTTTTAGTATTTTAAATACAAAATGGAAAATGGGTATTTATTACTTTATTGAAATAAAATACTTACGTCTATGGGAGGCATTCTGAAAAATAAAAAAATAAAATTGTATTGTACTATTTTATCGGCATAGTTTACATCAGAGATGCGCCGAGTACAACCTTTACCGAGTAACCGAGCGAGTATACTCGATTCAACATTTCTCAAACCGAGTAAGTAATCTACTCGGCCGAGTTACTCGGTTCAGTATCGGGGCACGAAAACAGGTTTAGAACAGCAAGGCTACCACGAAATTCGAAAATCGAAGTTCGTATCGTACCGTCTCGCCTAGGCTTATGTTATTTAACACGAGAGTGAGAGGGACGGTACGATACGAACTTCGAATTTCGTGTTTCGGAGTAGCCTTTCAGGTTCGTGCGGCGCGACCAGCCGCGAGCGGACGTCGCGGGAATCCCCGCAAATTATTCAGTTGTAATGTTGTTTTAAAGAAAATCGCATTCGCGCTTAAAAAAGGGTTTACATTATGTACTTACATAATGGATTCCTCTTAAATGATTTTTTTTTTATTTAGACCGAGTATACTCGTCAATAGAACCGAGTTATTCGGCCGAGTACGAGTATCATAAAAACTGCCGAATACACAGAGTACCGGTACCGAGTAGCAAACGAGTACTCGGCCCATCTCTAGTTCACATATACTTATGTATATTCATGCAAAATTACAGCTTTCTACCATTGATAGTCTATGAGCAAAGCCGCAGAAGGACAGACAGTCAGACACGGCGAAACTACTCGTATAAGGGTTTCATTTTTGCCATTTTGGCTATGGAACCCTAAAAAATAGGGAGACTACACACACCACACCGGAGACACACACAACAGCAAGTAGGTCTGATTAACGATGTTGATACTTCTTCGATCAACAATACAATTTTGTTCTGTTGTGTATATTCGGTAGGTCTGAGAACAGGACCTAAGCACAGAGAACATAATATACAGAGACACCACCTAGTACAAGCAAACGGTATCACCCTAATACTGGCTATACAACTGGCTATTTTTCTTTTCTTTATTTTACAATAGAAGGCACCACTGAGAACACAAATAACACGATACCTATATGCCATCTAGCGAGACACTAATGATACGGGTGTCGCTTGTTAGCCCAATATATAGCTTAACTAGGACATGACAGGTTTGGTAGATGGCGCTACGTTATATAACCTACTCACGGCCGCTGGTCAGTGCGTAAGCAATCGAGGTTTCGTAGATCCAAACCTTTTCGTAATCTGCTGAAAACGCTGTCAGCCATATTAGTTTATAGATTATCTACAGCTTAGGGCTAGACCATAGTAAAAGTGTATAAAGTACGCGCACTACATTTTGTTGACATATTGATTTTAGGTATTTTAGGTACGAGATTTTTTTCAAAGTAGTGACGATCATCATCATCATCATCATCATGTCAGCCGAAAGATGTCCGCTGCTGGACATAGGCCATAGCATTGGTTGGGCATAGTAATGACGATATGTAGTTTTAATTTTTTTTTATTAGACTGTGAGGCAAACGAGCAAGTGGGTCTCCTGGTGGTAAGAGATCACCGACGCCCGTAAAAATCTGCAACATCAGGGGTATTGCAGATGCGTTGCCAACCAGGCCTAAGTTGGAATACCTCAAGTGCCAGTAATTTCACCGGCTGTCTTACTCTCCGCGCCGAAACACAACAGTGCAAGCACTGCTGCTTCACGGCAGGATTAGCGAGCAAGATGGTGGTAGCAATCCGGGCGGACCTTGCACAAGGTCCTACCACCTGCTATTATGCGATTATGCAATTATAGTATATAAGTGTTGTGTAGTGTATATACTTGGTTTGGTGTTTTTCAAAATCCTCTAATATCTCAGAAACGGTGCGTCCTAGCTCAAAAATAGCCAAATTTTCAACCCCCCTCCCAAACTCATCCCCCTACGGGACTACTCCGGACCCAACCCCAAAATTTCATCCCCCCCCCACTTTTAGCACATTGACCAGCCTAACCAGACCCCTGGAAGTTTTTGCTACCCTTGGATCAGGGGTCTGGTTAGGCTGGTCAATGTGCTAAAAGTGGGGGGGGGATGAAATTTTGGGGTTGGGTCCGGGGTAGTCCCGTAGGGGGGTGGGCTTGGGAGGGGGGTTGAAAATTTGGCTATTTTTGAGCTAGAACGCACCGTTTCTGAGATATTAGAGGATTTTGAAAAACACCAAACCAAGTATATACACTACACAACACTTATATACTATAATTGCATAATCGAATAATAGCAGGTGGTAGGACCTTGCGCAAGGTCCGCCCGGATTGCTACCACCATCTTTGTCGCTAATCCTGCCGTGAAGCAGCAGTGCTTGCACTGTTGTGTTTCGGCGCGGAAAGTAAGACAGCCGGTGAAATTACTGGCACTTGAGGTATTCCAACTTAGGCCTGGTTGGCAACGCATCTGCAATACCCCTGATGTTGCAGATGTTTACGGGCGTCGGTGATCTCTTACCACCAGGAGACCCACTTGCTCGTTTGCCTTCCAGTCTAATAAAAAAAAATTAAAACTATATATCGTCACTACTATGCCCAACCAATGCTATTGCCTATGTCCAGCAGCGGACATCTTTCGGCTGACATGATGATGATGATGATGATCGTCACTACTTTGAAAAAAATCTCGTACCTAAAATACCTAAAATCAATATGTCAACAAAATTGAACCTTGATTACTGTCTATAAAATTCACTCAGAAAAATTATCTATTTCGAGCTACGAGTTTTTTTTAAAGTAGTGACGATATTTATTTATTTACCTAACACAAAAATAAAACGACTACGACTACGCGAACGTGAAGAGAGCGCGAGACGAGCAGAACGACGTGCGGCGTGCAGTCTTCATTACAAAGTAGATAATATGTCTTCAAGAATCCAACATTATGGATTTGTTTATAACCTCAAAAGTCCACGTATCAAATCCATTGCGTCATACATAAATGTCAAGTCAAGTCAAGTCACAGCCAGCACTACAGCAGCAGGCTACTTCGAAAATCGAAACTAGAAGTTCGTGTCGTGCGGTCCCTCTTATACTTATACTATTTATTACGAGAGCGAAAGAGACCGCACGACACGAACTTCGTGTTTCGAATTTCATAGTAGCCCGCTGCAAGAGCATACCGGTTTTATGCCATCTAGCGTTACCTTTGCAAACTACTACGAAAACCTCATAGCTGAAACGTAGTCACATGTAGCCTATACTTTCGTATTCTCAATTTATTATTTATGATGTTTCTTATCTTCAAATTAAGGAGTTGAAATAAAGTTGATGTGAAGTTGTGTTTATAAAATATGCTATTCTTTATTTTAATATCAATATTTCTACTTAATTCGGCTTATTTACATTTTATAATTTACAGATGTTAATGGTAGTGCCATCTATTGCGGTTTTTTAGTACTAAATATATCTTGTATGAGTTGGTAGCCCATGACCTAAGTAAACTAATTTTTAACAAACTTATTAGGTTGTAACTTGTATGTAACTATATAATGGAATCTAAGGTAACTAATTTAACCGTCTTCCATGGGTCGTATCGTAGCATGTCGTAACGTAATGAAAATTGGCAGCTGTATGTAGTTCTGTACCCTTAGTGTAAGTTTTCGGTTACAAAATACGTGTCGATCGCGTTCGCATTAAAATCTCAATTTGAATGGAAACACGAACAGCGCCTCTAGCGGAACGTTTGCGATGTTAGTGTTCCCATACAAATTGAGATTTTAACGCGTACATGACCGATACGTATTTTGTAACCGAAAACTTACACTAAGGGTACTGATGACAATACAATAATATGGTACTGTCGAACTGATCTTATGATGGAGCCGGAAGATAGGCACGCACTGGCATTCCATGATAACACAATATTAATTTTGGTTTAGATTCGACAATTATGTGGGGCACATCACCGTGGACGGTGAAGAGGTGGAGATGGCGCTTTGGGACACCGCTGGCCAGGAGGACTATGAGAGACTGAGGCCGCTCTCGTACAGCAATGTAAGTAGCATTACACACCATACAGACATCCTTAGATCTGTCGTGGCTCAGCTTGCTAAGCTTATTTTGGTAAGCGTGCTAAGCTAATCGATGGATATCACACGTACCCTAAGTACATATACCTACATAAAAAGTACTGTGATATTCACCAATTAGCTTTGCTCAGTTGAACTTGAAGACTGGTACTTTAGCTACCTACTTTGCACGTTTCTGGTACAAAAGCAGAGTTTAAGCTGCTAGCACGAAAGTGCCATTTTCGGTGCGTGTTTCAATTATACTTACATACCTTCGTCGTTCTGACTGAATTTTTAGAAAAGGTGCCGGCGCTATGCTATGGTTATAGCAGTGTGGCAAAAACGTTTTAAATAATACGAAATACGATACGACTATTTATTTAAAGCGAAAACTATAAAAAGTCGAAAAAAAATTTTTAAAATGATCCGAAGGGGAGAGGAAGGGGAACCATCTCTGACAATAAGGTGGCGTCCACGTCAAGCATCCCATCCAATCTCCAATCCCATTACTTTGCCAAGTGTTATCGTAGTATAGTACAACCTCTAACAATAAAAGTGGAGGATTGAATAATATATACTTTGTGTTACATTTCATATTTTTCTATTCACATAAGCGATGGAAGGGATGCAATTATCATCGAACCGCAATTCATTGGTACCTATGAAACGAGAAGTGAAATGTTGCCGTGCGCTGCCGCTCAATTGTGGCTTCATCTGCTGTGGCTGTGTAAATAAATAGTTTACAGATTCACTACCTGCTTCAGCGATCATAATACTTGCCTAGTATTTGACGGCTCATCTTGTTGCCACAGTTCTAGTATTTATCTACCTAGTATTTAGGTACCTATTCGAAATTCTAGCCATGTCCCATTCTAGCACAGGCCCCACAGAATTATTGCAGTTAGTGTTTCTAAGATTGTGATATTTTTAATCCAGCTTTAATTGAAGTCAACAATGTTCTGTTGTATTGTTTAGTAATTGTGTACGTGTAACTAGGTAACTTCCTTATCCTGTATGCAAGTCAAAAATACAGGAGATTGCTTTGCGAGGCTGTAAGAAGATTGATGTTAGTTATATTCTTATTTAGCGAATGATCTTTTACTTATTTAAGCTTCTAAGCTTAGGGCCAACGCGAATTTATTTTAATTGCAGCTAAGCGAATGATTGAATTACTTCTATAATCTGCAAATACGTTAGACTAGGTCTTGCCCGCGGCTTTACTCGCGTAAAAATTTTGGGTACTTACATTTAAAAATAAAGATAGGTAAAAATATTTTATTTGCTTAAACATGAGTAGGTACCTAATAGTTAAATACAATTGGTACCTATACATAAAAAAAGAAAAGAAGTCCTACATGTTTTACCTTGCGGCGTACAAATTATTTATTGCAGTAAAAGTGCTAATGCAAATGAAAAATAAAAGAATTCCATACAATAATACTACCCTGAATCTACAAAACAATACCTAAGTGATCAAGTGAGTGAAGTGAGTGAGTATTTATTTTCTGCGATCATTATTTCGTGTTTTGATTCAGTTTTCGAAGGATTATTTACTTACATAGAAAAAATACAAAGACGTATTGTTTTTAGACATATGGTGCAAATTTTCGAATTCAAAAAACAACCTTAATTAGTCATAATTCGTACGATCTTTAAACCCTGTTTACATATTCAGTATCCTTAGTGTAGTTTCAAAGATTACCCCCACCCAACAAACAAAGAAATAACAAAGTTTGGCTATTTCAGAAAAAACAACCCTACCAATCAAAAATGGCGGTGCCACTAACAACAATATTTTCTTTTCCAGACACATTGTTTCCTGGTGTGCTATTCGGTCGGCAGTCGTCCTTCCTACGAGAATGTGGTGCACAAGTGGTATCCGGAACTGAAACATTTCAGTGAATCGGTACCCATAGTTTTAGTAGGTAAGACTGACATACATTTTGGATCTCATAACATAAAGCTGAAATTCTTAGATTATATACAACATATGTTGTATATAGTCTAAGCCGAAATTCTATAAAACGCACGTTCTCTATCGCAGCGTGTGGAACTATGTAGGTACTTAGAATACTCGAATGTTCTCAACTGATATCTTTCACGGGTTCCGTAGTTCTAAGTTCTAACCCTTACCTTTTCATTTCGTCATTTTCGTCCGTCTGTCTGTCCGTCCGTTCGCACCTTAGCTCGGATATAGGCGAATATCGAGGTGTGGGCGGGGAGGGGGGGGGGGTCGTGCCCACTCCGTATGATCTAGCGCCCACCCCAGGATGTTGGGCTACCGAGTCAAAACTCTATAATACCAATATCTTCACACAAAAATCCAATCCAGGCCCCCCCCCTGAAAAATAAACCTAGATATAGTACGTACGTCAATAAGCTCAGAGGCTGTTAGTGTTAGAAAGTTTTAATTGGATTAATTAAAAAATTAGGATCACTACCTACACTAGGTATAGTTTATTTACTTACATTTTCATCATACAAACAAATAATAATAAAAACAAGTAAGTAGGTACCATCAGCCAAATATGTGGTCTACCACTCTAAAGTCGATAATCCTTTGTATGTCATAAAACAACAATGCCAATAGACAGTGGTGGATTAGCCACGTAGCAAGAGTAGCATATGCTACGGGCCCCGCGCGTCTAGGGGCCCCGCGGACCAATGGCTTCTGATCGTAAAAAACGTAAAAGATGTATTTCTTTTTTAAATCAATGTAAGTAAAGTACAATACTGCCACCACAAATACAATACAAACCGCCGCCAAAGAAAGAGATGGTATCAAAAATGATCGACTATAACACTTTACTTATGCTATGAACTTGAAGCAAATCAAAGGCCCCATGATAAAATTTGCTACAGGCCCCGCGATGGCTTAATACGGCTCTGCCAATAGATTTGAAAGGAACTTGTTTAAAAATTGATAGACCACTTATTTGGCTGATGGCAGTCAACGAAACTAAATCGCATGCCAGGATGGAACCTTTTCATAATCAAATACACTATGATTTCTTTGGCAGATGTACATAACGTCATGTGTCAACAAGGTTGGACCTATGTCCATTCTGGTAGGTTCAGTTTCTTTGACTGTACTTTTCAGGGAACCAGTGAAAAACACTAGGGACTGAGATTATGTATTACTATTATAATTATTATTAGGTACTGGGACAGTTCGAAATGTTTCAAATTAGTGGTAATGACCTATATAGTACGGTCAACTATTACTTCATGCTATGTACTATAATTTATGAGCCACAAAGGAAAAGATGTCGTTTACTGTGAAAGGGTTCCTCGGTGGCTCATGAACAAAGTCCTAGACATACTTGGGTTTAAAGTCAGCTATTTACATTATTTCATCATATACATATACGTAATTTTTCATTATATAGTAATAGTTACTTACCTATTCCGTTTTGTCTTTAATGTAGCATTAAAAAATACAACTGAATTTTTAACCTCCTCCTTTTTTTGAAGTCTGTTAAAAACACGTCAGTATTTTATAAGTAGGTACACAATAATATAGTACTTATTACTTACTTAGATAAATGTAATAAACTCACAATGACAATTGGTATGTACATCGCTACTATACGAGTACGTCACGTAGGTACCCTCGCGTACTATGTATGTACCCACTCACAAAAGACAATATGGGCTAAAACGTATTTTCCCAGGAATGTGTTTGAACAGGATATCTAAAACAAGTTCTATGCATACTAATTTACTAAAATAAATGTGACATTAGCCTAATGCCATGAGGATAACTAATGAGGAAGAGAGTAATTGTCACATTTTTGTCTCTGCAAACAGCAGAAACAAGGGCGGAACGAGAACTATATAATAATTCATTAGTTTAGTTTATTTAACATAACAATTTAAGTACATTATTTAAATACGTTAAGTCAAATTATATAAGAATTTATGCTGAGATCGTCAAAATTATGTCCAAATATCGTAAAATGCACGATCATTTCCATGGATTTTCCGAACCTAATAATTATTATACTCACTGAATATTATTAGTAACAAAATTAGAGTACGATTGATTTGATTATTTATGTCATTTCATATTCCTACATTTTAAATACGTGCAGCCTTGAATTAAAATACGGAGTTCCTTAATAAGTAAAGTGAGGCCGGTAAATTATCACTATAGATAGGTTACTCATTTATTTCAGGCAACTTGGCCCATATAATACAGCATTTTTTTATAAGACAAACACGTCGTCAAGAGACGTCACTGGCTTGGACCCCAAAACGCAGGCCGCATTACCCCTTTGTATAGCTATCCTTATTCTTTGCGCGAGTTAACCACCAGCTCTAGAGTCTACTCAGCTCTACTCTAACTAAGTCAAAACCTAGTCAAGACGGGAGTTGGCTTATTAGTGTTTCTCAAAAGTTGTCCCGTTATGAAATTAACAAAAAATCAGTTTTGTCAATTAACACAACAAATTAAGTAATTTGTTGATTAATTGACAAAACTGATTTTTATCATTGTGTTAATTGTTGTGTTAATTGACAAAAATGATAAGTAACAAAGCAACAACCAGGAGTGGACTCCGTAAGATCCTTGATTTTCAGTCTGCACCCAAACCACAGTAGAATTCCATACTTAATTACTTAATCCATACTAATATTGTAAATGCGAAAGTGTGTTTGTGTGTTTGTATGTTTGTGTGTTTGTATGTTTGTCCCTCTTTCACGCCGTAACGGAGCCACGGATCGACGTGATTTTTGGCATAGAGATAGTTTATGGGCCCGAGAGTGACATAGGCTACTTTTTATCCCGGAAAAATGCACAGTTCCCGAGGGAACAGCGCGCAATAACCGAATACCACGCGGGCGGAGCCAAAAGCTAGTAACTTAATTAACTACGATAGCCACGCTGCTGCATTAAGTATAACAACAATAGATATATCGTCATAAATTGGGGTCATACCTACTCATACTACATCGCAACGTTGTTACAGTGCAGCTTCGCACTTCGACACTCATGTCAAAATTGGTTGTTACACTTGTTTTACTTATTCACGAAAGCGGGAGAGCCATAGTCGTAGTTGTAATGCGTATAGACACGCGCTCTTGTGTGCGTAACTACGGGTAGCGTTAGGAACATCATCATGAACAAAATTATATAAATAAACACTTGTTTTACTTTTGTACCTACGACGTTGTGGTAAAATAAAACAAATTCATTCATCCAATCATCATTCATTGCAGCCATGGGACTACTAAAATAAATATATTTTTTATAAAAATAAACATTTATGTACAATTTTATTTGAACTAGACTTTTCTTCACTATCCGTTACGTCGTCACTTTCATTTTCTAAATTTCAAAAATCATGGTCAAAGTATTTATAATCTTTGTTCAAACATTAATTTGTTTTACCTCCCTACAAACAACTTTTCTCCGTTTCGTATTTTGCATGTTGACGGTACTCGATCAAAAACTTTAATGCGAACCAATTAGCGAGTAGTAATACGTGTTAGCAAAATGTTAAACATGACTAATATGCCATTAAAATCGCCAGCTTATAATTTATTTTCCTCTTTTCAGCAACGAAAACTGATCTACGAGCATCGGACAAAGCAGTCATCACCACACAAGATGGGAAAAAGTTAAAGAAAAAAATTAGGTAATCAAAGCAAATAGTTATTGGATGTCGGTTATTATGTATAAAAAATAGAAATCTCTTTATAAATTAAACAATTGTAAGTGAAAAGTGACAAGGGTTATCGTGCGCGCGCGCCGGCAGCAATGCTATCGGGCTTATCTCTGCTGATAAGGCCAGCAACCGCTGATATGACGACACTTATTAATGTTAATAATGTAATGTTCATAAAAAAAATGGCGAATGATGGTGTTTTTCCTCGTTGTCTATTCCGTGACTAAAAGAACACACGAAGGACTCTCTGTAAAATTATTTTTCAATCGAATTCAATTTATACAATATCAGCAATGTACGTAATCAACTAACGTAGTTAAAAATACAGGACTTTAGTCTCATCATGTCCGTCAGTCTCTACGTCACTAGTAAACCATGGGCCTGATAAGTCTGTTGTTTTAAGTAAGACTGTTTAGCATTTTCCTCTTTAAGTTTGAAATAATAAAATATAACTATTTTGTTGATGGTAAGGATTAGATTATCAGTCACCGAAGCTCATACATGAAGTCTCATGAAACAAATATCAAGTTGATCAAATCGGATTGCAAGTTTTCATGATTACTACCTTACCTTTGTACCTACTTAGATTGCTAGTTATTCAGTTACAAGTTAAGTTATTTAATAGATACCTAAGGTTGCTAAAAATTTCTTAATGTTTGCGAAATTTTAAATACTAAACGAACTACCTGCTAGGATAGGATTTGCGTCAGTAATTTGCTCACACGTCACACTACTGGATGATACAAAGTGTCAGGTGTGTAATACATTATTATGTGTAGGTATTTACCTACATGATTTATCCTCATGCACAGGGAATATGTTTGTTCAAACTGGGAATGACTAGACTTTGTTGTTTTTTGTACTGAAATATACATTGGATTTACATGTCACATGATGAAACAGGAAAACCACTAAGTTAATCATTCATTAGACTAGGGTGCGTGCGTGCAAGGCATCATTGACGTTAGTAACAGTTCCGACGAGTACCTACCTAAAAGGAATTTTTCAAGTCTGCTTTGCTCACTGTCGAAGTATCGAATACGACTAATATACGTAATACTTGTCTTACATATTACCTACCTTCATAAATATTACCTACCTACCTCCAACATTCCCATAGTTTGGTTTTGAAATTCGGGTATCGTCATGCATGTGGATCGAGGAACTGCAACTGTTTTATTTATTATGGCTCCTCTACACTATCGGCCATGATGGGCGATCACACAATGGGCGACGATTGTCACTATCCCTGCGCTACTGCCCACACAATCGTGCGTGGCACATTTGTTAATTGTCAGCCGCCCGAGATGGATGCCGAAACAGTAGCAGCTGCGGCTATTTATTTAATTAGCGTATATAATCACTACATAAATATAGTTAATCGAAAAAATCATAATCAAAATCAAAATAATAATCAAAATCGTATATTTTTATTTTGGTAAAATTTATTTTTCATTAAAATCGAGCGTCCCCCCCCCCTCTAAAATCTAAACCGGTGGGTGGAAAAATTTGAAAAAATTCAGGATGGTAGTCAGTATATCAAACTTTCAAGGAAAACTATAACGGCTAAATTTGCTTGAGAATTATTAGTAGTTTATGAGTAAATATCAGCGTAAGGTATAAAATATACCTAAACTTGGAAGATTCCGTATAAAATACGAAATCCTTAGAAAAATATTTCTTTTTTTTCGTAATGGCTACGGAACCCTATTTTGGGCGTGTCCGACACGCTCTTGGCCGGTTTTTTTTTTTGTTGTATTTGTGTGTCTTTGTGAATGTGAATAAATGTCTTTCTTTCTTTCTTTCTTTAATAAACGGATCGTGAAAAAGAAGTGGAGGCGGAGAAGACGGTGGATGGTGGATTCATTTTGATCTTGAATGTCTCAGTATTTGTCCATTTTAATTCCGACATCGTAAATATCAAAACAAAAAATTAGCAATAACGCCATGCACGTCTGCACCGCACCGAACGAACATTCGAACTGAATGATGGACGATTGTGTGGGCACGCGCACAATCATTGCCGCAATTTCCTTTGATGTTTGCCCGAAAAACCGACAGAATGGCGATTACGCCCGATCGTCGCCGATCATGGCCAACTGTTGACAATTAAGCCCTCCACACAATCGTGATCGCCTGTAATCGCCCATCATGGTCGATTGTGTAGAGGAGCCTTTATATATCTCCTTTTATTTATTGGAAATTGTCCCATGATATTTACTTATTTTTTTCTTAACTACCTACCTACCTATTATAAAACCGTAATGTGAATGAATTAAAGGATATATTGTAGGTAGGATTTGTTGTTGGCATTTTAACGTAAGGAATATACCTATGTAGAGGTATAGAGCAACGTTTACTCCTAGTCTCATCGCGTTCTAATAATATAAAATGTTGAATGAACGGTAATGGTATGTATGTATGTATGTAAACTCTTTACTGTACAAAATAAGTAAAACACAATTCACAAAACAAAAAAAATGTACAAAGGCGAACTTATCCCTTTAAAGGTTGACTGGAAGAGATCCCTTATCTCTTCCAGACAACCTATGAGTGGATGAGAGGAGCATCAGTCAGGGACAGACAAAAAGTGAGTTTATTAATAAATTAACATAGTGGAAGCTACAATACATTGCGTTAAATAATAAAATACACAAATCTACAAATAATCCTAACATAAAAATACACTACTACATACAAATATGTGCATATGCAAACAAAACATGAATAATACGTACTTACCAATACAATAAGCAAAAATAATATCAATAATAATAGTTTTCAACATATACGGAGAAGGTGTGAGCCACATCTTCTTCAAACACTTCCTTCCTGAACGATCCTACGGTGCGAGATGGTAATAAAAATAAGATTTTTTTTTACTTAGGGTTCCTCTCATAGACGCAAAGTGGCTGTGATTTTTTCCTAGTCTAAACCTATACTCGTAGTGTGGGGTACGTATCATTGGATGGGATAGAAGAAATATCAGTAAAAGCTTGTCAATTTAAAGAAATAATAATGTTCTAACCTATGTTATTATACATATTACCTAAATATTCTTATGATGGCGTTAAATTTAAATCCATACTAATATTATAAATGCGATAGTGTGTTGTATGTTTGTATGTTTTGTTTGTGTGTTTGTCCGTCTTTCACGCCGTAACGGAGCGACGGATCGACGTGATTTTTGGCGTAGATATAGTTTATGGGTCCGAGAGTGACATAGCCTACTTTTTATCCCGGAAAATGCACAGTTCCCGAGGGAACAGCGCGCGATAACCGAATACCACGCGGGCGGAGCCGCGGGCAAAGGCTAGTATAAAATATATTAAATCGGCTGCTGATTTATTATTAAAATAATAGGTAATCATGCCAATCATACTATGATATTAAGTGTGTGATAAATGCAAACGTTCCTGAGTAGATAGGTATTATTGCCAGCTGTGCCGGGCATAGTTCGACGTTAGCCGAACGCCACCCGAAAGTACCTACGATGTAAGGATCTGCTGTTTTTTTGGCGGAAACCGAACCTCTGGCCGATACATGATTTTTAAGCCGAAACTGGCCGAAACCGAAACTTCGGTTGGACACTATTTTAAGCGTAAATAGAAGCCTAATAAAATATAAAATATACCTAAACTTTTAAGATTCCCCAAAAAATGCAAAAAAATGCAAATCCTTAGCAAAACATTATTTGATTTCTTCGCAACAGCTACGGAACCCTATCTTGGGCGTGTTCGACACGCTCTTGGCCGGTTTTTTTATCTAGACGTTCGGTATTTTTTCAGGGCTGCTCAATTGGTGGAGTGTTCGGCGCTGGAGCGGGTGAACATGGACGAAGTGTTCGAGGAGGCGGTGCGCGCGGCACTGCGCAAGAAGCCTGTGCGCCGGCGCACCTGCCAGTACCTCTGACCTCGTTAGCTGGCCAGGTTGCTCCGCACACGTGTTCCTCAAGTGAACTAGCATACATCCAAAGAAAATCAAATAAAACAACTCAACACAGGCGACAACTAGGTACTGTCAATTATTTCGTAATTAGAACAAATAAATGAATTATATTGGACGGTAAAGTTATAATAAACAGATTTTAATATATTAATTTTCCTAGTTGTAAAAAGTTATTTGTATATAGCATTACTAATTACAAATGTATTATAAAAGTCCAACTAAGTATGCAACTTAATTACCTATTAATTCTCATTTGGAGAAAGGAATGTAAAGTAGGTGGGAGACGACAAACAATATATCGTTACAAATTCTTATGTAACGATTTTAATTGTAATATTTAACAGAGTATTTTAATGTTATCCAAATAAAACTGTTAATTTTTACGATCACAAAGACATAATTTTAATGATTTTTTATTGTTTTTTAATTATTTAAACCGTTATTCTGTTGCTTATTTATACTCAAGAATTGCTTGATAAGGGTAGGTAGAATTCCATTTGTCTTACTTGACTGAGAAACACTAAATCATAGAGCTCAAAATCGTACCAACTTGATAGGTGCCTACATCGATTCTAAAGAACAAAAATATGACCTACCCGCTTGTAATTCAATTGTACCTAAGTAAGTACATCTCAGAAAGCTGTTACAAAGATATTTTTCATTTATTTTAATAAAAATATAATTGAAAATTGAATTACATAACAATAAGTTAAATTTGAATTATATACTTTACGTTGAAGTGTCTTTAATAAAAAAGTGCGGTAGATCGATTTTGTGACCTTGTTGTAGAAACATAAAAACAATACTGTATTTTTTACTAAAGGTACTAAGTCGCCCATGTAAGTACTTGAAATTAATAATAAACCTATTATAAAAATATAAAATATCTATTGTTAATTCTACCCTCATTGAATTGTTGGCGTCAGCATCAGCACAGATGCCTGCAATAAAAGGCTACGTTACGACTGAGTCATCACCGTCGGTCGCCACCTGCAGCGGGAAATATAATCTTGAATAACTTCCCAAACAACACAAAGGTGGGCTCGCATAGTTACTTGGTGGGTGCCGGAGAACGGCCAGCGACATCGAGGCAGACCGAGAAGGAGATGGCGGGATGATCTGGACACGTACGCAAAGGACTGGTCTGACATTGCGTCAGAACGAGAGTTGTGGAGGTCAAGAGGGGAGGCCTTTGTCCAGTAGTAGAACCCTATACAGAATACTTAAAAAAAAAGTTCCCAAAACCGACCTCGAATCCAAACCTGAAATTTTGTAAAAAAATTACGAGGGCTTGCACGTCATGGGCAATGTTACGAACACACCCTCAACTTGACAGGCCGAAATTATGCTAGCTAAGTAAAGTAAAAAACAAAAACCTGCCAGGAGCGTGTCGGACACGCCCAAGATACGGTTCAGTAGCCATTACGAAAAATTAAGTAATACCTCCTAAGGATTTCGTATATTTGTGTACCTAGCTTCCAATGTTTTTCTATATTTTTCCCTTAGACTATTTATTCGTAGCTTAAACTTCTATTTACCTACTCTTAAAACTTATAATTTTAGCCGTTATAATTTTCCTTGTAAATGAAAAATAATGCCTTTTATGCTCTAGGGCATAAAGTTAAATCTTCATCTAAGACCAAGGTGTAAACAGCCACACACAAAAACGTTTCTAAATTTTTTTGTCATTTTTAATTTATGTAAAACTAAAAATCAAACAAAATAAATCAATGAAATTAAAAATGTATAAATACAGCAATGCATGAAAAACAAAAGGTTTCTAGTAAGTAAACAATTATTGTTTCTGCTATTGCTATTTCATTTCCTCGCAATCGAAGTGAAAAGCACAGTGTAAAACTCTAGCATTAAACCCATTTTCCCTTCCACGTTCCTATCCACCCTCGCTGTACCGGCTCTCGGTCTCGGTTAAAATGGCTCGTTTTATGCTCTTGTTGTACAATCCCATTTTTTTTTATTTTACCACATTCGGCGTGACTGATTGGTATGTATATTCATGCCAATTAACAGCTTTTTAGTACTAACGATCTCTGAGCTTAGCCACGGATAGACAGACAGACGGGCGAAAAAATTTAAATATATATATTGACATGACAATAGCTGAGGAAAGGAGAGTATAGCTTGGTAAAGCTGAGGATAGCAGGGCTACTACAAAACTCGAAAATCGAAGTTCGTGTCGTGCGGTCCCTCTGACACTATTTAATACGAGAGCGAGAGGGACGGTACGACACGAACTTCGAGCACAGTATATTTTAGTATACCTACTAGCTTATGCCCGCGACTTCGTCTGCGCGGATCTAGGTTATCGCGGTGGCGCCCTCTACCGGAATAAAAGGTATCCTATCTATGGGGTTCAAACTACCTATATACCAAATTTCATCAAAATCGGTTCAGTGGTTTCGACGTGAAAGCGTAACAGGCAGACAGAGTTACTTTCGCATTTATAATATTATTAAAGTAGGGATGTATGGAAGCTACGAACAAATCGATCGAAACGAACACTCATAGACGCGCGCTCTACACGGCCTCTAACGGGGTCTCGCGGTACAGCAGTAGCTTCTTAGCCTCCATACTGCTTTAGCTTATATATATATATATATACCTACAGTACTTTAGCTTAGCTTATATCTATACTGTGCTTCGAGTTACGGGTTTCATAGTAGTGAATGATCAATCGTGAGAATCGATTGCTTGCTGTCAAAAGTGTGCTCCGATTATTAGGTCGTACAAAATCAGGTTGTCCAATAGCATTTTGAACATTATCGGTACGAGTGATAATCGACCCGAGTTCCAGATAACAATTCGTACCGATTAAAAAGTAAATTATGAAGTCTTGGTTGTATGGTTCTATACTTTTGTCTTTTTCCTAGCTACAATAATTAAAAAAATGACAACTCGCTTGCTTTTGCTTCGTGTCAATTGTGTCAAATCATAAATGGAAGGAATTGGAAGCTTATATTATAATCGATTGTTGAGTGCCGTGTAGTTTAAGCTTTTGAGCTGTATATCTATTATTATTTAAATTGCTGTGCATTTTAAAATAATTAGTAAAAAATGAAACGAGGTTATGACTCCATGAGTTCCTCGGTCGAAATAAGCTCTTACCGTGATCAACATTTCAAGGTACGCAACGCAACCCCTTGTTGTTCAATATTTTTACACCACAGCCCACAAGGCAACATGGTGATATTAATTAAGTAACCCGTAGTTCTTGTAATTATTTAATTAACACCGTGTTTTTATGTTAATGGTAATGTTCCAGGGATCAAGAAGTGAACAAGAGAAGTTATTGCGAGCCTCGGCTACCCTTTACATAGGCAATCTTTCATTCTATACTACTGAAGAGCAAATTTACGAATTGTACTCTCGTTGTGGTGATATTAGAAGGGTGATCATGGGGTTGGATAAGTACAAGAAGACTCCATGTGGCTTTTGCTTTGTTGAGTATTATTCTAGAGAAGATGCAGAGAATTGTATGAGGTATGAATACAAGACAAACATTAAATATATTTGCTATGGGACATACCGTGACTACTCTAAATGAGCTTCCAATATTTTGAATATTATGATGCAGTTGCATGTATCTTCCCATGGTTAAGGTGCTCATTAGGAGTAATCACTGTCTACACCCGCTACCAAATATATTTAACATAAACACATCACTGTTAGTTACTGATTGTCGGGTTATCGCACAGTTGTCAGTGTACCTAGGTCTAGACATTGGAACTTTGCTATTGTTAATTCTATTGTTAGTTTTATTTCGTTATTGGTTTTTTTTTCTCTATTTTCTAAAATCTTAGCAGCACACACTGTCAGTGTCGTATTACTTTAATATAATTCTCAGTGAGAGCTGTCGAGGAGGTAGATGAATCTGATTTATAAGAAGTTAGAACATAAGAACTTATTGTACATCTATTTCTGTTTGTTCTCCAAATAAAATGATAAACTATAAATAATCATGAATCAGTAAAAACTAATATTATTATAATGTTGTTATATCGCACCCTTCGTGCAAGAAACGTAAGTCCTATTAGGTTTGTACATGTTTTATGCATTTCTTGCACGAAGGGTGCGATATCATATTGCTTTTTAAGTATTTCTGACAGATTATTTTGATTTTTGTAGGTACATAAATGGAACTAGATTGGATGACAGAATAATCAGATGTGATTGGGATGCTGGATTCATTGAAGGAAGACAGTACGGACGTGGCAAAACTGGTGGACAGGTGAATGAAATACCTTAATAAATTTAGTTTCTTGTTTGTTTTTATCTAACAACACTCTTCTCACCAGGCAATGTACCTATCTAAGGGAATGCTGATGCTGCTAATGGATTTTTTTCGAGTATGCTGAATAGACACCAATTAATTTACATAATTTTGTAAACTATACTAGCTGTTGCCTGCGACTCTGTCCATGTAGAAGTATGAAAAATAGTTAACATACTATTCTCAGGCCTACTGAATAAACGCAAGTTTGGTTGCAAACATTTTTGACCTGAGAATTTTATATATTAGAAGAAAGATTATTGGTATACTAAACTGGTGTTACTTGTTAGCCATCTTATTGCCAATTGACTAACTAATTTCAAGGATACTACAAGTCCAATTTTGCAATTAATTGAAAATTAATCTAGTTTTGGGGATAAGTTTACATGTTTTTTAAAGCCATTCTTGGAATTTACCGAGCGAGCGCGAAGCCTCGTCGTTTTAGCTTGAGTAAATATGTTTCCATGTCTGGCTTCCTTTTTCTCTACAAGGATTTGTTTTGTTTTGGGAAAATTTTCAAAACTGCAAAATCATGGTGGTAATGGTGCGCAATGAACATTTATGTTTTAAGATATGCAAATACTTACTCTTGAAGTCCACAGCTCTCAGAGCTATTGGTTAATGGTGGTAAATAAACATCGGCGACTTGTTGCATTAAGGTAGCATTTGATGTTTCTGAAAGACTAGTGATGAGAATGATTTTTCTGTATGAGTTGAGCAAAAAATACCAAAGAAAAAAGTATTTTCAATCATTATATATATGACATCTGTGAGAGACAATTTGAATATTAATTTATTCTAATTTTTTAGAAGTTATATATTTCACAAAATACATTTGGTGTCAGAAAATGAATGATCTTTTGATTTCGACTGACATGATAGGTAAAAGAAGCATTCTTCTGTAATGTTGCAGCATATTTTTGCTGATGTTCTCTTTGATTTAATTTTTTTATTTCGTAATAAAATATTAATATTTTTATTTCATGATATTATTGATATTATTATCATCTTGGATTTTTGTATCACCTTTTACCTATTGATAAACACGTAAATTTAGCTTTTGATAGTCTCAGTAATGAAAGTGACTTTTCAATATTAAAAAGGATTTCTAAAGACTCTTGTAGTTTTAGTTTGTCTCAGCACTAGTGCTACCAAACTGCCAGAAGTCGCCGGTGTAGTGGTAAATACCTAATTACTGTCATATTTATTTTCATATTATTTAGGCAACATCATCCAAAAAAGCAAATTGTTTTAATGTTAACCTATAATGACGGATTAACGACTGCTTACAGGTGCGTGATGAATATCGAACTGACTATGATGGTGGCCGTGGCGGCTATGGGAAGATTATTGCTCAGAAAATCACTCCAAATACGATGGAACGCTGATAATGGCTTCATAAAGGCACAGGATTGTGTCTTTCAAACATAGCTACTTGAGTGTGGAATAAACTTGAGAAAGACTGTCATGGTATAATAAACAAATAGATATAAACAGTTCTTTAAGTAAAACTTCATGTTTTATTGACAAATATTTATTAAAATCTGTATAAAAAGCGTAATGACAACAACATGCAAAAATATTTCATAATCATAATAGAAACTGAAAGACACTTGCTCGAAGCTATTTTGTTAAAAAACAAGTTTAATCCCATAAGAATATATCATAAGTCACATACATTTACTTTTGCGTCTTTGTTTTGTGTTAGTTTATAAAAAAATAAGAAATAAATTACTTTTAAGGAAATGTACCTACGTTTTTTTATAACATTAACAGGTGTAAAAATAGATAAACAAACATATGTGTCCATAAATATCATTTGGACTTTGTGAACAATAAATAACTAGAACAATACTCGCCTACTTATTAGTTCACAATTGAATTAAGCCGCATTCACATTTATCTGTTGTGACGCATCAGTAGTTTTATATGGTTGCGTTGATATTTATCTGATGCTTGTGTTGTAACGCATCACAAGCTGTAGAGAGAGATGGAGAGCATCATAACACAACACGACAGATAAATGTGAATGCGGCTTTAAACGCAAAATGCACATAGAAATAGAAATATACATGACATAACATGGATTTACCAGTTACATAACACTAGAACTCTTTTTCTCCTTGTTCTCATCTATTTAAAAGTTTAGTGAATGAAATGTAGCTGATTTTGCTACTAGAATAAAATAAGCAAAGATATATTAACTGCCAAGCGAAATTATAAAATAATAGACATTGCTAATTTCAATTTGGTTGTGTTGTGATACATTATTTATTATTATATCAATATCACACAATAACTCATTACAAACTTTATATAACACCCAGGTGAATGCGTAGCGATGGATATATATCTACCTATATGGTAATGCTTCATAGCGAACTCCTAAAAATACAGCGATAATTGGTTTAAGCGACTTTCTTTTCTATCGCGATGGACTATTGCATAATGTCTTTAAGTTTTGGACTATGGGCTAATTAACACATCTAATATTTTACTATTGACAAAATTGTTGGCAGTTATTGTTATATTCTGCTCAATTCATTCAAAAATAAGTTTAACTAGCAATTCTGCAGATTCTGAAAGATAGCAAATAACATTAGACCGATAGAAATAAGATAAGCAATTTATGTTTATAAATAATGAGACAGATCATTAAAAAATGGCAATATCAAAAATTAAAATATAAATGCAAACAACATTGAGATTTAATACCAATGGCTATCTTCCACAAAGAATAGGCAAATAAAAAATACAATTATTCTCGTGGTGATTCAGGCAGAAGATCAAACCATAAGGTTTTCGCTTCGAGGAAGTCGTATTGGTTCAGATATACTATTACCTGAAAATTGAATTATTATAATGTTACCACCTTATCACTTATCAAGTAAACATCATAAGACAGACAGACCTGTAAAAATAAAAGTTGTAAAGCAAAAAATAATGTTAAAAGTTGACAGATAAAGATAAAAAAATAGTAGATTGTACAACAAGAGTATAAAACGAGCCATTTTACCCAAGAAGTTCATATAGCCACCCGAGCCGATACGGCGAGGGTGGATAGTCACGTCGAGGGGAAAATGGGTTTAATGCTCGAGTTTTAGTGGGAATATCGGGATTAAAAGTAGCCTTTGTGTTATTCTAGACGTCCAGCTACCTACATTCTAAATTTCATGACTCTAAGCTCAGCGGTTGTTATTTCGAGATTTTATCCCTATCCCATAGGAATATCGGGATAAATAGTATCCTATGGTTTAATCCAGATGTCCAGCTATCTACATACCAAATTTCATGACTCTAAGCCCAGCGGTTATTAGTAGGAGATTTTATCCCTATCCATTGGAAAGATCAGGATAAATAGTAGCCTATGTGTTATTGCCTATGTGTTGTGTGTGTTGTGTTATTCAAGAAAAAAGTCAATGTCGTGTCGTACCAGGAGCTGAAAACGCTGGCAGAGAACCGAAAAGAGTGGCGATTACTCCACCGACAAGAGTTAAGCTCTTAAATGTATCATGATGATGATGTGTTATTCCAGACGTCCAGCTACCTACATACCAAATTTCATGACTCTAAAAGCCCAGCCGTTGTTATTTAGAGATCGGGATAAAAAGTATCCTATGTTTTAATCTAGGTTATAAATTAACTTTTTGCCAAATTTCATCCAAATCAGTCTAGCCGTTTCAGCGTGAAGAAGTAACAAACATTATATTTGAGGGGTAAATCTTTACACTCGCTATAACAATAACAAAGAAGAGTATGGATTACTGAATAAACTAATGCTAAATTGCTTGAGAATATACTGAATTAGTTTAAAATTAAGCTAACCATCATGTAACATGGTTGCCTTCTGAACATAGGTTGTATCATTTGTACATGTACAGTACTTAGTGGTACTACTGTTCCCGAGGGAAAATCCATATTTGTCATTACTTCGTGTACCTACCAGAAAGTAGTATACAGTATGTGAAATTTGTTTTTCACTTCTCATGCTCTAAAAGTAGGTCAATATAGCCTTACGAGGCGGGAGTAAAGTGAGCACTTTACTCCCTAGGGAGTAAAAGTAATTAATTTTTTAATTTACTTCGAGTGACTTAGATAAACTCAAACAGCCAGTTACTTGCAAAAAATAAGATTGTGTGTGGACCATTTTCATGACGCAAATGTTACGTTCTTAGTCTACGTGGTCTTAGTTCTTACTTATTCCGCAAGGTGGCGCCATTCTATTTTTCCGTTTATGTATGGAGCATTTTACCGATGCAATTTTGTTATATCTGTGTCTGGTTGGAAAAAAAAACTTACCGTGAAAACTTTGAAATTGTTGTAGAGCGTAAATCGTAAACGATTGAAATAAAATGATTATTCTCACAATATCGTCAAGTGATAGCGAAAATTATGATGTCGAGCAAAGAGCAAAAGACAAGACATAATTGATAATTTTCTGCCGGCGAAATTTCTAGAAAGAATTATTTTTATTTTTTGATTTAATTTATTTATACCAAACTAACTATTTTTTTCTCGCAATTGAAGTGAAAAATAGAGTTTCCACCACGAGACTAAAAGTCAATACAAACCCTCGGATTAATAGACACCCTCGCTAAAGCTCGGGTGGCTAACCACCTCGGGTATGTATTGGCTTATTTTAGTCTCTCGATAAAAAAAATACTATTGTCATCCCTTACCTGGCCGATAACGGGGCTTCCCCCGAGGAACCCTTTGTGCGTGGCGACGGTCACCTCCACCTGGCGAGAGTGCAGCTCCGCGTGAGGGATGACCCACTCGAACTTTTCGTCGAACTCTGGCATACAGCTATCCTTCACCACCTAATAGACAGACCGTAATGAATCAATTCCCAGTATAGACAACCCCCACACGTAATTAAAGGTTACCATTAATGGGTAAATGGATTAAACTGTGGAAGACAAAGTGATGCGCGCGGCAGGGACATGTGGCTAGGGTAAGCACTGATTGGCTTTCTTGACCGTCACATGCGCAGAAAATAATGGCCAACGCTACAGTCACGTTAGGTATTATAGGTATATAGATAAATACGACACATGTCGATCACATTCGAGGCGGTCACTACCTGTAGAGACAGTTGATTTTAATTTTAAATAATTATTGACCCGGATAACAGCAGCCGCAGAGTCGCGTTGCTCCGAGGCGGAAGGGCTACGGATTAGCCCGAAACATGTAGAGCTAAACTCGATTTAAGACGTGAGTTATCTGGATCAATATATTTAATATGAGTGAGTCTTACGGTAGTTTTATGTTCAAAACAGTTGATTTTATTTGTTCATTAAGGGATATTCACTTACAGGCTGGGGAAACTTACAGGGGTTTTTCGCTTGGAGTCTTTCGAGCGACCAGGCAGCAAATACAACTTCACATAAGGGTCGGGTACATTTGTTGGGTCCTTCAAAGGTATATTCCTGTTAACAATATAATTGACAATAGAATAATCATGCACAACACAAAATAAAAGGCACTAGTTATGGAAGCGTCCACAGTACGACCGCTTGCAGGTTTACGAGTATTGTCAGTGGATCTTCAAAATTTTCGATTGGGTATATTATTTCAGAAAAGCACTTTGATGAAATATTGGCCTTACAAAGCTGATTTTCTCGTTGTAAAAATACAACACACAACAAGGACGACACATTATATTTAGGTACTGTCACGTCCCAAAGAGAACCTTGAATTAAACAGTGACGGTGTTTGGTATTTAACTCACATGATCTTGTGCACGACGACGATCAGCGTCTGATTGGGCATGCTGTAGCGCAGCGACAGTAGAATGCGTCCCAGCCCTGCCTCGCCCGCAGACCTGTCGCCAAACCACCCTTTACATTGTGATACTACAAACATACATGTAGTGGAACATGGAACCTCCTCCTTTCTGGATTATTTTACAATACAATGTGTCTTATTTTAAGGGCGGTAAACAAGGAATTAATAATAAAGCAGTATATTAGAAGCCCGAAGTCGAAGACAGGGATTTAATGCCTCGATGTTCGTAAATTCAGTATCTACCGTCCGTGCGACATAGAATCTGAGCTCCTACAAAAATCTTCGGATTTTAGAAGCATATTTTGGGTATTGACGATGACACGCGATCGTGTCTGTTCTGTTATCAACTTGCAAAACTTGTACAAGGGTCAATCAACTTTTTCTTGTTTGTTATTCTGTCCCGTTGTCCAAGAGACAACAGTGACAGAGTTCCTTAAAAAAACTGCTTTAATATATGCGACTAATGTGCTTAAGAGATAGTCCATAAAATAATGAGCTTGTAACTATGACAAAAATGTAAGCTTGATGAATTTTAACCACAGAAAACATAGAAACACGTGGTTTTAAAGAGTAGTCCAGGGAACATAACCATGGCAACAAGGTACATGAAGAAGTGGATCGAACCACAAAATAAACCTTACTGTAATAATATTATGGATGGATATTATTGTATTATGGATGTTAATAATATTAACTATGCCTATTTTTTTTTATTTTAATATAATATGACTTTTTGTCATGAATAAATTTCGAATTCTTTCATCGTTAATTTAAATAGAGATTTGGCCTTACACATCTATTGTACTCGTACGAGATACCATGTTTTATACATTTTTTAAATCAAACGGACCAAGACACAGTACCTATTAAACCACGAAACGTGTGCGGTTTGGCGAAATAAAGTTTCAATTTATTTAAAAAATAATCTACCTATCTACAGGAGTGAGCTACATTATCATTCTACTATCGGTAAAAAATATGTTTAATGTGGACCATCCTAGAAAACCCAAGGTACCCAATTATGTAGATTTCCCTGGTAGAAGTCCCTCGTAACGCTATTTAACATAAATCCTATACCACAATTTTTAATACAAATATTCTCAAACCCTCACGTAGTTAAAGAAGACGTCCTGTGAACGAGCTTCGGAGAGGCGCGCTCGGACGGTACTTGAGATTCTTGAGGAACATCTAAAACATTTAAGTTAAAAAAATTAACATCATCGGTGATAATTTAACAAATTAAGAGAAATAAAAAAAATACTGACCGACTTCTTTTACGATCTGTTCGATTGGAATAGATTTTTGAGATGCACCGTCAGTTCCGTCGTTATCTAGGTTAACCAAGTCCTGGGTGGCCGGCTCTAAAAAATGATCCAATATTGCATGTTAATTTATCGCGGTATGCACCGTGAATCAGAATTTTTAAAGTAATAAAAAATTATCAGTGTAACAAAAACAATTAAACAACTTTGACAGGCAACACAGCCTACAGCCATGTTATTTCTAGAACGCATTGTGGGTTTCGTATTCTGGCGTATAGGATGCCCTGTGCATATTCTAGTCATACAACAAATGTTTTTTTGCCTGCCAAATGTAACGTCTAAAAAATCAATTAAGGCAACACAACAGGTATAGTAAGATACCTGGTGATAAAACAGTGCCAGCGGACGGCGGCAAGGGTGCCGGGGCGGAGTCTGAGGCCGCCGGCGCGAGGGGCGCTGCCGGCGCGACCGGTTCACTCGGACGGACCAATGTCTCCTCTTCTACATCTTCCTCCCTAATCGCCTCTTTTAGAATCTAAACGAAAATATTGGAGTTATTGGAGTACTAAATCGGAAAACATTATTTCACATATTGAAGTACTACCTACTACAAATAGAACTAGTAGGTAGTAGTGGTATCTAAGTAGACATTTTAAAAAACTGAAAAAAAATACTCGCCTTCAGTTGTAAAGACAAAAGGACCTTAGATTCAGGACCTGACTTTTGTAACATTATCGGTTGAGTCAGCATGCTCAGATCTTTCTGTTTCAGCAGCAGGGCAATGGCGTAGGTCAGCTGACCCAGCGTATTGCCAGTCTTTTGATCCAACACCTGCCCCAAGAAAATAAAAATGTAAATCACTTATTTCTAAATCAAGAAACAACGATGGTCTGACGAGGTAGTTGGGCCAAAACTAAATGTGAACAAAACAACATCTATTCGTGTCTTGAAGATCGAAATTTTTTTTGTATTACAATGCAGATAAGTAAAATTTTTAAAATCTGTTTACAATCAATCTATTTAAAACCTGTGTACCGATTTTGAAATCAATACCAAATATCGATAATACCAAATATTGCTATGGACTTGAGTGCATTATTCACCTTAATATCAAGTGTATTGATCTCCGGGTTCTGCACTAGGAAGGAGTAGCCGATCTCGTAGACGGGGTCCCCGGTACGCATCTGGACGGCGGTGTTCTCTGTCTTCTTGCCAACTGTCACAGTCAGGTACGGGTCCGGCCGCGACGCCGCGCGGGCATCCTGTTACCAGCGTGGACAATCAGATACAATAACCACGTCATCGTTTTACAAATCTTTACATAATATAAATAAAACAAACTCGCTTTCCTTCATCTATTTGTATGTCTATGCTTATACATGTCTTTTAAACTACACAGTTCAAGAGGAATTTTTATAATAGCGAAAAGATTCGATATACTTTTAAGAAAAGGGAGATGTAAAATGTAAAGATACTGCCGTTGATAATATATATAGACTTTAGTTTTACCCGACTGCCTGACGGAAGGTTAAATTATGTTATTATGCCTCTATTTTTTATCAACGTAGCAAGTTTGTGAAGCCGGGATGGGACGCTAGTAAAATATAATAGGAAACTGGAGCAATTTTTATTTAGTCTCTACTAAAATTTATACAAATTACAAAGCGTATGCACCTAATATTTTATTATAGTTGATTTTTGTTTATTTTTATTTATTATCGAAGAAATAAAAAGCGATTATTATAAGATCTCACCGGAAGCTTCTTACAAGAGTCGATGTAAACCGCCAGCACGGCAGAACTCAGTTCCCCAGTCTTGATCAGCTGTGTTTCATGGATGGCCTGCGATTCAAATGAATAATATCAGAAACCGAAGAAATTTAAAGCTTAATAATAGTATTTCTGTCGCCTAACTTACACGCGATAGTTCAGTAATGTCAGTGGACAGACGGTGCCAAGAGAGGCGCAGCTCGACTTTGCCATGCTTGGCTTGCTGAAGAGTTTGCCACTGTGTAAAAAAGCAAAAGTTACGTTTACATAACATTCAGTGTAATACATGTGATCCAGAAAACATTATAATTTACAAGGTTCATACCGTATCTAAACGGCCCGAGCGTACCACTTGAGATATGTCTAAAGAGCATCTGTAATTTGACAAACAATAATTATTAAGTTTATAGAAACATTTAAGATAACAGCAATATTCCATTTCAATTTAAAATACTTTATTATTTAATAAGCGAGGCAGCCTTGTTAATAGCGTTAGGACACAAACGTTAGCAAAACACAATTAGTTACGGATACGATACACCTGTTACAGTACAAACTGTTGGAGGCATTTGGTTACTTGCCTTAAGTTTTAAAGCGAAAGCTTTCGGTACATAACAACCATATCAATCACATTATGTAGTGATTTCTAGAACCTACAACGCCTACGAGTTACAAGCGTGATGAGGTTATTTTTCCAAGCATTTCGTACTCAACATAGTTTTAAGCGACAGTGTCAGAGCGATCGCTATTTATCATTATGAGTTAGGTTTTATTTTTAACCGACTTCAAAAAAAGGAGGAGGTTATCAATTCGGTTGTATGTTTTTTTTTTTTTTTTTTTTTTTTTTTTTTTATTTTTTTTTATGTTTGTTACCTCAGAACTCCGTCGTTTGTGAACCGATTTCAAATTTTTTTTTTGCGATCGTCTAGGAATGCTTTCAATTAGGTCCCATAAGCACCAAATCAGGATCTGATGATTGGATCCTAAGGAAATCGAGGGAACTCTTCAAATGTTGTAGGGACACCTGTGGTAATTTGGATATATTTTGCAGTAACTCATGCATTTGCTCTTGAAAATCATAATTTGGTGAAGTGGAACTGATGATGAAGACCACATTTGACCAACAGAGCTACTACTCAATAACAAGTACTTCACGGGTTGAATTTCAATTACTTTAACACAGTTGATAAGCAATTTATGCTCGTCGTAATGCATATGGTAAAATGGAATGGGTGGTGAAGCACCAGGACTCCTCAATAATGAACGTCTCTGCATCAGAAAAAGCAATCTTTCGTAAAAGGTGTCAAGCAGTTGACATTAAGCTATTGTATTTTAGATTATTAACACTAAAAAGCGTGAAAAAAAAATTTTATAACAAAAAATTGAACCGACTACAAAAAAACATGAAAATAATTTTCTACCAGTCTGAAGAGGGAACTATGGCCCAAGCCCTCTCATTCTGAGTGGAGGCCTGTGCCCAGCAGTGGGACGTATATAGGCTGGGACGAAACTGAAGTCGGTGCCTCAGTACGAGACAGCAGGAGTGATTGAAGTCTAATATACCCATACTTTATGTATGGGTATGTATATGGGCATGTATAAGGTATGTAGGTGAAGAAGACGACTATAGGTCCACTCCTGCTGGCTCGTGCTGAGGCACCGACTTCAGTTTCGTCCCAGCCTATATACGTCCCACTGCTGGGCACAGGCCTCCACTCAGAATGAGAGGGCTTGGGCCATAGTTCCCTCTTCAGACTGGTAGAAAATTATTTTCATGTTTTTTTGTAGTCGGTTCAATTTTTTGTTATAAAATTTTTGTATTGTTAAGTTTTATTATAATTTCAGCTACTGGTGCTTAAAGTAAAAATAAATGTATAAGATGAATAACAAAAATGATTATATATGAATAATTATTATCATAAATATTTATCTGAATAACCATTCAGAAATAGTACGAATTTTAATATATTTTCTTCTACATATAACTATAATATTATAATAGAATATGGATGGACTTAACTCTCTCAAGCCCAACATAACTTTAGTCGTACTGACTGCATGGCAAGAGCGCGACCGGTTTTACAAACGTACATTCTTACAATTCAATGACATAATGGCACTGTGAGCCTGACAAGGAGAATCATACATAACGATGCGATGCTTAAGGCCTATCACATAAAATAATAGAGTCACCAATAACCTCTCCTAATTTTATCTACACCCATAGGTATAGTAAATCCTACATTATGCGTTCAAAAATTATAGATAACGACCAGCATTAGGACATTGGATTCTATTATGAACACGGTAGTATCATAAGGATTTGGTTTGACAAAATTGTCCAATAATGGATAGCTATATTTAAAAAAAAACGGCCAAGAGCGTGTCGGACACGCCCAAGACAGGATTCCTAGTAATAGCTACATTACAAAGAAATCAAGTAATATTTTTCCAAGGATTTTATATTTTGTGGGGAATCTTCCAAGTTTAAATATTCTCAAGCAAACAAACTTAGCCGTTATAATTTCCTTTGTAAGTTTGATACACTTACTCTTACAACTATCATGAATTTATTCAAAATTTTTGAACCAATAGTTCTGTTAGAGGGCCTCGATTTAATGAAAATTTCTTCTTTAAAGTTGAATATTTCGCACACAGATTACTGAATCGAAAAATCACCTCCCTTTACATCTATGGGAGGTACCCTAAAAAAAAACTTTTTCAAATATTTTTTTCCACTTTGTTGACATATATTTGCTACATATATTCATGCAAAATTACAGCTTTCTAGCACTGATGACCCTGAGCAAAACCAGACAGACAGACATGGCGAAACTAGAAGGGTTCCGGTTTTTTCCATTTTATCCTCGAGACCCTAAAAACTAACTAACAGAAACTGGCGAAACATGAGGTTAATTTGAGAACATTATAGGCTGGTAGATTCAACTAGTTTGCCTGTACCGGACCTGAGGCTCGTGCGTGCTAGTAAGTGGACCAATCCTTGAGGTTTTTGGCTACGTGGAGAGATTAATACCGTCCTTCCCTATAAGTGCCGTTGGCGTTCGTAAAGTAAAGTCTATCGTTAAAGGCTATTACGGTGTATTACATGCAACTAGCATTTTTGGGCACTTCCCAGATTAGTTATTCATCACGTGGATTCAATTTCACCTAAATGCATTATTGGTCTAACTGTGCAGCGAGGAAAAGCTGCGTCCTAGAAACAACCTACTCACTGGCCCGGCTGCATACTTTCCGTATATGCAGTTTTTTGTTTAGTGTCCCGTGCTAATTTATTATCAATGAAAACCATGTGACATGAGGACTGGGAATGTGTGTTGCCAGTGTCGTATGTACATTATGAACAATCGGATGGATCGAGTGTGTGCCGATCGCAAGCTCGGTGCAGTGACAGACGCAGTCAACAGTCCGCAGGCGAATGCGCTCGTGCGCGTCTACTGGTTAGTGTCGTGAGAGACGCTTTGTACAGTTGTCGTGGAAGAGTATGGTCAATGTGGAGTGCAAGGCTAGTGCATGTTGCCCGACCTGCCGAGTTTATCGTCGCGCCCTGTGCGGTCCCAGTCGTATATCTTGATGACCGCCTGCGACGCGCTGCTAAGCAGCACCGACTGTTGCCGCCCACCACATTACACACATATATTAAGCTTGGTTATATAAATCTGTACATAGTATATTAATAAGCTAATCATTTAAAATACCTAGTGTAAATATTGTGTTCGAAATGTACATTTGGAGAAGTTAATAGGTAAGTAGGCAAGTATGTAAGTAGGTGAGAAAGTTTTAAGTAGGTAATTATGAAGAATTATAAATAAACAAATAACTAAAAATGGTTAAATGATGGCCAATTGTTAACCAGAGCGCATAATTACGATCGCGCCTGCCTGCGTAATTACCTAAATATACACCAAATAAAATATAATAAATCCACACACATGAATAGGCACTTTACACAATAATTGACACCCAACTGCGGATGATCGCAGTCATAGTAAAAATGACACAAAATGACTCTAAATATTACCAGTTCACGTTAATATGTTATTTTAACAGACCGCATTGATTATAACGATGAATAAAGTTGAAACAACTGTCAAGTGAAGAAAAAAAATAGTAATTCGGATATAATAATGTTTTAGGTAAATTGCAACTAAGTACTAGGCCACTACTCAGGAGCAACTAGCGAGGCTTGCGAGGCAATATTAAGAGTCATACACAAAGTCACTCAAAAACGGATAAAGGCGCCGCTAGGGTGAGCACCCGGGCGGTGGCCGCACGGACCTGCCGAGATAATCATCGTTCTGAATGCCCATGCCCGGGTCCCAGTCCCACACCTCGCACTGCAGCACCTGGCTCTTCCGTGAGCTTATTATAGCCTTGGGACAAATCACAATATACATTAGTTTACATTATTTTGCAAAGACACCTGCTGTCTTACAATAAAACCGGTCGACAGTCCACATGTATGGATTTTAAATTAAATGAAATAAATACAAGTAGGTACTTACGCATATTTATGATAAAAATGTGGAAAGAATCTTATTTTTGGTATTTGAACTAAAAAGGAAAATATCTAAAATATGTACATCACTATAGTAACTTACCATAACAGTATCTACAGATCTAAGGTTCACACCTTTCTAAGCTACGTGTTACGTTACAAAACAAGCAGGATGCGAACTAACGTTGGTACGAAAGCATAAAGCGAGGGCAACACTCATTTCACTGCGCGGTTTTTAATCTTGCTTAGCACTTAGTGAAATGAGTGACCTCAAAATTAAAAAGCGTGTTTATGGGTAAGCATCATGTAAGTAATTACGCCTTCTAGCCGACTGCGGTGGTTGGTCGTTAGGAAGTAGATTCAGCAGCCGGCTGGAAGGCGCGTCGTTGAGCGTGCCCGCACCGCGCCACACCGACCACCATGCAGCCCGCGCCCGCCCGCCGCCCGCCCCGCCCCTTGCGGCACTCACCTGCCCAGCTCGTCGTCGTCGTTGCCTTCGTCCTTGTCAAACACCTCTATTTCCAAAGCTTGACCGAGAGATTGCATTATACGCGCCTTTACGCCAAACGCGCAAAGTCCCACGTAAACATAGTAGGGAAAACAAAATTAAATGCACAAGAACTTCAGCTAAATTATTAATGTTATTATTGTTACAAAGTGGCCAAAATAGAAGCGAGGCGAAATAAAAAATAACTAAATATTAAAAAATATTTTTATTTTATTTCAACCACTTCATAAAATTAAATTAAGAATAAATTCTAGCAAAATTCTAATTACTAATATATTCCCATAAAATATTAAAAACCAACCCCATACTTTACTATCGTCATGTATAGGATATCTGTCACTGTGTTTGTATCAATTACCTACTGCTGGGACCTACTGTATCACCAGCATTTATTCATTTATACACAGGTCTAGGAATAATAAGTTTATATGATTATTTTGTAGTCACACTAGACTCAGGGGCTGCTTCACTATACATTGATTAGTGTTAACTGACGGTTAAATATTATGCCGTCTCTATTTGTTTTGTTCGAATAGATGGAGACGGCATCACATTTAACCGTCAGTAAACACTAATCAATGGACGGTGAAACAGCCCCTCAATATTCAATAATAAAATATACGACGAATTTTGTACGTATTTTACCCATATAATTTTTCTTTACAAACTTTTAATTAACTTCTTTCATATGTAGCAAGTAAATTCAGACCCATTATTATCGGTCGGATCGACTTGAAATTTGATACATTCAGCAGAAGCGGATAATCGGTTGTGGAGCTCATTCGTTCCTGCTCTGATTGTGCGTGCCTAGAAATAAATATATGTGAATGGTTTTTTGGCAAAAAACATTCCTTTCCGAGCAAAGATTCGCCTTCCTAGATGGAAAACATGTGGGGGATCATATAGGTACAATCGGTTCATAAACTTGAGAGCAAAAATTTGTTCAAAAATATCTGAACACGACTCTATTGTTTAGAGAAGCGTATTCAGATATTTTTGATTAAACTTTTGCTCACAAGTTTATGAACTCAACTGTACTGCACATAGGTATACTAATTATAAATACCTTAACGGAATGAAATACCTGCATGCGAATTTCTACTCTACATGAAACTTTTTGCAGAGAAAGAAACAAGAGACCAACTCCCAGATTATGTTAATATAATATGTATAAACGAAATAGAAATCATATATTTCCTGAATCCATTATTTTGTAAAGCTTTTGTAATAAAATGTCAAAAAATGTTAGCTTACATCTAAAAAATTATCATCAGTCCGCTATAAGAATAGGAATTTAGCTTAAATGACAAATTCGCTCAAATGTACGAAAATCATAAAAAATAACTGATTTAGGTGAAATTCGTTATACAGACAGTTGGAGTCTCGGAGAAGGACATAGGATTGTTTTTATCCCGGAAAATTGTAGTTCCCGCGGGATGGCACGATTTACTGGAATAATGTGAACCGGGCATTACTACAGTAGTGAAATGTGTTTTGGCATCGTACTTTGTTCGAACGAAAAGTTCGTATTTATTTTGCTTTCGTAACTAGCTTACTAAGGTTTACTGAAGCTAGTTCAGAGAGCAAGATAAATACGAACTTACCGACAAAATACGATGGAAAAACATTATTAAATAGACCTGTATAATAGTGTATTTATCTTTTCCCATTCTATTCGTGGACGGATAACATGTGTTCAAGATACGCCCATGCTTATGATTACCCTGGAGTGAAATAACAAGATTGTCAACGTACAGGTGAAAAACTGAAGTAAATGACCTGTTGTTTATAGTACAGTAGGGCATATAGCCATTTTTCGAATATGGAATGTTGATTTATCTATACGGATACGCTACAACAAACAACAAGTCATATATATTATTATACTTAAGTTTTTCACCTAAATATTTATTATTTTGTTAGACAGTCCCAACACTTTATAAATTATAATAAGTAGGTAGGTAACTCGAAAGTAGAGAGCACAAAAAAAGTACCAGCAAACTAACACACAAATAAACATCAGCATGATTGTGAGGAAGATTTTAATTCCCATATCATTAGTAAGATTTCGATTATAGAATACAATCCAAACTTATTATTTCAATCCAAAGTAGGCAGGTATGTAGAAAAAAATGAGTTTATGCAAGTCTCGCTGCAAAAAGACTTTGTGTGTTGCAGTTTGCTTGTGGTATTGTGGTGTCAGCGCACGCATGGGAGGGCTTAGGATTTGAACTTATCTTTTAAATATTATTAAGTTCATATAAGATGTTTCCAAGATAGTCAGTTAGGCTTGAAGGCGTGCTTATATTTGGCATGACCTAAAAGCTGAAACCCCGCTGATTTCTCGTGAAAACACCTCACTTTATGTATGTACTTACCCCGTTAAATTTGGAAAACGACTCCTTATTTCTACGATGTAAATACGAGTATGTAAATTTAAATCCAGAATACATAGTGTTAATATCAAAATCTACAGAGTATAGAGAAAAAGTGCTGTACCCTTAACCAGTGCGCTCTTTAAAGGATGTGGTGTAACAAGACGGGGACTCACCTCGCACCAGTAGTCCCAGCGCGGGTTGACGTTGTTGTCGATGTGCTTTGTCTTCCACTTCTGTGCGCCCACCGTTATGATCGCGTACGGGTCCGACTTACCCTTACCTGTTTAACATAATTAAGGTTAACACTGAGTTCTCACGCGGGCCCGGTGCGGATTGGGAACTTTACATACACCATTGAATTGCCTTGCAGATTTGTGCAGGTATCCTCACGTTTTCCTTCACTGTAAAGCTCGTGGTAAATTTCAAATGTAATTTAGCACATTTCACGCTTGACCGGTTTTTATTATTTGTCGATATGCAGTATATTTACCTCCATTATCATTGCAAGATTAAGCTTTGTATGTCCAACCGTTAGAGAGATAGAACGACAGCAAAAAAAAAGTTATTTTTTACGAGATAGCCGTTCATTACATTTGGTCTGGTCACTACTTAAAAAAAAACTCGTAAGTATCTCAAAATAGATCATTTTTCTGAGTGAACTTTATGAACATTATGTCAAAGTTCATTTTTGTTGACATATTGACTTTAGATAGGTAAGAGATTTTTTTCAAAGTACTGACGATTTACGTTACTCATTACACTACAATTCGTTCACATTCATTAAAAATCTTTGTCAGAATACGTCAATTTTTACACCACTGCGCATTTTACACTATAAAAATATAATTAATTCCAACTTACCCAGCATAGAAATATCTTTCTTCATAAGATTTTGAGCTTGCACCAGATGTATGCGAAGAACTCCCTTACAAAGAAAAAGAATAAGGTTAGATCGGCTTCAATAGTTTTTTTTCTTTTCGAATTATTGCATAACAATAAAATTAAAATCATGATTTTAACAATGATATGTCATTGACAGAGAGCTACTTCGACTGCATCCCGAGGAGAACCAACCGCAACCCGTGGTTTAACTATGGGGTCCCTAGCATGTATATCAGGGTTCCGCAGTAGGGCAGTCTCTTTACATATTTATTAGGAAATTTCCAAAAATATTTTTTTCACCTCAGCACCTCAAACAGATAGGTTTTACTATGAGAAATCAGTGAGCAAAATCGCATTTTGCCTCACGAGACCAAAGTTTTTTTGCATCGCTGATCTCAGGATTCAAAATCAACATTCGCACCAAAAAACGACTTTGCTCTCTTGTTGCACAAATAGCTATTGACAGGGGTCCGTGGAATTGTTTAAATTGTAAAAGTGGTCCGTGACTGCAAAAAGGTTAAGAAACCCTGCACTAGTATATATTATCGGGTGTTTTACTTTCAGTCAAGGTGAGCTGCATCTCCCTTCTAGTAGTAAAAACCACGTACAGATAAGCTGACATTGGATATAAAGCCCACTAGAGAATGGAAATAACGAAGTATTAGTGCCTCACCTCCGGCTCTGGCATCCGCAGGTCAACAGTTGGTATCTCGTCGCTCAGTTTGATCGGCAGTTTGTTCGGCAACACCATCATGTTGGCTATCTGCTCTACAATGCAACGACGCAGTATGTCACTGAAAATATTAATCGCCTTATTTATAAAAAGTTTCAGATCTATACATTCTGTTTGGCTGCGGTTAATATCAGTCACGATAAAGACATGCCGTACTAGAGCACGTCCAATACTTGTGTCCTCGAGGAGTTCAAATCCAAGAGGAACCTTGCGGCACCGTGTGACGCCTAAATAACTGATGTTACGTCGGAATTTTATACTATTAGAAACCAAGTGAAGTTTTCTGTGCGTGCACCAAGCAATATGTACTAACATAGTGTCCACTCGGGAGTCCGCCCACGTTACCAATACTTTCACGTCAAAAAAAAATAGTGTTGCTAAGTTTCATCTAACCAGCCATTATTGCGTGATTGAGTAACAAACATCCATTACAATATCATTTACAATACTAGTAGGATTATTAGCATAACGGTAATAAAAAACCGGCCAAGTCCGAGTCAGACTCGCGCACGAAGGGTTCCGTACCATCTATACAACATTCATTACTCATAATACATTAGCAAAAACACGCAGCAAAAAACTATTATTATTTTATTCTGTTTTTAGTATTCGTTGTTATAGCTGCCACGGTTATACATAATCTATGAAAATTTCAACTGTCTATCACGGTTCAAGAGAGCCTGGTGGCAGACAGACAGGGAAGCCGTAGTATTAAGGTTTCCGTTGTTACCCTTTGGGTACGGAACCCTAAAAACACATCGCGAAATAAAAAAAGGAAGCAGTAAGTATAGCGTTTAATCAAAACCCAAGCGCCGTTGTAGAGAATTGCAATGTCTCGGATAGAACACCATGCAATCATCATCATTATCATATCAGCCACAGGACGTCCACCGTTGGATATAGGCCTCCCCATATAAAACCATTCGAAAATTTTAGTAATACAGGTAATTGGTTGTTTACCTAAAGCCAGGCATGTCGAGTACGTCAGCGGCGCCGACGAGGTTGAAGTCGATGGAGGGGTTGTTGAGGAAGAAAACTTGCAGCCCGCCCACCAGCGGGATCTTCGTGATCAGCGGCTTCATCACCACGCGGACCATGCCGTGGATCTGAATCACAACGACCAACGTGAATAGTCTATTAGACCACGCCTACTTGCTGTCTACTGTCATAAGCGGCCCGGTTTCTTTATAGCTCGTATTATCCGTATTTTACAAGTTTTGCTTTAGTTTTACCCGTCTCGTTGTCTGTCTGTAGTTAAATCTTGCAAGTTTAATTCGACCAAGTTCCAGTAATCGGACTGACTTGAAATTTGGCATACTTAGCTTTGTAAATTGGTGACAATACAAAAATCTGGTAGTGACATAATATCCTGGTAGTCCGGCAGTATCGTCTCCGCAAGACGGGATTCTTCAACGATTAATGGCATTGACTTGAAATTTGGTATGCAAATGTAATTTGGGTAAACTACATTTAATAAACTCAAGTAAAGTCGACAAAAATTACAGCCAGCAAAAAAAATTGTATTAAAAAAAGTTTTTTTTATCAAAAACTTATTTAGAAAGTCTTTACCCGCAGATTGGTACGCATAATTCCATTTAATTCAGTGGTTAAATCATTATTCCTGAATTTTATTAAATTTCTATAGGAATTGTCAAAAATTACACTGTGGTCTTCATTTACGTTTTTATGACAAACACCCCTACAAAACTTCTCTCGTCTCTCGAATAAGATTTTGGTATAGAAACTAGCTTAATTTGTTATTCCAGACGTACAGCTATGTACATATAGGAAATGAAATCCAAATCAATTTGGTCGTTTTTAGCGTGAAGGAGTAGGTAACTAACGTGCGCACGCACGCACACAAATTTTCTCGTTTATACTCGTAATTCTCGTATTAGTAGGATTATGAAACTTATGATGTGTCGGTATGTGGAAGCCATCAGTTTTAATTTTTATTCCATCGACGATACAAAACATAGCCCTTAAATTTACATCAAAAATGCTATAGTTATTTTAAAATATAATTTATAACTTGACGTACTTGCAGATCTTTAATACCCCCTCGAATCCCCTGAAGGACGAATGAAATATCACAGTCTCCGGCGTAACTGGAAACCAAAAATAAAATATGTTTAAGAAGTTTTTTTTGAAATATGTAAGTTCCGATATATTTTACATCTCCTTTGTACATCTCTTTCTCTTGTAAATTGTAAATTTCATATGTTTTATAAGTACAATAAAGAGTTAAAATACAATACAATACAAATTTTACAGACAAATGCTCTTAATGAGGATTCGTGCACTTTGTTCCTCTGTGACAAGTTTCAAGGATGATCAATTAACCCTTTTCCAGGCCCCGCCAATTAAGATGTCTACCGCAAAATTAATCATAGTTTTATTTTGTTTATCTACGAGGAATTCATTTAAAAACGAATAATATTTTTAACGTCTTGAATTATATTTGTACCTTATTTTAAATTTAGCACGGTCGAATATTCACATGTAAAGTGGTCACTGTACCTATGCACTATGCCTGGAAAAGGGGTTAATTGCAGTCCATTACCTAAACCTACACTAGTTACAAAACTTACAATAAGTCGATGTCCATTATAATTTCGTCCCTAGAGAGATTTTTATCGTATACTTTCACACCCCCGACGCGTGGCGCCTGCAAATAAAATTGGTACATTCGTAATTAAAACGCTGTACAAGTCATCAATTAAATAAAACAAAATAATTTTAACAAAAAATTAAACCGCCGATAAAAGTAAAAAGCAAAAAATAATAAACAGTTAATTTTTTTTAGATATCAAACATTTTATTTAGGTAGCAGTTTGAAGTCGATGCCTCATCTCGAGCCAGGAGGAGTGATAGAAGCTCATCAGGTAGACGACTAATAGGTCCACTTCTGGTGGCTAGCGCTGAGGCACCGACTGCAAACTGGTACCTAGATTAAGGTTAATGTTTTTTGCGTTTTACTTTTTTTCGGTGGTTCTTATGTTATAATTTTTTTGTCAAATTTATGTGGGACCAACTTCGAAGTTATACCCTTTCCAATAAAAAAATAATTATCAAAATCGGGCTGCTCTTTAAAAAGTTATGGGTGATCAGATCAAACATAAAATCGTCGAATTGAAACGTCTTTTTAATAATACTCACAATAGTTCCCAGGATCATACGTTCGAATTTGAAACCATTCATTTTGAAATTTGCTAAGCTTTCAGCTACGGCGGGTTCGATGGAATCTTTCAATAAATTTCGAGCGTAATGGTTTACATTTGGCCAAACTTGCAGCAATATCTGAAAGAGAGCGTTAAAATGTAAAACTTTAAGGTGTTACAATGACTCATACTGTCGAAAGTCGTAATTGCAAGTAAATTGCTTATTCTGTTAGTCTATAATACTTTAACGGAACCTACAACGAATATATTTATTTAAGCATACTAGTACTCATACTCAATACATATAAATTTCTATATGTATAGTATTCCAAACGATATCGATTCTTTGATGTTGGAACTCACCCTGTTCAACCATTCCGCTCGTTCTACGTCGGGAAAGAACACCTGAAAGCAATCGACCGAATTATTAATGTATTTTTCGTTAAGAGCGCAGCGAGTTTCTAGCGCATTTATTCGTTTAATGATTAAACTTATTAATTAATTAAACTTTAATCTCTTGCTACATCATTACTCGTAAAGATTTAGTTTTGAACCTGTTATGTAGGATATTTCAGGAGTTACTCTATAAATCATACACTGTTTAGATACACGATTAGTTGTATTTCGTTCTATAGAAAAAACACAAAGTCATCTCCGAAAAACTAAAATAAAACCTTAGCACAGCGTATATATTGAGTTTTTGAATGATAAGAAAACTAGATGCTTTCTGTCGCGTATACACGTTACATTTTTTAAATATGTATTTGTCTTAGTATTACCATGGTATTACGAAGAAAATACCTACTTTAAAAACGCGTGCATTCTGACCAACCTATCTTTATTACAAACACTACACGAGTGAATAAGGGGGAAGATCGGTGCCCTCTTAACAGTGATTACAAGGTAGATACGACAGAAAATGCTATTCCATAAACCCCAGGGAGGAAGTAGTTAATTACTTTACGGCGCCATGGGGTGGGCAACTGTCTATTACCTAGAAATGTCACCATAAAAACATCGCAGACATACGAGTATATGTGTACACCTTATTAATACCTAGCTAGGCGGTACGGTTTGTGAGTTAAAACTTTGTAATGCAACAAATTGGTTGATTCGATTTGACACTGTTAACTGAAATCGCAATTGGACAACAATAGATGAACTACGCTACTGGCCATTAGTGTCAAAAGCGTTGGGAATCGTAATCGCATTCACCATTTCCTTCTGGTCAACCCAATGGGGAAACTGGTTACTAGTGAACACGCGTTTGAGAATATGACCTCACTATGCCGAAGCATATATAAAATAAGATAAACGAACATGACTGTATAAAATAACGCAAAACGTATAATTAGCTATGAGTTCTCATTATCTCGAGTGTAGTAAGTAAGTAGCCAACACACGTAGACTTCCTCAAGATAGTAGCCCCACTGGCCAATCATCAGCTAAGGTAGCTTCAACGATGGTGACTAACAGAACATAGGGTTACATTACATTGTGGCCGACAAAATTCATTTGTGAGCTTTTTTCCCGATGCGATAAGATACTCGTACCATAATTTCCTTAATGTGGTAGACTACAGCTAAATAATGTAGTCTACCACATAAAAGTTGAGTATCACTTGTATGTCATAAAACAATAATGTCAATGTAATGTAAATCAAAAATGAATTGTGACAAATGTAAAACTATGTTTTTTTATATTCACACGAATACGTGATCGGGTCAGATCAATATAGAAAGGGACAGAATAGAAACTTGAACCTTTCCTCATCAATGTCCATGATGATGTCCATGTCCATAATTTGATTATGGCTCAGATAATTTTGACTGAATTAGAATAAATTATATTAAGAATCCATCATTTTCATTTTATTTGTACAATGTAAAAATGGTTACACGCTTGTTTGTTCCACTGACATTTTTTTTAATCTGTGAAATGTGTTGCAAACCTATAATTTTTTAATTTGCTGCCATTCCATGCTACCACGATTCACTGGTCAGGCTCTAGTCATTTTGATAACAAGTTATTTTAAAATTGATAGAACCAGTAGCGGCGCAATAGGGGGGCGGAGGGGCACCAAGGGGGTGACAAAGACAACATGCTTCTGTTGTGACGTCATGAGTGTAAAACTCGAGCAATAAATCCATTTTCCCCTCGTCATGTCCATATGAACGTCACGGGTAAAATGGCTCGTTTTATGCCCTCGTTGTACAATCTACTATTGAACAGGTAGTTGGCGATATGAAAAACAATATTATGAGTTCACAGAGTGCGAGGATATAATATCAATGGATTTTTTAAATAAAATTCATTGTTATAGCGAACCTCTATTGCAATAACGACATTAATTACATTTTTGAAAAAAATATCGCGTCATTAAGTAATTTTTTGGAAAAATTGCATTTACGTCGTTGTTGCAATAGAAGTGCGATATATCCATTTTCTTAAGTTTCAGATACTATTTTCTTAAGACAGAGCCTGAATGGGCTAGATTTCTTTGCTTTAAACCCGAATTTTAAACCTGAATAAAAACCGGCCAAGTGCGAGTGGAACTACCACATGAAGGGTTCCGTAGTTCCGTACCATTAAAATAATAAATATCATGGGACAACAGCAAAAAAATCACTTTAATTTTAATTTTCTCGCACCCTGCGAGTTCAAATATTTTCTTACTAATGACATTATTAATAAGAAAATTATGATATATGTCTGTTATGAAGAAAATTTTTCTGAAAAACAACATTAGATGAGATTATGTTCTTAATAATGACATTATGAGTAAAAAAAAAACGAATATTGTCTGTTATGAGTTCCGATGTTAGTAATAAAAATTTATGAACAAATAAAGTACGAGGAAAAAAATTATGAAGAGTGAGTGATTAGATTATTACGAACACAAATCGATAGTAAACTAAAAAACAGGAATAAGAATTTTATAAGAGTCAATATGGACCCTTGGCTGTCCATAGAATAATAGCTATGCTATATTCTCACCCATGCAGGCAGGTCGTCGATCCTCGCAAGAATGACGTCCTTCTCGGAGGAGACAGCGGTGGCCTTGGCGAGGTTGCGGCGGTACTCGCTGTCCTTGCGCCACTGGTCGCGCAGCACGGACAGCACCACGGGCCCGATGAGCCACGCCACGCTCCACTGCATGTAGCCCACCAGGTATACCGCGCCCACCATCGACACCTGCAAGCATTGGCGTGCTATGGCTCGATTCCAGGGTACAGTTGATAGTTTGCGCCTGCAGCACGCTACCCTTCCGCAGCAGGGTAGGCAACACTAGAGCGTACTCCTACCTAAAAGACCGGCAACGCACTTGTGACTCTTCTGGTGTTGCAGGTGTCCATGGGCGACGGTAATCCCACGGTAATCCGACGGTAGACCTACTTTTAGTAGTCGGATTGTCTTGAAATTTGACATACAATAATCTGGTAGGATCGTCTCCGCAGGACAGAACTCTTCAACTTTTAATGGCGTCGACTTGAAATTTGATATGCAAATGTAGTTTGGGTGACAATGCAAGTACAGTCAACAAAAAACTTGTATTAAAAAAAAAATCCAAAAACTTATTAACAGTTATGTTGCTCAAGAGCCAAGACGAAAGTCACTAGTTATGTGATTTTGGAACATTGTTTTAACATACAATGTCATTACTAGATTTTCAAAGTTCTTATTTGAGGCCGAGGAAAATCAAAAATTAAGCAGAAGGAGGAAAATTTAGATTTTTCTTTAAATTTACACGGTCTCAAAATGGTACATTTTTACTATTTTTAATAATTAGAAGCCCGATTGGCTATCGACGGAATATCGTTGGCTTAAGAAAGAGACATCGTGTAAGGTGACTTCGAAATTTCTAATGTGTTTTTTTTTTACGAAAATCTACATATCTAAAATTGTAAGATTATTATAATATTACAATAAACATCTGTTCCGTTGAATTTAATTATCAATTAATTTTGTTATGGTTTGTTGACCAAAATTCACCTCCTTTTTGATTACTTAACAAAAAACAAATCGCACATATACCTAGATGTGTAGGTGTGCATATAATTTATCAAATACTGTGAGTTGTGAGTAGGTACTCGGTAGAAAACATGAATCGATAAGACCACTTAAACCACCACTTTCCGCTTCATATCAGAAACAAGCAACCATAAAATTATAATATATCCTGTGTGTTGGGAATATTAACAATGAACGGTTCCACAATGATGTCACCCTAAGCCAATTTAGGCATTCACACAAATTAGTCTAAATCCTGTTTGCACAGGTTTGTCACCCCTGTGGAACTTCTTTTGTAATAAGAATGACGGAAACAGTTTAGATGACATAGATAGACCGACATATGGACCAAAAAAAATTTTTTTTGAGACTTTTCTTATTGCTTGTGTTATAAAAGCTACCAGTTAGGTACTCCAATCTGTATGGAAACATATGTATCTTTTGTTTGATTATGTCGACATAGAATTTCGTTCTTTCACTTGCACTGCCATCCCTAGCAAACCTGAGTATTTCAGCTGTATACTTTCACGCGTCTTGAATAAATATTCTTGACGGACTACAAAGTGATTTTATAACAGTTACATTTTTTCGTTTGTGGTATGGACCCTAAAAGAAAAGCAAAGTCCACAATTAAACAAACAAACTTGAGTAAGTTTAAAATGATTAAGCATAAAGCAGTTCAAATATTTTGTTGTTTATAGAAATATGAAGTCATTTCATTTTATTAAAACGATTGAATAACGAACTCCAGAACAAATCATAATTATTAATTCATGACATGTTTAGCTCTAAGGTTGTTGAGTAGTCTTCAAGGTCACATTCCATCCAATGATTCAGTGGCTTTTAGAGGCTGTTAGTGTTGTTGTGACTCATTGCTGCTGTCATATCATTTTGTTGCCTTTGGAATTAAGATACATGTTCATCTTTATAGCACAGATTAATAGTTTCCAACAGGCAGGAAAACAACTCAACAATATAGTTCTATTAGTTTAAGAACACCAAGATATTTTTATTTATTGGATAACCATTTATGATATTTATTAATAGAAACTATACTTATTGGCACAAAATTTGGCCTACTCTACAAACAAAATTACTTTAGGAAATATTTGTATTAAAATATAAAAAAACTTTTCCACTTTCACACATTTTGGGACTGAATTAGTGTCTAAATTTTATTCTGGAGACTGATATGCGAAAAACCTCACAAAATTCAAATTATATTGTTTGTTTACTGGTAAATATATAATTACTTGCTTTGCTTAACTGAATGGCTTTGAAATAAATAAATAAATATCATAGGACACTTGAGACCAATTGACCTAGTCCCAAACAAATGTGTCAGTATTTCAATTATTGCTGTTTTTTCCCACCAAGCAGTGGTGCAGAGTGAACATTCTTGCTAGGCAACCTGCAGTGAGAGAAGACTCAGTTGGGTACCAGTGGCAAAGCGTCCATAGAACCCTGTTCCCATTGGCTCACCCAATATTTACAAAATAAGACTAGAAGACATACAGGATTTATGAAAGATATATGCGATCTTTGCTTCTGCTTTACCATGGAAATATCTGATGCTATGCCACTGTTGGGTATATCTTCGAATGCTACTCCTCAGAGTTAGGAAAAGTACACAAACTTTGCCATAACTGTCGTTATATCATTTAAAAATATGTATTAGGCAAACTGATGGGCATTGAGTTATTATTATGCCATGCCACTTGTTAAGCAACAAGCAAGAAAATGGTTCTCCTGCTCATACTTGTTATTTTATTACTGTGACAGTGCATAGGTTACTGCTGCTTTTGTAGAAATCAACTTCATGTCCACAATCTCATCCTATTTACCTTTTTGAAAAATCTGTAGATCATAGACAGCACACTGACACTGTCATCGCTGCTCAGAGGTATTGCTGGCTTGCTTGCTGACACCATTTTGTTGTCACTTGCCTGTAAGAACATACATGTAAAGAATCAAACCATTGATTACCTATATCATTTATATCTATCTGTTTTGCCATCTAGGAAGTATATGCATAACACTTGAGAAATAAACAAGTTTTAATCAGTGGCAGATTTGCAGTCTTGGCTGCCCTAGGCCCCAGGCCACATATTAAGTACTACCAGCTGCCCCTTTCTCAGCATATTGTTATCATCATAGTGACTTTTTATGTCTCAATTGGCTGCCTGTCCCTACTGGGCCTTAAAGCAAATCTGCCACTGTTTTTAATGCAAAAAATAGATAATAATTAGTGAGTTAAAAAAATACACATATTTATCTAAGCCATTTTTTCCTAACCTGAGGGTCTGTGAGCATATGTTTGGGGGTCCGGGGTCCCATACACATCTATCTTACTTAGAGCATTAACTAAAATAATATTTTCCGAAAATTGCACCTTTTTTCACTCAGGGGTCCTTGGCATTATGTTTGATTTCCTTGGGGGTCCGCGGTTGAAAATGGTAAGGAACCGCTGATCTAAGTCATAAGCATTGCAACTACAGCCCAAGATGATCTTGTAAACAGTTAATGTTTCGGGCCTTTTGAACATAAAGTTACTATTAAGTAATCTATTTAGTAACTTCTACAGATGGTGCAATTCATTGGCAGAACTACCTGGTAATTATCTTTTTGGCCAAAATGAATTTCAGACAAAATAATTAAATATATTGAGTTGACTCCCATTGCAAAGGATAAAAAAAGTAATTATCTTTTGCAACACACACTGATCTAAAACATTACTTACAGAAGCTTTTGTAAAGCTCTGTTATGATAAAATGAGTTTAAACTTGCATGGTCTTCATTCACTTCAATAACTACTGAATCTGAATAAGAAGTTTCTAGTTTGATATCCATGGTCCATTCGTTTTACGGTATATAAATATCAGAAACTAAAATCATATGCAGACAAGCATCTTTTTGACTCACGATTAAAAATAGATTGAACAAGGACATAGTTGTAAAGCCTATTATAAAAAGTTTATAAAAGTAAAGAGGTACTAAACATAAAATGCTTGAATAAAACTAGGAACATACCATGCTGCAGGTTAAGGTGATGCGGACGTGCGAATGATGAAAAACCAAACAGAATGCTATACTATAGGTACATACACAGTGGTTCTACAAAAACTAACCGAATATATATCTCGAACGCTGTTTTTATATCCTCATACACGGTAAAAACTACCAAAAGTACATATTAAATTCAGCTAAATAAAAAAATGTTTCAAGCCAACTAAAAAACAATTTAGAAAAATAACTAGGTACTCAATAACTTTATTATTAACACTTCGCCTCGCTCGCCTCGCCACCTGTCAGATCCGTCCAGTCGTCTATCTGTCAAATGAAACTGAAATAATCGAATGACACCCAAAGAGATTTTAATCATACGTTTTATGATACCATGCTTATGTCATTTAATGCGCGAGAGAAAGAGATGGTGAGATACAACTTCGATTTACGAGTTTGGTAGTAGCCCCTCAGGGTGACACTGTTTCCCGGCCCGGAGTGTAGTTATTGTACGACCTGTCAATGCTCAATCGATTTTGTACGACTTGATAATTCAATCACATGTCACTTGGAATACGGGTCGAGCTTTATCACCCTGTACCGATAATGTTTAAGGTGCTATTGGACAACCTGATATTGTACGCTGCCACGGCACGCTCGCTACGCTCGCTCGGCTCGCGCATTGTGGTCACAATTGGACCTAACACAACCGGGTGTAATGCATTACCGGCCCGGCTAACACCGACATGTAAATACCGGCCCTTTTTTTCGTGTAATCGCCCATAGAAGCTCCTGTCAGTTTGTATGGGCGTATATTGAGCATGTACACAAAAAACACGATTGGTATTTCCATGTCGGTATTATCCGGGCCGAGAACGAATATAAGAGCTGCAGGGCTACTATGAAACTCGAAACTAGAAGTTCGTGTCGTATCGTTCCTCTCGCTCTCGTATTAAATAGCAGATGTGTCAAGAGGGACCAAACGACACTAATTTCGAGCTTCGAGTTTTGTAGTAGCCCTGCAGTGCCTATACCACAAAGTACAAAACTCGAACTTCGTATGTTGCTTTCGCTCTGACGCTTATAACATTTAACACGCGAGTGAAAGGGACGGTGCCATACGAACTTCAATTTGCAAATTTCATAGTAGCGCCTTAGGGGGCTTCTACGAAATTAGAACTTCGTATTTTGCCGTTTCACTGACGCTAATATTGTTTTACACGAGAGTGAGAGAGACGGTACTAGTCGAACTTTGATTTTCGAATTACCGAATGTAATAATCATAGACTTATAATACAAATAATGATTTAGAAAGAAATATCGATATTCACAGATTAATAATATCGTCAATTTTTATCCAAGCAAGCATGGTCTGTGCTATGCTGTGATTTGTTTATTATTTTGTATTTGTAAGCAAGTATAGTTTAGCATAGCATCACTCTATCACTCACATCACAAGCACATCAACAGAGTTGCGCCTGCGCAATTGCTGTTTGGTGTTATAATTTAAATTTAGTGGCATATTTTATTTATTTCTTCAACAAAGAAGCATGGCGAACAACAGTGCTGAACTCGCCGTTAGCAGGCTGAAACACGACTATATACGACTGAAAAAAGACCCTGTGCCCCTTATAGTTGCAGAACCGTTGCCAACAAATTTTCTGGAATGGCACTATGTCATGCGAGGACCAGAAAATAGCCCATACGAAGGAGGATATTATCACGGAAAGATCATCTTCCCGAACGAGTTCCCTTTCAAGCCACCGACAATCTACATGATAACACCAAATGGTAGATTTCGGCCAAACACACGCCTGTGTCTCAGCATCAGCGACTTTCATCCAGAGACTTGGAACCCCGCGTGGAATGTTTCCACCATTCTCATGGGCCTCCTAAGTTTCATGCTAGAAAATACTTCGACGGCAGGTTGTGTTAAAAGTTCTGACAGCGAAAAACGCGCCATGGCTGTAAATTCTTTGGAAATTAATTTGATGAACAAAAACTTTCGTGAGTTATTTCCACAAATAGTCGAGGAAATTAAACAGAAGAAAAAGAAGCAAACATTGGAAAAAGAAGGTGCTACTTCTTCATAATGCTTCATCCAGTGATATATTATGATAGGTAACATGACTGATAATAAATATTCTGATTCTCATTTAATTAATCTAATTATAATAATACAATTAGCTGTGATATATGATTAAGAGATAATTGTTTTCAAGAGCAAATCTGCCATTAAATATTTTTTTAGTTATCTGTCCATTACCCATCTTGGACCAACTTTTTGTATTCTAATTTACCTACTGTCTAGCTGATGAGGAATCCTTTATGTTAAGTACAATTATTATTGTAATTTTTTTTTGTGTTTGTATACCTAATTATAGGTAAAGAAAAAACAATTGTTTTCCTTATAACTATACTGTAAGCAAAAAAAACAGTGATGTTTAGTAGGTATCTTCAACAGGTGATTGGGATGCTCATGGCAATGAATCATGACTATTTTAAGCACATTCCAAATTGTGTATTCATAAAATGTGAATGTCCTATACAGATTGACATGTATCCAGGGACTACTCTGCAAATACATAATAAATAATTTAAAAAGATTCTATGTTCTTTGAACTTTTTCAATCTTGAAAATTGTACCTTTTTAAACATTTTACAAGCTTTTAACTTTGTGTGTTATGTATTAATGTCCCAGATTTTTGAACCACTTTCTGGTACTCAATTGAGCTGAAATTTGGTATAGGTATGTCTATCCTACTAATATTATAAATGTGAAAGTTTGTTACTTGTTCACGCTGAAAAGGATGATGACGAGGATGGATTAAGATGAAATTTGGCAAAAAGTTAGTTTGTAACCTGGATTAAAACATAGGATACTTTTAATTCCGATATTCCCACGGGATAGGGATAAAATCTCGAAATAACCGCTGGGCTTAGTCATGAAATTTGGTATGTAGGTAGTTGGATGTCTGGAATAACACATAGGCGACTTTTTGACCCAATATTCCCACAGGATACCTAGGGATAAAATCTCGAAATAACAACCGCTGGGCTTAGGGCCATGAAATTCGGTATGTAGGTAGCTGGATCTCTGGAATAACACAGGCAATTTTTTACCCCGATATTCCCATGGGATAGGGATAAAATCTTGAAATAATAACCTCTGGGCTTAGAGTCATGAAATTTGGTAAGTAGGTAGTTGGACGTCTGGAATAATACATAGGCGACTTTTCGACCCGATATTCCCACGGGATACCTAGGGATGAAATCTCAAAATAACAACCACTGGGCTTAGAGCCATGAAATTTGGTACCTATGTAGATAGCTGGATTTCTGGAATAACACATAGGCTATTTTTCATCCCGATATTCCCACGGGATAGGGATACAATCTTGAAATAATAACCGCTGGGCTCAGCAGTCATGAAATTTGGTATGAATGTAGCTGGATGTCTAGAATGACACATACGGTACTTTTTATCCGGATATAGTCCCACGGGATAGTTTTGTAACTAAGGGACCGCATACATCCCTGTATGATTATTATTTTATATTTTTTTATTTTATGGTATACTGTAGTTTTTAAGTATTTTATTTGTAACTAGCTTATGCCCGCGACTTCGTCTGCGCGGATATAGGTTATCGCGCGGTGGCGCCCTCTACCAAAGTAAAAGGTTGATCCTTGGGATTCAAACTACCTATATACCAAATTTCGTCAAATTCGGACGTGAAAGCGTAACAGACAGACGGACAGAGTTACATTCGCATTTATAATATTAGTAGGGATTATTTTATTTAAAAAAAATTAATTTCTGCCAAGTTTCTTGCGGCGCGTTCTTTGCAACTACCAGACCGATTAGTTTACGCGTGCGAAGCCGCGGGTAAAGCTAGTATATATATGTATATATACCCAGTGATGAGACAATAATCTGGAAACTGAAATTCTGGTGGTCCAACCAGGATCATCTCTGCAGCACAAAACCCCTCAAAAATGAATGCTTAACATGAACTTGAAATTTGGCATGCAAGTAGGAAAGCGATAATAACTAGAGACTATATGCAACATAAAAAGCTTGAAATATGCATGCAAATATGCATGAAAAATGCTTGAAATATGCACGAAAACTGACAGAATATGCAACATTAAATGACTATTTTTTTTTGTTTTGTAAATATTATTCCTTTAGATTCAAGTTTATTATTAGTAAATACTTGTTTTAAGTTTTACTTTATTACTTAAAAAATTTGACTGCAGATCAATGAGCACGCTCGTCAACAATGAAAGTAACATGCGTAATAGGTGGGAGGAAGGAGTAGTGCGGTAGGCGACCGCGGCGATCATTTGTCTCTTTCATTTTACTATCGTACCAAAACAAAAGACGCGCGGCTGCTGAGTGCGCTGCGCTCGACAAATACTGTAAATTATAGCGATAATATGCATCATCACTAGATCTTAGGAAAAATATGCTATTAGCGCTGAAAATGGCTTAAATATGCAAATGCATATGCAAATATGCAAATGCATATTATCCGGTCTCTAATAATAACAGTAGAAATTTAATTAAAATATTTTGGGCACTATCATGAGCGCAAGAAAGTTAAACAATTCAGCCACAGGAGCTTCAATTAGGCGTGACGTGTCGATAGTTCGTTGAAAAATTAGAAGATAATTGAAATACTTATATCATTTATTTATAACACACAAAATGTTCACAAAAAGAAAATGTACACTTTTTCTTAAGTAGATATTTTTTTCTAGCAAAGGAACTATGACTTACAATTTATCATTGACAGATTTTGAGAAATAACGATAATCGAAGATGTTGATTCACTTAATAATTAAAAGATTAGGAATTCAAAAGGATTTGATTTGATGCAATATCACATCAACATCCAAAAATATTTATACCTAGCTTCTTGTAGGTGTTATGTAATAAGTATTTAATGGAATAATTTTTGACTTTTTACAAATATATTTAAATCAAATTGCCTTAATTATATTATAATGGCACAAGGTTATAGCTCATGAGAGCCACCCGGCACCCCGACTAACATTGCCTCAACATTCGGCGTCCACTCGTCGACAGGTGGTCCACGCGCGGACGGGACGGCGCGTTGAGAACGAGTGGATCTCGCGCAGTTCACGAATTTCTAAGTAGGGGGGTGGAGCGAGTGGTGCACTCGTCCGCGCGTGGCAGGCAACCTCACGAGTCCTCACTCCACACGCCTCCGATCCGGTGACGCTATGGAGTTGATGTAGTGAGCGCATGCCCATATAAATCCATATAAAGAATACTAACCGCTGAGGTGTTGGTTGGGTGCCGGGTGGCTATAGTGAGCTGTGACCTTTAGGTTAAAGCCTAGTTGTGTCGATGCATATCAAACATGCGTAAATATGCAAACGGCACTGTGAATGGTCAAAAATAATGTAGACCACAATATATATATAAAACCGACTAGCTGTTTAAGTTCATTTAGTACAACCGCTGACGGACAAATAACAAAGTTTTAATTTTTTTCCTTAAGACCGACTCAAGCTTTGAGCCAAAACTTAGAGCATAAAAGTCAAACATCTAAGTCATACGTTTTCAACTGCTGTGCCGTGAAACTTTGAACCAGTCCGACTCGCACTTGACCGGTTGATATTACTTGTTGTATACTCAGTCAAATACGATTACATGATATACATCCATGGGACAGACAAACGGACTATGCAGAGACAGTAATAGGGTACCGTTTATCACTGCACTGCATGTATCTGTTATGTAGAAGACACACACTGGTACCAATTTGTATTTAGGAGAGTCTGATATGCGTCGATACAGTAATGAATTTTTAAAAATCGCTTAAAGCTATCTATGTATGTACTGGTAAGAACTGAATTTCTAGTGAATCATAACAATATAAATGGAATGTGATGTGAAGGAAGGTTACGCTGGTAACTGGTATATTACAAATCCTGTGGAAATATACGTACTTAAAACATATTTAGTAACTTTACATTTAGGTTTAATAGTAAAAAATGTATAATCATTTAATAAAAAATCTCACATTTAAATAAAAAAATAGTAATATTAAAAATGGAAGTCCAATTAAATATGTATGTACTATCAACAATAACATTTTGTAGAGTTATCTAGCAGTCCTACAGCGGAGCGAATCAAACGCAGGTCTGGAGAAAACTCTTATCTGGAGAAATAATCATCCAAAATTATTGATACATGAAAGTTTCATAAAATCAAAACTTTAATTAATAATTAATAAATTTGACTAAATATTTTAAGTACCTACTAACTATTTATTAATGCACATTTTATGAGTAGGCCAGTACAGCGGCTAGAGGGATCACAAACGTAAATTGACATGACATCGACTTTTTCCATAAGCAAGACCGGCTGTTGTCCAAAGATAACAAAGTGTTTAATTTCATTAAATGAATTAGTTCTTTACAGAGAAGCTAATCCAGCATCGCGAGCTAGCAAAGATCGGAGCTGTCAAGACCAGGTAAAATAATGACAAAACCTCTGAAAAATTGGTATTTTGCTCGCAAGTCACATTCACATTCATACGTAAAAAGGTAGTCCTACTCTTCCTCTAAACATTGGAAGAATCCCAGTTCTGTAGGACGCCTCTTTATCAAATTTAAAAACTTCATACATTTTGTCGCTAACTGTGGACAAACTCATCTTCTCTCAGATTTATATAGGATTTTCTGGAGAATATCAATACTAATATACTGAGCGGCAAAAAATCTGGCTCTCAAATGTATGCAGAATCGATAATTTTGTATGAAGAGTGGGCCAAATTCTGTGCCGCTGAGTATATTATTAATGCGTCTTGCACGTCGAAACGGCCGACGGATCGACGATATTTTCGGCATAGAAATAGTTTAAGGGCCACAGAGTGACTTAGGCTACTTTTTATCCAGGAAAAATGTACAGTTCCCGAGGGAACAGCGCGCGATAATCGAATTCCATGCGGGCGAAGCCGCGGATAAAAGCTGGTACAAAAATAACTTTTTATAGTAGTGTAAAATAGACATTCTGCCAGTTATGGTTGGCTTGATTTTCTCATCGGAATTATTCTAGTGTAGCTATAATACCTTTCTCGTACCTGTAACTTAGCGGTTTCAAAATTATGATACGTCCTCTGAATCCGATTCTATTTACGTTAATTATTATTAAAATCGAGTATGATTAATTTGGTAATTGCACAGCTAATCAGTCCAACGATGTACGTGCAGTCAAAATCAGTCTCTAGTAGCCGATCAAACTCGTAAGTAAAGATTTTTCATCCATACAACTTGTACTTTTTCGTAAATGTACTAATGAATGAGTATAGAAGTGGCGACTTGGTTTAAGCAGCAAGGTGTTTGACTCTTTCAAGCAGGGCGTCGCAAGTCTTCTTGGCATCTCCGAGCAACATTGCCGTATTCGGGTTGTAAAATATTGGGTTATCGACTGCTGCATAGCCAACTCCCATTGATCGTTTCATCACCACCACCTGCAAGTAAAAAACATAGATAATGTAACTATTGTATTACCGAAAGATCTTAGAGATAAACTAAGCACTACATACAAACAAAGGAACAAGAAATCTTCAAGATGTCTTTATTACATTAGTTGATTGTTACCTGCTGTGCTTTCCAGACTTTGAGAACTGGCATTCCAGCGATGGGGGAGTTAGGATCGGTCTCGGCAGCACTATTCACAGTGTCGTTGGCACCTGCAGATAGAAAAATTAATCCTGTTAATCGCACTCGCAGGCTACCAAGATACAGACGCAGCCTAGTTTGGAGTCTGATAGATTCACCGCATGTATTACAAGGGCTCTTTGCTAAATAATAAAAAAAAACTGGGTGCTGCAATTAGATATTGTTTAGAAATTAGCCCACTTACCTATGACCAAAACAAGATCAGTGTCGGGGAAATCCTCATTGATCTCTTCCATCTCCAACACATCGTCGTAGGGTACACCGGCCTCGGCAAGCAGCACATTAAGCTGTCCAGGCATACGACCTGCAAGTTGAATGGAAGTTCAATCTGTTCCATTTTAAATAGTGCACCAAATGGTATTCAGAAAATAACTTTACCTGCAACCGGATGGATTGCAAATCGCACTTTTTTGCCTTGCTGTTTCAGCATATCCACCAGCTCTGCTATCGGGTACTGCGCCTTGGCCACGCATAAACCGTAACCTGATAAAAAATGGTTATGAATACAGGGATAAACGAATGGATTTCGGATAAACAGGTAAACTCAATTATCAAATTACCCGGTGTAATAATAATGTTGCCGGCTCGGTGAATCAGATCAGCCACGGACTCAACATTGAGTTCGGTGTGCGTGGCACCGGACGGTAGCGCAGTGCCGCTGCTGGTGACTCCGTACCCGCCGAGAATCACGTTTGGTAAAGAACGGTTCATGGCCTAGAAAAAGGAGGGGGTTGTCAATTAAATTGTACTAAAGTGCGTAATGCGCGATTACTCCCTCCCGAGGTCGACACTATTTACCGGCTCGGATAGTATCAACATGGAAATACTGGCCCGAAGCTGTATTGACTAATGTTTCTGACGCTCGCGATCGCAATCAAGTGACAGATTTCTCATACAAAAAACTGTCATTTAATAGCGATCGCGAGCGCTAGAAACGTTAGGCAATACAGCTTCGGGCCGGTATTTCCATGTTGGTGTTAGCCCATTACTACCCACATTAAAGTTTAATCCACAGATTGAAATTGAATTGAATTGATACAGTAGAAACTCGATTAACCGGACTCGAATGATCGAATCGATCCGGAATCGAATGTATGAAGAAAAGCGAAAAAATGTGTACGTGACACGCAAGTCAGAGTGGAGTAACAATTGCTAACTAACTAAAACAATAACGAAACGCACGGCGCAGCAATCTCACAGGGCGTGGGCGGGATGGGTGTTTTCAGAAAAAAATGTACTCGTATTGCCTTAATTATCCTTAATTTTCCATACAAAATTATTAGTCAGTTTTGTGACGGTCCATACAACATGTAGGGTTAACTGATTTGTTAATTGCGTCACAAAACTGACAATTGACAAGATTTCATTTTTTCAACACCTGTAAATTACTACAGGAATCGAAAGAGTTTTGCCTCCTGAACATGGCAAAATATTTATTATAATTTATTTCTCCATATTTAAAAAAATACAAAATAATTAAAAAATGTATCTGAATTTGCCAATACTACGACAGAATAGATATGTTTCCTTTGCCTTTTGCACCAGAAAAAGGAGCTGTCATAATTTTGACAACGTCTACTTCAGATTTACGCATGATTTACGTGATCTTTTTTTTTAATAGAGACTAGACAAAAGTAATGGATCTATTATATCGTAGTTTTGGAGTTAAGCCCTTTTCGAATAAGCACATCTTAAAAAAATTGTAATAAATTAATTAAAAATCGTAGCGAAATTTTAAAAATATCAGCGTCTTTCTATTTCCAAGCAGAATACAGAGAACGAATCAAATTATAGTCTTAGAAATATGAAATGTTGTCAATTAGATAGAAAAGTGGGACACTTTTTTTTATTGCTTAAATCTAAGTGCTCGTGACTCTGAGTAGAAATAACCCAAAAATTGTTGTTTAAAAAATAAGTATAGGGTACACTTTTTTCTGAAAATGCCCGGATATGCCAGTCCCGAGGTCCCGACACGTTCAGCTTGCATAAATTCGACATGTATAATTGGTCGCGGTTGATAGTCCGGATATTCGCGAATCCGTATAACCCAGGGCCGGATAATCGAGTTTCTACAGTAAATACAAGACAGGAAAGAAATTGGTATTGACCTTGCACATAATGTAGGAAAGGATGGCGCCGGAGCTGCCGATGAGGGCGCCCACGATGGTCATGAGCGAGTTGTTGAGCATGAAGCCCTCCGCGCACAGCGCCCAGCCCGAGTAGCTGTTCAGCACCGTGATCACCACCGGCATGTCCGCTCCTGCACACAAAACCACACATTCAAGACTATTTAGCTTTACTAAGTGGTGCTCTAAAGCCCAGTTAAGACCTGAAAGAATATGCAAGTTGCACTGTGAAGCTCAAAATTCAACGAGTGTAGTGGTCGAGCGCCGCAAGCAATGTCACTTGCACGATTCTTCTGGCGGGTTTACGTACGTTACGTTACTAGTTTTTTTTTTTATGTAGAGAAACGAGAAAAGTGAGGACTCTTCTCAATTTTGACTAATTGGTTACGGAACCAGACGCAGTTCATATTAGCTTTTAGAATAACAATGGATTAGGGAAGAGTGGCGGAGAAAAGGGGGAGTCCTGTCTTTTTATTACGGGCTACATAAAACAGGGAGAAAAAAAAAGTACCTCCGATGGCAGCGGTGAGCGTGAGCCCCTGGATGCCGCTGAGCACCGCGGCGGCGGTGAGCAGCGGCAGGCCGGGCGCGTCGGGCAGCGCCAGCAGCGCGCCGCCGCAGCCCAGCGAGCCCGCCAGCAGCCCCGCGTTCAGCGCGTGCCGCCCCGGCAGCAGCAGCGGCGCCGACGACAGCGAACCCTGCAGCTTGCCGTAAGCCACCAGGGATCCACTGGAAGTAATGTACTACTGATACTACTACGCCAGGATGGTTTCCAAAATGTTACAATTTTCTTTCCCGCTCTTTTAATAAAGTATGCAACCTCGTTGCACCAACGCCGCTGCTCTTGTTTTTTTGTAGATGGTATTTGCAAAGCAGCAGCATCACATTGTAAAATGCCCCGCAAGGCGGACTGTTCGTTGAAAATATATCATTACAAGATATATCAGCCATTTTTCGTTTCATAACGGACCAACTAAGGAGCTGTCTAGACTAAGGATGGAGTGGTGAACTTACGTGAAAGTGATTCCACCGATGTAAGTGCCGAGGAAGAGCGAGGTCTTGAGCGTGGCGGCGGTGGGGTCGAGCGCCATCGCCGGGAAGTCATGCATGTACGTGGCCAGGCACGTCAGCACCGCGGCCATGCCCACCAAGCTGAAAACATTAACGATAAGTTCCATCGATTTAAAATCTGATACTAAACTTATAATCCCAATGATCTATATTATTTTTCATCTCGCCTGTTCGGTAAGTTTAATTTTTCTGGGTAGCCGGGTGTAAAATAGCGTTTTTACTTCTCATGCTCGTAAAGTTCGTGTTTATGCTGTATCTAGGCGACATAAAATGACTTTTTATGCTCTAGTGCATAAAATAAAATCTTCGTCTAATACCAACTCAAGACCAAGGTAATCAGGTGTCAACAGCCACAAACAAAAAAGTTTCTATATATTTTTTTAATAATTTTTAATTTATATTAAACTAAAAATCAGTCAAATCAATCATAATAAATCAGTAAAATTAAAATAATGGAATTATTATAATAATGCATAAAAAATAAAAGGTACATAGAAAGTGTATCATAGTTTCCCATTGTTGCTATTTCATTTCCTCGCAATCGAAGTGAAAAGCAGAGTGTAAAACTCGAGCATTAAACTTATTTTCCCCTCGACGTGTCTATCCACCCTCGCCGTACCGGCTTGGGTGGCTATAAGAACGCCTCGGGTAAAATGGCTCGTTTTATGCTCTTGTTGTACAATCTACTATTTCATCTCCCCTGTGCAGAAAGTTTAATTTTCATGGGTAGATAGCTGGGTGGGAAATTGCGTAAGTATTCATCTCCAAGGAAGAAAGTTTTTATTTTTTATTTTTCGATTAGCCACGGAGTCGAAGATAATTGAGTTACGTTAATGACAATTTTCTTTTAACGTTTCGGCATGGCCATCTAGATGCACTTTCCGAACAGGAGAGATGAAAAATACGTATTACATAAATACGTCTTAAAATAATGAAACACATTATATTAGTTTTCACGTTTCATTGTTAAATTTGTAATGTTTCATTCTGTACACCATTGTGGACACAGTGAAACATTTCCCATTTTATACTTATATAGAATACTGTATATGTCACCCGAAACCCAATAAAAATACCTAAGTACTATAAAAAATTCTGACTTATATCTGTCAAAACAAAAAAAAACATGAGATTTTGAATTTTACGTGTTTCATTGTTGGACACCTGACCCTACAGGTAACTTTTCCGTTACTTGTTGTGCCACTGATACATTTATGGTGAAACACTTGCAAACAATATTTCTCTCAGTAGTATTTTCAGGTTAACAAAAATTTATAATTAAATATACTAATACATTACAGTTCCACTTACCTGTGGAATCCAGCCACAAGCTGTGGCAGGTCTGTAATCTCGATTTTCTTGGCGATGGTGCTGCCCAGCAGGCCTCCGATGCCGGCCACCCCGAGCATTTGCGCGAGCACCTCCGCGCTCGGCGTCAGCGCGCCGAGGGTCGCTGCGATGCCTCCCGCCACGCCGATCTTAGAATAACATCTCACTGACACTTGTGTTGGAACACTTTTTCTAAATGGACTAATTGGTCCGACAACCTCATATTACTAAAGAATCGTCAAATATCCAACAACAGTCAAGAGCTAAACCCGAGTTGCCACTTTGAAATCGAAGTTTGTACAATTATTATGAACACTAACTTTGTCTTAAAGAGTCAGTGATGGTCATTAATAATTAAATGGACTATGATAAAAATACCACACTTTAAAATCGCGAGTACTATTACAAATACTATGAAGATAAAACTATAATTTTTATATGGATACTAACTTATATTTTGAGCAATATAAGTTAACCACGTGTAATAGTTTTATCATGAGCCCACTCTGTCTCATTGGTTTTACAATGATCATTAGATTGAGTCTAACGTCATCAAGATTACAATGAGCGGGTCTCGGGCAGAGTCTAAGCTCAAGTACTGTTTATGGAATACATTACGGATGCCTTTTCTAATCATCGGTTGCTGACCATTGAATACAGATCATAAAATGTAAGAAGGTTTTATCTTTCTAATGTTTTACCATTCCAAGGTAGTTGCCCTTGCGGGCAGTGCTTTGAGAGCTCAGTCCAGCGAGAGCTCCTACGCAGCAGAGGGAAGAGGCCAGATACGCCATCTGGTGCACTTCAGCGTAACCCTGCCGATATAAACATGGCAATTAAAATCATTTAAACACGATGACTGGGTCTACTTCATATATTTCATACGAAAACACAAGCCGAAACATGGATGCACAGAAAAACCAGAAAAATAGACCAGCGCTGGGAATCGAACCCAGGTCCTCAGCATTCCGTGCTGCGTGTTAAAAAACAAAAAATTTGGAGTTGAAATAAAAAATACAAAACGACTCCAAAGAGTAATCTTGGGTCTACTTCGCGCGTTAAACTAAAAACGATAGTTATTCGCTCTTTCCGTTCCGCCAGTTCAATAGTTAAACTTTGAAACGAAATGTGTTCTTAGAGATGAAGTTTCATAATTATCTCAAGTATCGTACCTGCATAGCTGTAACAAAATAGCCTCCAAGCAAGGCAGCTGCGGGAATGCCATAGAGGTATCCATATTCCGGTGGGTCAGTAGGTCTAAAACAGATGTTACGCATTTTACTGTTGTGCTTAAATATTTACACTCAATGATAACAAGATTATGTAAATGATAAGTACTGTACCTTTTAAACATATCAAGCATGCGCTGAGTGACCAAAAATCCACCAAATACGTTTACAAACGAGATGAGAGCTGCCGTGCTTGCTAACCACTACAAAATAAAAGAAACACAGCATATAAAAAAAACTTCAAATTTATACTATAGTTTTTATGCCATGCCAAAAATGCAAGACATGTTAGTAACTTTATACCATATCAAAAGTAAAAACTAAAAACTCAGAGCACTAAAAAGCTAACTAAGAAACTCAAATCAGTGGGATGAGTTTCGCAAAAAACTCAAAGCGTCCTAGACAAACCTACATTGTCAATTTTCTATGAACTAACATGTGTAGAACACATGTTCAACGATTGTCTAAGTTTTTGTGGTAATTAGATATTATTTTCAAACTCGTCACAGAAATAGCACATGTAAATTCATGCATGTGCCTCCTGAAATCGACTAGCAACCTTCAATAATGCTTTGGTATCTGATCCAGCTACCATCCGATATGTACGAGTATATTTGTGGGTGAATAATCTAGTGTTTACAAAATCATCACCACAGCGAAAGGACAAGTCGCAGCAACTTTTATCAACTAGGTTTAGCATGTATCGGTAGGCACTATCTGTAGTATTAAAAAAAGTTAACTTTGAGCCGAATCTTTTTAAAATTTTTTGCTGTGACTGTAAGGTAAGCGCTTTGGGTAAGCGTACGAGTGCTCGTCACTGTTATAATAGTGGCTGTCATTAATTCTGTATGGGAAGCCAGTTCAGAAAATATTATTATTTTTCTTCATTCGAAACCAGGTTTCCGAAAAAGAAAAACAATTCTGTTTTCTAAACTGGATGAAGACTGGACTGGATTTTCTTCGTGCAGGATGTATTTATTCAGCATTCGCGTGTCGAGCACTCGGACGTTTACCGCAACGAAGAAATAAAACGCCGTAAAAATGTTGAATGTTGAACTAGGAGCATCTTATGAGTATGAAAACTTTATTTTCATCTCTCCTGTTCGGAAAGTTTAATTTTCATGGGTAGATAGCCGGGTGGAAAATTGCGTTTTCTCCTCTAGGGTGGAAAGTATATTTTTTTTTTAATTTTTGGCTAGCCATGACATCGAAGATGATTGAGTTATGTCAATGATATTTTTTTTCACGTTTCGGCATGGCAAGTGGCCAGTCGGAAAGGTACCGTTGGAGATTGGATAGGTATAAATAAGTAAATTCAATTTATTATTATTCTCGTCTTTTTGTAGTATTTTAGTTTCCTCACAGTCAAAATGAAAAGTAGTGTCTAACTCAGGTGAAATAACCCATTTCCCCTCGAACTATTGGGTATCTCGGGTGAAATGGGTCACTTTCCACCCTTGGTTATCAATCTACTATTACGTCTTAGACAACAATCCTGTTCATATTTAGTAAATGTAAAAATGTGAAGAATTATTCGGTTACGTGTTCAGTGTCAGTTACCTGGACGGGAGTCTCGGGCACGTACCCGCCGCCCATGAGCAGCAGGCCGCCGACGGCGGTGATGCCCGACACGGCGTTGGTGACAGACATGAGCGGCGAGTGCAGCGCCGGCACCACGCCCCACACTGTGTGGTAGCCTACCACACCTGCACAACCGCAACATGTATCACACCCCAAGAACTCACTTATTGCTTTTAAAAGGGCGTTATACTCGGACGAGAAAAAGATACAATATGAACAGCCAGACAACTGGTTTGCCAATCAAGTTACTATTGATGAGATATGTAGTTGAGTTTTTGTCGAACTCAACTGCTGCCTGCCTCTCCCGCGTGAAGTAACAATTCTTCTTAACAATAATGGACTTTCCAAAAATAAGGTAATAAGTTATAATATTCTTATTTTACAAGTTGTTAAAATTCAAATACCTGACAAAGCCAGGGTCGTCGTCATCGTAGTGAACGCTGGATTCGGTGATGCCATTCCTAAACCTATTAGAGAAGCCAAACCTGAAAAGTGAAAAAATGGTATTAGATAACTTTTTCTATTTCACACACAGCATGTTGATAATGATATCATATTTTCTGTTACCTGTTGAATACAGGAAGGAGTCTTTTAGTGTGAGGTTAAAGGGGCTGGGAGGTTCGACTTTGACAGGTTGCGTGGCGGCGGCGGCGGCGGCCTGCGCGGGCGGCATGCTCGGCGGCGGCGGCGCCGGCCACAGTAGCTCGCCTGCCTTAAGCACGATCGAGCCGCGCGTAACCTCGTCCTTTAAGTCGATGTTGAAGTGATCGTTGGTACCTATCACAAACAAATCAGTAAAGTCATTGTTAAGTTGCGTACGGACAGCGCGTACATTGGTACAAGTAGTCGGTTACTCGTGTCCTGGAACGCCATGTCCACGCGTGCAGCTACGCGTACGCTCTTGTAGAACGCGTGCTGCATGAACTGAATCACGGGCGAGCCGCTGGCAGTCGGTCTTTGGCCGCGCGTCAAAGAGGTCGCGCTCGTTTTGGTGCGCGATATTTGGACAGCAAACTGGATAAAGCTCTGGAATACGTAAGCTTGTAGCGCTATGGATCGATTCAGTTCGCGTTTAGGTTCGTGGCGGTCCGCACAGGAGCTGTAAGCGTATGCAATGTACGCGTGGACTACGCGCAACCCAGGAACGCACTGTTCGTACGCAGCTTTACGGTTTTTGTGACAAGTCACACGCTTGCCGACTTAATAAGCGTTCTCAGACCCTATCTTAGCTGCTGTTATAAGTCGCCACCTTGTAAGCGAGACTCAAGCTCTACTCGCACCAGCTATTTGATGTGTCCAAACGCAAATATTCGACAGAACAAAAAAGTTCTTCATTGAGAAAATGGGAAGTAACAAATCACTTAAAATGTTTACCCATGCTAAAGAGTAGTCCAGAGATATTGTTAGCGTAGAGTGTGGAGGCGTGTGCAGGCATACGGCTGGGCAGGTCGGTGAGGCCGATGTGCGTCACGCCGTGCACTGTCGTGATGACGCCCTTTTGTGTCGTTTGCACGTTGCCACCCATCTCTGCTGCGAGGTCCACGATTACGCTGCCCGGTGCCATATCGCGAACCGCATCCTAATATAAACATGAACTTGTCATAAGACTTTTCTGTCACAACCCAATATCACGATATCACAAACGCCAATATCGTCTCACATAATTCGTATTAGTTCTCTATAATATACAATTATTTTTCAAAAGTATATTGAGGAGTCTGCTTTTTAATCTTTAGAAAACTTACTTACCTCTAAAATGAGCAAAGGTGCAGGTTTCCCTGGAATGAGAGCAGTACTAATAACGACATCGGAGGTCCTTGTTTCTTTTCCTAGAAGAGCTCTTTCCGCGTTTAGGAACTCCTCACTCATTTGTTTGGCGTAGCCACCTTCCCCCGCTCCATCTTCCTGTGTTCAAATTACAACGTAATTACTTACTTCAGTCAATATTAAACTACCGAAGAAGTAGCAAATGTGGTTGTTTATTTTTCCTACCACCTGGCCCCGATTGAATAATAAAATACAAGCTAATAGTATTAGCGATTTTGTATTGAAATTCCTTGTCCTTTATTATGCAATTGGGCCCTGCCCCTGCTTGGGCGTGGGGACATTTTTTTAAACGATCGGAATCGATTGTGCTCTTGATTCTGAGTAAGAAAAATCATATTTTTCCACAATTAAAAAAAAACTTAACAATGCTTAATTATACATCATGCAAACCTTCCTCTAAGTAAATCTTTATAGCCCTTGGCTTTCGCCGGGGCGTAATGTTGTACTAAATTTCATTATAACCCGCTGATTTGTAATGTGATTCTCACTTCTTACAGTTCTTATTGTTATGCGTTTAAAGTGTAATTGCTTTAAAATCGCACGGCGTACAGCAGGCGGCTCGCGCCACGCCGAATTTCAAGCTAGTCACGCCAAGGCAAGCAGAAAAAAAAAACTAAAAACAAAAGCCGGGAATGTTACAATACGCTGCAATTTTAAATATCAGAATTGCAAAAGAAGATAAAACATTATGAAAAAATTGACAATTGACGAAAGTGATTCAACTCCGGAGTTCATTAAATTAGACGCCTTAGGCATTGTTAATAATTTACTCCTAATTATGCATATAAAATTAGTAATGAAAATAGTATTTTAATAAGTAAAATACTTTTTCTAGTAGCCTTGGTTTTTAATGTCTCGCAAAAGAGAGAAAAGTAGACAGTATACTTCTCGGGGATAAAAATCATTTTGCCTTGGGCGTGCTTAAATCCTTCACTACTCACAGGACCCTCCTCTCCTCGCTTCGCTCGGGAATCAACTCACGACATTCTCGCTACGCTCGGGAGTTAAATCTGGAGTCCTTCATTACGCCCAGGATTCAATATTGCGTCCGTGACATAATACAGTGCATTATCCCCTTGATTTACAATCTACTATTATTTTTAAAACTTCCCACTACTGAGTACTCAGCACAAGCTTACTGTCAGAATGAGAGGGCTTGCGCTGTGGTTGCCATATGGACGCAGTTGACGTAGTGAATCAATGCAGGTATATGCAGGTTTCCTCACGATGTTCCAAAAAATTATGGAGGTGGGAACCAGAGTTCAAACCACTTCTCTCTGTTTGAAAGGCCATAGGACAAAATAATATCTTTAAAACTGACGAGTCTGAAATCTAAACAAAAGTCTTCAAAATAAAAATCATCGTTATGTTACGTCGGGTAGAGGCTACGTATAGGGGATGACTGTAAATTATTTTTGTTTGAAGTTTATTTCCACTGAGTCTCTAAGCTATAAGCCTCTAAAACAATGGCACTCCTTCCCGTAGCTAAGGAGCTACGTTTCCACATTATAATTCAATGATATACTGAGGCCTTCCTCAGTATATCATTGAATTATAATGTGGAAAGCAGAAAGTTGTTATATCGCTTAAAATATGGACCCTCATTTCATGCTATCAGTTTCACTAGGTATCGGTGAAAACATTAAAATAATAAATCGGCAGTAATAGCAATAATATTTTTTCGTAATTTTCTTAGCTTGATAAGGTATTTACGGCGAAGAATACGATAATCGCAACGCTGCAAGATAATAATGCGGCATTACAAGATAGCTCCTGGAATTCTAATGCATTTAGAAGATTGAAAATTTACTTTCAATTATTGTACAGATAAAAATGGTTAAATATGATTGATAAGTAGTTAATCGATGTTTTACTTTTATTTTAATAATCTACTGATATTATGAGTAACTACATACATTTCGTACGCGATACCGCCGACCTTGTAGGTGTAACCATATTTGAGTTGTTATTTTATTTACTCAGCGTTGATTGAGCAAAAGCATAGGCAAAAGCAAATAAGTTGCTTTATCTTCTTTCGGCAGTGACGGCGTTACAAAGTAAGTACTCGTATGTATACAATGCTAATGTCACAAGAAGTATGCTTCCGTTAGTTCGATATATAGCTGCAAGCGAACAGCTCAATTAGAGATGTAATTATTCCAATGGACCTAACTATTGAAAACTAGCTTATTCCCGCAACTTCGTCTGCGCGGATCTAGGTTATCGCGCGGTGGCGACCTCTACCGGAATAAAAGGTATCCTATGTTGATCCTTAGGGTTCAAACTACCGACATACCAAATTTCATCAAAATCGCTTCAGTGGTTTCGACGTGAAAGCGTAACAGACAGACAGACAGACAGACAGACAGACAAGAGTTACTTTCGCATTTATAATATTAGTAGGGATGGATCGTCGTTAAGCCAGTGACCTAACTAACAAATTTATATCTATAATGTGTATTCCAAGTCGAATATTAATTTTATTGGCACTCTTAACGTCAATGTCAGGCCTGTTTATATTTTAGACACAATTTAATTCATCGCCTAATTCCGGGGATAAAATCCTCGCATTTTACGAACTCTGCCAATTACACAAGTATCAAAAAAAGATATATATATAGATGAAATATAGCCATTAAAAAAAATTACACAGCCGGTAAATGCCAAATTTGAGTTATCAAAAACGCAGAAGCCGGTTTGCTATCGAGTCTGGTGTCATTGACCAGGCAGGCATACTCTAACGCGTGCGAGGGCAACAGAGATATAGGATCTCTCTTCTACCAATCTTTGTATTCACTCCACTTCTATACCACCGTATCCAATAAAAATAATTATGGAACGTATCCTATTGTAAAATTTAAAAGTCAATGATCCATTTTTTTGAATACGTTGTCTTACATGAGGTATATTTAAATTAAATCCGTTTATTAAATGTCATATGCAAATGAAGATTCAAAGTGAAAAACCACAAGACAAGTGTCCGTTTTGATAATTTTTGTTTTCGGACTTTGAAGTGGGGGTGTAACGATGGCTATAAAATATAACCATATCGCTCATTTGTTATAATTGCTGAATCGTATAAGAACAAATAATATATTTACAAATTATATAATTATCGTTTTATATGATGATCATTACATCGCATAACATTTAATATAAGTATCATACTTTTTTTTTTTTACTAGTTTATAATAACGTTTATTGTACTCAAAAACACAAACAAATGTTACATTACAAAAACTTAGGTTTGTACAAAAAGATCTTAAGTAGGTGGTCAAACTTTCGACCCCTAAACTAGGTTTAAACCTGTGCCTTAGGGGCTTGAGTTCGTCCGAAATTGGTGTCTTATACAAACATGTTCTTGGACAGTAACAGCATATTAGTAGAAAAATATGAAATGTATTACAAAAATATTAATAATAAAATAATAGTAGGACGTCATCCCTCGGTGATACATATTTCCTATAATAAACTAATGATATAACGCTAATTTCATCTAAGGCACAGTTAGCATAACTATTTTTGATATAATGTATTAGGAACATATGCCAGATTTATTATGTAGTCACCAATGAAGGTACACTTTCTACACCATAAGGAGCTGCTATTGATAACTATGTTAGATTAGAACTGCGACCCCTATACAAAACGTATTGCTACCAGAAAGGTAGGTTAGAACTGCGACCCCTATACAAAACGTATTGCTACCAGAAAGGTAGGTTAGAACTGCGACCCCTATACAAAACGCATTGCTACCAGAAAAGTAGGTACGTATTTTACATAATGTGATAGTGATAAAAAATAATTGCACCGCTTGATGGTTAAGTATATAATGTGACTAGTATATCAAATGAGAATTGTATGAAGTAAAAATATATACATATTTTGATATTAAGTATGACAATTTGTTTTAGTTTTAGGTTAAATTTTTATTTTATTTTAAGTTATTATTAGAAAGTTATGTTTAATATGTATATTATTTAGTTTCTTTTATCAATAAATATTAGTATACCTAGATCTTAAAATATAACAAATCACTGTATAAAATGGACTCGTCGTTTCTTCTCTGTACTCTTTACAAAGCAAGAGATACATTATGTTTTCTTTCGGAGTTGAAAACACATGTGAATTTGATAACATGTATGACTTAAAAACATTTAACGTTGTAACATTGATCATCAAGATACTCTTTTTAATTGAAAGCTTTAATTGGGCTTGATTGCGAACAGTAAACGAGTTTAGTAGCCAAAGGAATGTATGTAGGTACACTAGACCACAACATTCAAGTGAAAATATCTCATATCTACAAAATACTTATCAGGGCGTGGTTTTATTTGTTCATTTAATAATTATATTTTATATAAGTGGAGTAGTGACAATGCCGCAAAATGTGTGAATAACTAGATCAAACCAATATACGTGACCATCATATCTAGAACACCTCGATATCACTCGTGTTACAGTGTTTATTGTGTAGGTACATTACGCCGTAGCCATTTTACGATAATAACACTAAGTATTCGTAATAATTAAGCTACAGATAAAAACCAAAAAAGTGAGTTCGTTTCGCAAATAAGACATTGCTGATACTATCTAGTTACCAGCGTTTTGAAATCCCGCAACAAACTCATGAACAGTGTACGGAGGATCAGCGGTATTTTAACTATTGCACACAATGAGATTTTGATTGCACATTATCATGGCTAAATGGAAAAATAGCACCCAGTAACCTTCTACTTACAATCGGGCAAGGTCACGGCTCCCAGCGTGCGTCATTTCGCCCCGAATTGATTGAACCAATAATAAGCATAAGCGCTTTTATATCATACTACTAAATATTACTGTTAAAAATAAATATTTTTCACTTTTTTAAAATACCAAATATTATTCAAGACTTGAAGATGACATACCTATATATTTTTAGCAAACTTACAAAAATCGAACTTATATGTATGTAGACACCGGGTTCCCTTTCAAATTATACCTTTTTTTAGTCGTTTGGCATCTGTAAGCGCCGTACTTGGGCCGTACTTGGCGCTAGCACTGACAGATTTTGTACAGATAGGGACCAAAAAAGTTCGTATTTTCATAAATTAGACCTCTACCTTGAGAGAAACTTCGATATTATTGTAAATTATAACCAAAGGTCAGAAATGACTATTAAATAGTAAATGAATGTTTTATAGGACTTGTGAACGAACATTTGAACTCATAATCAAAATTGTCGTAAAAAGAGAAAGAAATCGATAAACAAAAACCATCAAAGAAACCCTTTACCCTACAAAATTTACGATCACTAATTAGTTTTTATAATAAAAATAGTAAAGGCAAAAATAATAAAATTTATTTATCCTTGAACGACATAGCGCACTGCAAAAACGTGTTTTGAATAGGTATTTCGACTTGAAGTCGCGTCAGGTAGTTCATTACGTTACGAATATAATAATTTAGAACACATACCATGTTTAATCGTGAAAATGTGTGCATTTTACCATGTTTACCGTAACGCCTTCTAGTGACTCATGCAAAAAGCAATGACAGTTTTGATAGTGTTTAATATTTACATAATTCCCATTAATTACGTGATTCATTAAACAACTGTTTTAATAGAATGTATTACATGTGTGAATTTGTGAGTATTAAACGGACGAGTTTAACTAATACACAGCCAGCAATTTCTAAATTCCAGCCAGGACTAATCAATATAAACATTTCTCAAAAATGGCGAACGAAAGAAACGACATTAGAATAAACTTTTACGAAGAATTGCAAATCAGTTAATTGTAGATTGTACAACAAGGGCATAAAATTTGACCCCAGACGTTAATATAGCCACCCGAGCCTGTACAGCGAGTTTGATTGATTTAATTGATTTTTAGTTTTACATCAAATTAAAATTATTAAAAAATCTAATACATAGAACTTTTTTGTAGCTGTCGACACCTGGTTACCTCGGTCTTAGACGAAGATATTACTTAATGCACTAGAGCATAAAAACTAATTTTATGTCGCCTAGATCAAGCATAAATACCAATTTTACGAGTATGAGAAGTAACAAAATATATTATTCCAATATTTTTTTTATGCTTTCTCGCCTTTTTCCGTTTAATAAAACTGCAGATGTATTTTTCCACCGAAAATACCACAAGTTGCTTCAGACAGAATAAAAAAAGGATTTTGGTTTTAGTTGCGTTTTAATTTTTTACTCTATTTAGAATTTGCCGGAATTATAGCTAACCATAGTTGCCACGACGTTAAAAACTACACTTTTCTTTGCCCATCACAATTATTAAAAAAAAATTAATGTCTTCTGTCACCTGGCAGCTTAGAATTAGGCGGATTAGTTATATTACGTTTATTTACGATGAAAGTCAAACAAAGGTCAAACGTTATTTTGCAAATATACACACGGTCAATTAGTATTTTTTTACAAAAATGTTTAAAATGATTTAATAATACTCTTCCTCGAAATGGTTTTGGAATTAGACCACATTGTAGAAAGGTCAATGCCAATATACGCTTAGTTTTGTGTCTGGTTCTAATAGATACACTTGATAGTCTGCTTGTTTTTTTGTAAAAAGTTTCTTTTTTATCTAGGTGATTGCAACCGGAAATGCAGCTCGCATTATGCTAAGCAATGCTAATAATGATGGAGTACGTATAGTATGTGTATTGTGTTGTGTGTATGAATTCAGTTATACACGTATTTTTGCGCACTATGTGAATACTTATTGTTAACTTAACTGTACTTAGGTACAGACCTAAGTACATTCTAATGCCACACGTTTTTATTTAAAAAATCTGTAATCTTGATGGAGTTGATCTTAGATCATTCACCTTATAATTATATGCAGCTATTTATGTACACATAAATAATAATAACAGTCTAGACACTCGCACGTGAAAAGGTGAATGAGTGAGTGTAAAAGCGGATGTAATATTAATTGAGCTCGGCATCAATCGCAAGCAATTATAATGATTTCTTTGCGATATACATCAAGTCGTATGTTTTGTAGTGGATCGTCATACACTTGATTTATATTTGCTTTGCTTAGTTTGGGGCTAGGTCAATTGGTGTCAAGTGTCCCATGATATTTATTTATTTATTATATAAATCACGTGCATGAATGATAATAACTTATCTTTAATTATATACTACTAGTGGTTGCTTGCAACATCGTGTTGGCGTTCGTGCGTGCGTGCGTTATTATATTATTAATATGGAATAATGTATCTTTCTATTAATTGAAGATTTTCAGAATTAGTTCAGTACTTGTATAATTTTCTCCTACATACAAAAAAGTCAAAAAATAAAGTTTACCTTTTTTATATTTAGTACGAGTATAGGGGGGGGGGGGGGGGGGGGTAGGTATGGGCACAGAGAACATAATATGTATGGGGTTGTGTATAGGCGTTTTTTTTTTTTCAATAGCATGAATGATTCTGCTCTTTAAGGTGATTGTTTTAGCTGCATGCCTTGAATGAGAGAGATACAGCCATTCTAGCAGGCTATAGGCGTCGTCCCTGGCATACTTCTTGAGCATTGGATGAAGCGATTTACCAACAAAGACACAAAATTCGCTGCAGCAGACAACGTATATTTATATTGTAACAATGGTACAAGAAAATAATATCAATTTTGTTAGATTTTTTTTCATGTTGCTAGTTGCGGATGATATTTTGAAATGATTTAAGTACCTAATAATTAAACTGCAATCTGTTAATGACCTGTTCATAATTATGAAGATTGTATTTAAAAAATCTGAACTAAATTGCATAGCAGCCATAGGAATCCTTACTAATACTATGAGTGCTACAGTAACTCTGTCCTTTGTCTGTCTGTTATTTTATCACGCTTAAACCGCTTAACCCACTCAGCTGAAATTTGGTATGGAGATGTGTAGTTTGAAACCTATGGTAGGGCATAGAATAGTTGTAGAATAGTTTTTATCTTGGAAAATTGTAGTTCCCGTGAGATTGCGCCAAACAAATTCTTAGCAGGAGTCGCAAGCAACAGCTTATATTTAACCAATAAAGAGGAAAAGTCAATTATTATTGTGCTTAACGACTACGCCGATTGCAGCACTGTAATTGGCCGACCCAGGATCAAATTAGACACTGGAGTTGGGCAAGCAGATAAACTTATCGATATCCATAGTAAATGTTCAGTTTCTTACATTCAACAGCTACATAGGGTATTTATTTATGTAGTTACAAATGAAGCTAATACAGCATGATGCGCGAAACGTGAGTAGGACTAACCCTAAGCCCTCAGTAATTGGTAATGAATAGTTCACAATTATATATGTGTCTTTAAAACTCCCACATTTTTAATTGCAGAGAGACCATGCATTTAGTAAACAATTGAATACTTTATGTTTGCAAAAAACTCACTAAAACTGGTACGATATCCTTAAATAGCCTTAAATAATTGGTTCGGGCAGGGTTGGTCTCGCTCAAGTCTCCGTGTTAAAAAACGAAAACCGGTAATCCTGATTAAAAAAATAAAACCGGAAAAACGGCGTTTACTGATTCAAAATGGCTACCTTAAAGTCCATGGTGATGAACTGCGCGCCGAGACTCTCGATCTGCTCGCGCACGGCCGGGCGGGTGTCGAAGGCGCGCACGGCGGCGCCCATGCAGCGCGCCTGCGCCGCCGCCGCCAGCCCCGCCACGCCGCCGCCCACCACCAGCACGCGGCACGGCGGGACGCGCCCCGCCGCCGTCATCTGACCTACACCGCACCATCATTAATACTTATATCCTTTCCTTCACCCGGAACAAAAAAAAACACCTTACTTAAGAAAGAAGTATGGTGAATCGTGTGATCCTAATTCCTTGTACCCTTTAACAATATCGCACACCTAGATCAAAAGGGTATCAACTCAAAATAATACACCATTTTAATTTAGGCTTTATTAACGTCCTGAAAGATTTAATTTAAAATGGTGTATCATTTTGAGTTGATACGCTTTTGATCTAGGTGTGCGATATGCTGCAATAACTTGTCTTGTATGCATAAACACTTCAAGAATTAAATATATTTATTTGGAATTTGTAATTAGATTAGTTTAACAGTATTTGTTTCGTACCAGAGAAGAACCGTGGAAAATTGGCCGCGGCCTCGATGACGGCGCGATAGCCGGCGACGTTTGCCATGGAGCTCAAAGCGTCAAACGCCTGCGCTCGACTAATGCGGGGCACGCAGTCCATAGCTGTAACAAATTTCATAATACAATACTTGTGAATGCCAAGATACGCAAGCATAGTCCAAGAAATTGGTAGTAGTTGTCAAGTCTAACCATACTGTGGTCCTAGGATGCTAGGTTCAGTCGTAGACATGCAGTATTTATACCTATCAGTTGACTTGCGATGAGGATGGATGCTAAAATGTTGTACGATAGGGTGTGCCTGAGTAGTACGTACGCCCTTTAGCAGAGGAAGATAGAGATGCTATAAAATAGCAGCAGAGAAATCCAATACTTTAGCCCAAATTAAATGTTTTAAGGTAACTAGGCAATTTTACCATTGGAAGTTGAGAGTAGGTATGTATATGCTTAGACCAGAAACCATTTGTGTTATAACGAATTGAAATGAAATATTTTAGTGGGATTGAGTGATTTTAGTTCCGCCCTGTCCGTCGCCTTCAGTCTCCTAAATTTAGTACTAGAAATTGATTTTGATAGGAAAGTACAACTTACAAGTAAATTTCGAAAAAAATCCCATCTCCCTTGGCTACTAAACATAAAGTGAAGATGATTTATTTTCGCACCTGCTCCAGGGCGTGAGGTGTGTTGTACCCGGAAATATGTAGTCTCGCTGAACGCAGTTGAAGTTACGAGCAATAGCAGTATGTAAAATAAAACAAAAGTTGGGTTAGTTAGTTACGCCATTTATACCTCAAGAACGGCTGGACAGATTTTGATGAAATTTAATATGGTGGTAGCTAAGACCCGGGATTAACATAGACTACTTTCTACCGGACTACCCAAAAAATACTTTAATAAGCTGCGGGTAGTCCAATACGTAGTACCATCTAAAGGACATATCAAAATTTCATCAAAATGTGTCCTGCCATTCATCAATGTTTGTTGTTCATAAATGGTGTAACTAACTCGACTTTGTTTTATTTATATAGATTATCGTAATAAACTATTGAACTTAATATTTATTGTACTCATTGTATGATTTTTAATAAAGTCGCACATTAAAAGTATGGCTAAAATATAACGCGACATTCATTCTGCAAGGCGGGGCGAAGTCCGTCGGGTCGGCAAGTTATGTATGTTATATATACAATATTTTACTTAAACCAGATAACTTGATGTTCCACAATCAATTAGTTATCTCTGGTATTGTTCCATTGCCATGAAATTTTCGACTCAATGGAATGCAATATTTAAGTATTAAATAAAAGTAATGGAATTCGAAATTATTTAATTACCGAAAGCGTTGATCCTTTTGCTGGCCAGTTTCTTAATTAAATCTTGGTTTTGTGCAGGGTACAAGAATGAGATCAAAGTACTCTCATCTCTTATATTTGGCACCTCAGTATCTATAACTGGACGGACTTTTAGAACAATATCTGAAAGAATAAAAATTGTTAAGGCTAAGTAGGTAATTCAAGTAAAACAAATTAACAACAAATACCAGGAAGTTACTGAGTGCTTAAAAACATTATAATTTTGAATACCAGTTTGGAATGTATCCTTTGTGTTGGTTATTTTAGCGCCGGCCTCTTCATACGCCTTGTTATTAAAGCTGGCTAAAGCTCCAGCATTCTCCTCTACATTAACCTTAAAACCTTTCTTCACTAATTTACTAACTACAGCTGGTACTATGGCCACCCTAAAAAAAATATTAGGAATTAATTAATATAAATTCTTACAATGTAAAAATTACATGATACAGTACTGGCCAAAAATATATCACCTTTATTTTTTTTTAACCTAAATAGACTTTTTTGGACTAACCGACATATTTGTTATCTTGTAGCACGTATAGCCATGTAATGAGATTTTTACGAAATAATATAAACATCAAGATGTAGGCAAACTAATTTTTAAAAAGACCAAAATGTCATAATAAAATTAAAAATTATCAAAGATATACCTATCAGATAGTAGGGTACTTAATAATTAGTGGCAAACCTTTTGCTTCGATTACAGATTTACAATGCCTAGGCATAGATTCAATAGCGTCAAATTGTGAATTTTGGGATTGTTAGGGTCCTACGGGACGTTAAATGAAATAGTGGACTGTATATTAAGGCTGGTTTAATCGCCGTCTAATTACAATAAAATATTCTTAATTTTGAACAAACAAAAATGAATTATTAGGAGATCGTCTAACGGCGGTGGAGATCGTATGGCGAGTGGTCGCTGCCGGTCGGAGCGGCGATCGTGTCGTCACCGTGTCGTCCTCCCGCGCGCCTCGTCCCGGGCGCAAGTTAAGCCGGTTCTCAACAGGGATATTTTGCCAAGAGCTATTAACACAAGCCAAATTTGTTCAACTTCAGGAGGAGTTGAACAAATTTGGTTTGTGTTAATAGCTCTTTTTCCTTTTAAAAGTCTCTCTAGCTCTTCCCATAACGACTCTATAATGTTAATCTCAGGCGACTGACTTGGCCATACCAACAGAGCGTTAACCACTCTTGGATCGTTATCCTGCTGGAAAATGTAACCACGACAAAGGAATCGTTGTGCATATCGAAACATTACATTCTGGAGGATACCTAGGTATATATTTTTGTCCATTATACCTTCGATTCTGTGAAGAGGACCCATTCCTTTTGCGGAAAAAGCATCCCATACCGTAACAGAACCCCCTCCATGCTTTATTGTGGGAAGTCGATATTTTGGGCCTTATCGAGTGCCTTCAGGACGACGAATCCACTTTATACCATCATTACCAAAAGTATAAACTTGCTTTCATCGCACCAGAGAATGTGAGATCACTGCCGCGGTGTTCAGTTAGTATGTGCTTTACACCAAGCAACTCTTATCTTTATATTTTTTTCAGAAAAAAGCGGATTCTTTATAGGGCGTCGTCGGTGCAGTCCGGAATACTGCAGGCGACGCCGTACAGTTTGAATGGAAGAATTAGGCTGCCCTGCAACCGATATTTCTTTAATAATGTCTGAGGCCGTTAAACGTGGATTCACACGAGACTTGCGCAAAATATTACAGTCGACGACAGAAGTAGTGCAACGCGGTGGACCACATATTTTCTTATAGACTATACATTTCTTAATCTTTGAGTGCTTAAGTAACTTGGTTACTGCTGATCTGGAAATATCAAATTGCTCCAAAAGTTCCTTATGAGTATGCCCTTGCTTATGGCCTGCAGCTCACTTTACACTGATGGCCATCCAAGTTTTTTGAACCACGAGTCTTCGGCATGTTCTGATTGATAATATACAATAATATTATTTCATTATTGTAATGATTAATGTACATTAACTCATGACTAAACAAAAGTTGTCAATTGGCGATTTTGAAAAAAAATAAGAAAAAGCATCTAACTACAAATATATGTGAACAGGTTTTCTCATGAGTTGCACAAAGAGTCTAAATAATGCATGGCACCCAATATTTTAATAAAAAAAAATGTACTTTACTATATAAAAAAGTTTAAGTTAAAAAACGTGAAGGTGATATATTTTTGGCCAGTAGTGTATCATATAAAAATACTTACAAAGTAAAGATTACCTGACATCACATAAAAATACTTTTATGGAATGCAAGCTAGTCTTTTTATAGCTCCATTGTCATTTAAGTTCAAACATTCTTAAGATAACATAATTTTATTAGTTTGAACTAGAACAAAATGCGGTCAGTAGCTATTATAAGGTCACAAAATGTAGAAAACAAACAGCAAGAAAAAGAGAAGTATTGGAAAAGGTAATATTACATTGTTGTCTATTGTAGGAAGTAGGTAACCCATTACTATACAGAAAGTACTTCCTGATGCACAAAATTGCAAAATGAAATGGTGTGTGGTAAATTGGTAATTAAATGCATTAGCAAGTATCTGTACTTAACAAACCTCTTTTCTTCATGCCATATTTCTTTTGGTATGCCAACAGTCAATTGTTTATATGGCACTCCTGGTACTGCTGGTGGAGTGGCAGACGAGCTGAAGTTCCTCAAGTGCCAGGATGGGGGCAGCGGCTTGCATACTCGAAGGATTCTGGTGCAGCCGCCCATTTTAATAGCTGGAAACAAAAAATTTTATAACAAAAAATAGAACCGACTACAAAAAACCATGAAAATAATTTTCTACCAGTCTGAAGTCGGTGCCTCAGCACGAGCCAGCAGGAGTGATTGAAGCCATTTAATCGTATAGTTGTAGGTGAGGTAGACGATTATAGGTCCACTTCTGCTGGCTCGTGCTGAGGCACCGACTTCAGACTGGTAGAAAATTATTTTCATGGTTTTTTGTAGTCGGTTCTATTTTTTGTTATAAAATTTTTTTTTCACGCTTTTTAGTGTAAATATCTAAGATACAATAGTTTAATGTCAACTGCTCATCACCTTTTACGAAAAATTGCTATTTCCGATGCAGAGATGTTCATTATTGAGGAGTCCTGGTGCTTCACCATCCATTCCATTTCACCATATGTGTTCCGAGGAGCATAAATTGCTTAGCAACTGTGTTAAAGCAATTGAAATTCAACCCATGAAATACTTGTTATTGAGTAGTAACTCCGATGGTCAACTGTGGTCTTCATCATCAGTTCCACTTTACCAAATGATGATTTTCAAGAGCAAATGCATGAGTTACTACTAAATATATCAAAATTACCATAGGTGTCCCTACAACATTTGAAGAGTTCCCTCAATTTCCTTAGGATCCAATCATCAGATCCTGATTTGGTGCTTATGGGACCTAATTGAAAGCATTCCTAGACGAACGCAAAAAAAAAATTTCAGATCGGTCCACAAATGACGGAGTTCTGAGGTAACAAACATTAAAAAAAAAAAAAAAAAAAAAAAAAAAAAAAAACACAACCGAATTGATAACCTCCTCCTTTTTTTGAAGTCGGTTAAAAAACAATTAAAACATGGATGGAGTTTGCTAGTTTTGACAACTAGATAGCCTAGAGTTAGTAGGCCTGATTAAGAAGCAAGAGGTCTAGGGTTGGAGCAGATGATATTTGTTTACTACATCATTCTCGTTACAAAAAATTGTCTGAGTATAAAAAAATATGAATGTTTAAATTATGAACTGATTTTTTAATTGATTTTACATAAAAGCATATGTTTATCTGCAGCTGTAGCCTAGAATCCATATAGCAAAACCTTTCTTAGTTTATTACTATGTAAACTGGAGTAAAATGCCTCATGGTATTTTTTATTTGAACATAAATTAGCTAATGTTACCAAATAATGTGAGTTACATTATTATCAGAAAAGAACTATGTATTTTGGAAAATCCTTCTATATTAAAAAATGGCAATGGCATGGCAAAATAATATATTGTGAGACCTACATCAAACTTTGAGTATCAGAATTTTAAAAGTTCATATTCGCTTATGAAATTAAATCATAAAGTATGTTGCTCATTACAAGACTAAGATACAAGCTCTTTTGAAACTAGTGACAATTTTGTTAAGTAGTTCATAACTCAACAGCCAGACTACACAGAAAATAGGTCAAGAGAAATCCCCCAGTGTTAGACTAACAATCCAGATATTATTTTTAGCACCAACTACTACTAGCCTGCATTTGAAGTATTTTCCAAAGTTACAATTAACTAAAGTAAGGTGACACTTATAACTTATTTTAAACAATTGAAAGAAAATGTTAACCTATATCACAAATTTATTTATAAACAGAAAAACAGATAACTAAATTTCTTATGATTCTATCAAAAAAACAATAAAAATCACAATTTTAGGAGCAATGTGCTGCGTATATTAAAAAATATTTATTATGAATCTCATGGGAAAATACCTAGTAAAAATCTAGTATCTAAACTTCTATTATAGTATTTGTGTACCCATTCAAACCTTTGCAAGTGAAAGCCAAAATAGAACTTTCTCACAATAACTGTCAAAAATGACTAAGTTAAGTGTTATAGTTACACTATTATGCTAAAACTACAAGTATATTTTATTTTTATTTATTATCGCATTAGTAATCATTTTTAAATCGTGGTTCGTTTTTTTAATTTAAATAAGCGTACAAACGAGTAAATAATAAATTTTGGATATTACCGAAAAACAAAAAATTTACTTGTAATAATATTTAGCTCACTTTATTAAAAAAGACAGTTGAAATATAGGTAAAAAACAAAACTTAAGACATTAAAATTAATTCACACAAAACCGGACGTTATACACCGGGAAGCGTTGTTGCCTTTGTTAACGCACTGCGTGGTAAAAAAAAGACATCAGCCGACACAAAACTGCTTTGTTTGATAAAATAAGCAAGACTATGATTTAATTTCGCCAAAAACACTGTTTAGTTAGTTCTCACTGGAGCTTAACTTTAGCGAATCTAAAAATAAAAATCAGTCAAGCTATTTTTTTAACGTGGATGTAAGACATGTTTATATGACACTCACCTTTCTGCTGACATAAAAGTTGAAGCTAGCTTACAATAAGCAGTAATTTTATACCCTCTTCTGCTTGTTCCACGTTGCTACGCCGATAACCAGAAATCCAAGCCAAGCCAGCGGCAGCCGGCCGATTGCTAAATTCCCGCTTCACTCTCGCTCGCCTCGCACATCTACTGTGACAGCGACAGCAAAGTTGATTACTAGTGTTGTACATTGACCTCTAGCAGTTTCTATCGATCTTCCATCAGTGTCGAGTGCCGATTGCTTTTTTATTTATTCTTCGCAATGGACTTTAATCAAAAGAGAAAAAAACCACGTAACCTTAATTGTGATTTTTTTTCATACGAGCAAAGAAATAAAATCCTCAAACATAACTTAAAGTTTAAGACATGGAACCGCCGGTCATTTTACATTTCATGTACTTAATTTTTTATATGTACGAATAGAAGGATAGTCCTCCGTTTAATTTAATTACCCAATTTTAACAATTAATTTCACCATACAATCTTAATTGTCAATCGACTGTTAGTTCATACATCTTGACAGTTGAATGTATGAACTGAAGTCCATTAACATTCATCATCATATCAACAAATTGACAAAGATCATAAATACAGCTAATCAGATCCGAGAATCACTAAAATTCTGTATCATAAAACTGAACTAAGGAGAAGATTGTGTGCCTGCATAAGAAACCGTGGATCTCACTTTGAATAAGACTTATCAATTTTAAATTTAGACATTGTATTTTTACATTTCGGATCAAAACTCGATTATCCGGTTCGACTTAACATTATAACTATAAATAGCCATAAATTTACAAAAAAAAAACCCGAGTTTAACTTCTAATATTGATTTTAATTTCTAGTGAAGCTATTAAGTCTCCTATGAAAGCTAGTAGTGTTATAATTTCTTATAACAATTTCTATCCAAACATTAAGCAACCTGGCCATATAATACGAAGGGCAAAATTCGAAATTCGTATCTTGCCGTCCCGCTGACGCTTATATTATTTATTTAATACGAGATTGAGAGAGACGGTACGATACGAACTTCATTTTTCGAATTTCGTAGTAGCCCTCCTGAGATGTCTTTATGTTCGCACTACTGATAGCTGTTCATTTTGACAGATGTTGAACCAATTTATCGATAAGATTCGTAAATTGTCGTACGCGTCTCACTATTAATCAGGCAACCGAGGCAGGGCAACAGAACTTTAATTTTATCTGCTTCGGTTGTACCAATTAAATAATTGAGTTCGCATGCTGTTCATTTTACTCGGCGCTTAAGTGCCATTGTAATTCAAAGCGGTGAGGGTGAAGAACTACACTGAGGAAAATGTAATAAAACAGTGAAATGCTAATAATTGCAATTAATCATTTTAAAATTTGCGGGTTAAAGTCCCATAGCCTTGAATTTAATATTTAACTTCACTGCAGTCGATGTAATGCAAGGGACAATCCGGTTTTATCGTATTATTCTTTTACAGTTCAGTCATCCCGAGTCCTGCCGCGACGTGCTTGAGATATTAATTCTTTACCGGCTCGCCGTCGCCACGTAAACACCGTACATCTCTGTTAAAATTAAAGAAATGGCCAGTAACAACACTAAACGTTTATTTAAATTTGTAACTGACAACATAACCCATTCTTCGAGGAACTGTAAGTAAAAATCTTTTTAATTATATTTTATTGAGGTTAGATAGCGAGAAAAAATTAACAGCATTGCGATTTTGTTTTCCTGATAGCTTAGGTTATGGCTATAAGACAATAACTACATAAAATAATTTCTTTAAAAAAATAAATGATGTGGTTTTAAATTTATTTTTAATGTTTTTAAGATGGTACTGCCAAAAGAGTTGTGGCATCAAAGCCGGTTGTGGAGATGGATGGAGACGAGATGACCAGAATTATTTGGGCAATGATCAAAGAAAAACTTATCTTCCCTTATGTAAAGGTAAATATATTTTTAATATGATTTGACTCTTTTTCACTAACACCAATGTCTGCAAGACTTGTAAATAAATATTTTGTATCTAAACCTACATTGCTTGGCCCTTTAAAGATGAAAAGTAGTGCAATATTTTATATTGTAATATATTTTCAATTTTTTAGACTTGTTAGGTATATGATTTTTTTTTTATCCCTGTAAGGCATAAAATTGTAACAGGTACAAAACTTGAATGAATTGATTCTGATATTAAAATGATAAATCTAGTGTAATTTTTCTGAACTATTATTATTTCATTTACGACTAAATAATTATTAGAATTTGGTTGTGCTGTAGATATTGACTATTATATTTATTTTACTTATTTAGAGCCTGTTTCACCACTTGTCGGCTAACTTTAAGTGTCAGATAAAGGTAAAACCACTGAGAACCATCACTTAAAGTTAGTTGACTAGTGGTGAAAAAGGGCCTTAATGTGATAAATATAAATTATACTAATGGACTATACTTTGAAATTTCCTAAAATTATATTTATTTGCTCTTTGTAGTGTTTTATGTGTTCACACAAAATAATTCATCTGCCTTTAAATCATCATTAAATAAAGGGGTGCAATGATAGAAATGTAGTTTGCGATTGTTTCTTATTTAATAGTTTCTCTTTTACTAGGTGTTGGGCTGTTATTTGCAACTCAGTGACTTAATTTGCGTGAAATTGGCATGAAAAAAATTATCTATATTTACCTAATAAAGAATAATCTTATATAGACAGTGCCACCAGAGTTGACGTTACATACACAAGAACATGTCATGTAATGATGACAGCATTTTGATAGTTACTCATTTAATTCATTCTCCTTTTGTTGCTGTTAGTCTAATCATTCACCTCAACTCTCTTAGCACTACATATACCTGTCTGAAATAAGTATGGCATGTTCAATTTTTATATAAGCACACCTTAATTGCGGCAGACAATGCAGTGGTGTGTCACTGTGACTATAGCATTTTTGTATTATCAAAATGCTGATGTCTGATAGATATTGATTAAATTATAAGATAACAAGGCTTGTCAATTCAGTAAAACGTAAATTTTATGTTAGAATACATATAACAATAGAGCGGCGATTACACTGAGTCGTTCACCTGACGCGATCGCCAAACTTGTCTTAATCGACTTAGGCCAAAGAGCGTCGTCTTATACTGCTGTGTTCTATACACTTTTGCTGTCGCCGTATGCAGCACGCGGCGAACGACTTAGTGTAATTGCCGCTTAAAACTTTTGCACATTGTGAAGAATGTTTTCTGTATACAAGAACAGAAGAACTCCAGCATTATAAAAATATATTTTTACTAGACACACCACTCTGCTTCATATGCTCATACTTTAATATTGAATTTACATCAGTCTTACCATATAAAAAGTTGCTTTTCATCAATAACCCTGGAACCCTAAAACAGTCTCTGTGCAATTAAGGTCATAATATGTACTTTATATAATGTTGCCATTAATTACATATAGGTGATATAGCCGATATACATAGGTATACTTACACCATTATGGCCTTGACTACAAAGTCAGTGTTACATATCTTTGAAGCTTGCTTTCGGAACCTAAAATAGTTACTTGGGCCAATCAACTATTTTACCGACACTTTGGGCGTCTCCTGCGTTACCACAATTGTCTCCGGTGTTACCAAAAAGTCCTACTTCCAACAAGATATTTCGCGGTTTAATAGGTTGAACTTACGTAGGATGGCATGTATTCATGAACACCATCTATTAAATTACAGAAAAAACACGTTTACTCACAAAAATCTGCAATTGTATGAAAAATGTCGCGGACAGATTAGTGTCGGTAAAAAAGTTGATTGGCCCACTTGACTTGAAATGTACATTTCAGAAGGATATAATTATGACTTTGAGATACTTGTATTGTGGCTTCCACAATTTCTGACTAATTCACTCTTTGTTGGTCCGTCCTTAACTGCATGATCTTTTCATCACTCATAGTTTGACTGGTAAAGATCCCTTAAAAGGATAAGTTCGCCTATGTAAGTGTACTTGTATCTCACTGAGTATATGTTTATGTTTTGTATTGAAAAAAAAAAATTTTTGTTTTGCCAAGTTGTTTTTCTGGCAATGATGATGGTCTCGAAAGCGTCGGTAAATAGTAATAAAAAACCGGCCAAGAACGTTTCGGAGACCCAGGACAGGGTTCCGTAACCATTAAGAAAAAATCAAGTAATTTTTATGTCAGGATTTCATATTGTGTACGGAATCTTCCAAGTTTAGGTATGTTTTATACCTTAGGCAGCAATCGCTATAATTTTCCTTGGAAATTTGATCTAGCCTCCTGAGTCTTCGCGTACTTTATAAAGAACCCATTAAAACTAAGTAAGAATAACGGCCGAACGTACTTTATAAATTACTAGCTTTTGCCCGCGGCTCCGCCCGCGTGGTATTCGGTTATGGCGCGCTGTTCCCTCGGGAACTATGCATTTTTCCGGGATAAAAAGTAGCCTATGTCACTCTCGGGCCCATAAACTATCTCTATGCCGAAAATCACGTCGATCCGTCGCTCCGTTACGGCGTGAAAGACGGACAAACATACAAACACTTTCGCATTTATAATATTAGTATGGATAAAGCACAAATTGTTCATTGAATAAAGTATGCTCAGAATTTTGAAATAATATCCAAAATAACAAAGCTGGTCAATCTCGTCTAGGCCTTGAGTACTAAGTTTGTTAAAAAAAAATCAGGTCGGGACTCAGTAGGATATTTACTACCATTCTGATTTTGTTATTAATTTTCCATCCAATACTTTAGATTTTAGAGGGAGCTCGATTTTTATGAAAATTTGCAATTAAAGTTGAATGTTTCGCAAACAGATCACTGAATAGAAAACCATCATAGCAACCCCCCAATGGTTTTAAAAGACCTATCCAACGATACCCCTCACTATAGGGTTAGTCGAGAAAAAAATCACCCCCCCCCCCCTTTACGTCTGTGAGCAGCGTTGCCAGATTTAATTTTTGGGAAGTTGAAACTTTTTGTGTGAAAAAAGCGGGATTCTTTCGTCGAAAGCAGGACATTCGTAGTTACGTAATCGTGCCTTTTGCGAAATATATATTTACTAGCTTTTCCCCGCGGCTCCGCCCGCGTGGTATTCGGTTATCGCGCGCTGTTCCCTCGGGAATTGGGCATTTTTCCGGGATAATACGTAGCCTACCTATTACCTATGTCACTCTCGGGCCCACAAACTATCTCTATGCCAAAAATCACGTCGATCCGTCGCTCTGTTACGGCGTGAAAGACGGACAAACATACAAACTCACTTTCGCATTTATAATATTAGTATGCATAAACAAATGGGAATGAGAAAAGAGTGAGTGCCTCCCGGGGCGAGTTATTAAAGCGGGACTGAGCTTGTCCCGCACGGGACATTCAATTTTCATTTAAAAGCCGGAATGTCCCGCCAAATTCGGGACGTCTGGCAATGCTGCCTATGAGATACCCTAAATTTTTTTTTTGATTTTTATTTTACCACATTGTATTGTCGGCGTGGCTGATATGCATATTCGTGCCAAATTTCAGCTTTCTAGTACTAACTGTCTCTGAGCTTTGCCGCGGAGGGCCAGACATTGCGAAACTATAAGGGTTCCTTGTTGACAACGGAACCCTAAAAATCCTAACTGGATGAAATGAACGTTTTAATTTTTTTATGTAGGTATGACCTTGACTCTACTTAGGACATACTAGTCCATACTAATTAAGTAATTACTAATTAGTCTGGCCACACCTACACCTAAGTCATTAATTTTCCTTGTAATCAACAGAATGTGTCAAATTCTTAGATCGAATGGTGATTATAAATGATAACTGTGATAGTTAATTTAAGTGGGGCCCTCCCAAGGCCCTCACACGTACCAAGTAGATAATATAGGTAGTTCACATGGAATGTCTGTTTCTGACTGATATTGATTATGCTCATACAAATTTTAATCATATAATATAGCTACATTGTCATGGGGTTAATACCCCTAAGGTATCTTAAAGTCAATACTCATATGTTTTTTTATACATTCTTGCCTTCTATCTTTATACTGTGCTTCGTTATCACATGAATAAAAAAGTATGAAGTATCACGTCACGCGCCGCATCTTTTCGTAAGCCAGATGCAAATATATATGTGTTGCTAATAGGTACTTATTTTTGATTGCTAGTTATCTAATGTGTGACTTTACTTATCAGTTATCACGTTAAGTACTAGAGCAATGTTAAAGTTATCTAGGCCAAATATCACATGCCTAAACCATCTATTACATCAATGAAAACCACTTTTAACTAAACTAAATTTACAATAAAATTAGACACTGATAAAGATAAACTATGCCCTGTTTTGTTTAATGACGAATCTTCCAATAAAACAGGTCACATTAAGATCGACTTAACATACACAACTCATTATCTGTTGACCCTCGATAGTCGGATCCCGTTGCTGGTTTATGTGTTTTGTATGTGTGGGAATCAACTAGGTATAAATATTTGTCTGAAGAGTTATGAAGTGAAGAGGCGTGCCGCATTGCGCTAGGAGATATGAGGAATGTCATTGTGATTATAAATATTATTGTGCTGTTTTTAATTTACCTACTCTCAAATTATTATCACGGCGTTGGATTTATTTTATTATTCGCTGTCAATAACCAAAGCTAATAGGTATTTCGCATTTAAACTTCTTGCATAATGTAGGTACAAAAAAGCACAAGACTATTTCTGGTTTAATTTTACAAAAAGACTACAGACAAGGGCTTCAAACTTAAAGTAAGATCCTTTTGTCTCAGGATTTAAAAAAACTTGAACAGATGACTGGACTTATTGAGAAGATCGGCGCCAAACATAAAACTTGTGCTGTCTAACATAGAATTATTTAAAACGAAATAATAAATATTTTTACCTGCACCGAACCTTTCAAACAAAAGACGAAACCTTTTACAAAGAATGTTGCAAAAAGCGTTGCTATTATTAGATGCGCAGTGACAAAGAGAGGATGCGGAATCCATTAAGCATGTTGCATAGCGTGGCATTTGAGGATCCCAAACACAAGGTACCATTTTGAGTTTCAAAACTCCGCGCAGAACAGTTTTTCCGTTTACATGATTTATGGGTTCGTGTAGACATCCGTTTTTTTGTCCGTTAGTAGTTTTGCGTATAAGAATAAAAATAGAACGTGCATCCTTTGTTACTTTAAAACTTTCGTACAACGTTGTATTTCAATATCATCATGTGTGATTTGTTTAATAAAGTTTTGTTTATTTGCGAAAATGTGTCTTTGCTCCACTCTATGTCAGTGTAGGTAGGTATCAGGACGTGTGAAATAATCGTGGTTTCTTATCCCAGTCCCAATTAATGAACTGTTAATTGATACCCACGGAAGAGAAATTCTTCCGTGTTGATACCTTAGTTCCGGGTTGTCAAGAAAGATGATCGAACATGCTTTTGAATTCATGACAAATGTTACTTACAAACAATAATACTTACAAATAATTTAAAAACGCCGTATTATTTGAGAGGTGTCAGTCAATGCCGACTTCTACAAGGTCAAATAACTGAAAACCTCAGACGCCCCAAACTTTTTTCTTTTCCATTTTAAGTTAGTTAATTGAAAATATTTTCCAATAAGCCGTGGTGGCCTAGTGGTTTGTCCTATCGCCTCTCAAGCAGAGGGTCGTGGGTTCAAATCCCGGCTCGCACCTCTGAGTTTTTCGAAATTCATGTGCGCAATTTACCACGAGCTTTGCGGTGAAGGAAAAACATCTCGAGGAAACCTGCACAAACCTGCGAAACAATTCAATGGTGCGTGTGAAGTTCCCAATCCGCACTGGGCCCGCGTGGGAACTATGGCCCAAGCCCTTTCATTCCGAGAGGAGGCCTGTGCCCAGCAGTGGGACGTATATAGGCTGAGATGATGATGATGATGATTTTCCAATACCTTCACTAAGTAATAAATATTTGTTTGTTTTGATAACTCAATATTCTACCTGATTTCTAACTCTACACTCATAATTTGTATTTGTCAGTTATACTTCGATGCTTTTAGATGAACAGTACTTATGATGAGTTTTAAACAGTATGCAACCTCGCTAAATCATTTAATTGGCACATGCACATGTTGCATTCGTAACTTTTAGACTTGGTACAATAAAAAAGAGATTAAAAACACAAATAACCTAATATAAAACTTGTGTAATCGACTCTATTCTCGACTCTAAGAAAACTACTTTCTGGTTTTCAGTTATTTAATTAATACCTTGTATGTATACTAAACATCCATAGGTACTATATTTCGAACAAAAGTAGTTAGAGCATGCCCACGCCAAATACGATTTCGCAACAATACAACATATAACTTCCCTACTACAACAAATCGTCCGACACTCGTTATTTACCCGACACGTCCGATTAACGCCCACGCGATTGGGCCGCCGGTACCAGCGCTATGACCATGATTTTCTTTTTTGTCATTTCGTAATTAGACCCCTGAAGAACCGCCATACTGGTACAAATGACCTAATATTTTGTGTCACCATCTCCCGGTCTAACATGCCGTACAAATAAGTAGTATTAATTGATTGACTTGGACTTATTTGGAAACAAGTAGATAGGTATCACAATTTTAATAATCGTAGTTATCAATTATTTCCATATATTGGACTGTATTCTACGCGTGTGACGTCAAAGGCGTGACTATAATATTTCAAATCAAAGAATCTATTCAACCTCTCCCCCCATAACCTCACGCTCCAACAAAAGTTTTGTCACAGTATATATACATACATAAGCTAAAGCAGTATGGAAGCTACGAACAAATCGATCGAACGAACACACTCACACAGACGAGTGCTCTACACGGCCTCTGAGGGGGTCTCGCGGTACTGCAGTACCGCGTAGCTTCGTAGCTTCCATACTGCTTTAGCGTACAATTCAATAGAATCTAACAATTTTCTACACATTTAATACACCCTAACGTGGGCACGCTTGATTATATATGTCCCTGTTGTTGCAATTATCATCTAAAAGGAATCAAAAAAGAATAATAGTCACATCACAAAGCCTTAGGCAGCCCGGTGTTCATATTAGAAGGCTGGAAGTGTCTACAGGCTTGTTAGATTCTATTGAATTGGAGTATATGTATACTGTGGTTTTGTTCTGTAATTAAGTGGTTGGTCCCTAACCCCAACGTGTGACTGAAGCGTGATTATAATACGAGTGTTCCCTCAGCTGGACTGCCTGTACTTCGACCTGGGCCTGCCGCACCGGGACGCCACCGACGACCAGGTCACCATTGACTCCGCGCACGCCGTGCTCAAGCACAACGTCGGAATCAAGTGCGCCACCATCACCCCCGATGAGCAGCGAGTTGAAGGTATTAACTTAGCGATGGACATCGGCGTACACCAATATTCTTTCTTTTTTTAATTGACTGGATGGCAATCGAGCAAGTTGGTCTCCTGATGGTAAAAGATCACCACCGCCCACAAACATCTGCAACACCAGGGGTATTGCAGGTGCGTTGCGACCCTGGGAAGAACAAAGAATGATTTTCATCCCGGAAAATGCATATTTCCCACGGGAGAACGATACTTTTTTTGCATACGTGGCGGGCTAAAGCTAGTTTTAATTAATAATGTTTAAAATCTGTCAGACTAAGGTGTAGGCTAATTAATTCTGGGCTAAATGGAGTAGTAACTTAAGAGATAAGGCATTCAGTAATTTCCCTTTGAGATCGCAATGAAAGGCTTCATAATTTATGTTCTTTTTACCAGAATTCAAACTCAAAAAGATGTGGCTGAGCCCCAACGGAACCATCCGTAACATTCTCGGCGGCACGGTGTTCCGCGAGCCCATATTGTGCAAGAGCATCCCGCGGCTCGTGCCCGGCTGGACCAAGCCCATCGTCATCGGCCGTCACGCCCACGGCGACCAGTACAAAGCCCAGGACTTCGTCGTACCTAAACCCGGCAAGGTAAACTAATCATCACGATAGCTGACGTTAAAACTCGATTTCAAAATTATGGTTTGTTTACGTGACGGACGTTCCCGATTGTAGACCGCCCGGCAGGGATTTATTAATATAAGGTGCTAAAAAATTAGGTGCCACTACTTTTACAGCTAGTAGTATTCGTCTCTATGAGTACACGTAAGTATAAAAGTTTCATACTTTTTGAAGTTAAAGAATCGACTTGTAATAAATCTCCTTCGGGCAGTCAGTGATAAAATAGCAGATTGTACAACAAGAGCATAAAACGAGCGTCGAGGGGATAATGAGTGGTACAAACAACAATTTATCTCTAATGAAATAGCCAAAGAAACAGGTTTGCAAACTAGGTATCTTCATGGATTGAATAATTGTTTCCTAGAGGTAAGTATGTGACCAAACAAAAAGTGACGACATTCGATGTCACAGTTTGCGATAGTAGGACATTTCCATCATGTCGCTTTAGAAATCAAATCGTTTATTAGCTAGTTCTACAAGCTTTTCAACCGCTATCAGTTTCCTGACGCATATATTGAAGAAATGAAAGACCGTAAACAAGAAATTTAAACACATCATATCGTTTTATAAAATCCTTCCATTCTTCCTACATTTCTTTAGTATAAGCGACAGGAAACTGATAGCGGTTGAAATGCTCTTAGAACTATCCTATTGCCAATTGTTTTACAAGCTTTTATATTTGTCCTCAAGGAATGCGTCCTGCTTGACGTTCTTTTTTTTTTATTAATTTTTTTCTTTCAAATGTTTTGTAGACACCTATATCAACAGACCCAGTGGGGTCGTCATGGACCAAATTTTGATAAAGCACCAGTGGGACTCTACCTATAAAACCCAGAGACCAAAACAAATTCTTCTTTACGCATCAGACAAAAATATTTAAAATGTATTTTTGAAGAAAGAAACATTTACATTCCAGAGTACTGATGTTACTTACATATAATATTGTATTATTTCATGTTGACCCGAAAAGGTTTTGAACTCCTGTTCTTTCAACTTCTTTTTCAAGGACATCTGAAATATTGTGTAATGAAAGTGCTGGTGTTTTACAAACTATGCCTTTTTTGTTTCTTTATAGGTTGAACTGGTTTATACTGGCGAAGATGGTTCTGTGGATAGGCGCCTATTATTCGACTTCAAAGTTCCTGGAGTAGCGATGGGAATGTACAATACCGATGAATCAATTCGCGCTTTCGCGCACTCGAGCTTCCAGGTGAGAAATATTTGCACTAAAATATGTGTAAATTGATGTCTTGTGGATCTAGATTATACCCTATTGTTTGTGTTCTGTTTAACTTGAATATTTTTCATACTTTTATTTACTTAGGTGGCACTGCAAAAGAAATGGCCGCTGTATCTCTCCACAAAGAACACCATTTTAAAACATTACGATGGCCGTTTCAAGGACATCTTCGAAGAAATATATCAGAGGTATTTCATTAACATTACATTTTGTAGAAAATTACATAACCAATCAAAGCCAATATTCTTTAACATTTATTTATTGTTTATTACCATGCTTTTGCGAAGGATTATTTAATATTATTTTATTATACATTTAAATGTTCATTAATAAGCAAATTATGAACAAGTGTCCAGTGTGACGTTTAATCCTGCTTTTAGTATACTTTTATATCATGGAAGATATAAAAAAGCTCACGCGGCAATATAACAGCATGCATGGTAGGTTTCGTTAAACCTACCAGGACCTTGATTTTCAAAATCATTTTTGTGAAAACAAAAATCAGAAATGTACCTAATTTGAACTGATTGTGTATCAGTTTCGAATGATATTTTCACGGGTGTGATTTAAAAAATCCGACCCTGATATAGTAGTTAAGTTCACCTTTCTTTCTAAAGTTCGCCTTTCTTAGTCTTCCTTTCTTAGCCTTTCTTTCTTTTCTTTTTAGTATCTTTAATATTTCATGCAAGTTTAGTTGGCAAACTGTAAATTTTGTTTTGTATTGCCCCGTCAGCGACTACAAGAAGCAGTTCGAGGACGCTAAGATTTGGTACGAGCACCGGCTGATCGACGATATGGTGGCGCAAGGCATGAAGAGCAGCGGCGGCTTCGTGTGGGCCTGCAAGAACTACGACGGGGACGTGCAGTCTGACGTCGTCGCTCAGGTCTGTTCAAAACGATGATTGCCTTATTTACCTACTCGCCCGCGTGGTGATTTTTTTTTTATTCGACTGGAAGGCAAACGAGCAAGTGGGTCTCCTGGTGGTAAGATATCACCACCGCCCATGAACATCTGCAACACCAGGGGTAGTTGGAATACCTCAAGTGCCAGTAATTTCACCGGCTGTCTTACTCTCCGCGCCGAAACACAACAGGGCAAGCACTGCTGCTTTACGGCAGGATTAGCGAGCAAGATGGTGGTAGCAATCTGGGCGGACCTTGCACAAGGTCCTACCACTTGCAAATTTTCGCGCTCCTCCTATCTCTGTTACCATCATAAACAGATTTATTTTTGTGGTAACAGGTGGAAATAGGTATAACAGGAATGTTTATAAGTACACGACAAACCAACAACCGTTTGAACTTAAAATTAAGGGAATCAAAAACATATTTAGTAGAGTTCTAAAAAATGTACTAATGGTATTTATAATCTAAATTATTGTCGTGGCCTGGAAGTAGCAACTATAACTGATAGCCCCATTTGAGTCTTGCTATATACGATAAAGACTTTGAGCGCGTCTGCAATTGTTTCAACTTTTTATTTCTCGCTGACCATAAGTAATAATGTAGACTTTTACGGATATTTTTGAGAAAAGATGCGGTTTAGTTTTGAAGTTCATACAAAACACTTTCAAGTTGTAGTTTTTAATATCCCCCTTGTCTATCAGGGCTACGGCTCGCTGGGCATGATGACGTCAGTGCTGATGTGCCCGGACGGCAAGACCGTGGAGTCGGAGGCGGCGCACGGCACCGTCACGCGCCACTACCGCATGCACCAACAGGGCAAGCCCACCTCCACCAACCCCGTCGCCTCCATCTACGCGTGGACGCGCGGCCTCATCCACCGCGCTAAGCTTGACGGCACGCCCGACTTGGCCAAGTTCGCGCTTGCTCTTGAAGAAGTAAGTCACGTTAAAAGGTTCTGTACTACATAGAATAAAACAGATAGTAGGTTGAAGGATTACTTCCTTGCTTGTGAGAGGATGGGTCTATTTGTCTGTCAAGATTATTTTCTCAGGCAAAGCGTCTAAGTCCACGCCATCAAAAGATACAACTTTTTAAAAGTATACCTACCAAAACTGGATATCTACATGTGGTACAGGAAAAATTGCATATTTTGGCGGCAAAATATGAACATCAATGAAACTTTTTTATAACTTTTATCTTGGCACTAGAAATGAGAATCTGCCGAGTCCTACCAAAATTTAGACGCCCTACCCTCTCCCAGGGGATATGGCAGGGGCCAACACTTAACAAATGCAAATTTTTCAAACTATGTAAGCAAGTGAGGTAACATTTTCGATGTAATTTTTTGCGCTGAATTGAATGAGACTATACCTATACTCATAGGATCAATATTTTTAAAAATAGAACAGTCTAAAATCACTTGTGAGCCCGCATCAAAGAAGCTTCAGTCGCTGGCGCGCGCATAGTTTGGACAGTTGTGTTGCGACGAACGTGGTTTAGAACTAAATAATTGGAGCGCGCGCCACGCGCTGATCGAGCTGGATCGCTTGCCTCGCGCAGCCGCAGCCGCCGCGGTCTACCTAAATTCCATCGAACATTTGCCGCGCGAGCCAATGTTCACGCGAACACTGGCTCGTGCGGCTGCCGCGCATAATCTGTACACACCTTAAGACGCCTAAACTTTGATAGGACTCGGCAGATCCTCATTTCTAGTGCCAAGATAAAGAGTTATAAGCAAATTTTGCCGCCAAACTGTCTCATTTAGGGGCTGTTTCACCATCCATTTATTTGTGTTAACTGACGGTTACATGCGATGCCGTCTCTATTTATGTTCGAATAGGCGGAGACGGCGTTACATTTAACCGTCAGTTACCAGTAATCAATGGATGGTGAAGCATCCCCTTAGTCTTATTTTACCTGGGCTATAAACCCATACGGGTACTTTTACCATTGACAAGTAAAGGAAAAATACAAAAATCACTGATTTGCAATTCAAAAACGACAATAAAATTTCATTTTATTTTATTTAGGGTATTTTACTACAATGCACATGCTGTTTTTCTACTCGGTATTGTTGCATTTAACAAAATTATAAATTATCTCTTTGTTAAATGATATCGACGTTATGGTGGTAACCATGATAATCACATCGTATTTTGTTCCACAGGCTTGCGTAGAATGCATCGACAGCGGCAAGATGACCAAAGATCTGGCCATTTGCATCCACGGAATGGCGGACACTAAAGAGGGCATGTACTTGCACACCGAAGATTTCCTATTGGCCATCGCCGACCAGCTGGAGCGCAAACTTTCAAAATAGACAGTTTCTTTATGTATATCTTAATGGAGCCATTGCTGGCAGAGTTGAGAAGAGGACAAATAAAAATGCAAAATTAAGAAATTTCATAAATGTGCTCTGGAATGAGACTGGTTGTTGCCCTACATGCTAGAATAAGCTTAATATTTTTCTACATGCGCTGCTAATTGATAGATATATTTTAAGTCTTATTTTGAAGACTTCAGGGACCTTTATTTCCTATTTTTATGATAGTCAGGTAATCGATGGATATGCATATGGAACTAGAGTTCAATCGTGTTGTATTATACTTATATTACATACATCTAATGTTGAGCATTAGATGATAGAAATTCATTTAGATTAGGACTTGCCTATGTAATTATTAATGAAATGATTCCACTATTGTGTAAAGAGATCATCACACAAGATTTCTATTTAAGGAAATTATCAATTTGTTTATTGTGAAAATATCAGTAGCCATGTATATTCCTATTTTAGTAACACGCAGTGCCTTATTATTTGTAAAAATATTAATGTTTCATTTATCCTGTCCTTGCTAGTAATAATATTACCAAAATAGAATCGACATTTTTTTTACAAATTGTAAAATTCTGTACCTATACCTATCGTAATATCGGAATAAAAATGTAGGTACAGCTTAGATAATTACGCAGGCATAAGAATATTGTAGCTTGAGGTAAACGATACCATTTTCTACAAATCCAAATTGATTTACAATAAATATTCATCAATAAAGAAAATTTTAGTTTTTTCTTGACTTTTTAGCACCCGCCTTAATATGTTTATGATAAATAAATATCATAATAAAAGGTACCGATAAACACATTTTTTAATACCTTTGTTCTTTTAGCCTTGACTATATCACAATAGCATTGGTTTTTTAATTTTCTATACTAATATTATAAAGAGGAAAGATTGGATTTTTGGATGTTTGTTACGAATTAACCCAAAACTACTGGACCGATTTTAAAAAATCTTTTACTGTTAGAATGCAAAATTGTTCCAAAGTGCCATAGGAAGGGTCAGACATAACGCAAACGGACTGGCAGAAGAAGCAGTTCAGGTTATTCCATGAGACTGCGCTGGATGGCTTGGACCACTTAAGAGCATTACTCTAGAATTGTTCGATGCGCCCAGGATCCAAACTTCGAAACTCCCTTGTGATAAAATCTACTTTTCCATTCAGTTCTATCTCTCTTCAAGTGCCTCTCCAACTAGTGAAGGTTGGCTGGCAGTCAACTCTGCATTTTTTTTATTTGACTGGATGGCAAACGAGCAAGTGGGTCTCCTGATGGTGAGAGATCACCACCGCCCATAGACACCTGCAACACCAGGGGGATTGCAGATGCGTTGCCAACCTAGAGGCCCATGATCGGATTCAGTCTTTGCCAGTCTGAAAACCGCTCTTAATTCCCGTCCATTCCTGGATACTCCATGGCCACAAGTTTTTTCACACTGCTCTGTTACCTGCTACTTTATCCATCATTATTAGTTGCAAGAGTTGTATCTGTCGTGTCTTAGTACGTGTGACTCAAATAGAAGTTGCCTCTTCTTTATTCATTCTTTTTTTTCCCATTTTAATTAGGGAACCCTAAAATGTATTTGAATTAAAACAAGCATATAATTAGGTGGATTTTTATTAAAACAGAATGGTTATCACATTATCATATTAGCTTATTACAATTAAAAAAGGCACTTCTGATTAAAACTAGTAATACTGATCATATCCAATAAGTCATCAATATAATTTCTAAACATTGTTAACATTATTTTTGGGCGATATTAATTAGGTCCACTTAAAATTATCTTCTCCTTCATGGCTACCACTTCTTGCAGCAGCTTCTGATTATTTATCTGCAGCTTGGCAATCACAGCCTGGTGTTTCTTGTCTCTTTCTTTCAATTGCAATATTGTAGAGTCACAAATATCGGCACAAGGTGTGAAGCTGTCTGTGTACAACACAAAAATATTGATAAGGTTTATAACATGCTTATTTATTAGTAGATTTTGTTCTCGTAAAAAAACCTGAATTCAAACTATTGATGATGACTGGGGAACTAAGTAAATAACCAACAACAATACATATTTTATGTGTAATGCTACCCTACATACTATCCAATTATTTTAAATTTGCTCATGTGCGTAAATGCAGTCGTCCCTACCATCAGCGTCATTTCAAATTAGATAAGTTCTAGAATCATCATACTGGTCAATCAGGCCATTATGGTTAAAAAAAATATAAAGTTTGTATATATGTAGATAGGAATCCTTTGTATGTTTGTTTATATGTAGGGGTAATCTAAAATTGCTGAACCAATTTCCTAAATTCTTATCCTAATAAAAGCTGCACTATCTTTTTAACCAACTACAAAAAAGGAGGTTATCTGTTTGGTTGTATTTTTTTCTGTTTGTACAGGAACGCCTTCAATTAGGTCCCATTGGCACCAAATCAGGATCTGATGATTGGATCTTAAGGAAATCGAGGCAACTCCTCAAATATTGTATGGAAACCTATGGTAAAGTGGATATATTTAGTAGTAACTTGTGAATTTGCTCTTGAGAATCATCATTTTGTTGAAGTGGAACTGATGATGAAAACCAGTTGACTGTTGGAGTTAGTACTCAATAACAAGTATTTCACAGGTTAATTTAAATTACTTTAACACAGTTGCTAAGGAAATTATACTCTTTGTAATACATATGGTGAACTGGAATGGGTGTTGAAGTACCAGGACTCTGCAATAATCAACATCTCTGCATCGGAAAAAGCAATTTTTTATAAAAGGTGACGAGCAGCTGATGAGTTGTACTGTGGCTTAGATTACCTCGTTGAGTTTCTTGCCGGATTCTTCTCAACAGAGGTTTTTTTCCGAACCGGTGGTAGATTAAAAAAATGACGTGTAAAAGTGCCCATTGCGGCCTATTTGCTGAATAAATGATTTGAATTTGAATTAATTACAGTAAAAAGTGTGAAAAAAAAATTTACAACAAAATATTGAACTGACTGCAAAAAATCACGAAAATAATTTATTTATTTATCCATATTTATTTATTTATTTATCTATGAGTCTGACGTTGATGGCTCAGCACAAGCCAGCAGGGGTGATTGAAGACCAATATATAGTATGCAGGTCAGTTAGACGACTACAAGTCCACACTCCTGCTGTCTCATGCTGAGGCACTGACTTCAGACTGGTAAAAAATTATTTTCATGATTTTTTGTAGTCAGTTTAATTTTTTGTTATAAAATTTTATTAAAATAGCCTGCCTTAGCCCTTTTTCCTAGAAACTGAAGATAGATGAAGTAGCAAGAAACAGCTAGTATACAATAAGTTTAAAATTTTACAAATAAACAAGTCAACTTACTGCTTTTGTTCCGCAACCTGTCTTGTAACTTCTGATTTTCTAACTTCAGTCTACTTATTTCATGGCGATAGCTTTTTTCTAAATTTTCTTTCTGCTTGCTCAACTGTGTCAGCTTGGCTTTGGTTTCAGCTAAATTATGAATCTGCTCATCAGAATCATCCGAGATTCGATGAGCCAATGCTACGCACGCTTTAGATTCATTCCTTTGCGTGTTTACTTTATCTTTAAGTTTGCCAACAAGACCCTGTAAAAGATTTTTCCGAAAAGGTCTTAACTTCCATAAAAACTATTGAGAAGTATTACGATTTTTATATGATTAAATGACTTACATTCAGCTGCTTATTTGTATATTCAAGGACATGGTTTTCTTGTTCCAAATGTTTCATCTTCTCTACAGCAGCCTTGTGATAGTGCAATAATGCCCACACTGCATTAACAAATGCTACGAGTGCATCAGGGTGTACGGTTTGTCGCACCATGTCACAGTAGGGATTAAACACGTAACTTATATTCAAAAGTCCAAACTCCTGAAAAAATAACTAAAAATGTAGTGAACTGCAATGTAGTAAACATTAAAATCGAAATCCAAAGGATAATTATTACTTACTTCATGAAGACCAATTAAACATTCCTTAACGTTTTCATGGGTGCAGGGCTCATAAATAGTAGCTTTTTTAAACTTATAATTCTGTAACAATTCTTTAATCTCTTCGTCTAAACTTTCAAACTCGCTTTTTGTAGCCATTATTTATATTGATATTCGTAATTGCTTAAATTCGTACTAACGATTTGTACAATAACTTTCTAATTTGTGATAAAGTAAGTATTTTTAAATTAAATGACGAAGTAACCGTAAAACATCGAACGAAATCGAAACTATTCCTGCAGGGCTACTACGAAACTCGAAACTCGAAGTTCGTGTCGTGCAGTTCCTCTGCAGGGCTACTATGAAACCCGTACTCGAAGTTCGTGTTGCACCGTCCCTCTCGCTCTCGTATTAAATAATATAAATGCCAGAGTGACCGCTCGACACGAACTTATTTACCGCTAAGTGCAAAATTTGATCCTCGTATCTTGCCGTCCTGCTGACGCTTACAATATTTAATACGAAAGTGAGAGGGACGGCGGAACGACAAGAATTTGGATTATCGAACTTCGTAGTAGCTCCGCAGACTAGTGCGGTGCGGGCCGTGGGTGCGGCAAGCGAGACTGCACAAAAATTTAAACTTACTATTTCGATGAATTTAAACCAAACCGATCGAAAACGGAGATAGCAACAGCAGGCTACTCCGAAACTCAAAGTTCGTGTCGTGCTGTCCCTCTGACACTTATACTATTTAATACGAGAGCGAGAGGAACCGCACGACACGAACTTCGAATTTCATAATAGCCCTGCAGATTAAGGCCGCTTGCAGGAAAAAATAAATCTAGTATTAGTAGTTAAACCTGGCTTAAGCTTCACAGTTCCTGACATTTTGACACTACTAAACTGAGTTTAACACTAACTCGAGATTTATGCGTTTCCAGCAAGTAGCCATTTATTATGATAAGAAGAAAAAACAAATGCTACTCTAAGGGGCTGTTTCACCACCCGTTGATTAGTGTTAACTGACGGTTAAATGTGATTCCGTCTCCGTCTATTCGAATAAAACAAATACAAATAGAGAGCGCGTCACATTTAACCGTCAGTTAACAGTTGGTTAACAGTAATCAATGGATGGTGAAAAAGCCATATTATAATATTAACTAGCTTAAGCCCGCGACTTCGTCTGCGCGGACCTAGGTTATCGCGGGGTGGCGCCCTCTACCGGAATAAAAAGTATCTAATGTTGATCCTTGGGGCTTAAACTATTTCTATACCAAATTTCATCAAAATCGGTTCAGCGGTTTCGACGTGAAAGCGTAACAGACAGACAGACAGACAGTTACTTTCGCATTTATAATATTAGTAGGGATTAGTTATTCTGTGCTCTTGTTATGTAGCTAAAGAGAAAAATTGAGTTAACTTGAATTTTTTCAATTAGTTATTAAATTTTGAAGACAGTGTCCTTTATTTTGAACCACATAAAAAACATACTCTTTATTAATACGGAACAAATTTAATGTGTGTAGAAAATAGCGGTCACGCTCACCGCTTGGCTGTACTATAAGTAAGCCGCGAGTTGTACAAATTATTATACAGTATGGAATGGTATGGATGTATATTCCTTTGTCATTTGTTTCTTGTCATTGTCATTTGTTCCGCGTTTTATAATTATGATTGTTTTGCGTTATTGGCGAGAAACGGAATCGAGGCCTTGCAAAAATGATAAATTTTTACCGGTTACTGCTTTTATATTGCTTTACGGTTGTGACCTTATCTGAGAAAGATGCGACATGCTCAAGTTCTGATTTATGTACAGAAAATGAAAACAAATACGATAAAGGTAAGGCTTGCATGCTGGAAATTTAAATGTTCAAACTTTTACCACAAAATTATATTGACAGCGTCTGATTGTTTTAGAAACAATTGCCTACAAAATTTAATGTACGTTAGGTAAACATGAATAGCAAGTAACCACAAACTCCACCGAACACAACTTTAAAATGTTTAAAAATATTTGTAAGTTATTTTTGGTAATAGTACAAATCCAGTAATGTGTATGATGCTGATTTGTGTAATCATGGTTTCAGAAAGTAACGAATGGATTTCACAAATTCGAAGACATATGAACGTAGCCACAGTAGAGTATGAACCCTGTGTAAAGCAAAATTGTAGCTGCCACAAGGCTGTAATAGATCAAGATTTAGCCCCATTCAAGGATGGAATCACACATAACATGTTTTTATTTGCTCAAGCTAAAGCCACTAAATATCAGGCAAGATCAATATTCTTTATTGTTAAAGAATAATAATGTCAAGAATATAAAGTTGAACACCAATTGAGGACCGAGCATTGAATGTTTAAAAAAAAACAAGTCTATTGACAAGAACAAAATATATGTTCATGTTTTGATGATTGAACTGCCAATCTTTTTTTTCCATACATATGCCAAGTCCAAAAAAAATTAAGTAGTTATTGCGCTAACTGTTCATTAGCTTAGCACATTTGCAATCACATATTGCTATGCTTGTAACCATATAGTAGCTATGCTTGTAGCATATTTCTCTTTTGTAGCAAAAATGCCTACCTACATACAGAACCAAACTGGCAGGTTCTTGACACTGATTGTGTTAAGTTTATAAGAAGAGCATGTGTATGCAAAAGCAACAGATTTCTTAAGTTTTCTTCCAAAAGGTGTCTAACCTGGCTGTAGCAAAGTAAACACTTACCAAGTGCATGCCCATTTATAATTTTTCTGTCATTTACTGCATGTTTCTTATACTTGTGCAATTAATAAAAAATACAACCGAATAGATAACCTCCTCCTTTTTTTGAAGTCAGTTAAAAATATTGTCACAATCAACATTTAAAATATGTTTCAGATTATGAATGGTATGCTATATCGTCAGAAAGATTGTCATTTTCCTGCTCGATGTGCTGGGGTAGAACATTACTTAAGTACTTTGGCACCAAAATTACCTAATATGGAATTGATAATAAATACAAGAGATTGGCCCCAAGTTAACCATGCTTGGGGCCATGAAAAGGCACCTGTATTTTCATTCAGTAAGGTAAAACCTTTTTTCTTTTTTTTAGATACATATTTTTTTATATGTTACGAATAACATGTTAAGCCCTCTCATTAAGAGAGGAAGCCTGTGCCCAGGTGTATGACACACACAGATTGGAGATGACGATAATTATGATCATTTTTATAAATTTAAATTATAAAATATGTATATCATGAAATTCTTGAAACAAGTGGCTTTTATTTTCAGACTAAAGATTATTATGATATAATGTATCCAGCATGGAGTTTCTGGGAAGGTGGTCCTGCAATATCATTGTATCCTACGGGTATTGGTAGATGGGATAGACACAGACTGAGTATCTCTGCTGCTGCCAAAAAGTACATTAAAATTCTTTATTAAACCCCTAAATTAAGTGTAATTCCTTTGAAATCTTGTAATGTCTGTTTGTATCTTTGAAACTGAATTTTCAGGTGGCCTTGGAGTAAGAAAATACCAAAAGCTTTTTTCAGAGGATCAAGAACAAGTGAAGAGCGGGATGCTCTTATCCTTTTATCTCGAGCAAAACCACATTTAGTTGATGCTCAATATACTAAGAATCAGGCATGGAAATCTGAAAAGGTATACAAATTTGTACACATTCATATTTCCATTGCGAAAATTTAAATTCAATTAACAAAAAAAACATGTAGATCACATAGCATGTGTTGCCCGACGTTACTGCATATAATTAGTTATGGTTATAGCAACTCAAGCATAGTATTCCTTTAACTTCCAAGATATTTTGTCAAGGGAATGAAGTTTAAGACTAAACATGTTTTCTGTTAAGCTGAGATAATAGTTGGCTTTATAATAATTGCAGGACACTCTTTATGCAGAGCCAGCCGCTGAGGTATCGTTTGAAGACCATTGTAAATACAAGTATCTTTTCAACTATAGGGGAGTTGCTGCAAGTTTTCGTCTGAAGCATTTGTTTCTCTGCAAGTCTTTAGTGTTTCACGTGGGCAATGATTGGCAAGAATTTTTCTATCCTTCTTTAAAACCATGGATACACTACATACCTGTAAGTGCGACAGCTACACAGTCACAGATTGAAAAATATATCCGTTTTTTCAAAGAAAATGATTCTCTGGCTGAAGAAATTGCACAGAGAGGATATGAAATGATTTGGGACACATTATCTGAAAAAGATGTGAAATGCTACTGGCGAAAACTGTTGTTGAAATATGCCAAATTATTGAAATATGACATTATTAAAGATGAAGACTTAATTAAAATCTCCTAACCTAAGCATATTCTATTATGCAATTGGAATGCTCACTACTAAAAATTTCTGTACCTATATGAGGTACACAAATCGTCTCAGTCGATTTTTGTTGATTGTGACAAACCCAACTGCGTAAAGGATTTGCTAACACAGTAATATGTTAAGGTAAGTAAAAGTGGAAATTGATTAATTCAAAATAAAGGAAGAATAAAACAACACAGAATTCGAATACAGGAATTTATTGTTTTAATGAAACACATAGTTCAATAAGACTAGGGCACAGTTAAGTATTTTAAACATCGCCAAGCTTTAAATATATCAACAATTATTTAGAGATGAGCATATAAACTAGAACTACCCTAAAACACTTGTTATGCAGGACCAGCACATTCGCCGGAGATGTGCGAGGAAGCGGAGGGAGGGGTGTGTTACGAAAAGTCCACACATAAAAATACTTAATATTTTTGTTTTCATATTAGAGGAAGTTTTCCTCGCAAACTCCTGAGCATCCTAGCTTATCGCTGGTGACGGCGAAGCTTAGCTTTTGCAAGTCAATAGTTTTTTCTTAATTTTGTCACTAGCTGTTTCTGTAACATAGATCTACTTTGTATTAAATAATTTGAAAATTAGGTCTTAGTGCAAATGTGACGACCTAGCGCCGATTCCCTTTTTTCAGACACAGAAACCTGCAACTTTTTGTGAATGAGGGGATTATTTCTCATCCTTTTTTGGTAGTAGATGGAATATTGAAAACAAGGTACAGGCCGCAACCAACGCCAACAGAGTAGGACCAGTGAGTCTTTGCAGTAGCATTGTGAAAAAAACCTAATTCTGGTAACCTTAAAATTCAGACTAGTAAGCAGCAATGTAATTCAAAATTGAATTGCAGTCAAATGAGGAGTGACTATTCAAAAGGGCTTATTTCCACTTTTATTTTATTTATCTAAAAGTGTAGTTCTGCTTTAAACAGAAAAATACAAAAATATTTTTTGAGGTTAAAGTTCTAAAATGTCCCGTTGTTTTTTAAAAAGGTTCAAATATCAAGGTTGGGATCAAAAGGGCCTAATTCTTCCTTATATACATACACTTATTATCTACTTTGAATTATAACTTTTTTGTAGACTTCGAAATTTGAAGCAGACTACAAAAAAATAAACAGGTACTTAAAGGTAATAAATGTGTTCATTGGTATTCATCGACATCTGTGCCTTAAGGTACAGATGTCAATGTTGGAATTGCTGGTCCTACTCTATTGCCAATTTCATATTGTAAAATAGCAATCTCCTTTTCCTATCTCTAAATTTAACGGCAACTACTTAGTGATTACAATTTCATTTACTTATAAAGATTTAGAATTTAAATAAAATAACTTATAGTGGATAGTTTAACTGAAATCGCGATCCGGGAAGATGGCCGGGGCGATCATGGTCCAGATGTAGATGCCAATGCAGAGCCACGACGAGGTTATCTTGATCCACATGGACGCAATATTTTCCTTAGAAAGCTGGGAGCTTGGGCTGTTGACAAAAAATTAAAAGTTTACTAAGTAAGCATGAAAAAATAACCCACTGCAGGGTCAAAGGGTCAAAACATTAACAATAATACAAAAGAATCTCGCTAATTTCAAGTCCCTTATTCATACCTTACAGCACATCGCATTACTGTGTCCATTCGCTCACTCAAAATATTTTTAAACACAGTGTCCTTTCTTTCGCTAATAATGTTATTTTATTTTAATACTGAAAAACACCACTCAAATGTCAAAATCGTGGGATCAAGGAAGGAAGGAAGGACGAAAAGAATCGTTTTGTGCGGGTCAATGGAATGCAAGACTAATTTATTAAATTTGGTACAACTTATCCCTCTGCTTTAAGTATTTATAAAAAAAAACAAAACATTGGGCATGGGTTTATGAAACATAGGTAAAATAACTACTTGCATCCATCCATCTGATCTACATAGCAGTCAGCAGCAGAAGTGAATAACCGGTTTTAGAGCTAGAAATGATCTGGGGTGTATAAAACATTTCAGAACCGCTCCTCCACTTTTGTGCAAGTACAGATATGTAGTTAATAATGTTTGTCGGAAAAGTTTGTATTTATCTGGGTTTCTCAATTAGCTTCAGTAAAGTTCAGTAAGCTAGTTGCGAAAGTAAGATAAATATGATTTTTCCGACCAAATACGTTTGCAAAACAAATATTATTCACTATAACTGTAGGTATATCGTGCATTCTCTGTGTCAGAGGCGTTGTACCTCAGTATACAAAAGATTATTAGTGAAATGAGCAGTAAGAGTAAATATCGGTTACTTACTTGTACCAGTTGGTCAAAGTCATCATGGAGTACAAAGTGGCCAGGGCGAAGACAACGTGGAAGAAAGTCCAAGGGTAGGCCACGGCGTCACCCTCGTTGTCGAACACTTTGGTCTCACCGCTCTCGCCTCCGTCGGCGCCCGCGCCCTCTATAGAATCATACCCTGCGCTCAGTGAGCAGACAACACATGCATCGATTAGCATGGCTCTATATACAGAGGTCCCACGGCTAAGTAATATGCCACATGGAGGGAAAGTATCTTAATAATTGAAAACCGACAATTTTACTGAAAGAAGACTGAATTTTGATTTTAAAAATAATTTAAACTGCATTCACAGTTTTTTTTGATAATTACCCTGTCTAAACAACCTACCAAACAATAGTACAATGTAAACCACAAAAAATACAATTTAAGATGATATGCTATCAAAAAAAAGAAATCCTTATGATTGAGCCTTTTGATCAGTACCGCAAAATTAACGTTTTTTTTTATATATTTGGCTGATTCAATTCCCAGTTCAGACAGGGGATTATTAAAATTTTTTTGAATGCAGTTTTAATCGTTTTGAACATAAAAATGAAGTTTGTCTTCAGTACAATCTATCTACAATATTTAACACACTTTTTTTCCATGTGGCATAGCCGTGCGACATGCTGTATAGTTTATCAACATATTCAGCATGATAACATAATTTCTACCATATGAATGTTTTGCATTAAACTATTGTGTTATGTAAGGTTCTCAATAGCTGTTATGTATAATTAACATTTTCGACGCCAACGATCTATATTCCATCCATCCACCATTACTCAATGCATTCAAGTCCATTACTTCAATGCAAAAGCAACCTTCGTTCAATTGTGTTAAGGTTCAATTTTAGACATTACAATATAGAAGCCTGGCGTATGGGTGATGTCTTTTGTATTTGACGTGGCGGCGAAAAGGTTAAGACGAAAATTTCATGATAGAACTAAAATACAAGAATAGCTGCTTTTCAGAAACGTTTATTTGTATTACTATTACTAGTCCTTTATTATGGAAACCAAAGCCACCACCACTACTATATCGACATTTCTTTTGACATGTCTTTAAATAGTAGTAAACTAAACCTGCCCCACAAGCTTCGCGTTCGCGTCAAAATTATACAGTGTGGAAAAATAAGTCGGGCCCTTGGGGGAAACTACCTTAAATCCTTAAGTTGGCTCATTCTACTTAAAGGAGACATTATTTATTTTTAAAAAGAAACAAAACTGCATTTAAAGATTTTCTAAAGTTCGTTTGCCTCGCTGGTTCTAGTCCCGGGCGAGGCAAAAAAAAAACAAACACGCTATTTTATTATACTAATCGATAGGATTATTATTCAGGGTAAAATTTGTCTAACAAACATTTGGTCTTACTCTCGTCTGGCTTACAAGATATCCATGAAGAATACCTATTCTGCAGACTTGCTGGACTTCTTGCAGACTATCTAATCGTCCCGTTTGTACCTATCCAGACATTGAAATTTTCATTGATGTAAGCCCTGGAAATTCTGCTGTTTTGGGCAGGTGCACCATCTTGTTTAAAAATGATATTATTAGTCTTTGAATGTTGGAGAGATAAGAGAACTGTTACGTGTCTAGTACTTGTTGAAAGTGAACAGTAAGTACTATTTAATGTTCATTTAAGGACTTGTGTACTAAATAAGTATTCTTCCTGGATCTTGTACGACAGATGAGAGTAGAGACCAAATGTTTGTTAGAGACATTTTATTCTGTATAATAATCCTATCGATTAGTATAATAAAATAGCGAGTGATTTTTTTCTTAATTTTACTTGGTTCGAGTCCCAGGTGGGGCAAGTGAGTTTTAGAAAATATTTGCATGGACTTTTGTTCGATTTTAAAAATAAAGGAGTGTCTCCTTTCAGTAAAATGAGCCAACTTAAGGATTTAAAGGTAGTTTCCCTCCAGGGCCAGACTTATTTTTCCACTCAGTATATATAATTTGTAGATTTGCTACAATATGGGTGAAAGCATATTAAGATACAGGGCAATCCTAGCCAATCAAATCTTTGTTACAGATGTAGTGAATAATGTATTCCCATCTTATTTTGTCGTATAAGTTTACTAAGGCTATTTGTGAAAGCAAGATAAAAAAGAACTTATCCGAAAAAATGCGATGGAAAACATTATTGAATAGATCTGTACATATACTCGTATGTCACTACCAGAAAGCAGTCACATAAAAGAGTGATTTTACAAAGTTGTTAAACAAATTTACAGATCAACAACATTTATGGCCAAATATATTGGTTGAATTTTAGAGAATGTAAAAAAAGGCTTAGGGGCTGTTTCACCACCCATTGATTAATTTTATTTGACGGATAAACGTGATGCTGTCTCCGTATATTTGAACAAAAAAAAACATAGACGGCATCACATTTATCCCTCAGATAAAATTATTTAATGGATGGTGAAACAGGGGGTTAAACTAACTTAATAAAGCCTTCAACTGGTAATTTTGTTATCAAATATGTCGAGGGAGTCATCAAACATCTATTTCAAGCATCTATTGAATTCTATTGTAATGGCAATAGGTCTCTTATATGGGGTTTACATTAATAATGTAAAAAACTATGTTAATGACATTTCACAAAATCGTTTGACAGAAAAATGGTTGTTACCTATCTAAAAAGTAGATATTATTAAGAGTTTTAATTGGTTCAAGCAACATTCGGTAACTTTTAGACAAGGCAGTGAAAAAAAAAAATTATAAAAAAAAACTTGCTTTAAAATTCAGCGTACAGTGTACCCGATTCTACTCGCGATTCTGAATGAACTACTTTTAGGTTTTCAGTTATTTAACCCTTTCGTCCCGGATGACGAGTTAACTCGTCTTGTGCGATGTGCTCTCAGATCCGGTAGACGAGTAAACTCGTCTTAAAAAAATTGACATTACATCCTAGATTAGGGCAATCGACAGTCACTTGCACAACCGGACACATTGCTTCCTGTACTCTTAGTCTTGAGCCATATTTATTTGCTGCAGTTATGCAGTTAGTAATGTTGCCATCTAGTGAATAAACTTATTAGTCTACCCCAAGAATAATCGTTACGCATTTGTGTCTAAATACGTTTTGAACAAACAACATGGAGAAAAATAACTGTACCAAGCCAACGAGTTATCTCGTCTACCGGATCTGAGAGCACATCGCACAAGACGAGTTAAGTCGTCTTTCGGACGTAAGAGCATCATTTCTGTGAACGAGTTAACTCGCCTACAGGACTGAGGAGCAGGTATCAATTCACTGAATATGGAAAACTGGGTAGATTTTGTGTATGGCTTTGCCGGAACGAAAGGGTTAATTAACACCTCGTATAATAAGTATTTAGGTTGTAAATGACATATCTAATAAATAACGCTACTGCCCGTTGTTCGTTAGTACTTATGTACTGAAATGGACATAAACCATTTATACAGGCCTGTAGAAGATCAATAACAGAAATTACGGATGTATTACGGAAATTACGGAAGTAGGGATGTTCAAACCGACTAACCTAACGAGTTTGTGAAATATCTTTAAAGGCACACTTAAACTAGTTTGCTAAATTAGCTTGGAACTCGAAAAAAAGATAGGTTTTCTATTTCTGTATCTCTTAAATCATCAGGAAAACAAAGAAAACCGACGAGTTCCGAGCGATAACAATATTCTGGTTGTACTGTACAGTAGGGTGGAGCTGAAAGTACATTTAGAATAAGATGACACCATACGTTGAGGTGAAAACACCATTTTTTTTCAAATCTTTGTATGACAGTAGAGAGCTCTGTATTCGTAGGTTTCAATATTTTTAGTTTTTTTTCATAAACCTTTAAAAATAATCGCACCTTTTTAGCACCATTCAGCATTAAAAAAAAAAACAATTCGCTCAACCCTGCTATACAGTAAACCGATTTGATTCCTAGGTCACCACAGAACCTTGTCATTGTGACATTTTACGTCATCCAATCAGCATTGCTATGGTATAGACAAACTAAAATAAGGTATTTCCTATGGCAGGGTTCTATGGTGGCCTAGGAATCAAATTGGTTGCCTGTACATTATAAGAAAGAGTAAAAGGACCTTACATACAATTTGTTATTCACATCTAACAGGATAATGATTAATGACTTGGAATAAGCGAGGCGAAGGCATCTAAATGGGCATATGTTACCTTCGTTAGCAATGAGCCCTCCTTGCCCTTACGCCGCACCGTCGACAGCGCGTTTCGTTCGCAAGAAAGTCATAATCGTGCGTTAGTTTGTCAATGAATTAAATTATCATTAGTATTTATTTGAACACTGACAGGACTACTCTTTTATTATTTTATTTTACTTTTTATTTTATGTTATTTTGATTAAAAACAGTTACATACACACAAGTATAAAAATATATGCCAGTGTTCAAATAATGCGTGTGTGATAAACTAGTAAGAGTAACAAGTATCCATATAATATACTTAGGAAAGAGAAATTTCGAATATTCACCTTGTGAGCCTTCTTTGGCGAGGATGTGGTCAGTCATGGTGAGCTTGGAAGAGGCGGATGCGGTGCGCACGCACGAGTACAGCACGCTGCACACCCAGATCACCATCCCGATGATAGCCTGCTTGTCGAACGACGACGCCTGCGCAGACACAGTGTGTAAGGAGTCTGTTACGTCGTCGTGCCAACCGCCAGTCTACATTTTAAAGTGAGAACACTCGCTCTCTAGCTAAGACACAAGGCAAGCGTAATTTATTCTCATTATTAAGTTTTTATTTGCTTGTATTGACTACATGACACAAGCAAATTCCTGTTTTCTTGGACAGTCCTAAGGTATAAATATGTATACAGTCATAGCATCAAATATATGTACACATCTACCTAATGGTTAGTGGCATCATGGTGTATAGATATTTTTGAAGTCTTGCTAACATACATACATGTATATGCATGCCCTTGACTGGACATGTTGGATATAGCAGGGCTACAGCGTATAATATTATTCTCACTGTAACACACTTAGACGGCTGATGCGTCTATATGGCAGATTCTTATAATATGCCTGAGTTTTAACCTCTCGTATGTCCAGGCACAGATATGAGATATTTTATTTTTATTTTTATTTGGAGAATATGTATTCTTTGAACCAAAACAGACTTGAATGCAGTTTTTTAACCGACTTCAAAAAAAGGAGGACGATTTTATATTTCAGCAATTTTTCGTAAAAGGTGTCGAGCTGTTGACATTAAACTATTGTATCTTAAATCCTTTACATTAAAAGCGTGAAAAAATATTTTATAACAGAAAATAGAACCGACTACAAAAAACCATGAAAATAATTTTCTACCAGTCTGAAGTCAGTGCCTCAGCATGAGGCAGCAGGAGTGATGGAAGCCTAATATACTCGTATAGTTAGGTGAGGTAGACGATTATAGGTCCATTCCTGCTGGCTCGTGCTGAGGCACCGACTTCAGACTGGTAGAAAAATATTTTCATGGTTTTTTGTAGTCGGTTCTACTTTTTATTATATATTTTTTTACCTCTGACACACGAGGGGTCAATAGTTGCAGACAAAACGTGAAGCAATGATTTAGTTTCAAGATATAAGTAATTTGGACAATACTTCAAATAACTGTAATTTAATTAGGTACCTACCTGCTATGTTAAACGCTACTATTAAATTGTTATACTGGCCGCTTGCACAGTCTAAGGTTAATAAATTAGATCGTAAATGCTAATAGTATCAAAACGATAATTTATGAAACGATCGTCAGCGTCACTCGAATTTTATTTGATTTAGTCGTAATGTACATTAAAGAAGCAAAACATGTCGCAGGCGCTGTTGTCTCAATAAATTTCGAGTGACTTCACTTATCTATGGAGTGCACAGATTTGAAAGAAGTGTCCGTTAAAAGGTGTTAAATAGGTGGCGCTACATTAGAAAGTGGGTAACAATTAAAGGAAGCTTTATGATGATAATAAATCACAGTAAAATCACTTTAAAATGCTTTTAATAGAACGAAAATTCATTCATTGTTCAATATTGTACTTATAGCGGGTATTTAGGATATAATTAAGAAAAATTTTAACAAATGGGTCCGATTGTAGATTGAAGATGACAACCTAATCAAAAACGAATTAGTAAAATTCATGCTAGCGACTTAATGACACATGGTGATTGCCAGAACATTTAAAATTTTGTGCAAAACATATTAGAAGGAAACAGAGGTGACTAGCCTGCATCTACCTAAAGGATTTGTAGGTCTGATAAAACTGGGACAATATTATGCTTTTTTCACAATGTACATACCCAATAAACATCTGCCTTATGATCCTGGTAATGCATATTTAAATATAATAACTGGTCTTAATAACATTAATAATATAATTTTAAACATGAATAAACAGATAATTAGTTGAATAGTTGTTAATAATAATAAGTAATAATAAAATTCATTTATTCAGATAACTAGAATCCATCATTTGTTCGTTATTATTATTACGTATAAATATGTAAACTTGTGTACTTGTAAATATGTATGTAATGTATACTCGTATGTATTATTGAAATACAATTAATTTAATGTGTTCGAACGCAAAAAACCTAGCCGCATTCGCTCCCTTTCGAATGCCTCTAAGCAGTCGGACACTCGGGTGTTTGTTCCAATGCTTGTTTAAATGCGGTTCAGGCACTTAGTGAGTGTGGCTGCATTTTGGTATATTGCAGATTCAAGTTGTGCATCTGATTTTGTTAGAGCAGATTTCTTTTCACTTCTGCTCATTGCAGAATATATACAACCTGAAAGATCGAAAGACGCACAGTTTCGCTCCAATATAGGAAATATTATAATCGTCGACCACTTTATAGAAAATATATAAAGACTCACATTGTTCGGGTCGATCATGCTGTTGCAAGGGCTGGGCGAGTTGGACAGCGCGGACCAAGTGAGGTACATGACGTAAAGCGAGACGACGGAAGACTGCAGCAGCCCCGAGTGCGGGTTGTGCTCCTGCACCGCCGGCAGGATCGACACCACGCTCGCCAGCACCACCAGGATCAGGTTTATGGAGATGAAGAACTTCGACAAGTCACAACTGTCAGCCTGCAAGGACACAAAATAAACAAAAACCTAGAGCTCCGCACATATTCTTTTTACATAATACTGACCGTGATTGACCCCTATCTCACCTGATGTAAAAGTGCAGGTGAGGCGAAAGGTGTATCTCACTGGTTCAGAAATAGCTTTGAAGAGATCTAGATTCCCATCTTAAAATACAGACGATAGCAACGAATTCCATTCCTTAGCAGTTCGCATTACAAGGAACATTTCAGTCGACTATTACTGGTTAACTGACATTGGTTACCTAGTGTACTAGCTTGCGATTGTAACACACACATTCCTGAAAAATGTGCAGACACGCTCCTTTAAAGCAGCAAAGCAGTTTGGTGTAGTATTTTTTTTTTGTATAGGTACCATACCACACGCTTGCCTAGTAATAATTTTCCAATTAGTACATTTTTGTACCACTTTCAACGAAACTGATATTGCAAATTTAATGTAGTTCCAAATAAGATTAAAGTAATTACCAATTGTTTATTTTAGATTCGTTCATTCCTTTCTAAGCTAATAGAAATTTACGGACGCTATGGCTTTTGCGATGAAAAGATTCTACAGGTCACGAAACAAATGGTTCCACTTTACTACGTAAATTATGGTTAGCTGCTATACCTGCCATCGACGTAGACGCATAATTTTGTCAAAATTAGACGTTAATAACATTGTAATAAGAGCCACGGCACGCGTCATCGTGAATGACTACATAGGTATAAGCATTTACATGTTAATGTTTTCATAGTCTTCTATATTTTTCTGACGCTATAGACGGAAGTATATCTAACTAAGCAAACTACATATCTACTTAAAATGGAACTACATGAATTCTTATAAAATATATTCTTTTGTATCTCATTTGGGGCAAGTGCGGAGTTAAATTAAAAACTTTTGTTTGTTACCTGAGTAAAGTTGATGTACAACAGTATGATGCCCGTGAGCGTCAGCGCGAAGCAAGCAAGCATCGCGAGCAGAAGCGCCGCGTACCATCCCTTGGATTCCGATTCCTCATAGTTAGCTGGACAGGGCAAACACAGACCAAAATGTAGCAGTATGTAATGTTAATACATACATGCTCAATATTAAAGCAAAACAAATTAATGGCACTCGAATTTCCACCCACGGCTTCGCACGCGTAAACTATTCGATCTGGTAGTTACAATGGGAATATCGGGATAAAAAATATCCTATATGTTAATCCAGGGTATATTACCTGTATGCCAAATTTCATGCAAATCCGTTTAGCAGTTTTTGCGTGAAAGAGTAACAAACATCCAAACAAACATCCATCCATACAAACTTTCGCGTTTATAATATTAGTAATAAGAAGTACTCGAATCGATAGGGATAAAGGGTGCCTCGACATTTAAAGCTAATCATACCAAATGATTCTGCTTTTGCGAAAAAACTAATTTTGTTCATTTATGGATTTGTACAATTCTCTATCCATTATTTTTTGTGTTTAAATAGAGATTTTAAGTATTTGGTAATAAAATTTAAAATAATTTGTTTTAAATGTTCCTATAGATTACTCTCTCTTCAAAATGAAAACTGCCATTTGTATATTCTATAATATAAAAATGAATCGCAAAATGTGTTGGTAAGCGCATAACTCGGGAACGACTGGTCCGATTTCGCTAATTCTTTTTTTATTGTGTTTGTTACTGCCAGGAGAAGGTTTTTATGGAAGAAAATACATAAAAAATACAACGGGGGCGAAGCCGCGGGCAACAGCTAGTGAAAGATAAATATGATTTCCCATGAAGAAATGCTATGTTCTTTTTTCTTTTGCTTTAGTGTTTTTGATTTAGTTTACTGTTTACCGAATTTTGTGGTAACCATTCTATGTATTTCGACTATAACTCTAGTTATGCGTACTTCCAGGGAAACTTGCCGGTTAGTTAAAATCAGACAGGATTACTAAAATCAATAGTTTTAGACTGTAGCACATCGTTACGACCATGTTTATTTTCAAGTAAAACGAATTTCAGTAGCTAATGATTAATAAGAGCAATATATATATTGTTCTTGATGATACTCATTTTTTCTTCGTTCTTGTAAATCTTATAACAAACAAGTGCCGTTTATTTGTGAAGCCGTAAGATAAGAATGATTGAGTTTATAAATAATAATGATAGACAGAGTAATCATGAAACACAGAACTTTTGTAATGTCTTCAACTATGTTATTAATATGATACTTACAAACCCATTTTTCAGCCCAGGAATGAGCAAAATCAATAATCAACACAAGTTGTATAATGATGTAACAGAATCCTCCAATCATGCCAAAAACCATCCATGTAGATGCGAATGAGCCTTCAGGGATAAAGAAAGCTCCAATCACACCGGCAATCACAACCAGAAATTTGATGCCCCAAAATCTGTCAAATAGATATCATATCAAAGTTGTCGTTATGGCACAATAATTAAATAAGACTTAATTCTTGCAATCACTTGTTTACTAACCCATTTTGTATGCCAGCGCGGGGGTCTTTTGACGACTTCACTCCAACCATTATCAGGGCCATTAAAACGAAGAACATGCATAATGCAAAGCAAATTCTGAAAAGCAGAAAAAAATCACAAATATCTTGAAGAAATATGTTGATGAAAGATTATTAGATTTTTTTTGATTGAAGAAATATGTTGATGAAAGATTATTAGATTTTTTTTGATTGTAGTTTTAAAGATTATCCTAAAGTTAGTATTATATACAAACTAACAATTTTTACCTCTTTATTGTAGGTATGAGTGAAGTTAATGTTATAAGATCCTGAAGGATTATAAAAAAGGAAATAAAATAAGTACCTATAGACTGCTAAATAGCCAACTGCTTGATCGCAATCTACTTTGAAGTTTACGGGTACCACACCTGTTGAATTTGCACAAAATGGAACCTGCAATATGAACAACAATTGTCAAACAAAGTGTACAAGCTATTACAACACTTACTTTAAGTCTCTTGTGACACAAAACATTATGGAATAGTTCTAGTCTGATCAAGAAAATTATATTTATTAGTTCAAGTAAAAAAAAATATAACAATTTTTTTTATAAACCATGAAAATCATTTTCAACCAGTTTTGAAGTTGGTGCCTCAGAAGAGCCAGTAGGAGTCTAATAGATAGTTATATAGATAAGGTAGATATTATAGGTACGCTCCTGCTGGCTTTGCATTGCGCTGTTTTAGGGTAGCGACGAAGACAACTTAAAAAAATCGGCCAAGAGCGTGTCGGACACCGTAGCCATTACGAAATAATTAAGCAATATTATTCTAAGGATTTCGTATCTTGTACGGAATATTCCAAGTTTAGTTATATTTTATACCTTACGCTGCTATTTACTCTTAAACTACTAATTCTCAAGAAAACTTAACTGTTACAGTTTTCCTTGTAAGCTTACTACCATCCTGATTTTTTTACCTACCTACCGGTTTAAATATCAGACGGAGGGCGGGATGCTCGATTTCAATGAAAATTTGCGAGCCACAAAGTCTAATTTAACTTACAAGGTTTGTTTACAGACAGACACTGGGACAGGTGAAATAAAAAAAAAGCTATAATATTCTGTCTAATGTTATATAGAAAGATATAGCACTTGACCGGTTTTTTTTGTGTAATCTGAATCATACAGCACACTGGTGTTTTAATTGTAATGCTGTAATTTTTAATTGACAAATAAATAAATTGCTTGCCTTCTTCAATTCGTCATGTAACCCGGGAGCCAGAGTGACGCACGCAGCCACCATAACCAGCAGCAGCATGAGCGTGTACATCAGCCGCGTGGACGTGGAGTTGGCGCACGACGGGCACGCCGAGCAGCACAGCGAGCACGCCGCGCTGCCGCAGCAGCAGGCCAGCTGCACAAAACACCATCACTATTTTACTAGATCAAAGTCAAAGTCAAAATATCTTTATTCGATTGAGGCTTTAACAAGCACTTATGAATGTCAAAAAAAATTACCACTGGTTCGGAAAACCTTTGTTGAGAACTACACGGCAAGAAACTCAACGAGGTATAGTTTTTCTAAACAGATTTACAGTATTATTAAAATCACAAGTCCTTATTCAACACAGTAGGTTCGTTATTTGAAGGGATTGCTAATGCGGATCGGAATTATTTCCAAATATCCCTGTCCATGATATAATCATTAACTTTATAATACACCTTAGATATTAATGTCTTCTTGACAATAGATCTGAAATTTGTATCCATTCTAATCCAAGTTTTTGATCCACAAACAGGCATGACAGCCTAGTTAAGGGCGCAGAATAAGCCAACTTTGGTAAAGATAGGCGTGAGCTTGCATTCGAAATCCAAAAGCTTTAATTAGTAATAATAATATATAATAGCCTTTAATTTCCGAACATTTACATAAGTTGAGATAATTTCTCAAAGCTTTAATTAGTCAATTAATATTTCAGAACAATATAATTGCATCATTGGGACACTTCATACATCTCCAATTTATTTTTTTGATGGTAGAAGCATTTTATACTTACGCTGAATGTAGATAGATTATCTAAGATTATTGAAATATTTACATTTCACACAAAAACACAAGCTTGTGTTCAAAAATTCTAAAAGAAAAACTATTATAACAAATGGATAAAGTAATATACTTATCTTAATTTTAAATTCTTCTCTTAATTCTTTTAGTTTAAATGGTGGCAATGTAGAGAAAATAATGATGATTCTTTATTACTACAGAGAAGATGAAGAAAATATAATTAGTAAAGATATAGATTCCGATTCAGTTACTTGGAATGAAGGTTTGTCTACTGTCAGTTACACTATTTTCCGTTTCGGTTTTATATTTAAATGGTAACAAACAGGTCTATTTTTTTTGGCAGCCTATAGTATAGTGTCCCACTGCAAGACAAATGCCTCCCCCATTATAGGTCTAATTTTATTACGTAAAACATATCCTGCTAGCTGAGAATTAAAAATCGAGTTGATAAAACAATAGTCAATCCTTCTTGAAGTTTGATTTCTGCTATGAGAATTCCACCCCTTGCTATAATCATGGTTTGTGCTGCATATATATTCCATTAGTGTAGGTATATCAAATTTATATGTACTAGGTAATTACATCAGTGATATCCCTACTTATTGAATCCAGCTAAATGAACTGACTAATTGAAAGCAGTCATTGTTATTGCTAGTACTGCAAAAGTTAATCAATATATATAAAAAAAACATTACATACAAAAATAATCAACAAAAAATGTAATTTTTTTGAAATAGGAGGGTGTTAATTTAATTATTTAAAAAAAATCGAATATTATGAAAATGAATAATAGAAAACTGTTATCTTGTGAACAATGCAGTAATTTATTTACATCTTCATTCTTCGTCATTATTTACTGATGTTGTTTTGTACCAAGTAAAAGCTTACCTGTGCTGCTGAACAAAGCCCCAATACTGCTCCCATTGTTTAAAATTGTTTACAGCTGAACACTTTGTCCTCTAGATAGCAAAAGTTAGAGTAAAACAACGTTATCAATAATCGAAATGAAACCAAACAAGGGCAGTTGTTGCAGGACTTGGGTATTGATTGATTTGATTGACTCACGCACTTGTACGTACTTTCCCTTGTTTGTTATACTATATTCACTACTCTACCTCACAGAAATTTTGTTCAGTGTTGCTAGAAAATTTGGGTTGGGTGACACTTTTCCAGGCCGGGTAATACCAACATGAAAATACCGATCCTGCGGGTCTACTATGAAAATCAAAAATTTAAGTTCGTGTTGTTCCATCTCTCTGACACTTACACTTTTTAATACGAGAGTAAAAGGGACGGTACGACACGAACTTCGAATTTCGGAGATGGCCCTTAGCAGGGCTACTATGAAACTCGAAACTCGAAGTTCGTGTCGTGCGGTCTCTCTGACACTTACACTATGTAATACGAGAGCGAGAGGGACGGTACGATACGAACTTCATGTTTCGAGTTTCATAGTAGCCCTGCAGAGTGCGCGCAAAGCCCGGTTCACATTTATCTGTCGTGTTGTGTCGTGACGCATCAGCAAGGCTACCACGAAATTCGGAAATCGAAGTTCGTATCGTACCGTCCCGCCTACGCTTATGTTATTTAATACGAGAGTGAGAGGGACGGTACGATACGAACTTCGAATTTGGTGTTTCGGAGTAGCCCTTCTGAACGGTATCGGCTTCATATATTTTACATGGCTGCGTTCTCAATTATCTGATGCAGTGTATTGTGACGGCATGTGTGTGTTGTGTCGCATTACAAGCTTAGAGAGAAAGAGACAGAGAGCATCCCGACACAACACGACAGATAAATGTGAACCGGGCTTAAGGGTGTATTAGGCAAAGCAAAGCTCTGCGCAGGGGGCGACACTAGCGCAAATCTCTATGACAACTACGAAACTCGAAACTCGAAGTTCGTATTCTACCGTCCCTCTCGCTCTCGTATTAAATAGTATAAGTGTCAGAGGAATCGCACGACACAAACTTCAACTTTCGAGTTTCGTAGTTCTGTTGTTCTCTTTATAGGGTGCGGCCACATGCTGTCGCTTGTCACTCGTTTGCAGCGATAAAATCTGGTCACGTGACCCCTTTTTGAATGTGATTTTGAATTTTCCGCGACTCCAAAAAAGTATCTTCAAGTCGCTGCGTCGAGCAGCAGTGACAAGATGGCTGCTTGCAGGAATGATCTTGGTCTTGGAATTTGGAAGCTGATCTCTTAATCTCATTTAGTAGCAGGCGCGGCAGTGGTACTAATAAAAGAAATAACAGTGTTTTAGCCGAAATCTAAAAGTTTTTTTTCCAGCGATAAAAAGCTCAACATTTTCAGCTTTATTCCTACACGTCACGTGACCAGATTTGATACTGGAAACGAACGAGCGTCGAGTGATTTGCATGTGGCCGCGCCTTTATGTTTTGTCGCCATGACAGATCATGATATTTACATCGATAGATCGATAGTAACAATAGAGCTATATTTCCAAAACTTTAATTGGAATATGTAATATGATATTATGGCAGATACTCATAAAGCTGTTTACAGTTTTGTGACAGTGCTGCACTCTGACTCTGACGGCAGAAAATCGCAGTAATATTCCCTACAAGAATAAAACGAGGGCGCCACTTTCTTCTTACATTAGTACTAAGAAGTTACAAGTAGAATTAGCACTTGATTTGATCGACCGCGACCGAGTGCCGCAATGTCTTGCTACTGGCGCGATTTTACTGGCATTGTATAAACGAGCACTAACGTAATAGTACATTGGGTCTTAAGGGCGATAAAATAAGGAATTATGAACGAAAGTCTATTACAAACCCGACGAGTCGATGTTCGTAATTCTATTACCTACCGCCCGTGCGATTTATGTATGATGTTTTTCATCACATTTTGTGTGTAAAATTGTATATTTGCTATGCAGAAGATATTATTTTTGCCAAAATTGCTAATCCGCTGGCGACGCTCGGAGGCCGTGTTAGCAGCCCGCCGCCGCCCCCCTCCCCCTGTAACAGTGCGCCTAACGCATTCACTGCCACCGACGCATTTATGCGTTTTTAGAACTTCCCCAGTGCCGCTGTCATAATTATTCCTACATTTTGAACGCACATGTGCGTCGGTGGCACCTGTAGTCAGTCTATATAGTCAAGTCAGGTGGCATTGAATGCGTTAAGTGAGGTGTGCGTGAGATGTTGGCGTTGGCGTGGAGCACCTGCATGGCCAGTCGTAGCACACGCAACAACTCATAACGCCCTTCGGCGTTATACGCAAAAGGCCCCTGGGTTTTATACAGGGGGTTGCAACCAAGCTACTCTGCATTTTCCGACACGTTTACGAACAAGTGTGATGAAAAATATAGTAAAATGCTAGTATAGGTTGTGCCACCAGGGTGAGGTCGACACGACAACAGGCCATACCTATAATGACACGTGCAATAAGTTCTTCAAATTCTTCATGTACCTAGAGCTGTGCGTGTAATCATTCACTTCAACTCTCTACTATACTTGTAGTAGATCTGTCTGATTGCAAGTTCGCCTAGGTCATCATCGAGTATCACATGAGGACAAACCGTAGTTGGTTTACCATAGTTAGTTACCTATGTAAAGAAAACTAAGACTGCCTTGGTTTCACTGGCCGGTTATCTAGCTATTGTTAGGTATAGCAGGAAGTACCTACCTATTGCCATTTGGGGGATAGGGGTGTTTTGGTGAAAATTACGTTATGGAGTAGGTACCCGAACGAGAATGGTACCAGCAGTTGACCACTAGTCAACAGAGTAAAAAAGTCTGCCTACTTCTCACCAGGCCTTGGACGTGATGTTTCAACCCCATTGCTTACATACTTGTAACAGTTGACAAATCTCACTTCGCGGCGCTTCAACTAACGACGTCTGCGAACACTTCCAATCAGGTGAGAAATTGATGACTACATTTTTAGTGTTACGCAGCACAAGGAGCCCTATATCGCACCTTTGCGACAAAACTGTGCTATCTCCAAAGTTGCGCTATTACAGATGCCACAGGTTTGTCGCAAAGAAGCGAAAGTATGTATGTATATAGTTTGGCATGTCCGTCCATACACGACTTAGTTTAGAGACTGTTAGTACCACGAAACTGTAATTTCACTTGAGTATACATATATTTAAGGTATAGTTACCACGCCGACAGTGTTAAAATAAAACACAAAAATATATTATGATATTTTTTTACTTAAACTCATACTTAGTGCAGGGTACCCATAGTTGAGTAGGTAATTTAAAAAGATAAGTTTACAAAAACCTTTTTTCGATTTAGGGATCCATTTGCAAAATTAATATTAGGCTAAATGCTTAAAAATATGTATATAGTGGCGAAGCTAGGTAACCAAAGGCCTGGGGCGAAAATAAACTAGGGTCCCACCCAAATTTTTTTTTAAATCGTTTGTTCCGTATTCGACGTACAGTCGGTGCCCTAACATAAGTATCCACTTTTCCATACAACTAGTATGAAAAAGTGGATACATAAGTTAGAGAACCGACCGTACTCCAGATTTGTCATATATAGTTTGTAAGTCAGAGTCCGAGGCGTCCCCTGAACTTGGGGGCCCCGGGGCACTGCCCCGTCTAGCCCTCCGGTAGCTAAGCTACTGAATATGTACAGTCAAGGGCAAAAATATGTATACACTTTAGTGCCTTGTCACTTTAACCACTGTGACAGTACAAATATGACGAAAATAGACCGGCAGGCCTATTGCCTAACGTACTCGGAACCGCTTTAGTATTCAATTTTGACAGTTGAAATCAAGGCTGCTTTAAAAATGAAGTAATTCGTTTCGCGTAACGTCCATGTAACGTCAAAGCATTTGAAAGCTAAGGCCGGCCATTTTTAATACAATTGAACGAATGATTTGCCATTGATTTGCTAAAAAATGGTTTCGCGTAAGTAAAATGACAATTCAAAATTGATCTACATACTGATAGAAACTGTCAAAACAAACCGGAGACAACTTTGTGGCCGTTACTGTGCAAATTGATATCGTAAGTTAGGTTTTTCGTTAAATTTGAATAAAAATAATATTAATATCTTGATTAAATTGGCGCCTAAATAATTGAAAATGAAAGTTTTCTTTTGAACAGTGATTCGAGGCGTAATAAATGGCTCGCGTCGATGGCTCGCACATATTAAATTTATTGGCGCTCGCGGAGAAAGAGCGACTGCAGACACAAGCGCGACTGGAGGCTTTTACGCCAAGAAAGCCATCCTCTCCGGTTGTCTGACAACTATTTTTGGGCAAATTTCAAGCTCACAAAGACGCAGTTCGTCCGACTGAGCAACAAAATTTGCCCTATTACTCATAGGAAGTTGGGAGCGCAACACAGTCGTGCAGCTGGAACTCAAGGTATGTTTAACTAATTCATTGCATCAAGCCTAAAGGCAGAGTTTGCCTAATTCTAATATAATCAGTGCTTCCCAGTCAGATAAGAAACCAACTGATACCTGAAACAATTATTTTTTGTCTTATAGGAACCCTTGAAAAAAATAGGTGTAAAATTTTACTATTGGATCATAAGCTAATAGACTAATTCTTTTTCTAACTTCATAATTACAGTTTTTTTATATACTTCGCAGTGCCCACTTCATATTGAATGTACATTAATAATATATGTGTTTACTCACGGATGTTTACTATTGTAGGTGCAAGCAGCCATCGCATGTTACAGGAATGGACCGTATCAAAAATGTGTGGGTGCCTGCCAGCACCAGGCACTCTCCCAAACCAAAGCGCACGATTACTTGTGGGAAGTATGAACCTATTTAGCCCTTAACAATTTTTAAACAACCTTTAGTAAATATTAAATTTCTTATCAAACTGTGCTCAGCAGCACAAAATTTGGCCCGCTCTACATATACGTACAGAATAACCTGTTACTGCATACATTTGCATTTAAAAAAATCCCCTGGGAATTCCCGAAAGTTACATCGTGGTTTTCATTGACGTTGCATTATAAATAAGAATCCCAAATATCATTACTCTAAGCTCAGCGTAGCAACCGTTTCGAGATTTTTTCCTATCCCGTGGGAATATCGAAATAAAATACTTTTATCCTAAGTTTTATTCCAGATATCCAGATACCTGCATACCAAATTTCATCCAAATTCGTCCAGCTGTTTCAGTTCAGTGTGAATGAGTAACAAACATCTATACTCTCAAACATCCGCATTTATAATATTAGTAGGATATTAGAAGGATTATTAGTCAGTGGGATTAGTAGGATAAATTTTTGAAATAATCATGTACGTTAGGAAGAACATGTGATTTTCCCACTAACGTCAATAAGCCAAAGGCTACTAGAATCACAGGGAAGCTTAAAGTTCCATCTTACAGACTGGCTAAAACCAAAAAGTCGTTTTTGGGAAGTTGCATACGTTTTTATAATAAAATTCCAAAAAATATTACTGAAGAAACTGATACAAAGTTTAAATCTACTGTCAAAAAGACATTAATATCTAAGGCTTATTATAAAGTTAACGATTATATCATGGACAGGGATATTTGGAAATAATTCCGATCCGCACTAGCGATCCCTTCAAATAGTGAACCTACTGTGTTAAAAATAAAATTGTGTTAAATACTTGTAATGTATAGTACATAGATATCATTTATAAATATTGTGAATCTGTTTTAAAAAAAAAATACCTCGTTGAGTTTCTTGCCGGATTCTTCTCAACAGAGGTTTTTTTCCGAACCGGTGGTAGATTTTTTGACATTCATAAGTGCTTATCATAGCCTAAATTGAATAAAGAGATTTTGACTTTGACTTTGAAATAAAGCACAAATTTAGTATCACAATGTCTGTCAATGTCTATCTGTATACATACATACTAACTCTAAGGTCTCTCCTACAGGCGCACAATACTCGGCTGAAGAATGACTACTCCGAGGGCGGTTGTTCGGAGGCACGCAGCACAGGCGTCCTAGGTAGTGCCCGTCAGTTTCTGCACTATATGATTGCGAGTCCTAATCTTAGCCGTAACCTCACCGAGATTTATGAATTGAATTTTGTATGTATTTCTCAATAAAATGTATGTAGAAGAGGAATTACAGTAAATAAAAACCTTCACTATTTATTTTAATATTTTTATTTTATAATCAGTCTTATCAGTCAGTCAGCGAGGCTAGGTAAATGAAACATTTCTAATGGTTCATGTAAAACACATTCATCGTTACACATTCTGGCACATCTCTGGAGGTAACGGAACCTAGCAGCAATTGTTCATACTACAAGCAGTGTACAGTCACTCTATACTGTAGACTCTACTACAGTGTAAAGGAAAGGAGAACAATCTATTATGAGTAAAAAGTTGCAAAAGTAAGCAGTAAATAATTAGTTCTAGATTTCTCCAGCCAGAGTGGCGCTAAAATAGCAAGTGTCTGAAATGTTTTAGTTAATACATACATAAAATCACGCCTCTTTCCCAACGGGGTAGGCAGAGACTACATCCTTCCACTTTTTTAGTAAATATGTACCTATAAAATAAAATAATTGCTGTAAGAAAACTTGGACGGTGAATGAATTTTTGTGATCTAACAGATTTATTTATTGAGTGATTTTACTGTATTTATCGTTATGAAGCTTATTTTACAATTACTTTTACACTTTCGCATACATCAGCGATTTCACTCCTTTCCTCCTCACCGCTCGTTGAAAGATCTAATAGTTAACGGCGACCGTGCCGTGACCGTTGCAAGCGAAACGGACCTAACGTTCTTTCTTAAACCCGCCCTTCGGTCCAATGCCCGCGCCACCTCCGCCACCTCCTGCAATGCCACGCTGACTTTGGCTACCATCCGGGCTACGAGCATTTCGCGGGTGGCAGCCTGGCAGCGATCATTGCTGTCTCTACTAACAGCCATTGCTTTTCAAAATGCGTCACCACTCGGGAGCTGCGGGCACTATTCGCTGATCTGAAAACACAATACACAAATATAACAATTTTATATTTTCAATCAACCGTTCGCCCCCATTGATTGGCCGTCAATGTTAGTTTCTGTTACAACGATTGACTGCATTATAAGGGCCGCTAGTCAGGGAAGCCGCAGTAGCTGTGTGGTTTGATCTATGGCCTCTTAAACAGAGGGTCGTGGATTCGAACCCTGACTCGCATCTCAAGTTATCCGGAATTTATGTGCGAAATACTTGGTAGTTCTAGGAGATTGATTCAACGAGTTCAAAATGCATGTGCTCGTTTTTGTTCCGAAGTTCCTCCTCGGTCCCTTGTCACTCCGTATTTGAATGCTACTGATCTGCTAAAAATGCATGCTCGCAGGCGCTTGCACCTTGTGACCTTTTTGTTCGGTGTAGTGCGGCAAATGACGCCCTCGTACCTTTTTGAAAAAATCACATGGTCAAAAAGTGTGCGCAGATTTAAGGCTATTGTGCCTCCGCAGATTCGTTTCAGATTCGCAGCGTCTAAGTGCTGGAATGACATTCATCCTCCTATACTCGGAGTGACCTAGCAGTTATACCTTTGGGCGAAAGATTAAAGGCTATTGTTGGCATTTCAAAAGCTGTAATTCCTCTCTCTTCCAGCTCTATTACACAAAACTTATTTTTCGTTTCAGTTGTTAATTTCATGTTTCCTTTTAGCCCGCGTAGGTACCTAATGGTGTTGTCTAGAGTGTATAAATTTATAATAATGTTTATGTACTAATGTTAAAGTCTTTCAAAGCCACAAAATAAAGAATACGTTTCATAGTTTACAAAATGAAGTGTGGGGAAATAGTACTAGTGTAAACAAAATTCTACTTATACAAAAAAAGTGCATTAGAATTATAGAAAAAAAAAATCCTACTACACACAGACATCTATCTATTCACGAAGCACGGTATTAGAGCAGTCATTGGATTGTACATTTATCATACTGCTAGACTCATGTTTATAAAAATAAAAGCTCATACAAATTGGTTGGTCAAAGTCAAAGTTACACGTTAAGACGAAATTATCTATTTACTAGCTTTTGCCCGCGGCTCCGCCCGCGTGGTATTCGGTTATCGCGCGCTGTTCTCTCGGGAACTGTGCATTTTTCCGGGATAAAAAATAGTCACCTATGTCACTCTCGGGACCATAAACTATCTCTATGTCAAAAAACACCTCGATCCGTCGCTCCGTTACGGTGTGAAAGACGGACAAACACACAAACATACAAATACACTTTCGCATTTATAATTTTAGTAAGGATGTAGTCTTATGTATAGTAATAAAACTGTGTAGTAATATATCTTTGTTGAGGTCTGAGGGTCAGCAATGGCGCTGGCTGAAAATCAGCGCTGGGGTGTTTATTATTAACGCTTCAGCATTATGCTGAGCCAGTGTCTGATTCACAACCGCAATGACACATACTTTCCTACGTGTTGTTTATTTGTACTTAATACTATTGTTGTGTTTTGTGTGGTAACCCATCTTAGGCCTCTAGGTTGGCAACGCATCTGCAATACCAGGGGTATTGCAAATGTTTATGGACGGTGTTGATCTCTCACCATCAGGAGACCCACTTGCTCGTTTGCCATCCAGTGATATAAAAAAACCTTCTTTCTTTCTAAATTAAATTTCAAATTTACCGTACACTTTAGCGTAAAGGAAAACATCGTGAAGATACCTGCACAAACCAGCGAAGCAATGCAATGGTTTCTCACAGCCAGTATGTCGAATAGATCAAATAAACGCTGCCGCCCACCCAACACTGTCTTGTCAGTTCCAACCACTTCTTGATACAGTGGACACGGCCTCCTCTCCGTGCACCGCCACTCGCCCTATGAACGCCAAGATCTTTTCCTCGCGCTCCGTCAGCGCGGGGCTTCCGGGGCGCGGGCTGGCCAGCTGCTTGCTGCCGTCGCGCGCACGGCGTATAATTGGCGTTATTCCAGTACTAGAAGGAAGGGATGATTTAGGACTGATATAATAATGTAAAAGAAATATAAATACAATATAGCTATGCACAATGCCATTTACTGATTATAGAAAATGACTGGATGGATTTGAAATTTGAAACAATGAGTTACATAGTTGGATCTCGGGCATAACACAGCTACTGCTTTACAGCTGCTTACACTGCTTTACACCCAGAGAATCTTTCAATTGCCAGATTTGTTGCAATTGCCGTGCAACATAATCTTACACATTGTGCTCTTTAGTAGCTATATTAGAAAATTGGAAAGGTGATAAGAATTAAAAATTGTGTGCAGAAAATCGACAAAAATGCCGCCCAACGGTCTTGTTCTGGAATTATGTCTAAGTTTCGTCAAACTGCTGATCATGGGCCTTTTTCTAATATTCACTAAGTAATAGTTTTGTAAATAATAAACCTTGTATAAATTGTATGATTTGTCTCACAGAATATATGTTTTTTATTGCTGAAAATGATTCTATTTTTTTTTTGTTATCACACGTTAATTAGCATTGGCAGTCAAATAATTAAATAATGGCAAAAACTCTTCAAAATTTTCAATTTATGTACTTACCTCTCGCCATTTTTCTGCCGTCTTTGTGGCTCCTACACCGCAGCAGTTTAGGATGGAAGCGAGGTCTTTCCACTGGTTATCTGTTTTCTTTTCTTGGCTAGGGGGCTGTCATTCGTGAGTGACGCCCTATAGCCATCTGGGGGTGCTACTGTATATACTGCAGGACTTAGCACCTCTCATTGTCCGTCGGAGACGACAGGCCTTGCTGACATCTTTAACAATAGGTACTCATGAATGTTAACACATTTGTTATTCATCTTGAACATATTCAATAAAAAGAAGCAATTAAGATATAATTTGGATGCTTATAAAGTAACAAATATACATACCATCACTTTATTATTAAAATCAACGATCTCTTATTTTCTTAAGAATTGTGGAATTTTCTTTGAAAGTTGTCTTATCAAAGGCAATGGGCGCTTTATTTATTTATATGTATTTCAATTTCTTAATTCCCATTGCATAAGTTTTTGAAAGTGAAATAAAGTTACTTCTAAACAAACATTTTCGATTCTCATCGTTAAATGCTTATCCATTTTTGTAGTGACTAAGCACTATGAAAATAACTTTAAATGAAATGCATAAAGTATAACTTTATTTTATCTAATTAAAATACGTACTTACCTAATGCAATACACTCAAAAACTTAAATTTTAAAGGACTTACTTTAAATATTGTTTCGTTTCGCGGGCGTTGATAGAACACGCACTGACGTTGCACTGACGTACGGGCATAGATATAAGTTGACGTTTAAAAATCACCGCCGCGCTTTGCGTTTAGTTTAATTTCCAATATTTTTAAATATTCATTTACTAACAATAATATTGTGTAGATTTAAGTTTGTTTACTATAATTAACAAAAAAACATGCCGAATATGGTTATTTTGTAACCGAAAACACTCAATCCGAGTCTTATCAATTTTATCGAAATCATTCGTTGATTAAGTATACTTGCAAAAACCAAACTTTTCGTTCCATTCAATTGATATTGCTTCTCATGACAATTGCGCTTGATGACTGCTAGATTCTGTTACGCGAAACGAATGTTTCATGTCAGTCGAATTTGTAATTGCTTTGAAAGAACATGACGATTACAATCCCGTGTCCTTTACGCAATAGCCCTGCGGCAGGCCTATTGCCTAACGCACTCGGAACCGCTTTAGTATTCATTTTTGACAGTTGAAATCAAGGCTGCTTTAAAAATGAAGTAATTCGTTTCGCGTAACGTCCATGTAACGTCAAAGCATTTGAAAGCTAAGGCCGGCCATTTTTAACACAATTGAACGAATGATTTGCCATTGATTTGCTAAAAAATGGTTTCGCGTAAGCAAAATGACAATTGAAAATTGGTCTACATACTGATAGAAACTGTCAAAACAAACCGGAGACAACTTTGTGACCGTTACTGTGCAAATTGATATCGTAAGTTAGGTTTTTCGTTAAATTATAATAAAAATAATATTAATATCTTGATTAAATTGGTGCCTAAGTAATTGAAAATGAAAGTTTTCTTTTGAACAGTGATTCGAGGCGTAATAAATGGCTCGCGTGGATGGCTCTCACATATTAAATTTATTGGCGCTCGCGGAGGAAGACCGACTGCAGACACAAGCGCGACTGGAGGCTTTTGCGCCAAGAAAGCCATATATCCTCTCCGGTTGCCTGACAAGACTGAGTTCTATTTTTGGGAAAATTTCAAGTTCACAAAGACGCAGTTCGTCCGACTGTGCAACAAAATTTTCCCTATTACTTATAGGAAGTTGGGAGCGCAACACAGTCGTGCAGCTGGAACTCAAGGTATGTTTAACTAATTCATTGCATCAAGCCTAAAGGCAGCGTTTGCCTAATTCTAATATCATCAGTGCTTCACAGTCAGATAAGAAACCAACTGAAACCTGAAACGATTATTTTTTGTCTTATAGGAACCCTTGAAAAAAATAGGTGTAGAATTTTACTATTGGATCATAAGCTAATAGACTAATTCTTTTTCTAACTTCATAATTAAGTACAGTTGTTTTTATATACTTCGCAGTGCCCACTTCATATTGAATGTACTTTACTAATATATGTTTTTACTCACGGATGTTTACTATTGTAGGTGCAAGCAGCCATCACATGTTACAGGAATGGGCCATATCAAAAATGTGTGGGTGCCTACCAGCAGCGGGCACTCTCCCAAACCAAAGATTACTTGTGGAAACTTATTCAGCCCTTAACAATTTTTTAAATAACCTTTAGTAAATATTAAATTTATTATCAAACTATGCTCAGCAGCACAAAATTTGGCCCATTCTACATATTACGTACCTACCTGTTACTGCACACATTTGCATTTAATAAAATCCCCTGGGAATTCCCGAAAGTTACATCATGGTTTTCATTGACGTTTGCATTATAAACAAGAATCCCAAATTTCATTACTCTAAGCTCGGCGGTTGCTATTTCGAGAATTATTCCTATCCCGTGGGAATATCGAAATAAAATACTTTTATCCTAAGTTTTATTCCAGATATCCAGATACCTACATACTAAATTTCGTCCAAATCCGTCCAGCTGTTTCAGTTCAGTGTGAATGAGTAACAAACATCTGTACTCTCAAACATCCGCATTTATAATATTAGTAGGATATTAGAAGAATTATTAGTCAGTAGGATAAATAAAGCACAAATTTAGTATCACAATGTCTGTCAATGTCTATCTGTATACATACATACTAACTCTAAGGCCTCTCCTACAGGCGCACAATACTCAGCTGAAGAATGACTACTGCGAGGGCGGTTGTTCGGAGGCACGCAGCGCAGGCGTCCTAGGTAGTGCCTGTCAGTTTCTGCACTATATGATTGCGAGTCCTAATCTTAGCCGTAACCTCACCGAGATTTATGAATTGAATTTTGTATGTATTTCTCAATAAAATGTATGTAGAAGAGGAATTACTTACAGTAAATAAAAACCTTCACTATTTATTTTAATATTTTTATTTTATAATCAGTCTTATCAGTCAGTCAGCGAGGCTTGGTAAATGAAACATTTCTAATGGTTCATGTAAAACACATTCATCGTTACACATTCTGGCACATCTCTGGAGGTAACGGAACCTACCAGCAATTGTTCATACTACAAGCAGTGTACAGTCACTCTATACTGTAGACTCTACTACAGTGTAAAGGAAAGGAGAACAATCTATTATGAGTAAAAAGTTGCAAAAGTAAGCAGTAAATAAGATTCTAGATTTCTCCAGCCAGAGTGGCGCTAAAATAGCAAGTGTCTGAAATGTTTTAGTATTAACTCATCATTAACATACATAAAATCACGCCTCTTTCCCAACGGGGTAGGCAGAGACTACGTCCTTCCACTTTTTTAGTAAATATGTACCTATAAAATAAAATAATTGCTGTAAGAAAACTTGGACGGTGAATGAATTTTTGTGATCTAACAGATTTATTTATTGAGTGCTTTTACTGTATTTATCGTTATGAAGCTTATTTTACAATTACTTTTACACTTTCGCATACATCAGCGATTTCACTCCTTTCCTCCTCGCCGCTCGTTGAAAGATCTAATAGTTAACAGCGACCGTGCCGTGACCATTGCAAGCGAAACGGACCTAACGTTCTTTCTTAAACCCGCCCTTCGGTTCAATGCCCGCGCCACCTCCGCCACCTCCTGCAATGCCACGCTGACTTTGGCTACCATCCGGGCTACGAGCATTTCGCGGGTGGCAGCGATCATTGCTGTCTCTACCAACAGCCACCGCTTTTCATAATGCGTCACCACTCGGGAGCTGCGGGCACTATTCGCTGATCTGAAAACACAATACACAAATATAACAAATTTATATTTTTAATCAACCGTTCGCCCCCATTGATTGGCCGTCAATGTTAGTTTCTGTTACAACGATTGACTGCATTATAAAGGCCGCTAGTCAGGGAAGCCGCAGTAGCTGTGTGGTTTGATCTATGGCCTCTTAAACAGAGGGTCGTGGATTCGAACCCTGACTCGCATCTCAAGTTATCCGGAATTTATGTGCGAAATACTTGGTAGTTCTAGGAGATTGATTTAACGAGTTCAAAATGCATGTGCTCGTTTTTGTTCCGAAGTTCCTCCTCGGTCCCTTGTCACTCCGTATTTGAATGCTACTGATCTGCTAAAAATGCATGCTCGCACGCGGTTGCACCTTGTGACCTTTTTGTTCGGTGTAGTGCGGCAAATGACGCCCTCGTAACTTTTTGAAAAAATCACATGGTCAAAAAGTGTGCGCAGATTTAAGGCTATTGTGCCTCCGCAGATTCGTTTCAGATTCGCAGCGTCTAAGTGATGGAATGACATTCGTCCTCCTATACTCGGAGTGACTAGCAGTTACACCTTTGGGCGAAAGATTAAAGGCTATTTGTTGGCATTTCAAAAGCTGTAATTCCTCTCTCTTCCAGCTCTATTACACAAAACTTATTTTTCGTTTCAGTTGTTAATTTCATGTTTCCTTTTAGCCCGCGTAGGTACCTAATGGTGTTGTCTAGAGTGCATAAATTTATAATAATGTTTATGTACTAATGTCTTTCAAAGCCACAAAATAAATAATATGTTTCCATAGTTTACAAAATGAAGTGTAGGGAAATAGTACTAATGTAAACAAAATTCTACTTATACAAAAAAAGTGCATAAGAATTATAGAAAAAAAAATCCTACTACACACAGACATCTATTCACGAAACACGGTATTAGAACTGTCATTGGATTGTACATTTATCATATTGCTAGACAGTCATGTTTATAAAAATAAAAGCTCATACAAATTGGTTGGTTGGTTGGTCAAAGTCAAAGTTACACGTTAAGACGAAATTATCTATTTACTAGCTTTTGCCCGCGGCTCCGCCCGCGTGGTATTCGGTTATCGCGCGCTGTTCTCTCGGGAACTGTGCATTTTTCCGGGATAAAAACTAATCACCTATGTCACTCTCGGGACCATAAACTATCTCTATGTCAAAAAACACATCGATCCGTCGCTCCGTTACGACGTGAAAGACGGACAAACACACAAACATACAAATACACTTTCGCATTTATAATTTTAGTAAGGATGTAGTCTTATGTATAGTAATAAAACTGTGTAGTAATATATCTTTGTTGAGGTCCGAGGGTCACCAATGGTGCTGGCTGAAAATCAGCGCTGGGGTGTTTATTATTAACGCTTCAGCATTATGCTGAGCCAGTGTCCGATTCACAACCGCAATGACACATACTTTCCTACGTGTTGTCTATTTGTACTTAATACTATTGTTGTGTCTTGTGTGGTATCCCATCTTAGGCCTCTAGGTTGGCAACGCATCTGCAATACCAGGGGTATTGCAAATGTTTATGGACGGTGGTGATCTCTCACCATCAGGAGACCTACTTGCTCATTTGCCATCCAGTGATATAATAAAACCTTCTTTCTTTCTAAATTAAATTTCAAATTTACCGTGCACTTTAGCGTAAAGGAAAACATCGTGAAGATACCTGCACAAACCAGCGAAGCAATGCAGTGGTTTCTCACAGCCAGTATGTCGAATAGATCAAATAAACGCTGCCGCCCACCCACACTGTCTTGTCAGTTCCAACCACTTCTTGATACAGTGGACACGGCCTCCTCTCCGTGCACCGCCACTCGCCCCATGAACGCCAAGATCTTTTCCTCTTGCTCCGTCAGCGCGGGGCTTCCGGGGCGCGGGCTGGCCAGCTGCTGGCTGCCGTCGCGCGCACGCCTTCTTGCGCACCGCGTATTTGGCGTTATTCCAGTACTAGAAGGAAGGGATGATTTAGGACTGATATAATAATATAAAAGAAATATAAATACAATATAGCTATGCACAATGCCATTTACTGATTATAGAATATGACTGGATGGATTTGATATTTGAAACAATGAGTAACATAGTTGGATCTCGGGAATAACACAGCTACTGCTTTACAGCTGCTTACACTGCTTTACACCCAGAGAATCTTTCAATTGCCAGATTTGTTGCAATTGCCGTGCAACATAATCTTCCACATTGTCTCTATTTGTGCTCTTTAGTTAGCTATATTAGAAAATTGGAAAGCTGATAAGAAGAATTAAAAATTGTGTGCTTCAAAAATTGTGTGTGACAAAAATGCCGCCCAGCGGTCTTGTTCTGGGATTATGTCTAAGTTTCGTCAAACTAAGTAATAGTTTTGTAAATAATAAACCTTGTATAAATTGTATGATTTGTCTCACAGAATATATGTTTTTTATTGCTGAAAACCATTCTATTTTTTTTTTTGTTATCACACGTTAATTAGCATTGGCAGTCAAATTATTAAATAATGACAAAAACTCTTCAAAATTTTCAATTTATGTACTTACCTCTCGCCATTTTTCTGCCGTCTTTGTGGCTCCTACACCGCAGCAGTTTAGGATGGAAGCGAGGTCTTTCCACTGGTTATTTGTTTCTTTTCTTGGCTAGGGGGCTGTCATTCGTGAGTGACGCCCTATAGCCATCTGGGGGCGCTACTGTATGATGGTATGTATATACTGCAGGACTGAGCACCTCTCATTGTCCGTCGGAGACGACAGGCCTTGCTGGCATCTTAAACAATAGGTACTCATGAATGTTAACACATTTGTTATTCATCTTGAACATATTCATTAAAAAGAAACAATTAAGATATAATTTGGATGCTTATAAAGTAACAAATATACAACCTATCACTTTATTATTAAAATCAACGATCTCTTATTTTCTTAAGAATTGTGGAATTTTCTTAAAAGTTGTCTTATCAAAGGCAATGGGCGCTTTATTTATTTATATGTATTTCAATTGCTTAATTCCCATTGCATAAGTTTTTGAAAGTGAAATAAAGTTACTTCTAAACAAACATTTTCGATTCTCGCTCGTTAAATGCTTATCCATTTTTGTAGTGACTAAGCACTATGAAAATAACTTTAAATGAAATGCATTAAGTATATCTTTATTTTATCTAATTAAAATACGTACTTACCTAATGCAATAAACTCAAAAACTTAAATTTTAAAGGACTTACTTTAAATATTGTTTCGTTTCGCGGGCGTTGATAGAACACGCACTGACGTTGCACTGACGTACGGGCATAGCTAGAAGTTGACGTTTAAAAATCACCGCTGCGCTTTGCGTTTAGTTTAATTTCCAATATTTTTAAATATTCATTAACTAACAATAATATTGTGTAGATTTAAGTTTTTATACTATAATTAACAAAAAAACATGCCGAATATGGTTATTTTGTAACCGAAAACACTCAATCCGAGTTTTATCAATTTTATCGAAATCATTCGTTGATTAAGTATATTTGCAAAAACCAAACTTTTCATTCCATTCAATTGATATTGCTTCTCATGACAATTGCGCTTGATGACTGTTAGATTCTGTTACGCGAAACGAATGTTTCATGTCAGTCGAATTTGTAATTGCTTTGAAAGAACATGACGATTACAATCCCGTGTTCTTTACGCAATAGCCCTGCAGGTACTAAAGTGTTTACATATTTTTGCCCTTGACTGTACGAGCAAGTGTGCCCCCCCGGATGGCTTTAAACGTCAGTCAGTCCAATGTCATAAGAAGTCTTCATTTTTTCCCGTAACTTTATTGTGGTGGTTTTCCCATATTGGGAATAGTTGGGTCCACTTCGTGATAATTTGTCTTAGTTTCCGTTTTTTTAATAAAAGCTTGTAAAAAAAAACCTCGAGATCGCCAGGAATACATTTTTTACTTTCTTTCTTTCCATGCAGCAGGAAGACGTTGGTAAAATCATGCAATCAGATCCCGTATTCAATGTTCAATGTAACTACTTAGTGGAACTAGAAAAGTCAACTAGTTCATTGAATATTTTTTTTAACGGAACTCATTATGGAATATAATACATTTTTTTTCATCATTACGATACAAAAAGTTTATGTCACCAAGTTTTGATTCTAATTTTCACTTGTTTGTGGCAGCGCCCGCTTTACCGCATGCGCACACGCACATGCGCAGTGATGTTCTGGGTTTTAGCGCGATTCCATTCATACGGTGTCGTTTTATTGCTTTAAAATGTCTGATATCAGTGAATGCGATGAAAATTTCACTCCGTCTGATATTTTAGATGAGGCGAAGAAAATGACTCATAATTTATTACCAGCAAAGTGAAGGTCCTAGTTCTGGATGCAATGCAGGTCATTCTCAATGGTTCTTGAACACATGATAGAATGTGTATATAAAATATATGGATGTAGATAAAATATTGTATGCGACTATATGTAATTAGGCCTTAAAACGCTAATGTGACCCTTTTATGAAACTTGGCTAGGCCTTGTTTCATGAAACCACACTCGTGTTTTAAGGACCTCTATAATGATACGGTTGGAAATGCGGGCAACAGCTAGTAATAAATAATAATGCACGTTAGGTTCTAATAATTAAAATATATATATTTTCAAGACACACAAAATTCATTCTAAATGTATTGAGGTATAATATTTCAGGCAAATAGTCTATCAGAAATAGCACTAGCAAGTAGGTATTTTAACGTAACAACAGTTGTCTGATATAGATTTTATTTTGCCAAGGTTGGTAGACAAATTTTGTTTCATAATTTAATTTCTTTTCATCCGCTTTAAAATGCAGAAAAGTAAAGTACGTAACTAGTAATTTTAGTACAATAGAGAGCTCAGAATTGCAATTCGCAACAAGGCTATTTAGTAAAATTTATGTTGTGTAGCTTTACTGCTTATACATGTAATATTTAAGTATATTTTTTGTTTATATGACAATCTAAACGACCATATTTTTTAACATATTAACGAAAACACCATTATATATAATTTTTAATATCTATACATGACAAAATCAATTTATTTGGAACACATTCTGGACCTTTTTTCTTTTACAATTATAAAATAACATTATCTAATCTTACACGATTGTTTCAGTAATATAACAAACACTCGTTCAACTTCAATCACATAAATAATAATCTAGAAATGTAATAAATAAAATTATAAATATCACAATAGAATAACTGCCAGCTAAATAGTTTATCCCAGTAATTAATGCCTCTTTAATATATCTATAACAATATTTCGCTCGGGTATGAAAGATTAATGGAACATACAGGCTGATTCACAAGAGCTGGCACGAATGGATTGTATGAAAGAATTAAAGTAAACATTTCACACAAATATGAAAATGTCATGCATCTGTTCCCTAAAAAAATGTCTAAGTGACATTACTTTCATTTAATCCATTCGTGCCAGTTCTTGTGAATCGACCTGTACAAATGAAGGCTTTAAGTAAAAAGCCTTAGCCTACCTCCATTGGTTGTGCCAGGGGTTATAAAGTAGGTAGGTATGGCTAGTGTTAAGCAAATGACCAATAAGAGCTGACAGTGTCGGTAAACTGCTGTGATATTGACGACGGATGGCGTGTGAACACCTTTGATCGTGACGAATATATCCTACCTTAAAAACTACTGGTAACCATTCAAATCAACCTGTCTCGATCGTTGTCGTATTTGTCAAGAGTAAAAATAGAGATGCATTCAATGCCTTAAAAATGTGCCAAGGCTTTCATATCAAGGTGCATATTAAGGTTATTGAATAGCAGCCAGTTTGCTGAATGCATCCAAACCCTTACTGTTGGCTGTACGTACATATTCGAGGACATATCTACAACTTTTGGCAGATTTAAAACCGATTGATTATTAACAATAAAATTATATTCAGTGTGTCCCATTTTAAACTGATGAAAATGTGCTCGGGTAAGTTTCATTTTTCAGGTATTCAATTTAAGTCATCTTTAATTCGAATTATCTCTGTCAGATTTCATCATTCTTAACGGAAAGCTTAATTTGCGCTGCAAAGGGTTTTCGTATTAACCAATAAAGAGTAAGTGCGGAGCTGTCGTCTTGACACTAGTGTAATTCATTATTATACGTTCCAACATCTACTCAGGAGACATATTTTCAAAAATAATAATTGCCCACATATTATAGCTAGAGACGATGTGTAGTTTTTTGGGAACAGCAAAAGTATATTTACACATAAAAAAATATTTTGGAAATTATGACTAATTATACAAGTAAAACTGTACATTTCGTACGATATAGTTTTTATAAAATTAAATTTAGTTCATAATCTATGTAGGTATAGATACAGAGCAAATATATACTATTTACATAATTTTAACCGTAACTTCGAAATGATTAATCTTCAATACATATATCTACTAAATAAACAATCTTCAAAATTTGTTAATGATTTCTTCAACTCATACTGGGTGTCACAAAACACATGCACAATAATGTTAGCAGGTAGTTGGATGTGTTGTGTTGGCTCTTGATGGCCGGCTCAATTCGGTATTGTGCAGCAAGTTTTGAGACAACCTGTATAAAATAATGTACACACCGTGGAGTATAGTTAAAGTGAGAAAAGTTTTTCCATGTCAAAGCCTGTATAATAACATTGGCATAAGACTGAATTTGACTTGGCCCGTGTAAAAACTTTTTTCACTACATCTATATATACGCTACGCATACATAACAGTACAACAGATGTCATATAAAAATATGAAAACGTAAATATTACAATTTATTCAAATGTGTGAAGAAGTATCTGGGTAAATTTGTAAGGTCGACATTACATTTTAGCTCTTGTGGATTAAATAACTTCTTTACCGAAAAGAAAATGTAAGTACATTAATATATTTATACCTATCATCTTATTTTTGGTGACAGCCTAGCTCGACGTATCAAGTTCATAACCCAGTTGCGGGACCTGGTACTGGTACCCACCTCGTACCTACCTACTGATCGAAGCAGGTAGGTACACTTCAGAAACTTTCAATGACGTGTATTAAATATTAGCTTTTGGGTAGTTGACATCATTAACTAATAATTCCAAGACATACTTAACTGTAGTAAAAAAAAATATAGCTTTGAAACTTACATTTTTTTTTAGTTATCTGCATTACGTACCTACGTGCAATACGTTTACTTGATTTGAAATAAATAAATAATCAATTAACTTTACAAATAAATGATGCCACAGATTGCCATTGGCATTTAACCAGTAGTAAGGAGGAAGCGCGTTTTTGCCAGTTCATAAAAAATCTAGTTTATCAATTGATCTGTGGTGTCTACTACCCGACGATTCACCTCCAAAGCTGGTATTTTGACAGTTGTACTATGTATAGTATACGAGTACATATGTATATGTGAGTGGTTTGAAGGACAATTACTAATTTCCGAATTCTGTTGGCTAACTCAACCTGAACCCATATGTTGAACCTGAGCCCATATTGTCTAACTCGCTAGGCATCACAATCGCATTCATCATTTGTTTTCTGTCAACCGGTAAGGGAAAAGGGTGGAAAAGAGGGTAATTGCGCTTGTCAGCGCCCGCAAATTCGACAATATGGGCCCAGAACTTAGTTAATGTGCATAAGCATTAAGCTTTCTTTGAATACTGCCATAGCATGCTTGAACACTGCGTTTTTGCATTCACAATAAGCGCAACTAGGTGTGTCCAACCACGGTGTCCAACCAATTGGTCTGCTCATTGAAATTAAATAACCCCCCACAGATTATGCTTTTTGTACTGATATGTTTAAGTTGTTTTGTTAATAATATGACTTTGGTGTTGAGTGCAAAAAAAATAATTGAGCAAAATTTAGCTAAATAATCTAGTAATTAGGCAATATTATGTACAGATATCGTGATTAAATTAAAATTGTCTTTATCCAAAAATAATTATGACCTACTGAAAATAATTAAACAATTTCCTAAATCATGTAATAAATTTAGTAGCTTCGCGAAGGTATAATATTGAGATCGGTATACCATAGAAAGAACTACGAAACTATCCAGTTAGAATTATCATAACAAAACAAGTAGGTATCTACGCGCATCTGGTGGCGTGGCGCGGTCGCTCCCTCCGGAGCATAAACACAACCGACAGCTGCGGAGGAGGTGCAGAATGCAAGGCAGCACATTTTGCCAGATTATATGGTATATGTAGACATTGTCCAATTGTACTCATAATACGGTTTGCTACGGAGGGCTTCGACCTACCTACACTATTGGATGATCAATTAGTAGCGCATCTAGTAGTGTAAGTATAATAAAATAAGATCACTAAGTTTATATTTACCGAGCATTAAAATAATTATAATATGATTTACTTGCCGCTAATGTAATATTACAATCTGTGCCATGTGGTCGATAAATTTTCCAAATTTTTAGATACCTATCGTAGGAAAGTAGAAAACAAACTCACTGAGTCACTTATATTGTGATGAGTATTAGAATGCACATGGCATGATGGAGACATTACTCGTTCAATAAATACAAACGAATTTTAACGTACTTACTTATAATTAATAACGAAATAATATTACTTTGTACTGCAAAGTCCTTTTACTTATTCTGATTATTAAAAATATGTTACTGATGCTGGTATTGCTGGTACAAGATACATATTGAGAACTTATCAAAAGATAACGCGGTGATCATTTAGCTCAGCACAATAATCTATGTCGTGTCTATTGTTTAATACAATCTAATTGTAGCTAGGCTAGCAATACTCAATACTAATATTATGACTTCAACTTAACGTATCACTATAGCTATAATTATTTAACATTAGACGCGTTACATCTAGGTCCTTACAATATGGCAGTTGTCAATTCGCTGCTAGCTGAGTTGTCGCCTACCTAAGCTATGTTTGTGGCTGCGAGCTGCGGGCGCGGGCTTCGTTGTCTGCGAAACGACCGACGCCGTCGAGTGGGATTGCGAAACATGACAAGTTAATGATGTTTTATCACAACCATTATTGCAGTTAAATTCATATTTGGTAATTATTGCAGGTACGAAACGTTTCAAAACGATAGCACGTAATTGACGTAAACATTCAAATGCCGATTAGCTATAGATGAGCAAGCACCGATTGGGTAAGAAAAATGACATTTTTAATTTATGAAACATCAAATAGTACATCTTGAGTACATCAATATTTTTCAAATACATTGTTTATAACAGTAGATTTAAACCATTTTTACTTCTCAGATCTATGATGGTGCCCCGTAGTTTAGTAGGTATCGGACATTTAAGTTTGATATTAACGTCACATAACAAGCATCGAACAAAGGGGACAAAGAGAAAACAATGGATAGGACAAGAACTTCTGTGTCAAATATTCTTTGGCAATAAGCTAAACGAAGACAGAAACAATGAAAAAGAAAAAGTGCTTTTCGGCTATGGAAACAAAAAAAATGTCTCTAAATTAACTAGCACTTGGAAGATCACATAATTTATTCAGGTTGTCGACACAATATTACCTATTCAATCAAGTGATCAGAAAAATTACATAAGAGCATTAGTTTGAAGAACTTCTAACGTAAAATCGAAAACAAAGTCAATTTAAACTATCTATTGTAATTTTGTTCTTTACTCTTTAAAATTTATTCGGTAATTCATTACCTATCTATTGAACAAACCTTAATATGATCCAAATTAATCTAACGCTGGCTAGAAGTGCATCTTTTATTTAATTTTTATCAAAAGATCATGTCTTGAAATATTAGTAATAAACCTTCGTGGTTCAGAAATACGTACACACGTCAGACGTTAAACCTCAAATTTGGAATGATTATGATAAATATAATAAACGATGTAAATGTACTGCACATCAACAAATAATAAAACCTGATCAAACATGAGTCTGTCTTAGGAAAAACAGTTAATAAGGCGCCCTTTCTTAATAGTAGATTGTACAACAAGAGCATAAAACGAGCCATTTTACCCGAGGTGTTCCTATAGCCACGTCAAGGGGAAAATAGGTTTAATGCTCGAGTTTTACACTCTGCTTTTCACTTCGATGGCAAGGAAATGAAATATCAACAGTGGAAACAATGACCCACTTTCTATGTACCTTTTATTTTTATGCATTATTATAATAATTCCATTTTTTTAAATTTTGCTGATTTATTATGATTGATTTGATTGATTTTTAGTTTTATATCAATTAAAAATATATAGACTTTTTTGTTTGTGGCTGTTGACACATCATCATCATCTTGGTCTTAAGATGGTCTTAGACGAAGATTTTATTTTATGCACTAGAGCAAAAAAAGTCATTTTATGTCGCCTAGATACATCATAAACACGAACTTTACGAGCATGAGAAGTGAAAAATTTATTAGTTTACATTATTACTTGCAAAAACCATTGACAATAGAGTACGACATAAAAATACAACATTTATGAAAAAGGAACTAATGTTACATACATAATTATTGCCATATTTCAAGATCTTAGTTGTGGAGAATTAGTGTCGTATTCTAATTGGCTAAATACTAACATAATTATGATTCAAAAAGTGTCAAAATTCGGCGAGACATTTATAAGTACCTACAGAACTATAATACCTACATGGCAAACTATCGTCTTCCAAATGCTAGTCAAACAAACCAATAAAATGTGCAGTACAAAACAGAAACGAGTAGTTGGTACAATGTTTGAACATGAGTACACTCTAGGATCTAGCTAATCGAAGAATAAGTACCTGATATTTAATTCAGGTTTGCAAACTATTTTAGCTTTTACGTGACCTGTTAATCATTATTTTACGCGTGTACGTAATCTTAACGTACCATAGTGTTATGCTTTAAGTATTAAATATTTAAAAATCAGCACCAGCATGATCGGTTTCTTCATAATTAATTACGAAGTCGTAAGTCATTCATGCCCCATTATTTTTTCACAAAATGTATTAATTTAATATTACGTAGCATAAGGAAGGCACAAAATGAATTTAAATACATAGTTTGTTAATAGAGACTCAAAGGGCCACGCACGACAAATTACACGTTTAAATTAAATTAATAAACCACAAACGAAGTAAAGTACATATATTTTTGGTTACGATCTGATATATGTAATTGCTGAAGCTTCGTTCTTTTGCGAATCATAAAAGTATACAAAATAACCTCTAAATAATCATTTTAAACTCATCAAACAGTTAATTATTTAAATTACCTTTAAACATTTAATATTGGATGCATAGATTAGAAACTCTATTTAAAAATAATAATTATTTAGAATACCACTGAAATACATAATGAATAATAGAAGACACACCAAAAACTTCATCCATATCTTAATTCATATAGTAAAAAAAAAACAATATTTTTTCCTCAGTTACTTATAAATGTACGGAAAACTTTACCATACACATTGTACACCTACAACGATGCTTGAAATGTACATACAATTGAATGGTGTTCAATGAATTGAGCTTTAATATTTCTTGGATCGTGGAAGACTTCATGACTTTACTTTCCACCGGCTGATGTGATCCGCCCGATTGTAAATTGTAATCGTTTCATCACGTTCTAGTTTTACTATTCTTTCAGATTATGAATAACATAGCGCTCTAAAATTACACATAATCATAGGTTATTTACATGAGTTCTGATAGCATATCATTTCAAATAAGATAGTTATGTATATTTAGCTACAGCAGAACCTATACATTTTTGCCATGGTACTCTGTCTACAAAACGTATCGATCACATCGTATATTTCAGACACGATCATTACTCGTATGACAGTTCAACTATGGTTCCATTTAAAAAAATGTATTCTGTTTGCTACAAGCTTAACAGTGCGGAATACTTTTACTATTTTTTTTAGTCAGGTTTGGATGTGGCACCAACGCTGTGCTTACCGAGTTCTACTGTTAAGAGTTATACCTAGTTGCCCAACTGACGCCAAGGTAGTACGTATACCTAATAAAGTAATGAATTGCTGCTGAATTGAATATCTTTGAATGCGTCTACGCCAACCTATACTGAACATAGCATGCCCTTTCGCGCATCGTTTATTTGGTGTGCTTATATAGATGTTATGCAAAAATGTGTTATCATCATCAGTGGCGAATATAATAGTGTGCGTACTGTTAGTTGTCGCATCCCAGAGGATACCCCAAAGTTTGAACGGTTGCCCGTTATTGGCACAAGAACATGACATTCAACTTACAGGTTGCGAACTACGGCGTACGTCTAGTTTCGCGAGCCCATATCATAACAATAGTTAAAATCGCCCTCAGTGACCACGGACTGACCACTCCACTGACCAGAGTCGAGAACAAGTCAAGAGGCCCGCCGCAGCGGCTTTAAGCTTAGTTGCACATGTTTAATATTAATATTTACGATTTATACCTAAAATAAAATGAGTTTTCGTGTTACGAATACAAAATATTCGAATCGACGATCTTATTAACGGTAATAACAGTTATATGTAATAGTTATCTTTATAATATGTTCAAATATAAACATATGTTTCTTACAACCTCAAATAAGAAAAGAAATTATTATGTAAGTATACAATATTAACAATATCAACTTATTTACAAATTTATTTTCCAAAATATGATATAATACTTATCTTTTAAAATTATATTGCAAGGCGCAAACACCCTACCGTTTCTTTTCTTCCCACGAATGTCCTTAATAATTATATATCTTTGTCAATCACATTTGCTCACCCGTTGAAGGTAAGTCGACTTTGTTTCTCCACAATCCGCTCTAATTGCGATGAGCGTTTACCGAACGAGCTTTCTTCCAGTGTCCAACTGCCTCATATTATCGGCAATAGCACATTACGGTTCGGTCTTTACATTGTTAGGCAAACCTTTGGTCGGTTTAACATTGGTCACGTTGGATGGTCGCAATGTGAGGCCCAGCTCGGACAGTGCCGGGCGCGCAGCGGCGGCGGCGGCGGTGGCGGCGCGGGCCGTCCTGAGTTGCGGTACACTGCACGAACGACGCTGAGTATTGTCTCCTTGTTCTGGTAGTACAATGTATACGACACAGATATGTTCATAAAATTTACTCTACCCAAGTTTTATAGTCTTTTCGTCAAATCAGCGATAACTTATAGCTAGGTACTTAAGACTAATTAATATATTATTACGACATTATGATTTTCTTATTATTATCTAAAATTCAGTCAATATACATCGTTCATATTAAGTGATTAATATGACTAAAGTATTTATGTAATTAATTATTTACGGTATGCTACTTGCCCTCCTTTGAAAACAGTGTGAAAATATTGCTTCTGTTGATTTCAAAAAGCACATTGGAAATGTGGACGGAATTTTCTATCTTCGTATATAATCTCATATAATGGAAGTTGTGATTGATCGAATTTCAAATGTTTTGTAATTATTGCTTTTAGGAGGAACCACAATTGTTCAGTTCTTCACGAAATGCAAATAAACAGGCAATTAAAGAGATTAAACACGTCCTCATGTATAAAAAATACAGTGTCGTGTGTGACGCATTAAAACAATTATTTTCACACTGAAAAATGTCAGTCTATCTTAAATTTAGCACTTAGGCGTAAGTAATATACACAGTAAGGGGCGTCGAGGGCGCGGAGCGGCGCGGGCGCGGTGGGGCCTGCTCAGTACCACTCTACATTAGAGTTGCATTAAAGGCAATTTTTACTGTTCTACAAAAATACGTGGGCAATGTCCATCTTGCATTTATATGACGTCCCAAATTTAGAGCAAAAATATGTCTCCTTCAAATTTATATGCTCAATAAATATTTTAATATGTTTAAATCTATCGCATATATACTTGTCTTATTCTTCTAAATTTAGCTTACTCGAAATATTATCAACTAATCTTATCACGACTCGCGCACGTAATAGTCCAAACGCCTCCAACGACACACGGGAACTGATCGAGTATCAGCCGTGGGGATCGCAGGGGTCGTAAGAAGTGACGCGTATTATTTGAGATGCAGGTTGGGTCTCTTGCCGGCGCGCGCGGCGGCGGCGGCGGCCAGAGGGCGGCGGCGCGAGCGCTAGTCGCCGAAGCGCGTGCAGGCCTTCTTCCACTTGCACTGGGTGCACCACAGCTCGCGCTGGTCCATGCCGTACACCTTGCGGCACTTCTTGTTGTCGGAGCGCGCGCGCCGCCCGGGGCTGCTCGGCGAACTGCTCGCCGCTGACAGCCGCATGTGCTTCTGCATAAAACATATAACTAAGTATTAAAAATCATCCGACATTGACTTAGTTATTATTTATATGTATATTCAGTCTTTATAGATGAGCCTAAAAATGGCATAGCTGAACACTACGTACCGGTGAGTGTGAGTTCGACCAGGAATGAGAAACTGGAATACTTATGGGCCTTGCATTACCATTCTGAAGAGTGGACAACAATCCTTGCCTGAAAAAATATCTCTAATTAGTAAAGCAATAGCTTCTGCAGCTCGTGCATGTTTTTTTTCTACCTTCAAAAGAAACAAAACGTAATTTTTTGGAGTACATGACAGGTTACCAAGGATTCATAAATATAAGATCATTTCATTAGACTTTGTTGGACCTCAACCTGAAATTACTCTCTTACGGAGCAGACAGAATTTTATAGATTGTGGTTAGGTTAGGAGATTTGTTTATTAGAGGTGGGCTTACCTGTAGGAGCCGACAAGCTGGCGCTGGTAGTCGGGGTCCTCGTGGGGCGGGCGGCACATGTCGCGGTGCGACAGTGTGGGCGGCGCCGCGGCTGCCGGCACTTCGCGCTCTGTGTAGTAGAAATCTTCCTCGTGGTCACTTTCGCCTGCCTTCTTTGGACTGAAAGAATTAAGCATGTTTAATACATCTAAGTCTCACCAATCTGCTCTAAACAGAATTTGACAAACTGAAATGGTTGTCAGAGAATGTATTTCATGTCGTCAACAACACAAAGCAAGTTGCCGCTATTTCTACGCAGCGTGTTCCAGTATTGAAATGACTGGTTAAATGTAGATAGGTACATTTCTCGCTGCAATGCACCAATGACGTACCTACTTATTAAAGAAATAACACGTTCGATTTTTATTAATTTCACTGTGCTTGATCATCCACGTCCGTGGCATAAATTGTTCTCTCTCAATCCCATCTCGTAGAAAGTTAACCAAAGAAGTGAACGCTCAAATATCATATGCGATCGAGCCGTTTCAATCGTGACATACTTAGCAAAGATCGATTTCGCAATAAATTTAGCTGCCTTCAGATTTTCCTTTACAGGCAATTGGATATACCTAATTATAATATGATTTGTGAGATGGATTGAATTCTACTTAATTGCCTGCCTGCCTGCAAGAGTCTAAGATATTGAAGAGAGTGCAGGTGCGAAATTTATCGCAAATAATCGCTGTGTTGATGTACTATATACCTACATACGAGTGCGTTGAATAAAGTAGGGCCATGTCGCTTACGTAAGCAGCGGGCGGGCGACCTTGCGCGCGGGCGGTGCGGGAGCCGCGCAGGCAACCTTGTCGCGAAGCCTTGTTGCTTCCGGGTCAGCCCAGGGCCGGCCCTTTAGCTCTCTACTTCTACTCTAACCGTACCATTTATTTTAACATAATAAAGCAAAGGTCATTTCCATTTACTACTGATTGCTACCCGCTTCCTTTTTAAAGAAACACACATGCCTACACACACGTACGGTGAACAGGTTATATCCTTTGCTAATAGTAAATTATTTACAGTAAAGTGTTTGCAGTGCAGAACAAGATTAAGTGAGTAAGGAAAATGGCTAGCATAAAGGCGCTTATTTATTACATGGCTTCGAGTAATATTGTTTCCCTGGTTGTTACTGTCGTGTTATTCCTCAGAGCTCAAAGTGCAATGTGATTATTGTTTCAAGCTTTTATTGTCAGATATTATGGCATAGGAAAATTTGATGTTTGCATCCGCGCAGAGGCTGCGATCTCGCCAGCTGGCTCGTTGCGCAATAATACCTACTGATGCACCCGTGCGCCAGTGCGCGCGTGACCGCTTCACGTGTGCCACTGCGCTCCCTTATCTATATTTTATCATGTTCACTAATATACAATTAAATATTGCACAGAGTAGATGCACATATGCATTTGTCAGTGGCAAAACACTTAGCGCAACCGACACTACGTAACATTACTGCTTAGTTAGCTACAAATACTGCGATTTACTGCACCATCCATGTATGTTCAGCACTTTCATGTGAATTTTGTGACACCTTATTTAGCTTCTTGGGAGGTTCCACGGACCTAACAAAATTCATACATAATTCTTAAATCAGAAAAGAAGATTCTTGGTAGATTTTTATTCAGGCATATCATAATGGACATCTTTTTATAGGGTTTCGAGGACAAAATGGTAAAAAAGAAACCCTTACAGTTCTCTCTGTCTATTTGTCCGCTGTCTACGGCAAGATATTTACTTAGTAATTTAGCATGGGTATGTATACAAATAATCACGCCGGCAAAGTAGTGGAATATAATAAAAAAGTATAAGTAGAAGGAATACATTGCATTCTCGTTTATCCCATACGTACCTATTTAAGGAGTCGTTGGATAGATCTTGCAAAAAGATCGCCGGTTTGTGAACAATTGAAAGGATCAAATCCTGCGATCATTTTGTGAATGTTTGTGAAGTTTTAAGTACCTACTGATTTTTGTTAGGGTGAAGTGTCCTCCTCTCTCAGCTAAATTGTTATTTTGGGGTACATGAACCAAATCAAAAAATTAACTATCACAGCTATGAGTAATTAGGCATTGATGAGTAATAGTCGAATAAAATTACACATTTAATTAAATATTGGCTTACCCTAAATGCGTGAGTCTAATGTGAGCTTCAATCGTTGTGCACGAGTTCGTGATGTATCCGCATCCCCTCCAGGTGCATTCAAACACTAAATTGCTCGGCTGCAACAATGAGAAAAGAACAGTTAAACATTTTGTAATTGATAATTAAAATTAATGTCCTCTTAGCAAGTTAACGCTTTGTTTGCACAGCGTAATTATAAATTGTCGCGGTGTCGTCATGCGGATAGGTATAGGTACGTTTTCTGCTAATGCAGCGAATGTGATTAGCGCGGTAAGGCGATGTATTGCAGTGTGACAGCGGCATAGCAACGTCGGAAGCAGCTCTAGGTCGTGGCCTTGCGCGCTGCATGCCGCAGCGCTGCGCGCGCGTCCTTTGCACCACGACACGAGCATCGCCCACGCCGCCCATTCGCCCGTACCACCGTCATCACCCCCACGCCCCAGAATACATGAAAGCGTAAGAGAGACCCTCTTGCGTCTGTTTAATTCTCGCAAAAAACGCATCTACTTATCACTATATGCCAACAATTAAAAATCTTGTGTTGGCACCTGGTTCTATAAAAACGTTTAGAAAGTCTATGTAGTGAGTGTTAAGAAATATATTGTAAGTACAGGATGGGCTGTCGTAATTTGCCGAGAGAGATGAAGGTGGGAGCGAGCAGCGCTTGCCAAAGATTCAGCAACGACCTTCCGCTCAATGCCACATTATTTCGGCCACCCGACCCGGGCGGAGCTGAGACAATGCTAATGCTTTCTCACGCTGGTTTGGCTGACATTCGGTTCGATCCAGTGACATTCAATTTCTCAGATTCACTTTGTCAGATTTTACCAATTTTTTTTCATTAACAGCAAATGTAATGTTACGTCCAAAAACGTGATATTTTTTAATGATTTTCGTAGCTTTGGTTGACTGCTGCAATATGTATATATATACTCGTATATACACAACATCATAATACGTAGATCCCATTTCCGCTTTTTCATCAAATACTTCAGTGACGTACAGAAAGCTACTTACTTAAAACAAAGCTAAAGTAGGTATTTCTAATTAGTGATCAAATTATTTTCAAAATTGTATAGTAGATATGTCTTTTTCAATATATACTTCAGAAGTACAGCATTTTCTGTACAGCATTCAGTTCAAGTATTTTTCCTACGAATAATCGATACCTATATTGTTAAATCCTTTAGCCTGACCAGAAAGCTAGTTTGTATGATTTGTATCACTTCACACTTCGTCGTGACGTAAGTTTGGGTAGGTCACATTGATGGCCGTAGCGACTTATTAACAAACAACACACACAGTAAACTGTACAAATGTAATACCTTAAACGAGCGGGGATCTCGGACACGACTCTAACGATTCGATATGATATTTGTTTGTTTGTTTATACTCTTTATTGTACAAAAAGGAAATACAAAAATGTGCAAAGTACAAAGGCTAACTAGACTAGCCTATAAGTATAAATATTTGCTAAATAAGTCAAGGTTTTCGAGTTTTAACCCGTTCGCTCAGGAACTTTCTAACAAATCTAAACTAGGATTTTTCTGACACCACCTTTTAGTCTATATATTATGCATATTATATACATAGATTGATTATTATTTTGTAAAATCAATGAACAGGTGGACCCTGAGCCAAATATTTTGTTTTAAGAACGAATAATCGATCGACAATCTCTTCCTCATTCGTTAGATATATATTCAATAGCTAAAAGAAAAACAATAGATAATTAACTATTAACTGCAGCGTTGTTTTTGCGCAGTGTTTTCCACAGAGACAAAGGCTCTGCAACCTTTGTGGACCACCCTTGGCCGTGGTGCTGCGATCTAGCACGCGACCTCGTTTCCTCACACCCGCTGCCACCTCTGTACCCCTGACCTGACCTAATTCTAAATGCACTTGATGTGCGCTACGCTACCTATATAATTTTAACCAAATCCTGTCGCCCTAATCCGGGAACAATCATTACAAAAGAACTCTTATCGATACCCATCGAGTAAACATGGTGAAATAATGCGAATTGTATTACGAATACATCGATGGCAAGTACCTAAGTTATTTAAGTCTTGGAGAAACTGCTACCTACGTGTATATATCTATAGGTAAGCGTACTTATTTACAGATCCCGAATGAGGGCGCAGCCAATTCGTTCGCTTAACATTCCGTAACATTCTATTATTTTGGGGTATCATATTTTTCAAGCATGTCTTGCTCAGCTCAGTGGAAATACTTTATAATGCAGTTAGGTGAATATTTTGGTCTCTTCGGAGTGAAAGTACTAAGAAATACAATGCCTGATTCAAGGTCCAAGAGATAAGTGTTGTGCGAAATCCGAAACAAAAATGATAACCAACCCTTTTCAATATTAAGTAAAGGAATCCCAGATAAGAATATAATGAGAATCGATAGTATTCTTGGCTTAAGAACAATCTACAAAAACCTTCAATGTATTTTAATTAAAAAGCCTTTTAATTTTTTGTCACAAGTTCCGGTACTTAATAATGTTTACTATCTTCGTTAAGTAAGTTATAATGTATTTTGTTGTATGTCGAAAGAAAAAAAAAACAGAAGCATTTTACTAACTGTATTTTAATAGAATCTGACAATTTTCTAGACATTTAAGACAACTTAACGTGGACACACTTAATTATGTATGTCCCTGTTGATGTGATTATATAATTTTTTTAACTAAAAGGAATCAAGAAAGAATATTAATTACAAAACCAAGACCTGGCAACCCGGTGTTCATATTAGTTGGCTGCAAGTGTCTACAGGATTGTCAGATTCTATTAAAATGTAGTTAACACAATCTTAATTATAATTATTCAATTAGTTATGTCGTTGAAATCATTATGATTTACTGCCTTTTAAGCTGGATTCACGTTATTCTATGAAGCTTCGAAGTCAGTTTCATGAAACAGTGGTAGCCGGTGTAATGTTGGTTTAATATAGCTAGCTGGTTATACCTTCCCCTTTAAGAGTAAATAGGACAAGCGGGTCAGAGCGGGGGCGGTGCGGGGCGGAGAGACTTCGGGAGGGAGTCTCCCTAGGTGCACCACTGACCTACTTCCAGTAGCAGGGTGACCAAATCCGGAATGATTTTATACCACATTTGATAGCAACAATAAGTACAAAAGGGATTTTTTACATTTATAGTGTAAGCAATTTGTTAACAAAAGAAACAAAGATCGTAAAAGATACACGACAGTATTTTCAGCCAATTTCAATGAGGAAATCGAGTGGCACTACAGTGGGGATAGGTATTCAATCGAACACTTAAGAGCGCTATTTGGAATCCTGTTTTTTTCCAATGCAAATAGGGACCCGATTTTTTTTTCAGAGTAATTAGGTATGTAACTGTGGGTGGAGTGACTCACCAATAACATAAAGAATACAAAAAATATGGCGTGGCCGTTTTTCTGTCGCAAGCACAGAAACTCCCATGGACTTATTAGACATGTTAGTGCATAGGTAAAATGGGCAAGTCATACATTTAACAGTGAATTTACGTGAAATGATTTTTAGTGGGTTTGATGTGGGTGCTAACAGTCAGTGCACATTTTCAAATACCATTACTACCTACGTGTCACAGAAGAACTCGCTGTTTTTTACATAGGTAGGGTATGAGTTTTTTGTAAGACAAAACGATGAATACAAAATCGTATCTTTAAAATTTCCTTTGTTCGAGTATGTGAATTAAAACTCATAGTTATCTGCGGCTCGGATGAGTAGCAGTAGAATGCAGTGATTCCGATATTAGATGTTGTAGTGTGCTGTCTGCACGACTTACACGTGCTCGCGTTTTGTATGTGTGCAGTAGCGCAGCGCGCTGCAGTTGTGTGCGTCTGTGCAGCAATATACATTAGAGCAGTGGGAGTGGGATGATTGAGCGTGGCTAAGGGCGGGAGCGGGGGGAGGCGATGCACGTGTCGTCCGCGACGGCGGGAAAACTGACATCGCCGAGGGCAACCTTCCCGTTGCCTTTGTCCAAGATACTTGTTTTTTATAGTTATTCTTTGATTCTGATGCGTGCCTCTATTTTCACTTTATTTTTACACGCATAAATAATTCTTATAAAACACTTAAAAATTACAGCTCCCTTTTGTAACAAAGATTTTGCAGCGACGCCAAATCAGAAAAACAATGCATTCAAATGCTAAGATATGACTGTATTGTTCTTTTTAGAGCTCCACACCCAACAGGACCCATTAGGTTACATATTAAGTCTATACTGAGCCTAGTATATATACCTACCTACTAAGCCTTTTGTCCGTATGTTTTCTGGATAGCAATAGGTCGATCCCTATCGTTTTTTTTCGGCATTTTTGTGTACCTAACCTAACATTTTCACAGAGCGTGTATTACTATGGCTGGTATATTTAGTTGAACATCAAACTGGGTTCGTATACGTGAAACGCGTTTATGTCGGCACAATGGAACGCACGGAATAATTCGTGTACAAATCCGATTCGAATTTGGCTGGTTACTAAAATTCAATCGATAATGATGGTAGTGTTAAAATATTGGCACTCAAGAATTAAAAAAAGTCTAATCCTTTACTACGAAGTGCCAAACTCAAACTTCGTGTCTCACCGTACCGCTGACGCTAATATTATTTAATACGAGAGTGAGAGGGACGGCACGAAACGAACTTCGATTTTCGAATTTCGTAGTATAGTAGCCCCCCCGACTACGACTTGCAACGACTATTCTTCCAACTAGATTACAAGGTTGTCAATCAATAATCTGACATTTATCCTGGCAAAAGACAAATCTATCAACACACACACGTTTTCCAGAAGATATATCTCGAATACATAACCCTCTTTTCTATGGGCCGACGGTTTAAAAGCTAGTCCGATGACCTAAAACAAAATTTCACAATGGAACATGACCGTTCCTAAGAGTACTCCCCGACTAGTTTGAAAATATCGCGTTCCGAGTCTGTAAACATTTTGAATTTATGAAAAACCTTCTTAGAACCATTTACATAAGGTTCATTATAGCTCTGTAGTGCAACATGTAAACGAGCCGGAATTAAAATGCCGGTTTGTTATTTCGCCGTCTCTCTCACTCTACCGCGAACAAGGAGATGCTCGTTATTGATTTGTTTTCATTGCGTCTCTTTTTTGCTTGAAGGCTCGCATAAGTTGGTTTCACCTGCATGACCTTCTGGTTATTTACTTCACGTACGCGGATAGAGGTTGTTTACGTGTCATCTCGTTCTAGAACTAGAGGCGGGGGAGATGTGCGTAAAAACACTGCGTAGAGCCAGCCGGCGACGCGGCCGTGTGTGCGTCAAACGGGTAGGTAGATAATGGGACTGCGATGGCGTCAATGTGAACTGTATTACGTTCTGAGCTCTGTCTGAATGCCGTTGATATCTTTACAAACACAACACCAGGCCGAGACTCAGTATGTGGGAACAATAAATAATATGTGTAATGTTGTAAAGAAAGAAAAAGCATTATTACTTTTTGTTCAAGATGGCCACCGATTCAAAAATATGTACTTGTTATGTGACGTACGCAATTTTCTGGGTATTTAATAAGGATATAGAGTTTTAGAAAGTATTAATTACTAACACGCACAAGATGTTTTTCTACCTTCTACGGATAGTATAGGTACATTGCGCGTATTAACAAAGTTTAAGTGCCAAACCCGATAGGCCGCAATGAGATGACGGTTGAAAACAAAGGTTTTGTAAGCTGGTAGAGCCGACAATCAATGAGACCGAAATTCGTTGAATTTTCAATATCTTATATGAACAATCGTCGTTAATATACGTTTAAATATTTCAATGGTCTCTGAGCGCGGCAGTAAGTACTTGTAATGTAATTAAGGTCGAGTAACTGGTACTGCGGAGGGCAGTCCGCATCACGTGGCCAGGTCAGCGGCGTGCTTTCCAAAACAAGCATTTCTTGCCGCTGGTGTTTACAAACAAATCCACTCACGGCAGGACGAAGTTGTAAAAATTTAAGCGAAATATCCGGTACCTATTCAGAACAACTGAAGTTAAAAAATATGAGTAGAATCTTAATGAAATAAACGCGCCACTGACTTCGTACTGACACATTTTTAAATTAAACGTCAACAATTTTGTATCTACGTAAAGTAAACTTTTATTTCCTCGTTCTATCTACATTCAACCGAAAGAGATTTTTGTTTTGTAAATCGTTTAGCAATAAATGTTAGATACGTCTTTAAACCTGATTTTTATACAAGCTTTTGTTTCACCTACATTGTTTCGTGTTCGTATGATTGCAAATCTGTATTGGATGCAGTTTAAAAATTTCAAAATCATTTTTGGATCACTTCCTGGTAATCCAATTAAGTTAAAACTTAGCGTACCTACTTTCCTATTTAAATTTGGTGACGTTACAATAACCTGCTAGGTAATTAAACTCTGATGGTCTGGCCAGGATCATCACGTTGGAAGGAGGAACTCATCAACGGTTTATGATATCGACTTAAAACTTGGTACGGATGTGTAGTTAGGACAACAATGTATTTTACAAAAACTTATTTAGCTACGTACAGTATATTCAAAATCCGTTCAAATTTTTATTTATGAACTCTTTCCTTTTTAATCGGAACATACTACTTTTATACATATAAACGTAACCAAGAACAAAGAGAACAACCCTAAACACGTCACTAAATGAACCAACTCATTAAGACTAATGAAATATAAATAGAGGTAGGTACACGATTTGATTTGATAGTTTTTGGTTTAATATTATTTCACAATAGATGACAATCGAAAGCCAATATATATTTTTAAAAGTAGTATTTGAGTTCTTTGAATTTTTATATAAGCTATTGTTTATTTGGATTGGATTTTGCCTTATATTCGGGAAATCTGCAAATACGATCGTGTAGGTATGTATTGCACAAAATACAAAAGTGTGTGTTATGCGTGTATGCATATCCATAGTTAAGTAATCTGTAGCTCGGCTTTCGAGGAGCAACAAAGAAGTTTGTTTGGTCTCAACTCAATGTACTGTCGTTTCGCGTCGAAGGCTTGAGTGGAGCGAGACGCAGCTACGACGCGGTGCACCCCTGCCGGCAAGGGAGTATATGCAGGTCAGCGAACTTGTAGCCGTCCACCCCATTAATATCATACCTACTTCTTCATTCATGCAACTGTAGTCGAGCAAAAGGCAAGATGTTGCATTTCACACGTTTATATTTAACTTGCACGATAAAAGATTGAAAGTTACCAGGAGGTCGATCGATATTCATTACTGGGCAATTACAACAATACATTCTTAATGACAAAGAGAGCTAAACACAAAACTAAAATAATTAGAAACCTTGTTAGAAACTAAGCATACCTATTTGTGCATTAAGTGGACTCTACCATTTAAGTGGTAATAATAAGTCGGCGACACCAGTTTCCTGTATCTACAGGTGTCGAGACTATGATGCGTTGAACCCGGACCAAAACATTCCCCTTGCTATGAGCGTCCTCGTCCCCTCCCCTCATTTCGGCTCGAGATCAACACACCCTCGCAGTTTCGAGTACCTTTCTTTATGGTACGAAAAACTTAATCTGCATTGAATGTGCAGGTCCGAGATTTCGTTGAGATAATTCATAGATACTTCTTATTAAAATTACGCGTCACAATTTTCCACGAAATTAGTTCGCGTCACAGGCGCAGGTCGTACACCGGCCGAACAAAGGCGACGGTGAGTGACATCAGATGCGTTTGTGTGCGCGTCGGAACCGAGCATGCGTCATTTCATTATGCGCTTAAGTAGGTTGCAAGGAATCGTTGAGTCAAACGCACCGTCGTGCACGGGATCAGATCAAAACAAAAGAAGAGTCGATTTGCTAATACGCGCATTAGAAAAAGAGGGAAGCAATAGAGGGTTTAAGTAGACGCCGCTCTTTAATAGTTTTTCAAATAGGGATGCAGTTACATAGGTTAGTCAAGTAGATAATGAATGTCGCTGCACCAGCTGAGCAGGCCGCGCGAAGGCTCGCCGGCGCGTTAGGATGGCCGGCTCGCCGTTTCTGGCTCTGGTCGCTGACCCCGACAGGTTCTGACTTGCTACAATTTCATGTGAATTTTACTTTTTTCTTTCTTAGGGGTAAAGACTTGCGAGAATCTTGCGTCTCGCTTCCAATGTTTTTATTTCACGTCTAACTTCAGATTCTTGAGTTCATTGGCTTAACAGGTTCCAGTTACGAACCTAACTAGTTAATAAGTATTTATACAGACGAAAATACCCATCAAATTCAACTATTTCAACTGTTTGTCAAAAAGCTTTGCAGATATTATATTTTAAACACGGTTCAGATTAGTAGCCAGTACATAGTCATAAATCTAAAAGGCAAGAAAGTTAAACTTAATAGTTAGAATGTGCATGTATATTACGTGTACCTTAGTCAAATTTGATGTAACTATTTATTTCAACGATTCCTAAGTAAGAGGTAACCGTCCCTCGAGCTACATAAATCCGTTTTTAGTTTTGAAAAAATTAAATTTACGTCTATATTATAAGACCCTAAACAGTACCCGACCCGTACCTAGGTGATTAGCGTAGACTAAAAAACACCTTTAGCCAAGCATTGTTTAGTTGAAATATTATCTTTATATTAGCTTAGCGGGTCTGTAAGCGTAATAAAATATAGCATCTAATAAAAAGTTGTAATTCGGTTTGTGGTGCTTATTTAGCATTTACCTTAGGTTTAGTATGGTATTGGGGAGTTTGTTGAACCCGCGGGACTACTCATTAGATATCGCGCCGAGCTGCCGCGCCATTGTTCCCGCCGACACCCGCGCCGGCGATACCGCCGCGATTCTCATAGCGGCCACTTGTACCAACCTAACTACACAATTATTCATAGTTATAAAATGCAACACATAACTCGCTTTTTATGTTTTCGCACAATATTGAAATAGGACCACAGCATAAACGTGTTTAGTTAAGAAAGAAAAAACGTAATGATTTATTGAGCTTAGTTGCATTTCTTAACTGGTTATGAGTTGAATGTGTAATATTAAGGAGAACAAGCACATTACGGTAGGTATTTACTTGAACTAAATTAAATATGTAAGTGCATAATTTGCTCTATTTATGCTGATGATTGGATAAATATATAAAGGTAAAGGGTCACAATTGTCGTAAACTGTTTACGCTTTTAAATTATGCCAAGCCCAGCATGATATTTGGACCAAAGCATAAACTATTATGCCACCCGCATCCGCACATTTTCTGTTTGGTTAAATCTTGTGCAAGGAGCTTTATTGGACACGCGATCCTTCGACGTGTAAGGAGTAAACATTTGAACTGTCAAGAACGGGCAGTGCCCGGGACACGGTGTCATTGCCCTGTCGATGCTGTTTAAAAAAAAGCATTGCCTTCGTGTAACCGCCCGCGCGGCTCGTCGCTGCTAGTGCTACCAGCCGAGCATGCTCTACAAAAAACGTTTTATTGCCTGGTTCCTTAAGTATGAACTCGGTGTGCACATTTATAACATAGTTAGCTATGCTTTCATGAATCCTCGGTAATTACGAGGTTATCATAACAGAATGCGTCTTTATTTTTGCAGAAAGTGTTTAAGTTGAGTTTTAACAGTTGGTTTAAAGTTAAGGTAAATTAAAGAAATACCTTATATTACACCTTTACCTGTATTTAAAGGAACAAAGGCAAGTGGAACCCGCGCGCCAAACATTTCGTGCAAATATGTATAAGCCCAAGCAAAAATAATCAATTTGTATTTAATTGTATAAAAGAATAACAAAGTATTATTTTTTTAATATTTTCAGATTATTTTTTTTTAAGTACTTTTGTAGTGCTGTGAGATCTAAATTCTTGTCGACAGGCAGTAGGTCTTGATTTTAATAGTTTTGTATGAAAATATTGGAAAATACAGTTAAAAAAATATATATACTTTTATAGTGTAAACTTTGGTACAAAATTGTAATTTTGCATACTTAATTAAGTACATCCAGGTATTAAGTACATATCTGTTCTTAAGAATATAGTCATAAGCGACAGAGTGACACGCATAGACGGACAACGTAGTGATGTGATCCTAGAAGGATTCTATTTTTCTTTCTGAGTTATCGAACTCTTAAAATCACTATTATTAAGAGTTTTCACTGATTAACTTAAATAAATATTTTTTTTAATTAACCCAATTTTGCGCCTTAAACTCGCTCATTTTGATTAAAACAAGGTAATCGGACGCAATCTGCTATTCGAAGCCGGGCAATGTCTTCTTGGGCACGGGCAGTGCTTTGACCGCGTCAAGGCCGCCAGGATAGGGTACGTGAACTTTGTGGCGACCGGGCAAAATAGCTATATCAACGGTTTTACGGTAAATGTAATAAATTTTTGTTTTTATTTTTTCCAATGCAACTTCGCAACGAGGAAAAGCATGATGTGAATGTCTCTAAACTAAAACGTATGGGTAATAATTATTTACTAGTAAAAAGAAATAGGTAGGTTACATCGTGGAGCTCTGCAATGTGATGCTGGGGCGATGACCTGTAGAGCGAGACAGAGCAACAACAAAAATGAAGTTGGCGCGTTACTACTCCAGTCGAAGGTAGGGCTACCAGATGTCAGGAATTTTAGCCACTTGTCAGGAATGCGGCCAAAATACAAAAATGTCAGGAATTTTTAAATAATCAATATAATATGTATTTTCAATCAGAGATGGGATATTTAAAAATACTAGTATTTGGAATGCAAAATACCTATTTCCATTTCGTATTTAATTTTTTTTTTAGAAAAGCATTTAAATACATTATGCATTCAGTTTTATTTTAAATACTTTTAAGTGCATATTTTGTATTTGCAAAATGCAAAATACCTTTTGATAAGTAAGTTTAGTCAACAACAGTACCAATAAATTATTGTTTTTTTTTAGTATACCAGCACTGAACTGAACTGTCTTGTTTTTGGGCCACTAAAATTAAAAATAAATTATTACTCTTCTTTTGAGTTTGCCGTAGTCGACTAAAAAAAACTAGCTTGACGTAGGTACTTACCTACACAACATGTGTGACGTCCTGACTGTGGAGATCTTGCGGAAATTAGGAAAGCGGGAAAACCATAGACACACTATAAGTCTTTGTCACAGATGGGTGACAGTATTTACTGGCACGGTCGGCACGGATAATACCGACCCGATATTTAGTGTACACGCCCATACAAACTGCTGTCAAACTGACAAGTTTCTATGGGTGTGTACACGAAATATCAGGTCGGTATTTCCAAGTCGGTATTGTATGTTCGGTAAATGTGTCCCCTGTTTATGTCTTTAATGACCTTTATAACGAGAGTAACGAAACTAACATGTTATTATTGTATGTAAAATATCATGTTATTTTGTTACTATTAAATATGACATGATTTTAATAGGTATTATTATTTGGGCATGATCCATTATGGCAGCAAAATATAGACAGAACTGACGTTGTCATGACGGTTTGCGCTAGAGTCGTCCCCTGCGCAGAGCTTTGTCTAATATACCCTATTCCTAGAGGAATTTTGTAAAATCCCGTTATTTCAATGATTGAATCGTCGAATAATATACGCGTGCAAAGCTGCGGGCAAACTTTAGTATCATGTTGAAGTATTTTATTTCAATAAAGTAAATATATATATACCCATTTTCCATTTTGTATTTAAAATACTAAAAGCAAAAGTGTTTTGTATTTTGCATTTCAAATAGTAAATTAGAAGGCTATTTCCATTTACAAAGCTGTCATTTTGCACGAATATTTATGTAAAGTATGCCGACAAAATGGTACAATAAAAAAATTTTTTTTTTAGTACCTTCCACAGACGTAAAGTGAGATGACTTTTTTCTCATCCAACCTTGTAGTGTACTTGGAATATTCCGTACAAAATAAGAAATCCTTAGAAAAATATTACTGATTTTTTTCGTAATGGCTACGGAGCCCTATTTCGGACATGTCCGACAAGCTCTTGGTCGGTTTTTTATATCCACTTTGTCGGCGTGATTGATATGTATATTCTTGCAAAATTACAGCTTTCTAGTACTAACGGTCTTAGAGCATAGTCGCGGACAGACAGACTGACAGACATGGCGAAACTATAAGGGTTCCTAGTTGACTACGGAACCCTAAAAAGTTAAATACTTATTAAAAAAAGTTTTTAACTATATTTAATCCTTTTGCATTACTTTATTATACAGTGGCGCGGGTAGGAACCCGTGCGCATATGAATACTATAAACGTTTCGACGAATGTACTGAATCGTTAGAACTGGGTCGCCGGAATGGATGTAACCTATTTTCTCGATTGCTCAACGAGATTTGAGCCTATGCTGTGCGCACTAAGAGGTGCCTACTTAATGCCGGCTGCGGCCCATTTGTGCAATATATTTTAAAAGCAGTTATCGAGCGGTTGTTGCTGTGCAGGACTAGTTTGTTCATATTTGTTAGTGCATCAGAGTATAAAGTCGTTATGACGATTTGTATCCAAACTTTGACTCTTGATTCAACTCTGGTTAAGAAGTAGGTACTCAAAAAAAAGAATTCATGAATAATGATTATCCTATTTTCGAACCATACCACGTGACCTACTCGGACGACCTACATTGATACTATATTATCTGTCATGATACTCGAGGCTAGTTGGGCATGTTCCCGAGTGCTATTAGTTAGTCCGGCTGCTGGAGCTACGAAATTTATAATCTTTCTACTTTAGGTGGTTTTAAAAACATTATAATCACAGTTGTTTATTGACATGCGTTATCTATTTTCAATAATTAATTTTACGGTCTGCATCGGTATTATTACAAACTTACAATGCTTTATGATAACGTCATTCTGTAAAATAACAAATCTCCAACGCAGCGTGTCATGCTCTCGTTAGTGGACTTTTATCACGATATGATGATATGATCCGTTGTAAATTGACCGGTAATTGTCTGATAAAAGCGTGTAGTGTGTGGAGTGCCGAGTGCGGGCACCATGGGCACGGTGCGGCGCGGGCGCGGAGCCGCTAATGGCCGCACCGGCGCAGGCGACGTGTCGCGCACCGGAAATACACTTCGTACTCCATAAATTAGCGATCATGATAGTGTATCGCAATGTGGAGTCGAATTCATAAATGTATAAATAGGCATCTATTAAGTTAATGCCCTTTAGAACAACGAATCAGTTATTGTACTAGGATTAATGTCATCGTTTATGTTTAAATATCGAAAACGTAATTTTTGCAAGCCATACCAAACGCAACGATATGTGATAGGTAAATACCCTCAAAACAATGAAAAAGTACTGGCAATAACTAAATGATGAGTGAGTGAAAGAACAGCTAGGCGAGGAGACGCCGCGCCGGCGCCGCTAGCTGGTCCGGCTCCGCGCCGGCAGCGGCACCCGGCTGTAGCACTCATGCGCGCGGAGCGTGACGCGGCGCAGGCGCGGGCGGCGCGCGACTTGCTCTACGGGTGCCATTTACACTCCTAACTGTTTACCGAGCGGAGAACGATCAGCGCGCCTCTACTATTGCTATACCGCAATGTCTTCCGTGTTTTAAATATAGAACGCGATGCGAAGGCCGCGCTATTATTCCTACGCACGTCTGACGATCGGCCAATAGGACTTGCAAACTTGACAAAACCTTTTCATGAAAACAGTTTGTCGTATGGTTGTTTTGTTACTCAATCGTTATCGCAAACATAAGTTGACGAAAACAAAAGTACAAAAGCAGTATGAAGGGTTCTAATGTTTCTTTATTTTCAAAGCTTATAGCATTAGCACCTTCAGGAATTTAGTGCGTGGGTACAAATTATTATACTACGACTGAGTATATAACCGAGGAAACCACTTTGTAACGAGGTATCTGAAAATATTCGACAGATTTAGCGAGGGTTTATCACACAGGTGTCGCGGCACGCCGCCTCCGCTCTCACGTGAGCCGTCGACGCTAGCGCAGCGGAACCGCACCGACATCTCTTATCTACTCTACGCTATCGACACGTTATTATACCGCTATTTACTAATTCGCATACGACGTAGATACAATATTAACACGTGCCAGATGTTTAAACACGGTTTTATTGAACATTCGCAGTAATGGGTAAACGTAATAGGTATAGGTAGTTACAGAATCTTTTTTTTGTCAAATGTCTTTACGGCTATATGTATATGTAGACAAATTCGGACGGACCGGTCGGGTCAATTTTTCCAATTGATAGCGACTAAAATATTGCAGGTACTAGGCTCTTCAAGGAAACTAAGAGTTATCTACATATTTACATGACATTATTTGACCAATATTTAGCGAGCAGGTAGATATATTTGTACATAATATGCTGTACCTATTCTTGAAGGAGTAAATGGCGGCACTGATTAAGCCACCGTCAATAAAGTATGTAATTGACGAAGGCCGTGCGCGACTTGCGCGAGGCTTTGGGCGCGCACGCGGAAGTAGCTCGGCTCTTCGGCAAATAACAATTGGCGTATTTTATCAGCGGCACGAGATAATGTAAGTGCGGCCTTCAGTCAAACAAAACAAGCACGCACCGTATTGCTGCCTCTGTCCTCGCGCCGTGACGCGATCGTGTTATTCCAACGTTTTCTTCATACTTAGTTTAATCTTACTGATAAAACAGTCGGACGTCATGCGATTCCAACTCGTGAGTAGGTACCGATAGGAGAGCATTATTCTGATATAGGTACTCGTAAAATTATGCTATCAAATACCCGTCTTGGTAATTTTGAATTAGCATATCAATTCTATTTCAATTTGGCACGAGCAAAGTGGATTATTTTCAGCACTGTGTCGCATTAAAACCGGCATGCATTTTGCCGGTGACATGAGTAAGTACATTATATAATGCAGCCATCAGCCATGCATTACACGCGAGAGATTCGAATTCCAAATATAAATTGTCAGGTAATCTCAAGCTGCAAGTGAGCTTAAGTGATTTTTTTCTGTATGTTTAAACAATCTGTGTTTACTTTAGTATCCTAGTAATAACACTATTGTCCGGACGATGAAACAATGGTCTATTAGGTTGCGCAGAATAGTAGTGAGGAATGCTCGAGAATGACGTTATGAAGCGACTGAACACTACGTTGCGGAGAAGCGAGTTCGGGAGCGCCCCGCGCGCCCAAGAGGCTGCGCCTGCACTGAAGCAATGCGACCTCGATTTTAAATCATTTCCGTAAAACTGAAAAGCGGACGCAAATAAACAGTGCTACAGCGAAATATTTAAGCCCTGATCCGACGCGCAAGTCGGTACCGAAGGTTGCAGCTCGCATTGGGTTATTATATTACTACGGCAATTTATTACACGGCAGAGGTACACGTGCAGAAGGCGATAATGCAATTCGTGCAGCTATGCTGCTGATAAATATTTTTTGATAAAACCAAGGACCATATATAATCTAAGAAAACGTTTCTTCTAAATCTAATAAACTATTTTATGTAATATCAGTTATTTATAACAATAAATAAAACATTGGGAATATTGTGTAAGCATCTTTAGCATTGACATTTTTGTTCACTTACTCGTACTATATCCCGTGCTAAGTTGTTTGTAACATTAAAGCTTCTGTTAAGCTTGCCCTTTTTCGTTTATTTAATTATTTTGTTTGTTTGGGTCCAATCTTGAAAGCTAAATTTGACCCACTTCCAATGGTCTGCTCGATTTGAAATTTGGCATACGTGTATGTAAATTTGGTGGTCCTGCCAGGATCGTCTCCGCAAGAGGGCACTCCTCAATATTTAATAGTACCGACTTGAAATTTGGTACGGATATGTAGTTTAGATGAAAATGCAAGTACAGTCAACAAAAAGTACATTCAGAAACAAAAACTTGTAATAAAAATGAAAATTTTAACAAAAACTTATTTTTGGTTTGATTAGTGGAAAGTAAGAGAGCTGTTTTAGGTGTAATGGTTTGGTTTTAGGGTCTGGCATCGTTGCGTTGCGTTACGCAAGGGGCCGGCGCGGCGCGCTGCGCTGCGGCGTGAGCGTGATGTAACTCTCGCGCCTGCGCTGTTACGATAGAAGACGACGTCAGCGCACCGGCAGGTAGGCGGTGCCGGCACTAGATCGCCACTCGCACCCGTCCATGCGCTCCGATAAATAAATTAAGCGCTCTGCCAGATTATGACAAAGGATGATAACAGACTTATCTTTAGCGATAAATGAGTTTGTTTAACTTCTGTCACGATCACGAACGTAGGTCGTTGTGAACAAGAGTTGCAACACGGAGTAGTTTTTAACTCTCGGAAAGGACTAATCGTGCAAGCACCTATATTGAAATGACAAAGTGACCGGCGAGCGAGGAAAGCGGCTCGGCCCGCACGCCGCCCCGCGCCCCGCGGCGCACGCAACTCGCTACCAATGACAATATAATCACACACGATGCACTTCACGAAGAACAAAGTGGTTCTTGAGAATCATGCATGGAATTATTAGTAATTTCACAACGGGTCGATGAGTTTATATCTGCACCTATATTTCTACTAAGTAGTTAAGAATGAATTTACTGAACAATTATGTACTTTGGTGCTTCCACAAAGTTGTTACTAGCAGCGAACAATATTCAAACAGCAGTGTTTGTGTACTGTACATAGGTGTACGTGTAATATATGTGCAGAAAACTAGCAGACCTTGCTTGGCTATTATAGCTCTCTTCCTAACCAAGGTCTGAGCGCTGCTGACGTCAGACACTTACATTGAGAAACGTTATTTATAGTTCGGGAGGTGGCATAGCATTTTTCTAAAAAAAATACAGGTACGGCTAAGGACTTTAATTCATGGAATTATTTCATAGTAAAAGTCATAGTGACATAACATTCATTAACAAGGAAAATCGTAACGACTTTTCCTTCGAAAAGGTTCCATGGTGGCTCATGAATTAAAATCCTTGACCGTATGTTTGAACTACGACATTTGAATATTGAAAATAATTAGCAAAACCGAATTGGGCAAGATATAGGTTTCACTTACAGTTTGTTCTGGCTCTTTTCCTCAGTCCCAGGGACACATTTAAGACACAATCACAGCACTTTCAGAGTTTTTTATGAATAATTTTAAAGAGCGCGCGCCGGCCGGCAAACATTTCGAGCTGTCAAATTTGCGCAACTGACTGGTGGCGCCGCCGTGCGGGAGAAAGCGGAAAGTTCATTCAGCCAGTATGTTTTTGATATGTGCAGGAGGTTTTAATGCACATATTACTAATTATATCTGCCCAATGTAACGTACATAAACCCCCCACCGGGAATCTACCCCAGATTCCCCAGTTTACAAACCAAACCAGGGATGGTATTGAATAAGGTAAGTGGACTGTATAGTGTAAGTATTTGTTGACTTAGTGAACTAAACACGTGTAGCTGTAAATTGAGTAAAATAAATGACTTATTTCGAACCTAAAATTGTCATAAATTTGACACCTTCTTGCGTCAAATTCATGCAAAGAAACAAAGAAAAATAAAAATTATGCTGAATCCAATTCCATGGGAAGTGGACTAAGCTTTACAACGGGTCGCGTGTATTCGCCATTCTGGGTTTTTACTTTTACCACCCGTACAACTCCATCAGCTCCTGGATAAAGTTCCGTCACATGACCGAGATGCCATTGAAGCGGAGGAGCGTCAGCATGCATAAGAACGAGTTCGTCAACTTGAATATTACGACAATTCCTATGCCATTTTGTCGCTGCTGCAGCGTGTGCAAATAATCGTTTAATTGCAATGTACGCGGACCGATATGTAAATAAATTTTATGAAAATAGTCGATAAGAATTTTTGTAAAGTTGCACTTTTTAGGAAGCAATAATGGATACTTCTTTTGATACGGTAGTTCGGCGAAAGACAACCTACCCCCCACCCTGAGAAAACCGAGGGGGTCGACATAAGGTGCTAACCTTTTAAGTGAAGAACTACAGCTGTAACCATTGGAAATTGCTTGGATATCAGCTGCAAAATGCTCTCGCTGAACGGATTTAATGAGCACATCGTGTGCGTTCTTTAAATCTGATAGAGACGAAGGACCTGTGTTCCTATTAGACTTCGTCGATCTACAATTGTTAATAAATTGAAAACAACGAGCTAAGACCTTTTGAAGTTTGCTAAAACTCGAATATTTTTCAGTTAAATCATAAACAAGATTTGAGTCACGTGTTGTGTTTTGCACGCTAGTTTGAGCCAAAGTCGCGCATGGAATTTTGAGTTCTGGCACATTTGCCGATTTAAATTGATCAATTGATTTTACTGGCCAATTCTCTCTTGGTGCGTCTAGCCAGCTCGGTCCTCCGAGCCACTCCGCTGTCGATAACAGCACGGAAGGTAGCGCTCCGCGCGAGCACACGTCAGCGGGGTTGGACGCGCCGCTCACGTGAAACCAACAATCGCTTTGCACGGTCTCCAAAATTTTGGAAACACGCGAAGCCACAAAGGTTTTGAGATTATAACTGGGTGTATTCAACCAACTCAGCACCACAGAGGAATCGGTAAACAAGAGTATTTCATGAACAGGAATTCGTTCAGACAATATTGACTTCGTATATTTGACTAACTTGACTAACAAATGCGCAGCCATTAGCTCGAGACGTGGAATGGTCACTGTCTTCAAGGGTGCAACCTTGGATTTTGCAATGACTAGACTGACCTTCGAATTACCTTGATTGTTAAAACTACGCAAATAGATGACCGCAGCTATTCCTTGAACTGAAGCATCGCAGAATCCTAGTATCTGGTAGTAGCTGTGCTGTTTGACAGTAACCTGGCGCTCGTGGCTAAAATTCGACAACAGCGGGAGCTCTGACATGTAGGTGAGCCACTCCTTTTCCAGTTCCGGAGGCAGCCGCTCATCCCAACCCAGCTGTTGGAGCCAGAGTTTCTGCATGAAGCATTTCGCGTAGAATATGCAAGGAGCCACGAAACCTAAGGGATCATACTGACGACCAATCTGTGACAAAACACTACGCTTGGTGATCGCCTGTGAAGCTGGAAGTGGATGGAATACGAAGGAAAACACATCTTCGGCGGGTCGCCACTGCAGACCTAAAACTTTTATGGATAGGTCCTTGTCATCCTCGAATGCAATGGGCGTTTCGCGGTGATCAGCTGGAACCCGAGCCAGTACCTGGGGACAGTTGCTGGCCCACTTACGAAGCAGAAATCCTCCTCCACTCAGCAACTCTAACAGTTCATCCTGTAGCCTAGCTGCTTCATCATAGCTGCTCACTGACCACAGAAGGTCATCGACGAAGAAACCCTTTTTTAGAACCTTGCTCGCTAAAGGATACTTCTCGCAGTCGTCGTCAGCCAGTTGATGCAGGACTCGGATCGCTAGGTACGGACTGCTAGCAACGCCGTATGTGATCGTGTTTAACTCATACACCTTTAAAGGTTGATCAGGTTGAAACCTCCACAAGATGTGTTGGTAATTGCGTTGAGATTTTTCGATCAAGGTCATTCGAAACATTTTACAAATGTCACTTGACAAGCAAATTTCATGTATACGAAAATTTATTAAAATCTCATTAATATCTGCTTGAAGCTTAGGACCGGCGTAAACGACTGAATTTAAAGAATTATTATTTGTCGTTTTGCATGAGGCGTCAAAAACTACTCGGAGTTTTGTCGTGGTACTTGACGGTCGGAGAATACAAAAGTGAGGAATTATGTACTTAGAATCCACAGTACCAAAATCACCTACGCAAGTCATGTGACCAAGGCTTTCATATTCGGACATGAATTTATTATATTCTTCCTTAAGTTCCGGAAGACGATTCAGCTTTGTTTCTAAATTGTTGAAACGACGTAACGCTTGTGGAGTCGAATCGCCGAGATCAAAACTGGGTTTGAACGGGTACTTCACTGTATAACGTCCCGTAGTATCGCGACTGTGTTCGTTTTGGAACAATTGTTCGACATACAAATCTTCTGGTTTTTTAGTGACGTCATACGGCACGTTTTCAGTCTCCCAGAAAGAGTTCATGATTTTATCGATACTACTAGTTTCATTAGCAGAGAACAAGTTGAGCGAGGCTGTATTCGACTCACAATCGTCACTCAGTACTGTCTGACCAGTAATGACATATCCGAATATGGAATGCATCGCGACGGGCAAACCCGGGTCACGTGGTAGTATATTTTGACCGTCATAAATGTAGGGAAATAAGTCACCTGCGATCAACAAGTCAACTGGAGCCGCCGAAAAGTAGTTCGGGTCAGCTAACTCGAGATTTTTGAAATTATTGATAACTTTGTTTGACAAGGTTACTGTAGGTAAGTTGCTAGTTATATTACTTACGACAACAGTATCAGTGCTAAGCACCGGACCAAATGAGTTTCGTGGTTTAATTGAACATGTAACCAGACCGAAATCTTGCACTGGCGCACCTCCCAGACCCATGGGTTCAAACTGACACTTGCGTCGAGACAAACCCAGGCGCTGGGCACACTCTTTTGTCATATAACCGGACATGGCACCGCTGTCAATGACTGCACGTACGGCGTGGTAAGTTCCCCATCGATCTGCGACGTGCACCATGGCAGTGCCTAACAGCACGGTTGAATTTGACGAACAAGTCAAGCCGACGTTTGGCATTGACCTTTGACTTTGATTTTGACCATTTGAAACGTTTTGAATACTTGAAATGTTTTGACTATTTGAACCGTTTTGATTAATTGATGAATTTTGAACAGTTGGAACTGTATCTAAGTGAATACTGTGATGGTGCGGTTGTTTACACAGCACACAACGCACTTTTGACGTACACTCGGACAACGAATGCTGACGAAAGCAATTTTCGCATAATTGAAGCTGTTTCACTTTGTCAAGACGCTGCACCGGTGTTAAATCAAAAAACTCGAAACATCGATAAGTTGAATGCGGTTTGTCGCAAAATAGACATCTATTTGATCGTTCGCTATTATTCTTACTCACAGCTGACAAGCACGGCTTTTGGAACTGCTTCGGTGCACTACTGTAATTAGCAGCATTATTATTATTTGTTCGAACAAAATTCGGCTTTGCAGAGGTGTTAGGAACACTCTTAGGCGTAAACTGAATTTTTGATGTACTAATTTTAACCTCAGACATTTCCAAAACACGCGCCTGTTTCTCCACGAAATTAATCAGCTGTTCGTAAGTAGGTATATCGGTTTGATCTACAGATTGTTCGAATTCGCGCCTAGTGACGGGGTCTAAATTTCGCAATCCCATATAAAACAGTATGAAACTCGATAGGTTACTGATTTTCAAAAGTTTCAATGCTTTAACACACTCTTGATACGTTTGTAAAAATGTGTTTAGACCAGTAGCCGACTCAGTTGACAAAGGCTTAAATTGAAACAGCCGATCTAAATAGCTCGTAGCTAAGGCACGAGTGTTCTCAAATTTTTTGACTAGCAAAGCCCATACTATCGGATAATTATCGGCCGTCACTGGCATCCCTTTGACCACAGTCAATGCCGAACCGCTGACTGCGGAGAGCAGGTAATAAAACTTCTCAATGTTCGTAATATCATTGTTGTTATGAATTAAACTCGTAAACGTGTCATAGAATGTTTGCCAGTTTTCTAATTTGCTATCGAAATGGAACAATTCTAGTTTAGGCAGCCGCGGCTTAGCCGACCGCGAGTCTGGCCCGGCAGCGCCCGGGCCGCGGCCCGCGGAGCGCGACGAAGGTCCGCTACCGCTGCCGTCACACGATTGCCAAGTGTCGCTATTAGCCTCCGCTACACTCAGAATACGGAAATACATGTCGTCAAAGGTTTGAATTTCCTGATAATTTGGTTTAAATTTCGGGTTTTGTTTCTTATTATAAGAATTTAACTCGAATATGCATTGTTCGAAACATTCCCGAGTCGAATGAAGTTCTTTAAGTCGCAAATTAAATTCGGTTAAACGCTCTGGTGGAGTTGATTTGGATAGTTCAAATAACGTTTGACATCGTATAAGGACTTCAAGTTGGCGCTTCGACTTTTTGGCGGGCTTTTCAACAGGGCGGTCATAAAATTTTTCATTTCATAAGTTTATGTAATAATTAAATAGTTTCTTGTGTACATTTATATTATTTAGTGTAGAATTTATTTTTTCTGGTAAGTTTTTATATATATATATTATTACAGAGGAGGAAATTGCTAAAGTTTTGTAATTATGGAGACTGATGTCTCCATAGAACCCCCGGATCCTCCTGATCCGTTTTCGGCTCTAATTGAGGCAGCCAAGTTATGCGAAATGGTAGATTTTCAACAGGTTTCGTATGGCAAAAAGGGAAAAAAAAGACTATCGAACAATTTTAAAGTAGACAAAACACGTTCCAAAAAATCTGTACATACTGCTTTGGCGGGAAAAAGTTCCGATGAAAAAATTAGTCCCGCGCAAATTTCTACCCCAAGACCTGATGATTCCAATTCGAAATCTCCGCAAATGTTTCGTTCTGTGTACATGACAACCGATCCGGGTCCATATGTGGTACACGTAGAGTTGGTAGTGGCCAATCCACAAGGTGATAATAGCTCACTTCACCCTATTAAGTTCGGGCGTTTCCTGTTTAAAAACAATATAAAAAACATATTGGAAGACGGTATCAAGCGGATTGGTAGGAACAGACTTGAAGTGAAATTCAAGGCTGTTCAAGATGCTAACATGTTTTTAAATAATGACAAGTTAAAAAGTGAGAATTTAAAAGCTTATATACCAAATTACAACATTTGTAAAATGGGAATAACAAGGGGTATCCCTGTGGAGTGGTCCCATGAAGACATTTTGGAAAATGTGCGGGTGCCTGAAGGCTTTGGGCCAATAATCAAGTCAAGACGGATGAGCCGGAAGGTGACCACTTTGGATGGTACAGTCTGGCTGCCAACTCAAACAGTTGTCCTAACATTTGATGGTCAGACTTTACCACCGAGGGTTTTCGCTTTTTACTCTTCCTTACCTGTGGAACAGTACATATACCCCACCATACAGTGCTTTAATTGCTGCAGGTTTGGGCATACACGTATGCAGTGCAGAAGCAAACCTCGCTGTAATAAATGTGGTGAGGAGCATGATGGTGCATCCTGCTCCTCTGAAAATTTTAGATGTCTTCATTGTAATGGAATTCACAAAGCCACTGATTATAACTGCCCAGAACAACAAAGACAAAGGAACATCAAACACTATATGTCTTCTCACTCAGTCTCCTATCAGGAGGCTGAAAGACAGTTTACTAAAGTCAAACCTACATTCGCAGAAGCTGTAATTCATCCCCATCCCCAGAGTTCAGAGCACACTACCCCTTCACCTGTCATGCCTCCACCCTCAGGTGTAATTTCATACAAAAAAACTGTTCTATTAAAACCTAAAAGACCCCCGGTAGTCAGTAAAGGATACAATCAAAGAGAACATAATGCCTTAATAAATAGCTTCAATATTCCTCCTCCAGCTAATGGTATTGCCAATCACAAAGTTAATGACAATTCAGATTCATCAGAAATTGAACTAGATACAATAACTGAATTATTAAAATCTTTAATCCAAATAATTACTAATTCCCAATTACCTGACCACGTAGCAAAAAGTTTGATAAATAACATAACTGTATCTTTATTTGATTGTTTTAAACATGGCCACTGTCCTTCAATGGAACACTAGAAGTGTGCACTCTAGAAGCTCTGACATACTATACTTGTTGGGTAAACATAACCCATCTGTAGTTGCTTTATCGGAAACCTGGCTAGCCCCTGGATCTAGATTTAGGATCTCTGGTTTTAATATCCTTAGAAATGATAGAGATGATGGGTATGGGGGTTCTGCCCTATTAGTAAAAAAGGATTGCATATTTTCTTCTTTGCAACTTCCAAATTTCGACAGTACCAAATTGAATGCTGTAGCGGCCCGTATTGGTAACTTTTCCTATCTATCTGTATACATTCCTCGTAAAGATATTTCTGTAATTCCAATATTAAAGAATATTATTGAAGTATTGCCTCCCCCTGTAATAATTTTAGGAGACTTTAATGCGCATCATTATTTATGGGGTGCCCCAAATAATGACATGTTTGGTTGCCTACTAGTAGATCTTTTGGATACCCTAAATTTATGTGTTATCAATGACGGTTCAGCCACTCGGTGTCCTATTCCTGGGCAAAACCCGAGCTTTCTAGATTTAACAATTTGTTCTTCATCTCTTTTAACTCTTCTTTCTTGGAAATGTCTGTCAATATCCCACGGGAGTGACCACTATCCTATCATCTTAACGCTACCTAACCATGTCATTAAGTCTGTCCAACCTTTACCCCCCTTACTTAAATTTAAACTAACTAAATGTGATTGGGATCCTTTTAGCAAATCCTTGTCACATAGGATCCGTCAATTTCCTAAAGTTTCTCGGGAAAATCTAGTTAGCTCATACGATAACCTTATTTCCAGCATATTATTGACAGCTGAAGAAAGTTTTCAAGTAAAAAATGTTGCCAGAGGCAAAACGTCTTCCCCGCCATGGTGGGACAAAGAATGTTCGGAAATGGTTAAAAAAAGAAATAAAGCTGAAAAAGATTGCAATAATTGTCTAGATCTAAATTCATTCATCAAATTTAAAAATGCTACAGCTGCAACAAAAAGACTTTTAAAGTCCAAAAAAAGGTTAGGTTGGCGCAATTTTTGTGAATCTTTATCTCCTGACACTCCAATCAGCATAGTGTGGAATAAAATGAGAAGGTACAGAGGATCCTGTAATAATACTGAGCCCAATTCTTTTAACACGGATTGGGTTGAACCTTTTTTAAATAAACTTGCACCGGATTACGTTCCTTCTTTCCATGAAATGCCGTATTTTTATGATAGTACTAGCCCTGATAAAGATATTGATGCTCTTGATTCTCATTTTTCATTACACGAATTAAAGTTGGTTTTAAATCGACTTTCTGATTCAGCCCCTGGTATTGATGGAATACCATATTCTTTTTATATTAATTCAGAACAAGACACTTTAAATTTCATCCTAGATATTATTAATATAGTAATTGATACAGGAATTATTCCAGATACCTGGAAACAACAAATAGTAATCCCAATTTTGAAACCACACAAAGATCCATCTAACCCAGCATCATATAGACCAGTTGCACTTTCAGTTACGATTGGCAAAATTTGTGAGCATCTAATTAAAAATAGACTGGAATGGTTTATTGAAAAGAATAATATTTTTCCAGAGAGCCAATTTGGTTTCAGGAAAGGTAGAAGTACAATGGACAGTCTATACTCCTTTTCCTCAGATGTTTTAATTTCTTTTTCTAAAAAAGAGTCTGTTGTAGCTGCTTTTCTTGACATTACAGCTGCATATGATAATGTTAATTTATTATTATTAAAACAAAAAATGCTGTCTATCAATATTCCAGTCAGATTCGTAGATTTCTTATTTAACCTACTTTCCGGTCGATCAATATGCGTACGTGTCCCTGGTGTAGATCTCCCTCCCAGATTTATCTGGAAAGGTGTGCCCCAGGGATCCGTATTAAGCCCACTCTTATACAATATTTACGTTCACGATCTGGACCAGAGTGTCACTCCGACGAGCTCCATTCTCCAATATGCAGACGATTTAGTTGTGTATAATATTAATAAATCCGCGTGTTTAGCTGCCGATCATGTCCAGCAAAGTTTAAATGAATTATCGAAATGGTTAGCCAAGCACGACCTAAACATATCAGCAGACAAAAGTGTTGTGGTTACTTTTTCGCAAAGAAAACTTAGAGATAATATTAATATCCGCTTAGAGAACTCAAGTATTCAAAACTCCAAGGAAGTGCGTTTTTTGGGTGTCAAGTTAGACTCCAAAATGTCTGGTATGGCACATGCAAATCAGATCGTGAATAAATGTGAAAAAACTGTAAATCTTTTGAGATCGCTAGCTGGAGTATGGTGGGGTGCACATCCCTCCTCCTTAAAATTGGTTTACAACGCACTTATAAGAAGCATTTTGGACTACGGAACTGGATTATGTCCATTAAGCAAACAAATCCAACATAAATTGAACCTCATCCAGTCCAAAAGTCTCAGAATAATTGCGGGTGCCATGAAAAGCACCCCTATAAATGCACTTCAGGTTGAGTGTGGTGATCCTCCACTTCATTATCGAAGGCAATATCTTTGCGATCGTTTCTTTTTCAAAATCATACAATATGAACTACATCCTCTCATTTCTAAAGTGATGGCCCTTCATAATTTAATTGATAGCGGCAATATACCATTTTGGAATAATAAATCTACCCCTCCCATAGTAAACAGTTACAGAAAATTTTTAAGCCTTACTTGTAATGTAGTAAAGACTTCTTGTCACTCTCTTTTTATATATGAATATAACGTATTGACATTTTCTCCCTCTGTTCATTTAAATATTGGGATATCTAAAGTTACTACTGCTCCTGAAGCGAAATTAAAAAAATTCATTGAGGATAACTACTCCGATTCAGAAGTATTCTTCACAGATGCTTCTAAAACACTTAGTCAGGATCACTGTTGTGTAGGTGCTACTTTTCTACAACAGTCTTCTGGGTACTTTCGACTCTTTAAATTTCCTCACTTGTATTCAATTTTTTCAGGTGAAGGCATGGCAATATCGGAATGCCTAAATTATATATTAGAAAGAAAAATTCCTAGGGCATTAATCTTATCCGATTCATTGAGTTTCCTTCAGTCCGTTCTTTCTAATCCGTTTGATAAAAATAATTTCTCGTTACTGTCTCTTTCGGTAAAACACAAGTTAAAAATGTGTGCTGATTTAAAAATGTCAGTCGTTCTTGCTTGGATTCCTGGGCATAGCGGAATTCAGGGAAATGAGTCAGCTGACCAACTTGCCGGTCTGGCCACTACCAATGGTAATACAAATTTTTCAAACATCTACAGCCATGACTTAATCAATGTTGCTAAATCTTCTCTCATTGAGAATTGGAATCAAAACTGGTCTGACCCAAACCAGCAAAAAGGCCGTTTTTTCTATAACTTACACCCTATTGCTAGTACGAAACCATGGTTTTCCAAGTTGAAACTAGACAAAAAAACTACATCAATAATATCAAGATTAAGATTAGGCCACTGTTCATCTCCTGCTCACTTGAGCAGGCTTAAAATCAAAGACTCTCCTCTCTGTGATTGTGGCGCAGAAATTGGCAACATTGAACACATTCTGTTAAATTGCTCCTTGCGAGTTAATCCTTCCTTACATGATATTCTTGTGGAAAATAAAGCTCCCCTTCCTTATGACCTCTCCTGTATATTATCACTATCTCATAAAAAATATGTATTATCATTAATCAAATTCCTATCCATTCATAACTTAAGATTATAATTTTTCCTTATATTTAATTATTTATTGCCCTATCTACATCCTTGCCTAAAGTCATTATCCAGTCCAGAGATAATAATCCTTAATAATCCTCCGATCCATTTCTAAACAAGAATATTCCTTCACGCTCCTATATCAAGATTGAAATGAAATCTGTCGGAATTGGAAAAGAACATCTACGAATAACACGACGCTGGCAAAAATGGCTTCTCAATAGGAGAACCGGTTGCCATATTCAGGGAATGCAATTACCCTGTTAAGAAGAAGAAGAAGAAGACATCGTATAAAAAGCAGTTCTTTTTTGTTGATAAGTTGTTCGACATCGAATTCTTTTTCGTCCATTTCGAATTAAAAAACAAAAGACGCGCGCGACGCGTTGCAAAGAACGAAAATTGAAAACGTTTATTTTATACGTATTATTCTAGGTAAATAACTTAGATTAGAAATAAGCCTGTTACCTTAAAACTGCGTGAAATGTGTGTTTTATGTGTATGAATGTGTATTTAGTTTGCAAACTGAGGATGCGGTTCGATTGACCAAAATGTTTGAACTACGACATTTGAATATTGAAAATAATTAGCAAAACCGAATTGGGCAAGATATAGGTTTCACTTACAGTTTGTTCTGGCTCTTTTCCTCAGTCCCAGGGACACATTTAAGACACAATCACAGCACTTTCAGAGTTTTTTATGAATAATTTTAAAGAGCGCGCGCCGGCCGGCAAACATTTCGAGCTGTCAAATTTGCGCAACTGACTGGTGGCGCCGCCGTGCGGGAGAAAGCGGAAAGTTCATTCAGCCAGTATGTTTTTGATATGTGCAGGAGGTTTTAATGCACATATTACTAATTATATCTGCCCAATGTAACGTACACCGTACATTAAAAACTACATTTTGAAAATCGTACTAGATCGTATTCCTAACGAGGGCAAGAACGTCAGTCAGCGTAATAAACATGTACGCTCACCGCGCTCACTCTATCTGAGCACTGCAAAGTCGCTTTGGCTAATAAACTGACGGTCTTTACACCCACAAACATCCCACTGACATTGATTTTTGCTCGTATTGTAAGAGTAACTCATGAAGCTCAGTAGGTACAATAGGTAGGAATATAATTAAGTAATAAACTCTACTAACTACTTTTCTTTTGGAAGTTAAAACTGGCTGTTTTCACTGCATCGGCACTGGAGTAACTTATGTTTAAAACTTTTCAGTATTAAGAGCAAAATGTTGTCGATTGTCGTTATGCTCTTAAAGCGGTACTAAATTAAATGCTACCTCCAATACTACATACGAGTACATTAAGCAATACATCCGCATTAGCTACTCAATAAGGACAACTACGTACGAGGTTATATAACTTTTTCGCACCATTAATCGAAATTACAATTCTTGAATTATTTTAATCAATTTCATGGGATCAACGTGAAAGCATATCCTCTATAATGTCAATAAAAGTTTTTTTTATCGGTTTATAAGTAAATGGCTCGAGTTCTTGGGAGGCCAACATTAAATAATATTGAGTAAGTATTGAGAAGATCTTTTTTGAAGCCAGTTAGAAAGTGTCTCCCAGGGTAAATTTTGATTTGTTAGTAGGATAGTGTGAGCGGAGCAAATGGTCGCGCGCGCACGTAAGTGATGATCAAGTTGTGAGCAGCGCAGCGCCAGCGGGCACGGGCACGCAAGTGGTGCGGCGGAACAGGTTCCGCACGGATCACCTGTGTGCGGGTCGCCGACCTCAGCCACGATAATCCGGGACGGGGACTGTCGTTGGCCGGTTTTGCCGACCAACTCGTTGAAATAATTATTCACGTTTCCCCCCTATCTCGCACTTTCCCGTTACGGCCTAGCCTAGCTCCTATCCACGCAATTATAACGTCACAGTAAAAAATCACGTCACAGTGATAGAGTACGACTAAAAGTTGCCAACATTATGCGGTAATTTCGCACGGCGACAGTGCGTCTGGGACATGCTATTGTACTAGCAATGCACCAATAATAGCCGGTCCGAGTCCACCATTTGCGTCGTAGGTAGGCAGGCGTCACTGCGCCTGTAATATTTATTTACACGCTGCATTTCATCAGCAACGAAAACAAGAAACACCCGCCGTGATTCTCCTTTCGGCATATCACAATTACATATAAGTTTTGGCGTAATTATCAGTAAAACACTGATTTATTTTTGTTATCCCAACCATGCTTTTTTAAAAATAAAATTATGCTAAGATATTCCAATTGGCGTTTTTACAAATTGTGAAATAATTAATTTGGGTTGAATGTTCGATTCAAGTAATATCAGTAAGTACGTGATGTTATTTGGGCCTTGTATATATAGTTATGGGAATCTGGTGTGCCAGTTCGCCTACGGCGAGCTCTTGGCCCGCCGCCGGTAGCACGGCTGCGCGTGGGCCCGCTGCCTGCGCCCGCGCCGCCTCAACTAAATATTTATAAATAACCGATTTTACATTTGCGACACTTATTGATTACGTAATATTCTCAATATATTTATTTGTTGATATTACTCTTTGGTAATAGATATACACAGAATAATCGTTTAAAGTTATCTTTTGTAAAGCTGTGACCAGTAATGGATCCTGCACGAGTGATTTGTGATTTTAGTATAAATAACTCTTCATTATCATAAATATTAAATAAAAATATACTTTGCTTTCGAAGCATGCATTGTGGTTACTGAAACGTACAGATCATGAAGACCATAAAAGAGTTTAAAGATCTATGTGCAGCGAGTTACATAATTGCGCTACGCTCGAGCCTTGGCATTGTACGAGTGGACAAGTACCTAGCTGTATGCACCGCAGTGAACTCGGCACGTGTATCGTAAATCGCGCCGCACATGTTCTTACAATGCCTAGCCTTACAATAAATACTCTGAACGGTACACTGAAAACGACAACGCTTCTTGAATCATTTAAGTTAATGGTACCAATAAAGTTAAAACACGTGATTCCCGTAAGTACATGACAAAACTTATTAAAAAAAAAGTTTAGTTTGTTAAATTTTGAAACCGATATTCGTCTACGTAATAATATAGTCCTTACTTATATTGGACAGAAACGTTCTGATGACGAATTTCCAATATCCTCCTAACAAAAGCCCAGAGTAATTTATCAAGGACTTATAGTAATTTTAAATCAAACTAAAATGAATGACATAAAGTTTGATGTTAATAAATTAAACGAATTGACTATAATATCACACCTATTAATACAATCATGAATGATTTCTAGTCAGATTTGCTCTTTTAACATTATATTCATATTTCACAAAGATATCATTCGAATAATCAATTGCTGCAATCGCTGCAACACACACAAGAAAGGAAGTCTACTTAAATAAAATACACTTACCTGTACAATCTAAATAGTAAATGGACTGTTTGTGCCATAGTCCTATTTGCAAGTATTAGTTGCATGAAAATCCTGATTGACATTCAAAAGGAACCCATTCGCAATGCAGAGGTGTCCGTCGCTGAGCCATACTGTAGGAGTCGCAACATTCAAGCTGGAGTGATGACATTTCGCTGTGCGGATATTTTACTTAACTAGAGCAAAGTAAATCCGCCGGTATACTTAACCGGCCATTCGTAAGCTTTATCATAACATAAAGCAGAGTTTAGATTTGCAAGAAAAATCGTGCAAGTTGCAAGGCCGTAAAGCCAACGAGTTTATTTGTAGTGGTCAATCGAGCGCCGATTTTTCTTACAAGTTTAATCTCGGCTTAACGTTAGTGGACGAATGGTAAGTTAAGAGTTTTGGAGATTGTTGTAGCATCAAACAAATAGTATCTTCCTTCTGTTAAAAACTAGGTATCAACAAAAAATAAATGTAAAGCTTAAGAATTCACTACGACATATGATTTTCCTATAGTTATAAATATAAACATTTCAATTCAAAATTTCTAGTACTGTAGGTAAGCGATTATTTACAATATACTTACCTACGCGTTGTTATGATTTCTTAGAAAAATATAGCCATATGAAGAATTAGTTTTAAAGATACTGAATTTGTGAATAATGTACAGTCGAACCATTTGATGCCACAGAACGTTGTCACAGTAAGTGTCATAATGAATTCCCTTATCAGGCAATGCGATGTCGCTATAACTTTTTCTACGAAAGGTTCACGATTCAGTTGGTTCGATAGTACTTCGAGTAGTTATATCTCGTGAAAGGCAGGTAACAGAAATTATAAGCTTGACAGTTTGTATCTTAATGCTCAATTTATAATTGAGTGAGTGAGTATATTGAATCTGATGAGATTTTAGACATTTTAGTGAAAAGGTAACATTACGTGTCAGATTCTTTGAATCAAAATGAACGATAGGTTATATTAGATTTAGCAGAGCACGTTAAACTAAATATCACATCGGATTCGCATACAAAAGCAAAGCTCAATTACGAATTCAAAGCAGAACAAATGGTGTCAGGAAGCGGTTTATTAGTCCGTTACTCTCGACGACATCTCTTTATTCGGAAGAACTGCGCTGTAGTCGGTGTAAAATATCAGTGCACGCTTAGCAGGTGACTTACCCGTTTCTTACGAGGGTTCGAATCTTCGTAGTCCATAGCGATGCCTTCATCGCTGAAGGATGAAGAGACTGGTGGCGGCGAGGGCGTGGCAGAGCGCCATGACGAGCCTGAGCTGGTGCTGCCGGCGGGCGACACCGACGAGCGGCCACCCCAACCATCTGCCGCGACAAACGAAAGGTCATAATATCTTCAACAGTCTACTTATGCTGACATAATACGCATGATACGCAATGCTACCTGCTGACTGGGGAATCAGCCATGATTTTGAACTGGCTTTTTACTTTGACAGTTTCATCATGGAATAAATGGGGATTGTGGGAGCGTCGCCGTGCCGGTCGGTTATCCGCCCGGATCAGTTTGGGCCAGACAGAATTACAGATTTAACTCAATATGACGCAAATAAAGATATTAAGGAAATACTAAAGGGTCCCATTGTACAAGTTGTGCGCTTCAACATTGCCTTTTAATTTTTTCCTTCCCAATTAATATTTCCCTGTACGTCGACTATGTCTCTCTCTATTCTTGAAACCAAATCATAAAATAAAATAAACCCCCAAAATTAGAGCCTCTGAGGTACAAATTATAATGCCAAAGATTAGCTTACTAAAATAACCTAAAAAACACCGTAATCACGTACCACTACGAATTAATGTAATTACGAAACGGAACTGTGGCCATCTACTTTCACTAGTAAGAACCGTTTCTTTTCTCGCGGCACAGATTCGCTCGCGCGTTGGAGTATGCTGAGGATGAGTCGCGTTCGTTTTAGGATTGCATAATGCACAATTATAATACAGCTCGATTGCCCGAATCAATCAATTTAAAGTAAAAGTTATTCACGTATAATATTTACTTCATTAAGGGGAAATGTGAATGAGTGAGCTACGACACGACCTTTAATGAAGGGCGGCCTATTGACAACCACTAAGGGGTCAATGAATATTTAAGTGTGCAGTAAAACGCCCCCTTGTTGTACAGTTTGCGTCTCCATAATAAACTTCGGCCGATTTCACATGATACTTGCTGATAATTAGAAGGCTTGAGTGTTGATGGCAAAAGTGTAATTAGTCAAACTTGAAGAGATCGTTAAAATCTACATGTACATACAAGCCAGACCTACACCAACATTGTAAACTTTATATTAAATTTTGTGTTCTCTATTTTGAGAGAGAGTATTTTGTTCGGTTACTTTTATATTTTTAGTTAATGCAAAGCATTTGGTCGTAGTTTCGAGAGCGAAGTTTCATCAAATACCTGTCTAGACAAAGTCTAGACTGCTGAGCTGTCTAGACGTTATCAACATTTAACATATGGGTAACCCTTGTTCCCTTCTGAAAAGCTTTGTTGTGCTTTTTTCACTGAACTTCTAATGTTTTACATTAATTATGTACAGAAGAATACAAGTAAAATACTGCTACTTCTTTTAATACTGTGTAAATTAAAATCATTAATTATAGAAGCTATCGCGTTTAAATATAAGATACTTAGATAATTTAATATGACTTGTTCCGAATTACAACGAGCCACCGAAAAGTAACATCATTAAGGCCTGTGTAAGTCCCACTGCAGGGTACGATCTCCTCTCAGAAGACTCTTAGGCCGTAGTTCCCACGCCGGGGTAGTGCCGATTGGGAACTTTACACACACCATTACACAATATCTTCGCAAGTGTGTGCAAGTTTGCTCGCGATATTTTTCTTTATAATAAAGAAACGCCGAATCTATTTTCTAGTCATCAACAATTAGGTAAATACAAAAAAAACACGATGTAAAAGTTTAATTCCATAAAAATGCAAGCTTCCCTTGGGACCACACGCGAGCAGGCAGTTGGTTGTTGTTAACATGGTGTTACTAACAGGTTTCAAGAGTTCCGTGTTCAAAATGGCAAAAGCGGAACCCTTACGAATTGGCCTTCACACTGTGATACTGCCTGTCTGTGTCTGTCTGTCTGTCCGCGGCTTTGTACTAGAAAGCTGTATGGTAGCAGGTACCTCGTACCTCCCTGCTTACTGTATGTAAAAAATATACAGCAGTAGTACTCGTAACATATTATTATCTTAACAAATTTAAAATAAAAACTATCATAGTTACTTAGACTCTACGAATTAACGAGTAATGAATTATCATTAGATGGACCTAAACTTAAATGAATATTTGCTGCAAGTCCATATGGAACCCTAAACCGTGCGTGGTCCGATCCGACACGTACTTAGTGTTTTTTTTTTAATTTTTCAATATTAATTATACATTCGGCTGTATTTTTTTTAGTGGTAGGTGTTTCCCAGCTGTTCCATGCAATTATTGCTACGATTAAAAAACTGTTTCGTGGAAGAGTCGTAATTAATTGTCACAAGCCAGCACCAATATCTGCCACAGCAAAGCACAAAGCGTGCAAACGCGACTCTATTTCGAGGGCTGGTTCGCCGTGTCAGATATGTTTACATGCTCCGCTGTGGCCGATATCAATGCAGGTGACTACTATGAATACTATAAACAGGTTATTATTAAATATTGTGCAGGTATTTAAACTTGTCCCAACTTAAAAAAAGCTGTTTCCGTTTACACTATATTTTTCTAGCTATATACCACACATCAGATAATTATTGATTATTGGAATTAATAAAAGATGCTTAATATTGTGTGGTACTCGTATATATGTAGTGGTATAGATCCATACAAATAGTAACAGTCTGCGCAAAATTTGGTAATGACCCACTTACTAGGTACTACATTAGTTAGTGATACTACGAATAGGAATGTAGGTACTTACTGGGACGGGGCGAGTTTGGTGAGCAGCTGAGAGACATCAGCACCAGCGCGGCATTGCACTCGTTCATTTGTTCGTCGCGCTCCCCGTAGCCCAGGTCGCACGAGCTGCTGGGCCGGCGCTTGCGCGACCTGCGACAAGCGGATACATCGCCTTAGTATGCATAACTTACGAGTATGTACAGTCATATAAGTGATCATTTCTGTACCTTGTCGCTTTGAGTCGTACATAATTTCGTACGGCTTTTCAAACATGACGTAAAAGTGGCAAGGTAGTACACAAGTGACCACTTATTTATGACGTTGACTTACTAACAGGTACTAGGCAACGGATGCACATTCTTGTATAAATACGCCGATTTGAAAGTTTGAAGCATAGTGCCCCGGCGTCCCGGCCGATAGCAAATTGTGCCGGGTTAAAAATCATACTTATTTATTTAGAAGGGGACTGGACTTGACAAATAATAATATACTTATCTACAATAAACACGACTATAACTAGCTAAGCAATAACATAGCCGATAACGTGCATTTTCCACTTTGTACCGAAAAGAGCTTACGAACGGAGAACCTGACTGGCGGGTTACTGGCATTGGAATGACTGTGTTAAAAGTTGTTTTGTGTTTAGGCAAGGACTAAATTTTTAAAGTTACCTATTGTTATAATAAAAGTTCCTTGTTTTCTACCTTTACTACTTATTCATTAAACATCCCGGTCTGCGTCCGCAGACTTATGGCAACCCTATTATAGAGCAATATTACGTCTTTCCGGGAAAACCAACAAGCTACTACTTAAACTAACAACTACTCTGTTTAACAAGTGTGTCATACACTACACTTTGTGTTCTTAGTACATGGTTTGAGCAATTAGGGTTGGCTAACTTTACTTAGAATTGGGTCATATCCATTACAGTGGATATTCAATAAAACAATCGATATATCTATAACGTACCTATCAACTTATATACAACGCTTCGAGGAAACATTAAAGATGCATGGGAACGGGTCTCTGTATCTACGCGATTTTTCTACTGGCGAACATTGATTGCATTTAGTACATTGATTGGCAAATGATAAGGTGTAGACTACTTTGTTTGATCTATTTAGTTCGCAAGTGTAGTTTATTTGCGTCGGGTCGCTAGGGGCGGGCTAGCTCGGCGCGCGGTGCGGCGCGGGCAGGGTTGGGGCTTGGGGCGGGCGCTGTTGCGCAACCAGCCCGCCAGCGTCGACGGACGCATGCCCAGATATTTAGGCGAATTGGGTAAGGTCGAGCACTCCGCTCCCGTCTGCGTCTGGCCGGTCACCCCGCAACACTTACAGAAAGATCGACCGTTCAACTTTGACTTACCAGAATAACCGATTGATCACGATTCATTAGGCACTAAAATGACATGAGGTGCGAAACCATGAATAGCGTTTGCAGTTTGCATCATCGACAGTTGACGTATGCTTTTTATAACACGCGTATCAGAACTGAGTCACAGCGAGTGACGTAGCCGCCAGTCATATTAGCCTGCTCGAAAAAAATACAAATATGCTATAGGTATCTATCACACACGAAGACGACGTTCTTGTGTGGCTACATGTGAATATGTCTAACAACATGGTTTGGAGCAGGCTCTGTTCTAGCATACCAACAGTCTTTGTGTCAGTTGGTAATACGAACTCTATTTCTTTGAATATGTTTCTAATGCGTGCAAAAAGATGCATGGCAAAAAGAAAGGAAGGCATTGGCTCAGCATTGCGGCAATAATCGGTTATAAATTAATGAAATGAAGGTTATCAGAAAAGATACTACCGTGTTATTTTTCAATATGATGTTTGATAGATATGCGCACGATTCGCGCCTGCACTGAATGCGTGTACGTCACATTCAGATGCCATTGTTTTCCTTGAAAGCATTTGTGTTGTTTGATAAGGTTGACTAAGTTAGAGGGCCGTTGACTCGAGCCGTAGGTCGGTTGCCTGCTCCCTGCGTGCGATCATCGCTCCCCCGCAAGGTGCTTCACCCAGCCAGCTCGATGTCGTGCCGCTCCGGCCGCCCTATCGCCCTGTCCTCCTGTCGCCCTGTGCCGTACATAAACTGGGGGCCTATTCACTCATCTTAATTTAGAATACCGAATTTGACGATCGTCATTATGGACTTATTACGTAGCGGCTATGCTTTATGAAGTATTATTGTGTTATAATATTGCTATTGACCCTTGCTCTTATTATAGATTAGTCACTTAATGATTTCAAAAGACAGCATAATAAACAGACTAAACATATAGATTAGGTATATCATGGCTGTATGTGTAGGTTAATAATGGATGTTATCGAGCCGCGGGCGACGACCGCCGTCGCTGAACGCTGATGCATGTGGCGGTGACATTGCTGACAGTTCTGAAATATGTACCTATTTTATTAATAGTTATCTAGTAAGTATATCATATAAAAATTGCAGTGACGTAGATAGTGACTTGTTGAATTATGACGCAATGGACCTACTTTGTCTTAAAGTAGCAAGCGTGACCTAAGGTAGGGATAACTTTAATAAAAACGTTGAATATAATTATGTCACGTCAAATTATCTCGACCGAACGATTGACGTCATAATTTCGTCCACATGCGCCAGTGAGTGCGTCCACGTTCAATATGAAATCGTCGTGATAGCTCGCCACGGTCGCCGGTCGGCGCCAGCAGCTGAGCACACACTCGCTACTATGGCTGAGGCGTATAATACTACACACAACATTGAGAACGACCTTGCCGGCTGTTGCCGTGCTCTTTTACGTGCAGCTCTAATAGCGACAATATTTTTTTTTATCCGCGACATTACCGGTCTCTTACGTAATTTATTCACTAGGAACAATGGTGTAAAATGATTTCAATTAAAATTATTAATATGGTTTTCACAGACAAATGCGTCAATGAATATTAATCACATGGGGATCAAAGAATGTGCTTCAATTAAGAGTTGGAGATTTACATCATTATGATTATGACGTATTGGTATGTTTACGAGTATACCTTTATATTGTTCATTCATCTTTCACTAACTGCATAATAGAATTTCTGCCCAAATGTCATTATAACGAATTTTATTTCGACCTAGTCATTGGCATTTCGAAACGACGTAGATGATAAAAAAACTCGGCCAAGTGCAAATCGCAGTTGCGCAATTAGTAATCTTGCAATAGATTACCTACCTAGAATCGTTCATATTGATTGTTCGTTTGCCAAATTTTACACTAAAATTCAACGTTTATACTCATCTCATCACGGGATCAAACGCAGTATACTACAACAACTTTTAATAAACAGTGTACATTCTTATTCAGTGTTACAAAATTAATGTGAGCATTAAACCAAATCCATTATATTCATCTGTTCATCAGTATTCATTCACTTCAGTTGCGTTTGCGTTACGAAGCACCGAGCGTCGTGGCCGCGGCGATTTCACTTCGCCACCGTCCAGTCCCACTGCAACTGACATGGTTGCGATCAAAAAGCATTCATAACATCTACTTAATGGAATAACATTTCCTTTCGATTTGTACCTTCGTCTATCAATATCTAAACTACGGTTAAGTGAAACCAACACAACACCCCTCACGTAAACCTGTTTTCAAGACGACTTTGGTTAACAATGCAAGTACATTAAAGCAGTATATATCCATCACGATTGATCTACCCAACTTCAGGTCCGGCATTTTTTTGCGAAGCGGTTGATGTAGGTCGGGGCGCGTTTTTTTGGCGACACAAAAAGTCAGCGAATGAGCGAGCGCTCGCTCGCGGTGATGAGGTCATCGCAAGATTTGGCTGTAAATTGCTTGCGCCGCGGCTAAGGCATCGGTGATTTAGTGCATTATTACTTATATTTATTTGAAATTTTAAGTTTTTGCAATAGTTTCGCGTCGTCTAACTCTAATTATTTGTGAAGATGTTATGAGTGGTCGTTATTGGTTGATTTGTAGGTGTATATGTACAAAATTTTAAGTTTTTTTTTCAACTGTAGTTAACAAATAATCATTTCGTTTTACCTGTCCTTTAAATATAGATGTAACTTTCTGATCTGTAAGTGTATTATGTATGATTCAAACTGTAACTGAAATAAGAAACTGCTAGTGCAATAAAGGTTAAAATTTCGAATTTGAGGGTCAACTTATAAATGTGTATGTCATATTGATATTACCATATATGTATAACTTAGTAGTTATTTTTTAAAGCTAACCTGTATTATATTGGTTAGCAAAAATTAACTATTGGTTTACGAGATAAAAAAATTAGAGGATTCCATTTCGTCACTTCTAAAAAAGGTTGCTTTAAGAAAACCCATGACTTTTAGGTAGGTTACTTACATACTTTTAGGTAGGTTACTTACATTAAATTTCAATATATTCTTCGTAGTTTAATACATACAACATACCTTTAACTGCACCTGCCAAATAAGATAACGGGGCTCCATAGCACTAACGAAAGTAAGCGTGCACTGAACGAGAAAGTTCGCCCCACCTCCGGGGCGCGAGCGCCTTCTCTTTGCTTGTTGCGCAAGCGCACGCGGAATGCGGCGCGGCGCTGCCCGCGCGCCGCCGGCCGCCGCAGTGCCCGCCCGTGACACTCAAATCCTTCATAGAATACGGCTAGCTGTCGACGTCAACCAACCATTTTCGTCATTGAATTGAAAGTGTGTTAAGTTTCCGTGTGACCTGAATATAGACGAGATTGTTCTTTATTCGAAAGATTTGGGCATTGCTGTGCTGTTTCTCATAAAGGTTACGGAGACAACAGTGATCTTAGTAATCTGTCTGTTTTGGCGTTTTGTTCGAGTTCGACATTATAATATCTTTATCATTCAATTAATTATTCGTCATTTCTAGTTGTTCTTTTTGTTATATTTTCTACAATTTCGACATAGGTACAGGTATAACATCCGGATGGATGTTAATTTTGGATATAATTCCGTTTTCATAACCGTATCCATCCACGTTAGACATAAACAGTGGTGAAAGTTTTGCTTTGATGAAACATACATAATTATAATAAACACATACAAACAACATACATATTCCTGTTTCGATGCTATCAATCAAACTAAACTATCACCTGAAAAAATTTCCGCTTTTAGCAAACGAAAGGATTCCATACTTATTATTACTTGAGCAATACAGAAAACAAAAGTAACAAATCATAACTATCTAAATATCACTATCCTAAACGTACATAAATGTACGCAAAAATAAAGATAATGGCCAAGAGCGTGTCGGGCACGCGCAATGAAGGGTTCCGTAGTCATTACGAAAAAAATCAAGTAATTTAATATTTTTTCTAAGGATTTCGTATTATGTACGGAATCTTCCAAGTTTAGGTATATCTTATCTTAGGCTGCTATTTACTCTTAAACTACGAATAATTCTCAACCAATCTTAGCCGTTATAATTTTCCTTGTAATATTGATTTAAATATTTTACAGACAGAATCACTGAATCGAAAAATTTTCTTGGTAAACACTAAAAAAAAAAATTATTTTAACGCTTGTGACTGAAATGTACATTCATGCCAAATTACAACTTTCTAGTACTAACAGTCTCTGAGCGAGCATAGCCACGGACACACAGAAACTGTAAGGGTTCCTGGTTGATTACGGAACCCTAAAACCTGAGACATTTAAGGGCCTCTTTTTAATATGTCCTAGCAACACAGGCAAGGTTCAAAAGATGCTTGATTATTTTAAACTGGACAAGCACTTGATATTAATGGTCAATTAACTTTTTTACTTTTTTCAATTTACACTTGAACCTGCGTATGGTTTCCTACATAGTACTGGACCATGACCTTCACTTGTAGCGAATAAAGATCGAAATTGAACTGATACTTCGATAACGTGCTAAGTAGGTATATGAAGTACATAGGTATCATCATTAGAATGAATGCAAGTTCTATATTAAAGTAGGCAAAACGAAGTTACATATTTTATTGCAAACGAACTACGAAAGGAACATTATGGCAGATATGTAGAAAGTAAGCAATTGGCGACGTCAATTCGGGAGAATAATAAATTATCGTGTTCAATTCTAACTGCTGCTACAAACAACACGTGAATCATAATAAGTTTGTAATAAAAATAACGTTTTTAGGGCAACCTTCTTGCTGACACTTCTTTATAAACACCACATATTTAAACACGTACACAAACTAAATTAAATCCAGTGTGATCACTAATAGTTACAGATTAATAAAATATAGTTTCACATTCAGAGCGAAATCAAATTTGTAGCGCTACAAATTAACCGTTAAGTTGTAAATTGTTCAAATACAAATTTTTGTTGAACGCGGTGATCAATCAGCAATAATAGCTGCATAGTAGGTACAATCGGACAAACTGATTCATGTACCAGGGTCGAACCTTTGTGGTACTAATGTCATGTTGGCATCTCATACTTTTCTCAAGGAAATCTTAGTGAAACTGATTATTAAAAGGTACATGAATCTGAAGCCGAATTGCCTAACGTTTTTGAAGCTCGCAATCGCAATCAAATGACAGATTTCGTATACAAAACAGTCATTTGATTGTTATAGCGAGCGTCAGAAACGTAATAGAACCTCAGTTTATTCGACTGTATTTACATATAACAAAAGTGTCTTGATTTGCTCTCCATTTCCTCCGTGGATGTCGTAAGAGGCGACTGAGGATATAGGTTAAGGTATACCGTAGGCGACAGGCTAGTAACCTGTACCTTGTACCGTTTTTTGACAAACTTAAAACCTAAAATTACTAGAAGTGGCTCCGAAGCGGTAACGTTTCGTGTGCTCTGCCTACCCCATTTAGGAATACAGGCGTGATGTTGTGTGTCTGATTTGCTTGACTATCTTGTGACGTAAATATGTTCTTATTATTCTTACTTTTTACCGTGTCATTGATTGTATACATTAGCATTGCCAGTGCGTATAAAGTACATATATATATACTACGAGCTGCGCTAGTGTGGCGTTCCATTTCGAAACTAGGTCACCGTGTCACACGACGGCCGCATCAAGTGCCAACCGAAATCGCCGCCATCTTTGAATTCAATTAAATAGTATCATTCAACTAATTATAACAGCCGTCCATAACTATAGGACGAACAAGTTTATTTGTCTAAGGGGCTGTTTCTCCATCCATTGTTTAGTGTTAACTGACGGTTAAATGTGATGCCGTCTCTATTTGTTTTGTTCGAATAGACGGAGACGGCATCACATTTAACCGTCAGTTAACACTAATCAAAGGATGGTGAAACAGTCCCTAAATGTTTATTTACCAAAACTGCTATCTACATTCGGTCTGTATTGAAAATAAAAAATCCGGTCAAGTACGAGTCAGGCTCACGCACCGAGCGTTCCGTATACCTACGCCTGTAGACATAAAACCGACTAGGTACCTGTTTTAAGTAAAAAAAGGTGTATAGCCGGTGGCAGACCAATTGCAATGTTTTAATTTTGTCACTATAAAAGCAACTCTTACTTGAGCGGTTTTTATTATGACCATTTAGAGTTTGACCTCCCTCCTTCTCTTCTGCATCAAGCTATATATATATATATATATATGACACACACACAAGCTCAACTGTCACAGACAAAACAAAACAAAATATTATTTCGACCTCTCTATGAGTTCATTGACAAGGTTTAGTTAACAACCACCCGAGCAAACATCTGCATATCAGTTGCTAAGCAAAACTAATGTCATACTAACCAATAAACAAATAAAATACGTAACCCTAAACTACCCACATTATTTCTCAACATTATTCCTTCAGCCACCTTCTTATTATTTTATTTTTTAAGTACTGCGACAAAGAGAATTCATAATTATTATTTCTTTTTTATTTAAAAAAATAATTTATATTATATATTATTAATATATATTAATTAATATTTATTAAATTATTAAAAGTTGTTTTTCTGCTCCTATACTGTTACCTATGATTTACTTAAATACGAACAGTAATGTAAGAACATACTTAACAAAATTCTAGAAAAGTCTACATTGTCTATTCCCCATAATAGGACTGTATATCGCTCGTAATGTTGCTAAAACGATACTGCAACCTCTTACTTTTTTTTTCTTAATTCGTTGAATTCGGACAGGCTAAGAGAGAAGCAGCCACTTACATACGTAATTTATGTGGTTTTTATACGGAACAAAAAAAATTCCAAACTTAATTCATAGCTGCCAACATAAGTAACAAGTATTTTTAACAGCGTCGCTGGCAAGTAAACGTCAATTAAAAACAAAATTACTTTAGACAAATCTTGTCATTTTCATATTTCCCACTCGTTTATTGTTGTTATTTTCTATTTACGTTTGACATACTTTTTTTAACCTAAATTTTTAAAAATTAAATTTTTATGAAAAACTTTGAAGTTTCCTTTTTCTCTAATTTTGTATTTTATTTAATAAGTACTTAGCCGTAGAAAAAGTATTTTATGCAACATTGCATAAATAAGTCAAAAAAAGCTCAGGGCGTCTCTTCCTACGATATTGGCTTTGCAATCCTGTCTTCTGTGTTATGAGTTTATTTTAGTGAACTTGAGCGGGTCGCATTGTCTTCTCTTCCAAGACGGATTTTGTTATGGTTTACTTAGAACTTAAAAAGAGTAGTTAGAGTTAGCCCCTTTTTTTAAGCTACTCTAAGAGCTTTGAAGTGTACTACTTACCTAGGTATAACCTATTTCAATCCTTTCCGGCTTTTGTCGCATTGGTGGGTTTGATAAATAATACTTTATACGGGGTAGGCATAGTTTCTATCCTTTCTAAAGAACTGTCATGAACTTCTTGAGAGGTCGTTTGAACAGGTTTTTCTGTAATCACTACCTTCATACTAAATACCAACCACTTGCTTTTACGGTAATATCATGTGGAAATGCTGTGCGGTGACCTTCTTCAACTTTAAAATTAACTTTTGTGTATACAATTTTAAATTTTACCAATTTGATCGCTGCCAGTATTATTGTAATGCAATGCAATATTTAAGTTATCAAGAGTTCGCCGTGAAAACAACCATTGATATTAAAAGATTTCACATGAAGAGTGAGTGAAGTGAGACCCGTACCGATTCTGTTGATTTCGGTGTAGATTATGCCCGTGCCCGTTTGTTACGGTGCTCGTTGCGAAATCCGAACTGCGGCTGGAGGTCTCGCCTCTCACTGCGCTCACGATAAAAAGTGAAACTGCGATGTAGCGACTGTCACGTCGCAGCGGCTACAACACCATTTGATGCCGTTTGTTCCGGTTTGTTACCGACGCACTTTAAAATTTCTTGTGAGAAAGTGTACAATGACGATTGAACAAATTTCAAGACTGTTAAGTTATAAGATGTTGCCAACTCGTATTCATTATTATTAATTACCCGCAATCAACACTGTGGAACATCTCGGCTCGAACAGTACGATTGTTCATAGTTGTTAACATAGATGTATTGTCTGTCCCTCTCTGAGGCGAAGGAAGGGGAGCGTGGGGCGCGGGAGGCGGTAGTAGCCGCAGAATGTAGGCAAGTGTGACAAGGACACGCCCGTACTCCGCGCTTACACTTCCATCCAGTTTCTAACGTGCTCGGTGAAGATTTCGCAACGGAGCCCGCGCCTGTCCTTACTTCATCGATGCATATTCGTGAGCGATACACACTTACCAACATGTAAATACAGCACAATATATGCTGGCACGCTTTAAATAGGTCTACCTAGAAGAGAAGGGCTTTTATCAGACCACCACAACTTTTAAATTACAATGATATGTAACTTTGATATTCGTCATCGATTCTGGTGTAACGTTATTCCGACTAGTTCTTATTAAGCCCTAAACAAGGTTTTGCATGTCGGCGATTGCATTAGAAATGTCACGACCTTCCTCACCGCTTATGGCGAGGTAAGCCACTAGCTCAAGGTGAAATAGCGCTGATGTATTTTGTTAATTAATTCAACTGGTTTTGACTGGACAACGATATTAGCGATTGTCATGTTACAGTTTCGTCTGCTTACCCTTGCATGTGATGAGCAGGAACTTCGATGGTTGCGGAAGCTCGGCGGCGGTCGCCGCTGGCCATGTCTGCAAGTCTTGCGAAATCTGTGTCCACGTCAGCTAGTCTTGCGGATTTGCGAGACTCGAGCAGTCTTATTTCATCAAGTCTTTTCTTAAGCTCGACGGGTGCCTGATGACAAAATCAGAATACAAAATAAATATGACGAAAGGTACATCTAAGGTTAAAAGATCAAAACGACCGTTCTTATTTAAAGTATGTGCATGGCAACATGAATGATTTTAAACTAAGTACTAGCACGAATTATAAAAATAGTTGCGAAGAGCATATACTGGCAGCACGGTGGGTGTGGACGAGAGATCAATACGGCCGACCTTCGTTCGGCCCGTGGTTGGGTGGTGTGACGTCATGACCGGGTTCGCCAGAAGTGGAGCGGGACCGACCGGGTCACGATCTCAGTACTTTACCTATGACCTACGTAAGTAGTGCCTAACGCATTTTGCACTTGCATCATTAAGCTTTTGTAAAATTTTAGAACTACTACATCTAAATAGATTATTCTAGCTAATCTAGAATAGATCCATTTTCAGAGGACATTTACTGTTAGGATCAGCATTATTTTGTAGTCAAGCTACTGTAGAGCGTCGTACATTTCCGCATTACTCTTATAAAGCTTGAACTTGCCGGCAAATAGATATGCCGTGAACAAGCCTGCAAAGGTTAGATACCTCGACTTTTTATGGATATGCCAGATGTTAAAATGGCAAGTACTTATCTGTTGTGATTGTACGGAAGCACAAAGATATAACGATAAACAAGTTCTGTTCCATCCAACTGTTTTGTTCTCTAACTTTACACTTTTTACTTTAATACTAAACAACATCTTACTGAAGAGTGCATCCACCGACGAAATAGTAGCCCTTATATCATCTGACTATAATAATAAATTAATGAGATACATAATTGAATGACTAACAGACAACGCACAACCCAAACCGCTGGACCAAGAAGACTTCAAATTTAGAAGACATAACATGATGCACTAAGTAGGGATTATTCAAAATTCTTAGGATCGGGGAATAGAATAGGCTTATCATTTTTTTCGGAGCGGCGCTGGCCCAAAATAACAGCGGTTTTCTTTAATTAATGTTGTGTCTGTCTTGGGATTATTTGTTAATGGTATCAATTACTTTTCTACCTTTAATAATAATTTAACTATATATCTACGCGAATGAAGTTGACGACAAAAGCTAGACATACACTGTTCCACACGGACTTCCTATATGGGAATGCTATGTCAGTTCCTCTTAGTCAAGAACAAAGGAAGTTTACTATAATTTGCTTACATTGATGCATTACAATATCACTACATTGTTCCGTCAAAACCTTACTCTTCATGAGGAAGCGTTTGTATTTTTTTTTAATTATTAACAAGTACCTAAATAAAGTGGTAAGATCGCTATCACCTAGGTAGGTGCCCGATCAATCACCGCTGGACACACAGTGTTGACATTGGTACGTTTGCGTCGCGGGCTTCCTTTTAGGTGTTGCGTGATTGACATAATACAATTTAGCACAAGCCCGAGGACAGGTTTCATTTCATTGTTCGTGACTATGACGTGTTGCTATTTAGTGAAGACGGTAGACGGTTGTAGTGTCGTATTTAAGAAGCTTTTAGTTAACTCTACCGCTAAGGCGGATTGACTTCAATGTCATAATAAGGTGCCTGCCGCGCCACCGTAAAGCAGCGTTTGCACGAGTTGTGCGGGGAATAATTATGTTTTTCATTAACCAATAGAAACGCTTCATTTACCTCGCCTCGCTCCGCTCAGCTGTTTCCACCAGAGATGTGCTGTGCGAGGATGTGTACATAAATGAAGCGATTTCTTTTGGTTAATCAAAAACACATCCCTCGCAACACATCCTCGCACATTATTGGTGGAAACGCTGCTTAAAAGCTGGTAACTTATTTATTTATGACACTGTTGTTGGTATGTTATAATTTTACTGTATTGTTTTTTAGGGCAGGACAACGTCTGCCGGGTCCGCTTATAGTTCTTTAACTACTGGTTCAAATTGAATGAAATTTACAATATACCGTGTTTATACAATGCTTGCTTGGTAACTGAACATTCAGGGCTTCTAGATTTATAACTCGACTCGGCGGGGGCACAGCGTGCCCCCAGATTATAGTTGAGGACGGTACGTAGAGACCTCGTGAAGGTGCGCATGTTCCGCTCAGACAATCTATATTTTCAGCTTAATATAGTACTTGTCGTGTAAAAATACCATTGGAGTGTATGCAGTGCCAGATCAAAAGCTATGAACACGTTTTGCGTGAAAAGTATGAAATAACGGTGGCTATTAACCGTGCTTGGTTTCTCCGCAGCGCGCGAAGGCGGGCGCACCTCGCGGGCGAGCGGCCGTTGATCACATCGTACTTTCACTTTTACGTGATTTCGAGCGAGTGTGGACTGCGGATGGTGCCCCTAAGCGTCAGGTACTTGCTAGAGCTACAAAAAACGCCTCCCATTCTGAAGAAAATTAGCAAACAAAGTCAACGACGAAGAACAGCACAGAGAGCAGAGACTGCGTTTTTACAATATTGTCATCATCGCAGCCTATATACGTCCCACTGCTGGGCACAGGCCTCCTCTCGGAATGAGAGGGCTTGGGCCATAGTTCCCACGCGGGCCCAGTGCGGATTGGGAACTTCACACGCACCATTGAATTGCTTCGCAGGTTTGTGTAGGTTTCCTCACGATGTTTTCCTTCACCGCAAAGCTCGTGGTAAATTGCGCACATGAATTTCGAAAAACTCAGAGGTGCGAGCCGGGATTTGAACCCACGACCCTCTGCTTGAGAGGCGATAGGTCAAACCACTAGGCCACCACGGCTTCAATACTGTATTTTATTATAAGTACAACTTCTAAGTCAACTCATTATTCATTTAGTTTTTTATTGTGATTTTAGTGTCCTTTGGAATAAATAGAACTTTATGATGGATGTGCCATCGATATCGCCACTTATATGTATCTAGAAGATTGCCTCAAAATCGAGGTTCTTATTTATGTATTTGTGGAAAACGCGAAAGTTTCTAACAATATATTGAGCAAGCAGTTCCGCTGCCGGCGTGTGCGCCGGCCGCGCTGCCATCGTCGCCAGCCCGCCATGTTATGTAAAAGTGACAGCGGTTACACAATTGCTATTTGATGGCGAAACTTAGACGCTCTTAAATGCTACGGAGTGAAAGTCACCGAGTGACTTTGACATGATAACACTGAACTGCGTACTTAATTATTGCCGTTAAATTGAAACGAGTAGGTATCATGCTTGGCTATTTCTACGAGTCGTCACTTAAAACAGAATTTTGAACTGTTAATAAATACGTACTTCGATATAACAATTCCTGGAATTAGTTGTATCAGTGTATTCCTTTATTATTCAGAGTCGAGTATTAATGTCACTTTTGTTTGTGATAAATTTTTGTAAATTCGGTAATGGCATACTCGTTATGAAGCACCTAGTTGTTTGTGGTGGACTACAATTTTCTAATTGATTTGCCGCGTGAGAGGCGGCGAGTGCACGTGCGTGAGGGGTTGGTCGGGTGGTGGCGGTGCGTCACGCGCGCTGGCCCCGTGTTGGCGACTGACTATGTTGACGACCCACAGTGCTGAGGGTCTATCGTGTAACGTTTCTGTTACTCGCAATCACAATGAAATGACAGTTTTCGCATACAAAAACTGTCATTCGATTGTGATTGCGGGTGTAAGAAACGTTAGACCATGCGGCCTCTGGTGGAATCGGTATCGGCATCAGCGTCTTGGATTGCGGCGTGCTCTACTGCACATCCATGCTGCGCAAAATGAATTATCAATGTTCGTTATGAACAATACTGCATTGACCTATATTCATATCATATAATATATGTAACATTACCTTCATTATCTGTCTAGTTATTTCTAAACACGGTTAATAAAACAAACTGCAATGACATCGTAATCTTATGTCATAAGTTCCTCGCTGGGCGTTCAAATACATAATACGCTTGGAACAGGTAGGTACGTAATTATTATGATTTTTAAGTAGGTTTCTCTAGTTAAAAATATTATTAAGTAAATTCTAAAAATAAATATTATATACCTATGCTTTCGCCTCAATAAGTTACAAAGATATTTTGAAGTAAGTTGCGCGTAAGTTTGTATATGTATGTAATGTATGTATGCATACATAAATATACATGTTTTATTTATTATAGCTCTGGTTGCTGTGTCGGACTGACAGGGCGACGACCGATCGCCGAAAAATTTGCGTTTCATAACAGCTATTACAATAATGATATTCCGAGTCAACTGCAACTCAATGAAGGTGTCCCTTTGTGATATTATCAATTCAAATAAGCTTCAGCAAATAGTCCTGTCCAGAGGAAGTTATTTAAATCTATGCGCCTACGTCATCATACACCACTTCATATGTAGTAATGCAGATCCATGAAATTATGGAGGTAGATATGTTAATAAAGCTTGGGTCTATTCAGTTCGAGATCCTTAACACGAGCCTGACTCACACTTAGCCGGTTTACTTTTTAGTTTAATTTCAGTTAGCTTTTACTTAAATATGTAGATCGGTCCTACTTAAACGCACTTAATCCGATTACATCCCTAATTATTTTCCCGTTCTTAGAGATATATTATTATTTAAACAACTAGTATGTTCTGGATTCAACTACAAGAATGTAAGAGGACAAAGTGTATTTAAGTAAACATAGCAAAAAAGTCTCTAAACAATAGACAAATCAACATAGTACATTACTATACATATGTATACATCAAGTATATTGAAAGTTTTATTTAATCAAATTATAAGGGTCTAAGTCACGTGATATTAAAAAACATTCTCCTCCCTCTTTAACCCTAGCCTCTTGAGGAACATCGTCCTAAACTCAGGACATAGATAGGTACCTCAAAGTAAATGTGAACTTTTAACAACTAACATTAAAATTCTAATAATCGAAATTTGACGTGGCGATTACAAGGCCTTCAACCTCACGATGTGACGAGTCTTTTGAAGATTGATGTGATCATCTGATAGTGGAGGAACAGACGGCTTAGAATATGGCCCGTTCCGACCTTTCTTTGACAGAAGCATAAATATAAGAAGTTAAAACGTAGTCACCTTATTTTACCTATAGTTAAAAAAATTAAAGCAGATAACCGCTATCATAAGCTGGGCAGCCGGACGGGACGTCGTGCCATGGCAGGACAATGCACTCCGACCGGAATACATTACGTCCACTTTGTAGTTGAAAAACAATAGACTACCTACGACGACCTATAAAATAAAGCTTTTAAAATAGCTTCGGCTACTGTATTTTAACTTAATGTATGTGAACTATATTATGGACGCTAGTAAACTATATTCATAGTCTTATAACCGATTGTAAATTGATATTAGCTGCTTTGAAATTCAAAAACATTACAACTGAAAATAAGTAAACACTTAAGTCATGTTCGGCTTCTCATTCCTATTCGATATTCAGAGAGGCTGCAGCTAGTCACGTCGCCACGCATGCATAAGCAATTTGGATGTCTGAGAGCGATCGTGCACTAGTAAATAGGTCAATTCATTGCCTGCTATGGTACCCGCTGACAATCGGTGTATTGTACGTACACACCGGAGTGGACATAAATAAGAAACGCGACGTGCCAGTGCCACTCCCGCATCGTCCAGCTCTATGTGGATTCATTACTTTTACTGTTGGACTAACATTTCCTTGAAGGCTTCAAATTGAAGAGCTTTATTTAACTCAGGCCAACTTGTAGGCACAAAGTGAATAGAGTAGGTAACCAATTAACATATCAGAACCAGAACCAGGTATTTCTTTGTTGCGCTGGATTAAAAAAATATTATTATGAACCTAAGTAAATGAGGATAAGAGCAAATCTGTTTTAAATACAACCGTTGCATATCAGAAAATCATTATAGGTACATATCACGAAATTATCTTTTCCTTTTGTTAGATATAATGATGATGATTTGTGTATTTACATAAATAAGATGTGTAGGTACATACCTAAAGTTAAAAAAAAAGTGTTAGTATTTTCGTGCATTATTCTAGCAATTTCCTAAGAAGAACTGGTTAAATTCCGTCTTACAACAGTTACAACCTACTTCTTGACACATGAATTCTTTTTTTTTAATATTTTGTTCTGGGCTTTGGAACAATCGGTAACCTACCGGACTATTGTAATTAATAAAAAGAAAATACTTCCATTTTTTATTATAATTTAATTTGTTTGAATAAGGTTTGAATAATCGTAATTGTATTTAATGAATTTAATGTTATGGAATTATTTATAAATCCACTAAAATAGTTCTAAGATTTAATAGTAATATTAAATTTTTTGTTCTGGTCTTTGGAACAACCCGTAACCGACTGGATTATTGTAATTTGGCGGTAAAGAAAATACTTTTCTCCAACTTGCTCGGAAATGTTCTCATTAATGTTGGAAATATCGACCAGGAAGTCCATCGTTATATGCGTTGATCCGATAATAAATTTAAAAAAAAAGTGACATTACTTCCTGGACATGTCCGGGAAGTGTTTATTATCGGGCAGGTTTTTTACTTTTAATTTCATCCAAGACCGAAAATTTACCAAACAGCCAGCGAACTGTTCAATAATCACGTACAAAACCGAGATAAAAAAAAAAATCGTTTTCTGCGTTTAGCTAATGCCTGAATGATTGTGTCCAAATCATAATAAGGTGTATTGAGACTTAATTGTCTTCTCGGACTACTAAATATTTTGCAACAAAGACATAAGTTTTTTTATGTAGTGCGTTTAGGAATTGCCGCTTGAACTAAAAGTAAAAATGTATAATATTTATATTTATTAATCCTATAAGTTTTTCTTTTAATTTATTTTCATTAGTATATTTTATGTGGAACCAAACATACGATTCGGACCCAAATCCTTAATATCGAAATTGAGGCGGGAACGTGAATTTCAATCTGTCAAAGATTTTCTGCCGTGTTATTTTTACGAAAATAAAATGAGTTCTATAATTAGTGATGAAAATATCCTAATGGGCACACAGCATCTTTATCAGTAAGGTTTATTTTTATTACTATAAAAGTGTTAATTTTGTTTAGATTGTAGGTAGATTGTTACATAAATATATTGTGCCGAATAAATATAATGTTTTCGGTTTCTTTCCTCGCATATTTGGAGAAAAGCAGTATACAGGCCTCGGCAGGAATGTCATTTCGTGGATTCGTTTCTATTGAAGGACTCGGCTACGCCTCGTCCTTCAAAACCATACTCATCCACGAAATGACTTTTCCCGCCCTCTGCAGTAATATACTATTAAATTTTATCTATTTTAATTTAATTTAATAAATTTTAATAATAAGGTTTGAATAATCGAAATTGTAGTTAATGAATTTTAATGTTATGGAATTATTTATAAATCTACTAACATAGTTCTAAGATTTAATATAACTAACCATCTATGGACATGTGTTTGAAATAAATGGATTATAATTTTTAAATTAATTGATGTTACTTAATAACATATTTTTTTGCTGTTAATTAGAAATGTTATTTCTATCGACAAAAAAAGTATCAAGCTTTTTGTAAAATTTTCATCCATTCCCCATTTACAGTGACCCACTTTGATACTGGAAATTAATTTGTAATCGTATAAATTATAAAACTGTAGATTCAGGCAAAATGCAGTTTTAAATATAGGTATGTCAATTACTAGAGAAGCGTTTTTATAATAATGATAAAATGGCTACGTACTTAGTGCCAGTCATTGCCAAAAGTAACTGATCATTCTTGTTTACTCGATCAAGTGTCATTTTATGAAAATAGTATCAAAATGATTATTTATTTCGAGTAACTACATGGACTTATATCTTGTCATTAAAAATATGCATATAGCATAATGTAAGAAGGTAAGTGAATAAATAAGTCTTACATGTTAACGTGCAATCCATACTAATATTGTAAATGCGAAAGTATGTGTTTGTAAAAGCTAGTTGACAATAAAACTTGATGGTCAAGGATATTCTTGGTCGACTAAATAATATGTATTTTATTAACCTTTTTGAGCTAAGTAGGTATGCAGTACATACAAGGAATGAAAACCCCACTTTTGTTATATACATATGTAAATGCGAAAGTTTGTAAGTATGTTCGTTTGTTGCCTCATTACGTCTAACCGGCTGAACCGATTTATATGAAATTCGGTGTACAGATAGTTTGAGTCCCGGGGAAGGACACAGGATAGTTTTTATCCCGGAAAATAGCACAGCGCCGCGGGACAGAGATAAACGAATTCTGCGCGGACGGAACCGCGGGCAACAGGCTAGTGTTTCAGTAAATAATTGAGTAATAGAAATACTACTTTTGTCGAACCGTTTCACGAAGTATAAACGTCATGATGACTATGTAATGTTGACGTGGTAATAATGTGTAGTTAGTTGACAGAAACTTGGTTCGGCTTTTCGAACATGGATGGCTAATGAATTAGCACAGCGACCTTGTACGATTAGTGAATACAAACAGCGCGAGTTGCAAAGCGGATGCAAGTGAAGCAGGGCACGCGAGCAGCGGCGCTGGGGCCGCTGCGCGCTGCTGCAAGCGCCAACCTTGCCCCGAAATCTGTGACCTACTTTCAATCTACAGTAAAACGCACCAAGCGTTTTTATTATAACAATCCGCCTTGAAACTTCTATTTCAATCGCACCTAACTGTGTTCCGATGACGTTTTAAGTAGGTACTTGATGCTTTTCGCCGGTGCGTTTAGGAATCACCCAGACATGGCTGAACTTTGTTACCTTGTTATTGAGTCTGAATAAGGAAAATCACGGTTTATTCCTAGTATTGCTCATCGATATTTCCCATTGTAATTTACAGAAGAGCGGCTTGATGAACGTTAGTGGAGCCGGTAGTTATTAAGTGCAGCTTGTAGGTCGTGAGCTCATCGATTGTCAGTTGAGGCAGAGGCAGGAAGCCAGGCGGCCTAGTTGGCGCTACGCGGCGCGGGCCACGGCCTGCCTATCCTAGCTGGTGTCCCGCTTTACTTTAAACCTGGCCCGGCTAGCCACCATCTTCTATTTTCATCTGAATGAACGCCATACGCGATTACTTTTCAAAATAAACTAGGTACATGTATTTTAGGTCTTATTAGTTAACATATCAACAACACTTTATTAAGTATGTCAGATGAGTCGGAACGGAATACAAAGTTGACTCTTAAAATAATAAGCAAAATAGACGTATATATTGTCAGTCTTGCAGGTCAGCGACGTTGTTCTCATTAAACGACAGCGCTTTGTTGCGACACGAGCGTAGTAAACTGAATTACTTTGGTAAAAAGCTATTAAACGGTCGATGAAAGAATTCGAAAACATATTATATTATGCAAAAGTAAATCGGGGTTCATTTCAGGTTCATTCTGGTAACGACGTCACGTCACCGGCGTCAATTCTGCGTAGGCAACGCTGTGCCATGGTGACGTCATGGATAAAATGCCGGCCGCCCACTCAGCGTGGCCTTTCGCTTGTCAGAATAGATCGGCTGCCTACGTTGTTGGGAACTTGGGATGGGAAGGACGCGTATTTTTCAATTAAATTACATATTAGTATCAATTTACTATACATTTTTTTAAAGAAAAGAGTTAAGGTATCAAAAATAAGGTTTAAGGATTAAGGTATACCTAAATAAGGATTTTGAACCTGCCATAATTATATGTGTATTGAAAGTACAGTCAAGGGCAAAGATATCGACACGGCCAAAGTTACAAAATATGTATACACGACTTTATGGACTTAACATTAAGGCCATGTATACATATTTTTGCAACTTTGGCCGTTTCGATATCTTTGCCCTTGACTGTACCTACGTCAACCTAACTTTTATTTTTTCTCGAAACTTTTATTGAAAGTTAGAGGTATAACTAATAGTTCAATCAATGAGTAGGTAAGGTATAATTCGGTATAAATACACGTTAACATTTACGCTCATTCATGGAATAAAAAAAAAAGCGGAAGCGTACTAAAGAGTATCTCAGGCCACCTAACATTATTGTTCAGTAAGAAGTGTAATGAAAACTTGTTAAGAGTTGAATGCAATCATTGTTGTAAAAAGCGTCGTACGTCACACGTAAATGATGTTACGTAATTGAACGTGAAATCTGCGCAAGGACGCGGCTCGCGAGCTCGCAGTTTCGACACATCACTCGGCGTGGTGCCATAATCGCATCGTTTACGTGCAGAGCTTAGAAAAGTGAGCGTTTCGCCTTGAGATGCTTGAAGCGTAGTCGCCCTCTCTATTCTTGGGTACCTATCGAAACAGAGCTAAACATATTATATTTAAGGAAGCAGGCGCACCACGCAGGCGTCATGACCCGGCCTGACCCAAAAACCGATTGTGACCTACCGCGCCCAGAGTTACCAGTTAACGGATGGAGGGACTTATTGGACTCACGCATATCATGCGCCACACAGATGCCGCTCTATTTCTGTTCTGGCCTGCCAGATAGTTGAGTCATTCCAGTCTGCCGACTAGACTTTCCTCTTTCGTTTCGTTCGTTTCTTGTCAGGTAACTAGTCTAAAATTGGCGACGCGTGCTCCCTATTGTTGTGGGTAGAGTGTGATAAAGTTGCTTGCCAAAGTGCGGTAAGCGAATTCCAGAAGATCGTGAAGTACCCTACTTTTGGCCAATCAAGATTTCCTGTTGTGTTGTGGCTTACTGGTAATTGTTGACGTAAAGTATACATAGAGTACAAATACGTGGTTGCTGTTTTGTTCGTAAGATTGAGAATTCACTGTTTGAGTTTTACAAATATATGTACATATAAATACTTTCATTTAGAGTAAGTACGAAATAATTTTAGATATCTTCGGAATCGTGAACTCATATTAGTTAGCGGGACGCAAACGAAGAAATACGAAGGAAATACCAAACGTATTTACTAATAGGTAATCAGTAATATGGTCTGTTTATATTTATCGAGTTTAGTTCGAAATGTGATTCGGGCTAATTCAGAGCCCTTTCTTCTAGGAGCACGCGACACGCGACACGGCGGTAGTTTCATGTTCAAAGTATGATCATGGTCATAAGTCTTAACAGTACTTTCCATTTGTGTTTGTTGCTAACTATCTCCATACAAAATTTCAGCTCCGTTAGAGCTTCCTTGTTGGTCATTAGGCCAATTAGGCCACACTCCTTTAATTGAAAAACATGTGGAATTATATATTACTGTAGAGAAATACGACTCTATTAATCTTGCTCTATTGCCGCGTTGCGATTGTTTTGCGATGACCTGTCATGTCCGTGCTGTGTTGACGAAATGACTAACTATCTTTTGATAGCGTTGATTATAAACCTTTAGGTCTGAGTATTTAAATTTATCTCAGCCTGATATTTCCACGCGTTCTGTAGAAAATGGGTATTCACAGACAGACGGACAACAAGTCAGTTATCCTTTAACAGGTACAGAGATCACTAAAAAAGAACATAAAAACGACATGAACGGTGTAAATCAGCTTTAAGCCTCAATATTTTGTATACAATCGGGGGTATAAATATAGTAGTTAGTGGCATAAACGTGTTTTGGTTTTGGACATCTTGGTAATACAATTATTTATTTACGACCTTGACTGTACCAAACTTGCGTCGATATCAACAAGAAGTATGTATGTGAATTGTGATGGATGGTTGTGTAAGCTTGCCACTGTACTTCTTATTTTTTGCAGTCTTTGATATCACATATACACAGGTATCAGGATACACTTATTTGTATCTTAACACAACATAAAATTGCATTTTTTTGCGAAGAAAGTAGTATTAACAAAACATTTTTAATGACGCTAGTGGAGAAAAATACCGCAAAACCAGCGCAGCGCTCGATTCTAAAACGAAGCAAAAATTAAATTGGCAACAATATTCGAGCAACATTTTAGAGTTGCATTTCATTCACGACAAATGCAGTTGTTAATGAGTCTATTTTTTTAGATGGTTCATGTTAGCAAAGTGGAGGTCGGGTGGCGCTGGCGAGTGAGGCGGGCGGTGCGTCGCTGGTTCAATATCAGTATCAGCGTTTCTGGGTCAGTGGGTCAGCGTGTCACCGTCACCGCCGCGGCCGCGCCCCGCGCACCGCCACGGATTATAACTTGATCTTCCTTAACTTCACTATCTAAAAACGGCTACGCAGTCCCATCAATCCGTACATGGCTCCCGTACCTGGCGATGCTCGGCGCTGAAACACGCTAATTTAACGATCGTTTCTGACGTCAAGGCCTTTCCGTTTCAGTTACAATAATTTAGTTAGTCGAACGCTGTACGTGCGTATGTGATGCCCCAGCGTCGTACTCGTATTCGGCAATGTGTTGTGTCAGTCGGCCGCCCACATAGTAACGGTCGTGTGTAGGTATTACTGTTAAGTGTTAACTCGAACCTGAAAACGAGTTATTTTGCGCCTCTGAGTCAGGCGGTGTCGCCGCCGCGCGTGACGACTGACTCCGCTTTAAGCCGGTTATCCGGTTTCAATAACAAATACATAAAAGACACATACTTTTAATATTAAAGCATGTTAACCACGTAAATTGGCAAGGATAATAAAGAATGCTGTGTTACTGTTACGCTTTGTTTTACTGGCAACAGAGAAATAGAACGCGGATAAAACATGCAACTATTTCAAGGCGAATGCAGTGAGGTAACAAAGGGCCGGCCTTGCCTTCGCTGGTGGTTTGTGGGGGGGGGGGGGGGGGGGACTCCAGGGCTACAATATTCTTGACGAAAATAAGCTAGACAATAAGGTTGATTGAATGATTTGTCTTATAATTTTTTGTAACTGGATGTCAATATTCAGAAAGAATCAAGGTGGACTTTAGAGGACTGACAACAAAAACATGTATAAAAATGATAACAATGTAGGAATTTAGAGTTTTTTTCTGAAGCAGTTGTGGCTGTGGAGAGTGGGCGGGGGCGCCCCCACACCGGTGACAAAACCTGTGTTTTTAAATTCGAAGCGGTTCTTTGGCATCATTAAATGGTCAATCGTCTTAGTGTTTTCCGTGGCGAATGTAGGTCGTTGCATTAGTCGTGTGCTTCTTGTAAAAACAATAAATTTTATTGCAAATACATATTATTTTATAGGCTTTCGGTAGCCCATATATCTATACCAAGTATAATTTCGTTTTTGATTATAGACGCTAAATATAATGTTACAATTCGCTTTGTCTTTTAAAGTATCTCTGATGCTTAACAAAAGGATTAAGGTATATTGACCGGCAATGATTATTATTTATTGTTAGCAAAGTCAAGCAGATAAATATTTAGTAAACATTTACGTTTACTGGTCATTAATTAAATTATCTACGTCCCGCTTTTAGGAGGTTGTTGTTGTAACTTAATTATATTATTTTCTAGTTCTTGGTACAGCTAAAGTAAACCAGTTTGATTTGTAATAAGTTTTTCCTTATTTCTTTCCCTCCATAATATCACCACTTTCTATTAGGATATGAAAAGCCCTTAACGGCTAGCAACACGAACAAACCTATTGTAGATAGGTAGGTAGTTGCTCAACATTATAATTTTTATAATGTAGTGAAATATAAGGAGAGGTCACACGGGAAGCCTATTTGGATTGTCATTGTCATAGATACTTAGGAATGTCAACGAGGCATGAAACGGCGCGGAGGAGTTTGAATCTACTAAGACGGTTACGAACGAAAGCAGCAAAGTATGCCCATGCGCAAATAATTGCGGTAGGTGCGACAGGTAGAGGCAGCCGCGGTACCGTTAGCCAACTGAGCTGAGCTTCGGTTAATAAATATGCGGTGAGAACGCTATATTAAAACAGTCAATACTGAGCGATTACTTTCTTCGCGTTCACGGACACAGTATAAAAGGTTCGAGTCAGTATTTATTTGCGGCTTGATGAAAATAAGGTTACGTAATATTTAGCACATCAAACTCCAATACCTGTATACATGTACATTAATAATATATGTATCTATTATGTACTCATATAATTTCAAAGCGAATAAAAACTTTTTTAATAGCTATGTTGTTTTTATCCATGGCAGTATTAAGAGATTTGAAATGCACGCAACATAACGAGTCCGTTAAATAATTTATGCACCGCGATTGAAAGCTAACGGATACCAAGAAACAGATAGGTTTATATTATTTAATGCCCGAGTAGGCCTATCTAGCCAATGCTAGTTCGATACAAAAACACCTGGGTATTATAATTTCCTAGCAGGCGTGTCCGACTTGCAGCTTAGATTGAAACCCGGTGGGGATAATGAGCTACTGGCATGTACCTTTAGCAAAATATGTGGTCTGCCACCCTAAGGTTGATAATCTTTTGCATGTCACAAAACAATAATGCTAATAGACGTCTGTCAACTTGAAAGTTCGACTTTAGCGACATATTCATTTGGTAGGAACTTGTATAAAAATTGAAAGACCGCTTATTTGGCTGATGGTATCTCACGCCTTAATCCGTCTGTTTAACGTCAATCCTTACACGTGAGCTGATAAATTAAATTGCCAACGCAATACATGTAAATCCAATGGTAAAATAAGCTGCTTTAGGAAAAGTAGTGACTGATGTGATCATGTGAGATCGCAAGTGCAGAAGAAGTAAGTCGGTGGCGCGGGGTCGGTGCGTGCGCTGGTACGCTGCGGCCCGCTTGTAGGGGCGGGCTGTTTTCTCTTCCCATGGTTTCTTTAACGGCCGATTACTACTACTCGCCAGTTCCGTTTACGCATTAAGTATAACAAAAAATCACTTGGATGTCTCTGGTAATGACCGTCAGAGAAACTTAAATAATATCACATAGATGATAAATTATTTAAGAATAGTGAATTTGGTGCAAGTACTCGTATATGCACGAGGAAATCATTGCACCGTCCTCTGTCCAATATCATAAATCATTAAAGTATTAAAATATTCTAGTTACTGTTCGCGGAGTTATTATTTAGGGCTTAACGCTATATTTTTTCGCTTTCGCCGGCGACGTAAAAACAAAGTAACGCGATACTAATTGCAATGATGGCGATCATACACACACACACACACATTGTAATGTCACATACATTCGTCGAAACGTCGAGGTAAATATTACTCGAGTGTTTTAGCGTAATAAGTCCTATTTGAGGTATTTTAACTACACGGACATTGTTGTGCGTAAACTGTACGAGTAGCATATTTTTATAGTCATACCTATCAAATACAAAGATAGACTGGATTATATCAAAGCTATGTATCATATTATTTGTAATACATTGCTAATTGCTACTACACAGTTCATCTCACCCAACGCATATTATGGTTCTCTTTTCACTTGCACTTAGTGTGACTTAGTAGGTAGCGAGCGCTTAACGTGTTTGAAAATGCACTAAGCAAAGTGTGAACGGTACTTTCACGACTAGCATAGCGGAGGCGCTATAGTAGCATGGCTGGACGTTACGCTGGCGACATCTTACTCAGCAGTTGCGTGATTTACTAACAAACATCACACAAAAAGCCTATGATACAATAGTTTTACAAGTAGGTATGTAGATACCTACCACCAGCTATTCTCAGCAGGGCCGTCAAGCAAAGTTAGTATGTATTTTATTTAGTCGTAATTTTTGTTTGAGACATTGAAAAGTGGTTGCTGCTGAGTGCCGGCGTTCCACTTAACAACGAACAAGCCGGCTGGCTGACGTTAGGTCGGCGTCGCTGCCGCGAATAACGGTACGAGGCCGGCGCGGTGGCGCGCACGTGAAAATAATTCTTGCCGAGATTTTGTAACCCATACCGTTGCTCGGTTCCGGGCTCGACGGTGACCTTATTCTTACTCGTCCATTCTTAACCTGAATGAACTACGCGCTTTACCTACAAGCTTGAAATCAGACAAAACATATTAATCTAACTTTATTAGGCGAGCGCCGAAGTTGATAGCGTAGTTTTTTGTTTTCAATGATACCCGCGCATTCTCTTGCCCTGTCCTGTCCTAAGCTGTTTATTTGCGATAGAGTAATTTACGGAAAGTGAGTGACCTGAAGATGTTTACTTGTAAGAACGAGTTATTCGAATGCGCAGCTCTGATAAAGCGGATTCGACGTAGTTAATATAGCCTGTTACGCCATGCGCGGGCGCCGGCAGCCCGGCACGGCGATAAACCGCTCACTCACCAGGGGAATTCCGCGTCACTACTGCTGGGCTGGGGGTATTCATATCTACTAGCTGTGACGCAGAACAATACCCGGTATTATACATTCAGCTCAACGTAAATATTTCTCTGCATAATATATATTAATAATTTCCATAACCTTCTGTTTCATTAAAATTCCGTTCAAGATCATGGCACTTTTAACTTTTTATTTTGCTGCCAGTGTCGTGTCATGATTGTCGTGACCTCTTTGCAAGGTTTATAGCGTTATTCAATGTTAATACATTTATGTTGTACGCATGTATTTTTGGCGCACTCACGATCTAGCGTTTGTTATCAACTTGTTTTGATGAAGCTTCGTTGGGTGTGACGTAAATATCCATAACGAAGCAAAACACGAGTGTAAATAATAGCAACGCAGTTGTTATCATCATCAGTTAAACAAATATATTTTGGAAAAACTCATGTAAGTATAAATAATGTTGGTAAACTTTGTCATAAAAGGATAGGCTTAACGTGTTATAGATATCTACAACAAGGTCAGCTAGAGACAATATATATTTTGAACTTCGATCAGCGATTATTTTGAACGTTAAATTATTACCGTAAAATGGTTATTTCGCAGTTGCAAGGTCACACACGCGTAACTCTGTTCATTTCTATAAATTAGCAAAGCGGAGTGGCGGCCGAGCCTGACACGTCACGCGAATGTTCCTGCGACTAGAGCGTGCCGTGTTCGTCATTGTTTATGATGGCACAAGGCCTGCGCACGCGCCGCGCGGTTTCCTTATTGTGTCATTGATTACAAACAACTTGTAAGTGATAACTTCTTTTCATATTCAACCATAGACAATTAAGGTGTTTATCATTAATTAATTAAAGACAGGAACGATCGAACTATATCTTTAGAAGCGTGCCTACCTACTACCGACGTAACGTTGACTTGGGTTTTGGCATCGGAAAGGAGCGAGTCGTAAGCGCATCAATTCTTATAAAGATCTTTAAAAGCCTAAAAGACTAGGTATGTACCTATGAGTGTCAAAATTTCATGTTGCATTTACGATATAGGTAACGCTGCATTGAGTCTATATTACTATTTTATACCTAGTAGGCTTCTTGACATAAGATCAAAGCACATCCCAAGCTAGTTACTAGAATTAAGAGCTTGTAATTTTGCACATTGCCTCAATCTAACATATATGTAGGCACCAATGACATATTTTGGAAATAAAACCCCTAAATGTATTAAATCAGGGATGAAATGTCTGTGCCTACGGAAAATAGTAATGGTGTTCATTGTATTTTAGAAATGAACTCGTAACATGAATCAAACGGACTTTTGAATGATTAGTATCTAGGAAGGTACTAAAGGCTTCGTTAAATCATGTTCAAAGATGAGAAAAGGCGTGGCGTAGGCGCTTGGTCCGTAGCAAGTGCGGAGCATAACGGGCCGGCCGAATGACCGGACGTATGCCTAGGTTATATTACGAGTGTGCGTTGTGCGCAGCAAGGTTTTTACGAAACTCGAAGTTCGTATCGTACCGTCCCTCTCGCTCTCGTATTAAATAGTGTAAGCGTCAGAGGGACCGCACGACACGAACTTCGAGTTTCGTAGTAGCCCTGTTGTCACGGGCGCCGCGCTTGCCGGCCCGGGAGCGTCGCCTGCGCAGCGGGTTCCCTCTTCGGTCGCCGGTCGCACTCACGTGTTTGATTACGATTTGCGTACTTATACTTTTATCTAATCTACGATTTATAACGAAGCATTTGGGAATGTCATTTAAAATACTAAATGTCACCGTGCAAACAATACAGAACGACGTAGGTACTTAGTACGTAATAAGATTAAAGATATTAATTGAATTGATACTTCCAGCTTTTATTGACTGCTTCAAGGTAGTTATGATAGCCAGCCCTGTCAAGTTTGCTAGTCGGATATAAGTATTCTACCTTGGCGTAGATCACAGTGAAGGTCGTTACAAAACGCAACAACCTATTTAGCCTACTAATTAACAAGATAAAACGTGGATCTCTGATGCCACATGCTTTATAGCCGAAACTACCCAAGTGACGTCATTAGTAATTGAGCGAGGTTATAAATAAATCGTATGTTAAAATTGTGCAAATTATAGGTACATCTAAACCTCGAACATCTATCTCACTCAAAATCAAGTTCGAAGTTACAACCGTCTCCTTTTATCAGGCGTGCGTGATAAAAGAGACACGGAAATGTGCGCGGAAGGTACCGCACGCCGCTCGTCGCTTGCGCCGCTGCCGCTGCACACCCTTTGTTCTAGCGCAATATTGTTGCAACGTAAACAGTCGCTCTACCCATCGCGTGCATTGTATATTTACATAATAATTAGCATACATGTTGATAAACCCCTTTATAATAATCTCTAATTACTTTCGTACGCGTACCGTATCAACGGCTTTAATGTATTTATTTTATCTGCGTAAAAATTATGAATACATTTTTTTTTAAATCATTTCTAAAAAAGTTATTTAATTGCTTCGCGGATTAAGCCTTGAAACCTTTCTATTAGTATTTTAGCCTTTGAAAGATAACATCCTTAATTTTTTTAGCAAACGTGTACCTACCTACCTACTTAAAATTAATAAAAATAGGCAAGCCAGTTCTCTAATCGTCAATGTCATTAACTAATAGCTAAGTGACTAATTGGTAGTAATTACCTAAGGAAATAGGCTGCGGACTAGATAAGGAAGCAAGAAAGAAGCGTCTAAAGTAGAAATAGGTACATCTTCATATTAAAGTGACGGGCTCAATGATGTAGCTACTACAGATTTTGAATGTGTTCTGTGCTGATTTTTAAGCATTGTAAGGTACAAGGAAAGAGGAGTGCAGCGCTTGCGAGTGTGGTTTGGTGGTACTGACCTCGGCGCCGGGCGCGTGCACGCGCACGCGCAGCTCGTCGGTGTCGTGGTCGTGGTGCAGCACCTCGGCGCGCACCTCGCGGCCGTTGTAGGTGAGGAAGGCGCGCTGGCCGGGGCGCAGGCGCACGCCCGCCATGCCGCGGAAGCCGGGCCCGATCAGCTCCGAGTCGCGGTACTCGCAGCTGCTGCGCCCGCCGTCGAAGCGCACCGTGTAGCGCGTGTTCGGTGTCAGGTTGATACAGTTGCTGTTGATATTCTCTGGAAAAGGCGCCGGCGTCTTCACCGCCTGGATCATGCCCGACCAGTACATGCCATCGTCGTCCAGTGCCGCGACGCGCGTCCCTATGATGGAGCGCTTCGCTAGCCTCTTTCCGGTCGACATCGTGTTGATAGTTCACACTAGTAACGGCAAATGTCCAATACTACTCTCACAGAGATCACTCCGATCTAAATCGCCCGGCGAACTACGCGGTTCGTGGCGGCACAATATTTCTCAAAACTTAAAGAATTTCGATACGACAGGGCTCCTTGAGCGCGATCCGGCTCTTCGATAGGCCGGGGCTGTTTGCGGCTCTCGCGTGGAAACATAATACGAGGGCAAGTCCTCGAAGATCGGGACAAAGGAAAATCCTTTCGCGGTAGTAAACTTCGTGCGCAAATTCGTAGCGTACAACCTTAACTATCACGGTCTCGACGAGAACTGGCGCGCGGAGCGGCCGGCGTGCTCACCGGCCGGCCGGCGAGCGGGAGCGGCGACAGCCCGTCTCTCTTCTTTGTTTTGATACTCAGCTGTTTGTTCGAGCGGGATGCGGAGCGAAGGTCGGCTGCGTGCGAGTGAGAGAGTCGCACTCGGGTATGTTCGGCTGGAGCGCAGTTTGCGTTCGGGCAGGCTCGCTATTTTGAGCGGGCGGCAGCCGCCCACGGGCGACATTGAGGCGCGCCGGCTCGTTCGCACGTGGAGTGGAGTAGAGTAGAGCTAACGGGATTGCACAACGCCACCGTGCATCGCCGGCGTCGCAGCCCGGCCCCGCCGGCCCCGCCGCGCGCCGGCCGGTACAGCTTGCCGGCTAATGCGTGACACAGTTTCTATTCGGATTCGGGGTCGATTCAAATGTCAAGCAGATGCACCAACTTATGCAATGCAACAGTCTGACCCTGCCACTATACTAACTAGCTAATGTGAATTCGTAATCATATTGACCTGCAATAATCAAATCAAAGTACTTACTAAAGAATTCTAAAGAAATAAGGTGCTCTACCATAATTTAGAGAAATGTTTAACTATGTTTATGACCTCAAAGGTCACACTTCCTCACTGTCACATTGTCTCTCGATGGTGTGCTACCAGTGCTACTAGCACTTTCAAAGTCACTAGCTGCACTTTTAGCACCTTTTAGTTGTACCTAGGTATATGCAGGTCATATGCAGGTATTTATTTTGTTTAAAATCTTTACGCTATGGCATTCCTGACACTTCCAGGATGATTTTCGTTCCATCAAACGATATCGCTTTTCACTGACGTTTGTGCAAGCAATGTCATACCTACCTACACTAACACGATTTCCACATTTTAGAAAGTATTTATCTTTTATACATTTTGTACATTTACAACAAAGAGACATACCTAATTTAATTTTTAAAACAAAAAGGTTTAACTTGAATTGCAGTAATATTCCCTATTACATAAGTTATTGATAAAAAAATATTTTCAGTACTTACAAGCTTTCTTTGCTGACTATACTTTTTATTGACTTTACTTGCATTTGTCACCCAATCTACAGTTGCGTAGCAAATTTCAAGTCAATTTAACTCGCAAGATTTGACTACAGACAGATGCAACTAAAGAAGTTTTTCATAAAAAATAATTTCGAAATACTTACAATCTTTTTTTGCTAGCTGTATTTTTTGGCAACTTTATTTGCATTGTCATTCAAACTACATTTTCATGCAAAATTTCAAGTCGATGCTATTAACTGTTGAAGAGTTCCATCCTGCGGAGACCATCCTGGCCGGACTACCAGGATTTCACTACTAGATTATTGTGCTATCACGCAATTTACACATGTACTTCAAATTTCAAGTCAATCTAATTACTGGAAGCAGGTCAAATTTAACTTGCAAGATTTGATTACTGACAGTCAGACAGGACAGGTGGAACTAAATAAAAGCTTGTAAATCAGGTTTGCGACAAATTCTCAGGATTTTTTTAAAGAAATCAGGCTTTATCGCGAGTTTTTTTATGTATTTCTTCTTCTGGTTGTCGGAAGATGACCAACGGAGTAGGCCAAACCAGTTGTTGCAATCTGGCAGGATGATTTAGTTAGTCGAATAGTGGAGACAGGCCTGATATCGCGCCGACTCAGGACCTGTGAAGGATGGGTTGGATGGAGGAGGATTCCGTTCGCCGACCTATTTTACCTACAATTCGTTTCGTTCCTTTGCCGGTGTATTGGCATACTTGCTATGCTATAGTCCGCGCGACGGTTGAAGACGGCTCAGGGAATCTGGTGGGGGTAAATGGCGCATGGGTACAATCGCGCACAAAATCTTTTAACAAAATAATACATATATCAGAAAAAAGAACACAAGTAAATTTTAGGTAAGTGTAATTTTAATAAGATAATGTAATCCATACTAATATTATAAATGCGAAAGTCTGTTTGTGTGTTTGTATATTTGTATGTTTGTCCCTCTTTCACGCCGTAACGGAGCGACGGATCAACGTGATTTTTGGCATAGAGATAGTTTATGGGTCCGAGAGTGACATAGGCTACTTTTTATCCCGGAAAAATACACAGTTAGTTCCCGAGGGAACAGCGCACGATAACCGAATACCGCGTGGGCGGAGCCACGGGCAAAAGCTAGTAGGTAATAACGGAATATTATTAATTGAACTTTTTACATCGAATAAATTAAAATTATGTAGATTTCGTGTATATTAGATCTTTCACGTCAATAGAGATACGAAATAAGTGAAATGTTGCCGAAACGTCGAGGTAAATAATAATTGGGTCAAATAGCGTGATAAGTCCCGTTAAGGTATTTTGACTACGAAACAAGTGTTTTATAGACAACTAGCTTTTGCCCGCGGCTCCGCCCGCGTGGTACTCGGTTATCGCGCGCTGTTCCCTCGGGATCTGTGCATTTTTCCGGGATAAAAAGTAGCCTATATCACTCTCGGGCCCATAAACTATCTATCTCCATGCCAAAAATCACGTCGATCTGTCGCTCCGTTACGGCGTGAAAGACGGACAAACGTACAGACATACAAACACACTTTGACATTTATAATATTAGTATGGACATGGATAGTATATTAAATGCCTAAATGCCAAGTTTCATAGTTTTATCTTCGACAGCGACGAACTTCCACCATATAAACTTTCACCCCCTATTTTAACCCCTTAAAGCCTCTTTTTCGCGATAAAAGATAGCCTATGTCCTTTCCCAAGGTCTATTCTATCTCTGTACCAAATTTCATCCAAATCGGTTAAGCGGTTTTGGCGTGAAAGCGTAACAGACAGACAGACAGACAGACAGACAGAGTTACTGCATTTATAATATTAGTATGGATGTTTAAAAAAAAATACAAAATTAAGTATTCATTTTTTTTTCAAAATCCGTTAGACAAAAATGGAGATAAAAGATTGAAGAAGAACAGTTCGCGTCGTAAACCAATTTTCTGGCTAGCCTAGTTAAAACTTTATTTTTCGGCATTTTTTTCACTACGACGAAATGAAAATAAAGTTAAACAATTTGTGCGCGACAGTACGTAATGGAACACGAAACGCATGCACCAATAAGCGCGGCGGAGAGCGACGACTAACCAATAACGTGACGGCGTCGACGCCCACCTGCCCTTCACCCCTGTACCCCGCAAAGCAGACCGAAGAAATGACTTCTGCGCATGCCCCTTCCACTTTTCCCGAGCCGTCTTTAACCGTCGCGCGGACTATAAATAAAAACTCATCTTGTAAGTATCTACACTTTCATAAGTCTGCAAATTATTACTATACTTTGTGCAAACGTCTACGAAATTAAAATTTGCTAATTGTTTGTCGGAGAATCGTTTTGGAGGTCGAGAAGCTCTTTTTCCACGCGGGAACGCAATGATTTACATTAGTTTCTATAACTGTAATGAAAATTAGGTAAATAATGTACCTACTTGTTCGTGCCTGCAAAACCGTTGACTCAAATTTTTCAGAGGTCAATAACCAGACCATGGTAATACAGAGTGGTTAGTTTGAAATAAAACGGCATTGTACCTATCTTCGTCGGTCATGAAATAAATTATCGATTGTATCCCCTTCGTTCTCAAGAACCAGGTCTTTATCTATTTCACTATAGTATAATTATCTTCTCTGTGACTAGGTAGCCGGGTAAAAGCTGGCTCAAAATAAATCGTGGTTTGCGTCGCACTACGAGTCATGTCTGCGACAGCCTGACCTCTAACTAAGCCTTGGGTTAGGACAAAGTTCATACTTAAATATACCTAGTACTTACTTACCTATAATATACCTATGTCTGAAGCTACAGGTGGAAAAAGGTGCGACCAAACGACAGTATGCGTACTCGTACCTACCTACTATGCTATGAGCAGTCATTGAACCAAAAACCGCAAAGTATTTAGGTATAAATACGAGTATGAGGGTATCTACTCATGTTCATGTCCGGTAAAGTTTCTACACTGATAGAGTTCCTAGTAGGTCTCTACCATACCTATATGGGTTCTACTCACCCATTTTACGACAGACTGGCCTATTGCCTGTGATGTGTTGTCAAGAAGACATTAATATCTAAGGCGTATTATAAAGTTAATGATTATACCTATCATGGACAGGGATATTTGAAATAAAGATATTTTGAATTTGATTCCTCAATCTGCGTAGAATTCGTTTACCGCTATCCCGCGGGAACTATGTAAGTTTCCGGGATAAAAACTATCCAGTGTCCTTCCCCAGGACTCTCTATCTGTATTACCGAATTTCATCTCAATCGGTTAAGCAGTTTAGACATGTTGAGGTAACAAACAGATTTACAAACTTTCGCATAATATTAGTGGGATTTCCATTATTCTTCCGTTGAGAATAATAGTGAAGATACAAAATCAAGGGTGCCTACAATAATTGTGCTTCAAAATTTACACATCCGTGTTATTGTAGGTGTTATTTTTGAAATAATTTCGTAACGTCTTTCTATCCAGTGTACATTAATTATTTTGAGAAATAATCACGTTTAGTGAGTAATCATATTTCTTTATCGGTCAAAAATTAAGTCTAGGCACGTATACTTTACGATATCTACCTGACTTTACAAAATATTGGCTCTCAACAGCAAGATTTTATTGGAATCCTATACAATTGCAACGAAAAAAGTCGCTTCAATGATTAGACTGCCATTTTGGAAAATTAGCCTTTATTTTAAACCTGACATATCTTGTAAATAAAAATACACATGGATATTAGTATCACATAGCGATTTAGTTTGCTTTCACAGATAGCATCCGACTAATCGGAGCGGCTGGATTTCAAAAAATATGGGAACACGAATAGTTTTGTTGGTGTTTTCCAATAATTTGTGTATTTATAGCTGCGACCTGATTTTAATTGGAGTATTTACATAAATACAACAAACAAATACACATTGTTATCTTCTGAATGTTTTGATATAAGCAATCCAATGAAACCCGAAACGATTAGCATAGTCATCTACCTCACCTACGCACTATGTGTTGGACTTCAATCACTCCTGCTGGCTCGTATCGCAGATCGCAGGATCGCAGGATCGCGGTGGATGCGAAAAGCACAAGACCGGTCTGAGTGGAGAGCCTTGGGGGAGGCCTATGTCTAGCAGTGGACGTCTTTCGGCTGACATGATGATGATGATGATGATGATGATGAAGGCTGGAAAGTGACTGTTTGGCGCGAGAGCATATATTGAAACCCGAGCAAGCGAAGGACTCTAGGATTGAACCACGAGCGAAGCGAGTGGTTCAGATTAAGAATCCTGAGCGTAGTCGAGGGTTTCAAAGGCACGAGACGCTAAACAACTTTACAGCCGAGCGAAACACAATTTTTCACCTCACTACAGCGAGAAAATGGCAAATGGAAGAAAAACTGTGCAAATTGTTTTTAATAAGTCGGTTTTACTATCCACTTATCAAACATTTTTAGTATTATAAAGGTATAATAGTATTTACAGTCCAAATCGATATAACGGTATTACAGTAGGTACGTAATAGTTATTTGTTATGCAAGGCTGGAAAGTGACTGTTTAGCGCGAGTGCATATATTGAAACCCGAGCAAGCGAAGGATTCTAGGATTGAACCACGAGCGAAGCGAGTGGGTCAAATGAAGAATCCTGAGCGTAGTCGAGGGTTTCAAAGGCACGAGACGCTAAACAACTTTACAGCCGAGCGAAACACACAATTTTTCACCTCACTACAGCGAGAAAATGGCAAATGGAAGAAAACCTGTGCAAGTATCATCAAGCATCATGCAGGTGGTAGGACCTTGTGCAAGGTCCGCCCGGATTGCTACCACCATCTTGCTCACTAAGCATGCTTGCCGTGAAGCAGCAGTGCTTGCACTGTTGTGTTTCGGCGTGGAGAGTAAGACAACCGGTGAAATTACTGGCACTTGTAGTATTCCATCTTAGGCCTTTAGGTTGGTAACGCATCTGCAATACCCCTGGTATTGCAGATGTTTATGGGCGGTGGTGATTTCTTACCACCAGGAAACCCAGTGCTCGTTTTCCTTCCAGTCGAATAAAAAAAAAGTAGTTTTTAATAAGTCGCTTTTATTATCCACTTATCAAACATTTTTAGTATTAAGTATAAAGTTAAAATAGTATTTACAATCCAAATTGATATAACGATATTACAGTGGTACCTACGTACGTACATACAGTTACTATTTTGAAAAGGATTGCATGGCATAAGTATCGAGGTGTACTAAAAATTAAAAGTAAAATTACAAAATAATTCTTTAGAAATAAGAATAAAATAATAGATTAATTAACAGATTTAAATATTAGGTACTTCAACAAAATGTATGACGAACTTTCTTAGTGGTTCACGTCAATATTCAACGCTTTCTTCTTCAACCTCGTATCTAACCGAATCGTATACAACAAATAAACACGCTATTATATTTAACATAAAGATGATTCTATAGCAATTTTGTGGCCAGATACGAGGTTGTGAAAGTAAACGGTCTATGTATTTTCAAGGGGACAGCCGTTCACGATAACGTTCGAATTTCAAAAACTCTTTCCAGCCTAGAGGATAAAAAGCTACTTTCCACGCAGATTTCGAAGGATAAAGAAAGCATTTTCGAGCTAGTGAGGTGAAAAAATAATCTCTTTCTTGTTTTCAAGTAGGTAATGACCACAAAAACTTCCATAAACGTTGAATGTGTGTTTCTTAACACCCATAATGATATTGATGATGTCATCCATATCGATTTCGGCTACGACGACTGTTTCTATGTCTTACCTAAAAAACATATCAGAGTGGCGTCCACAAAGTTCTAACAGACATTCGCGGGTATTCTGCCTATAATTAGTTCAGGCTTTACATCCAGTTTCATTCTTCTGTCTATCTCCTCAAACGTGAACACATGCTTAACTGATCTTCGTCATTTAAGCCGGTTTTTCACCAGTGATTCAATCGCTATCTTAAGACAAGAACTGAAACTGAATGAGAGATGTGAGGCAGAATGTTAGGTCCCTTTATTCATTCATTATCATTTCCTTTCCGAATATCTTTGAACCTGAGAAACTGGCCACCCCTCTTACAATTACCATTCCAAAGTTTAAAAAATAACAAAAAATATATAACAATACAATTTTACCGACTACAAAAAACCATGAACTAACGGTTTTATGGTTTTTTTGTAGTTGGTAATTTTTTTTTTGATATATTTTTTTTCACGCTTTTTAGTGTAAATTATCTAAGATAAATACTATAGTCAAATGTCAACTGCTCGTCACCTTTTATGAAAGTTTGCTTTTTACCGGTGCAGAGACGTTAATTATTGAGGAGTCCTGGTGCTTTACCACCCGTTCCATTTCGCTACATGTATGACGATGAGCATAAATTGCTTAGAAACTGTGATAAAGTAACAAACTGTGTGGTTATATGTGGTCTTTATCATCAGTTCCACTTCACCAAATGATGATTTTCAAGAGCAAATGCACGAGTTACTACTAAATATGTATATCCAAATTATCATTCTATAATATTTGAAGAGTTCCCTCGATTCCCTTAGGATCCAACCATCAGATCTTGATCTGGTGCTTATGGTACCTAACTGAAGGCATTACTAAACGAACTAAAAAAAATGTTTTCAAATCGGTTCACAAATGACGGAGTTCTGAGGTAACAAATATTATTATATGTATATAAAAAAAACCGAATCGATAACATTTTCCATTTTTTGAAGTCGGTTAAAAATGCGCTAATTTCACTCAATCTAATAATACGACGCACAGATTTTTTTTATCGTGGTTTGACACACGTCATATCAGATCATAGAAAACTGTAATTTTAGAATTTTAGGCGTTAATTCATTGGGGCAGATCTGCCTTTGGTATGATTGCCAATTAGGTGCTGCAGTCGTTAATAGTAGATTGATAAACAAGAGTTGTAGGTAAGTGATCAATTACACCGAAGATATTTAAGCGCTTATAGTTCGCGGGTGTAATTGATCATTTACACTCGAGTTGAACACTACTTTTTATCACAAATGCGAGGAAATAAAGAAAAACCGTTATAAACGTTTACGCAATTTGTAACAGAGCGGAAGAAAATTTATCGCGCCAAACCGTCTTTTGTTTTTTTTTTAATGTCCTCGCGCTCTTTGGCTTTGGCACAATCAGCCAACACTGGCCAGCACCATTATGCCAGCATGGAGGTTTAGTTGGAGTTGAGTATTACGCATTACAATCTTCTTGTTTACCAGTTCGTGAAAACAAAGGAGTACTTACCATTCGATTTTTAAATTTACTTATATCCCTAAAGATGTAAATCGAATTTACAACACGGATTTCAACTTAAATGCAACCTACATTCAGAACTTAAGTGATGATAACACCAAAACGTATCGCGCTGTCCCGCTGACGCTTATATTATTTAATACGAGAGTGAGAGGGACGGTACAGCACGAACTTCGATTTTCGAATTTCGTGTTAGCCCCGCTGTTTTTGTTGCGTTCATACAAACCTTTCTAACCTGTTCGGGTGATTTAAGAGGCAAACGCACACTATCTTACTAATCATAACAAAAGCAATAACGAATAGTCTTACATATACTTAAGTATTTACCAACCGAAACTTTGTCATAGGTAGCTGATGCAATTAATTTTAAATGGTAAATTTAGTAATAAAGATCACATAAAGATAATTCCAAGAGTATTTTTACGTTCTATGTACCTACGTGTGATTATGCGTATTAAAATAGATAGGTACGTAAGTGCGAGTATGGGAAAGGCATTGTTGGTAAATATTTTCTCACCTAGGTATTAGGTACAATTAGTACAAGGCAAGTTGTAGACGACTGTACCTAATTAACGCACTGTTTGGGTAGGCTCATTCTATGTATGTGTGAAATGAAAATAGAATAAAAGATAGGTATAATCAGTAGGTAGGTATAATATCTGACATGTGTGTGTTGGCACCCTATTTTGTGGTCGGGGTAGGTTGCGTTTGCTGCATTAACTCGAGTTCGGCGGCACCGGCGCATATTATTTACCTTTGTTTGTTGTGCCGATCAGCTGTTCCTGGAATGCTACAGAAAAAAAACAACAACAAACCGGCTACTCCTCGGGCTACCCTTGCCAGGTAGGTAACAAATGTTCCTAAATAAAAAAAAGTTTTTCAACACACTGCGGATTGCCGAGACGAGTCAAGCGAAGGATTTCTAAGCTCTGTTGTAAATTACATTTTAAAATATTGATGTTTCGTACATTTTGCTTTGTTTCATTTAAAACACATTTTGTCATCTGGCAAATTTCCATAAGGAGGTACCTACCTCGATCGTGCCGGTAACAAATGAAGAACCTTGATGAAAATAGCACAATGAGGAGCGAGTAGCTATCTATAGGAAGCCGCATAACTACCGAGATAAGGTGCTGCTGCGATTGAGACAAAACCGCGATTATTTTCGATAACAGTGTTCGGTAGTTAAAACAATCAAGATGGGTTTTTCCTGTTTTGATGGAGTAAAAAAGTTGTTACTGGAAATTTTCTAATTTCCTATAATCAATCAGAGGTTAATTTAGCGTTCAATGGACTTTTTACTGGACGTTTTTCAAAAACTAAAGTTTAATAGGTACAATTACTTAAAAATATTTTTTACTGGAACAGGTAAGTATGTCGGTATTACACAGGGGGGTAGTTGCTATTCTCTATTGTACAAAAGAGATTATTTTAAACAAAAATTATTTTCCGTTCCCGAATTCCTAGGAGGACAAGTGACCAGGTAAAACTCTGTACCTGTACTTAGAAAGGGCACTTTTTTTGGACGGCGGTCCGTAGTACATAATACAAACAAAGTGGGTATTAAATATGGCAAACCGGCCTTTTGTTTAATTTGATGTATCCGAAAAAAAACATGGATACCTATGGTCTGTCCCATAATTCTAGATAATAAAATGACGTTTCATGTGTTACCTGTTTTTAGCGTCTCATAAATAGTGATGTGCCGCAACCGGTAATCACCGAAAGATTTTGTAGGTACCTGTGTACCAATATATGTATGTCATAAAATATTAAGATATGAACGGATCCGTGATGTAATAATATGTAGGACACTTAGGACATTCTAGAAAAGGCAAAATAGGTCTAATAAAAATGCGACAGTAATTTTGATAGTAATTTTAACATTAACTAAATTATATGAGAATAATGAATATTTGATTTCTTATTCTATGATATGAATATCTAAATAAAAAATTATATTTCTAACAAAAAACAATGGTTTAAATTTCTTCAAAATAATTTTTCTGCGTATTGATTATTCTATGAAACGAAAATTATGAGAAAAAATATCTGTTAAACGAAATTCTATCAAAATGTCTCCAAATCAACGTAGGTACAACCCCGATTGTGTAGGTATACAATCTCACAAATAAACACCATAATATGTTGGACCACAAAAGCCGCTATAATAGTAATAATATTACTATTATAGCGGCTTTTGTGGTCCAACACCATATTATGGTGTTTATTTGTGAGATTAATGAATATTTGATTTCTTATTCTATGATATGAATATCTAAATAAAAAATTATATTTCTAACAAAAAACAATGGTTTAAATTTCTTCAAAATAATTTTTCTGCGTATTGATTATTCTATGAAACGAAAATTATGAGAAGAAATATCTGTTAAACGAAATTCTATCAAAATGTCTCCAAATCAACGTAGGTACAACCCCGATTGTGTGGGTATACAATCTCACAAGTAAACACCATAATATGGTGTTGGACCACAAAAGCCGCTATAATAGTAATATTATTACTATTATAGCGGCTTTTGTGGTCCAGTAAAATTATATTTAATACACAGGGGTAATAAAAAAAAAACAGTTTTAATTGTCATGTCTAATGTTCATGTAGTGCCAACTCCCGTAATAGTCGGAAGCCCTGCGCTCGAAGTTGTTGACGACTATGTATACCTAGGACAGACGGTCCAGTTAGGTAAGTCCAACTTCGAGAAAGAGATCACTCATCGAATCCGACTCGGCTGGGCAGCGTTCGGGAAGCTTCGCAGTGTCTTTTCATCCAAATTACCGCAGTGTTTGAAGTCAAAAGTCTTTGACCAGTGTGTGTTGCCAGTGATGACATACGGATCTGAGACGTGGGCGCTAACGATGGGCCTCATAAGGAAGCTCAAAGTCACTCAAAGGGCTATGGAGAGGGCTATGCTCGGGGTTTCTCTGCGGGATAGAATCAGAAATGATGATATCCGCAGTAGAACTAAGGTTACTGACATAGCCCGAAGAATTGCGAAACTGAAGTGGCAGTGGGCGAGGCACATTGCACGCAGGACTGATGGCCGATGGGGTCAGAAGGTTCTCGAATGGCGTCCGCGGACCGGGAGACGAGCTGTCGGTAGGCCTCCAACTTCGAACTTCGTATGTTGCCGTCCCGCTGACGCTTTTCTCATTCAATACTCGAGTAAAAGGGACGCTGCCATACGGACTTCGTTTTTCTAGTTTTGTAGTAGCCTCTCTGTATTATATTTTTTTACGTTGGCACTAAGTGATGAACACTGTGTTTTACCTGTTTTGTACCTGTGCTTAGATTTTATCACTTTATCGTAAGTGTATTTATATTTTTAAAATAGGAAGTAGTATATTGAATACTTTAATGTTATTTTTGCTATCGTAAAATCGCTGGCCGAGTGTAACAGTGGCACAAGTCAAAATATTAAAATTTCGAGAAAAAGCACACCAAAGTTATGACAACTGAACTTATACAAGTAATATGAGCATATTAAATTAATTTCAAAATTTTGACTTGTGCCACTGTTACACTCGGCCAGCGAAATATACATTTTTATCGGTTATTTACGAAACCGGAATCACGGAGCCGCACTGTTCGTTTTATGCTGGCCACATTATTTTTACGTTTGACATTTCAGACTGTCATTTTATTATCTCGAATTATGGGACAGACCATAGGTCACTAATTTTCGTGTTAATAATTGACTGAAAGACCGGTCATAAATGGGAGTCGGACTTGCACACAAGGGGTTCCGAAGATAACATATTCCAATAATTCACACTAAGAGTGGTTTCTTACTAGAACCATCCGAATTTGTGAAAATGCGGTCCAGTCTCGAGTAGTCGCAGAACTATTTGTATGGTGAAATCAGATCTAGTGCGTTAACTACCATACAAATTGTTCTACGACTATAGGTACTCCAGTCCGTATTTTCACGGATCGGATTCGAATCGGGCGTAGCTCAAACCACTCTAAAGCCGAGTTTAGACTTGGAAGAAAAATCGTGCAAGTTGCATTATATTGCGAGGGCGAGGCCGTAAACCCAACGAGTTAGTAGTGGTCAATCGAGCGCCGCAAGGTAATGCAACTTGCACGATTTTTCTTGCAAGTCTAAACTCGACAAAAAAAATAAAATTATTTACTTATGAATAGTTTAGGATCAGTTAGGATAGGATTAGTTTAGTTTGGGATCGCGGTGGATGCGAAAATCACAAGACCGGTCTGAGTGGAGAGCCTTGGGGGAGGCCTATGTCCAGCAGTGGACGTCTTTCGGCTGACATGATGATGGTGATGATGAGTTTAGGAAAAGCTGAATTAAAAAATATATATTATAGCGATTTTTCCGACAAAAGTGGGAACATTTCAATTAAAGTTACTATGGTTTCAGAGATAGACCTATGAGAAAAAATACTGGCATTTAACTGGATATAAATTATAAGTTATTATACAATTTTCATTAATTAGCCATGAAAACCCGAAAGCTTTATAACCCGAGTGCATGAGTAAACGAGAATACTGCTTTTCGTGCAAATCTTAGAATGTTTGGTGTATTATTTATAGTTAACGCCACGGTGTGCTGATGCTGATACAAGATGGCATGGCTAACGAGCCAGCGATATATGTATGTATATGCTTATTTTATCGCTAGGGACCCGGCAGGAATAGTACGAGATGCTCAATCATGGCACTAGGCGACAATAGGAAGTAGTCGAAACTTATAAACGCATTGACGATGAAATTAACAAGTCATTAATGACACCTAATGTATATTTAATTATAATCTATATTATAACTCAAAAACGGCTGGACCTATTTTTATCATTTTTGAGTTTTTGGATTTGTCTTTTTCAGGAATAGGATAATAAGCATTAAAAACATTTTCCCACATAGGTAAAATGTTCCGTCGATATGGAACTCTCCTCTCAAATTAAAGAACGCATTTAAATAAAGGTTTCGAATCGACAATATATATCCACAAAATTTGGATAATGGCGTATTTTAGATTAAAAAAATGTAGAAAAATGACTGTAATGAAAAAGGATTGACATATGCATATTATATATATTGGTTGTCAAATATTCATGCAGGCGTTCAGAAATTTATTTTGCATAAACTGTAGAAAAAAGGCGCTGTTATCATGATTTTTCATTACTTAAGCTCTGAAACCTGCATTTAACTTGTAATCCGTGTTGTAAATTCGATTTACATCTTTAGGGATGTAAGTAAATTTAAAAATCGAATGGCGCTCCTTTGTATTAACGAACTAGTAAACAAGGAGATTGTAATGCGTAATACTTACCTCCAAACCTCCATGCTGGCATAATGCTGCTGACTTATAGATTACCCCCAGGAGGTAATCTGTGTGCTGACCAGTGCTGGCTGAATGTGCCAAAGTTAAAGAGCGCGAGGCCACTAAAAAATAAAAAAACAAAAGACGGTTTGCCGCGATAAATTTTCTTCCGCTCGTTCTGTTACCAATTCCGTATACGTATATAACGGTTTTTCTTTATTTCCTCGCATTTGTGATGAAAAGTAGAGTTTTCAACTATAAGCATAAGCACCCTCGCTCGTGCGCCTAAATACCTATCTTGGGTTTAATTGATCACTTATATTATAACCCTCGTTTATCAATCTACTATTAATGTAGTGTTTTTTCGGGCAGGACAACGTCTGCCGGATCCGCTAAGTAGGTACTAAATAAGTCATTAGGTTCGAACATAACAAATAAATAATTAAATTCAACATAAAGGGCTATCAACTAAAATTATCTAACCGGTCCATCAATATTTAACTTATAGATACCTAATTATTAAGGTTGTGACCACATTGTGACTGTTGCATGATTTTGAACTTTTTTCTAATGTTATTCGAAGCCATTATCGCTAGTGAGTAGCTTATTATTACCTAAATTACGTCTTTAATGTTAATGAATTTTACTGGATTGATTTGATTGTTAATTGCAAAGCTTGCCTTACCTAAACTTGCCAATAGGAACTGACGCACAAAACTTAGGTACTTTCGTAGGTATTCTGTCATTTTCATAAAATAAGTAATATACAGCGTGTATTTTTAATACTACCTCAAACTGTAACCAGATGAAGATTTAAGTGCTGCGAACCGATATTAAAACAAATTGTTAATTTAGAATTAACTAACAGAGCGTAATTAATTCTTGAAATATTTTCGAGCAGCAATGTAATGCGTACAATAATTTGATAAGAGAGAGAAGCGTTCTGTGACAGCTGTCACGTCAACAAGTGCGACGTTTTGAATAAAAACAAAGTAGTATCGCGTAATGATACATTGCGTGCTAATTAATTTTGTAAGGAAAATAATAAGTCTAAATTTTTTGTTAAAACATAATAAAATGTGATTATTAGGGCCTTCACTAACTGCCCTTAAAATTTGAGGTAGTATTAAAAATACACGCTGTATAAATTACAGATTGTTCGGACTTTAGACAGTAGGAGCGCTGCTTGTAATTAACTAACTTAAGTACCTACCTATTTTATTTATTAATTGCTCTTTCAAACTCAAGAAAAGAACTTCTGTTTTGTTTGAGGTCTGACTTATTTACCTATCTTCCCACAAAGTCGCGATGTGATATTGTCTGTGTTCTTTATGACCTGTGGTCTGACATGTATAAAATATACAACAAAATTATATGTGCGTTATAAATACCTAAGTAAGTACGTACCAATGACAATATAGTTATTTTATCGCAGTGGCCTTAAGCATTAAATGTTTTAGATGTGAGTGAATACACAAATAGCAAAGGAAAAGGTATCTTAACCTTTTTGGCTATCATATCTTGCCCTTAGACTATATACAACGTTGTATATAATCTAAGATCTTGCCCTTAAAATCTCTTGTACGGTGTCGTGTATTGCACACAGAAAAATTAAAAAGTAACTCAGGTTTATTGCAAAACAGTATAATTCCAACAAACACTATAAAATGTATTTATTATTATGTATAACAATACGAAAATACATTCTTTCTTACGTTTTAGAGTGACGATCACAACCCGTTTTCTTAATAATAAGCTAAATGCTGGAGGTTGGTCACAGCTACTTAATGGGGACAAGGCTGGGGCTGATTGCAGGAACCCGTCCATGTTCTTTCTTATTGTAGGTATACATTAAAAAACAGCTCCAAGAATGTAAAAATAATTAGAAAACGCGGAAAGTAATTAAAATTACAATAAATTGAAAAAAAAAAGCTGCTGCGTGCCTCATCCATTGTCATTAAGACAGGATCTTCGATTATCTACATTCTACCTCATGGGCTCGACACGGACTTGAAACAAATCATTTGAAAGGGCAAACAGAAATATATTTTAAATTATTGTCTTATTTAATATAACCTCCTTTTTTTGAAGTCAGTTCAAAAATATAACGATTATTAGGCTTAGTTCTCAGGTTCTAATAGCACGACTTCCGCACCCTTGCCAACGGCGTCTCCCGGTTTGACGGCCGCCAGCGACGCCACCACGCCATCTCGTGTGGAACGAACGACATACTCCATTTTCATCGCAATCACCACAAATAGAGGCTGTCCTTTCACTACCTGTTGACGAAAGAATGTTTGTACTTAATTGTTAACATTACTACAAAAAATATCATTCATTGTTAATTCCTTGAACTAAACTACTGAAGATAATAACTTTTAAGAACCTTTTTTTGATGAATAGATATTGTTCTGAACAAAGACAAAACGCTGGGGCTAGAATATAATACAAATATTTTGAACTATTTGCATTCCAACCGTTCACCACTACAGTGACTAATAGGTGGTTACTTACATTAGTAGCTTCGATTCTCATACAGACTATAAAAGGCGACTCTTTAAACAAATAAAAAATTAGATTTTTATTTAGAAACTAGCTGTTGCCCGCGGCTTCGCCCCCGTTGTATTTTTTTCTTCAATGAAAACCTTCTCCTGACAGTAGCGAACACAACAAAAAAAGAATTAGCGAAATCGGACCAGTCGTTACCGAGTTATGCGCTTACCAACACATTTTGCGATTCATTTTTATATTATAGATTGAGTAAGAAATTCTAGGTACCTTATCGCCCTGGCTGACTAGTATTCTCTCGAGCACGCCGGGCGTGGGCGAGCAGGCGCTGTTGGTGGACGCGGCTTCAGCGCCGGCGCCGCGGAAGTCCGCTTGCGGTAGCTCGGCCACCGTCTGACCATCCTGCAACGCACTTGAGAATTTAAACTGTTCCTTCGATTTCAAATGTGATTGTTTATTCCCCAGATAAGATAAGTACAAGCGTTAATTCGTTGTGAGTGAAATTATAGTCGCCTCTGGCTAATAATAACGTTGCGCTTACATTTCAGCTGGGAATAGGAAAACTGCTTCGAGCGAGGTTAGATAAATGAGGTAACCATAATGCTGAAGTTATGTTTTTTTTAACGTATCTCATCCACTTACCTGCATTTGCAATGGTATTGTATCTTTATAATCCCATTTGTTCTTGTTTTCGTCATAGAATGAACGTAAAAATAATATCCGCCAATGCCATAGGGAAGTAGGTCTTTAACAGTAATTTAGATAATTTTGAAAATAAGTAATGTCTGAATTCAACATCAAGTGCAAATTAAAGCCGTATAAATATAGAGTAAAATAATATGTGTCCGTTCGAGGGCGGTCTAAGACCGAGGGGAGTCTAGATGTTAGAACAAGCTCTAAAATAACAACATCGAGCAAGGTTGTATGTGGAACCACAACAAAAGATTGAACTGTAACCAGCAGAAAGTTTCGTAGATCATTAATAATAATAGTAATAATAATTTAATGTGAATCTATTTAAAAACCGCCTAGACCAACACATTAGCAGAACAAAGAATACTTGACCACGGAACAGTTAGACACAGCCTTATAATTTAAATAATAATAATTGTATTCATGAGCTGAGATGGGCTGACGTACCCGATGAGACCCGATCATTGCCAAAAACGTTCTTTTGCAAGCAGCGGGCGTCAGAATATCATTTAAATAATTGGAGTGTATCTACGAAGACGGTCTTTCTTATAGTTCCAGTTTTAAATCCAGTACTGGCCTTCTCTCGTCCTCAGACGCATACACTGTCTCCTGCACGCGTTTCCTCCACTCAGGCCGTTTTTCAGCGAGGGATAACAAATAAATTAATATGACGGGACACTTGACACCAAATGACCTAGTCCCAAAGTAAGCAAAGTTTTTGTTATGGGTACTAGGCAACGCATAAACATTCTTAAATAGATGGATATTAAATACATACCTATTAAACATACAAGACTCGATCACAAACATTTGTATTATTCATACAACCGGAGAAGGAACCCGGAACCACAAGCTACAGTCAGGTTTTGTAATAACTGGGCTATCTGGCCGTCAATAGATAATAAATAAATAAATAAATATCACGGGACAATTCACACCAATTGGCCTAGTCCCAAAGTAAGCTTAGCAAAGCTTGTGTTATGGGTACTAAGCAACGGATAAACATAATAATATAGACAGATACATACTTAAATACACATTAAACACCCAAGACCCGAGAACAAACATTCGTATTTTTCATACAAATATCTGCCCCGACACGGGAATCGAACCCGGGACCTCAAGCTTCGTAGTCAGGGTCACTAACCACTAGGCCATCTGGTCGTCAAAATAGATGTATAGATTACCTCATCATAGACGTGTATCTGGTTTTGATGGGTGAGCAGGCCGACGGTGCGGCGTTCGCCGTCAACGGTGGTGGTGAGCCGCACGCCGCGCGCGTCTTCCGACAGAGAAGCCTCCACCTGCTGCCACGCGCCGCCGTCCACTTGCACTCGGTACTCGTTCAACTTGATGTACTCAACGGTCACCTTCATTTCTAGAAGAAAACGTCTTTGAGCCGTCTTGTACTATCACAGGGATCACCGTAAATAACGGCATAATTAGGAATTTCGCTGTTTTAGGTTTTAACATAAATATTTCCAAATCGTATTCAAAATTACATAGTATATTCAAAATGCCATCAGACAATATTAAATAAATAAGTTTATGTTCAAAAGCTTTATTTGCTGACTGACTGCTATTCTTGCATTTTCATCCAACTCTTTAAGCGTTTCTTCAACTTACATACATACTCACTTGTCTTTATTTATTAGTTACGATTACAACGTTATACAGTTACGAAAAAATCAGTTACAGTGCGAATCGTACCTTTATCATCTAATTTAAGAGAAACTGTCTTTTTTAATTGGTAGTTAGGCCTCCAGGCACTCGGCCCGACGTCTATCCCCTTTGATGACTTATTGGCCGTGTTGTTTTTTTGCGTCATAAGCAGCTGAAAACAAATAAGGTAATGAGTTACAGTAGGGCTGTTGTTGTTATGGAACGAAAAAAATAAACATGTTTTTTATACAGAAATGATGAAGAAAGATTACAGAACTGAAAAAAAAGTTGCTATTGGCAATTACAGACATACTTCATTTAACAAAAAAGTAGAATTTGGATGAACTTTGTTAATTAATTATTTTTTATACAAAATTGTTGCTAATCAAACACTTTCAGACAGGTGCAAAGAAAGTAGCGTCTTTAATTATTCAAATTCTTTATTGCCGATCTGCAACCAGCACTCACATGTCCTATGGCAGCGTTAAGGGCGCGGACAGACTGGCGCGCGGCGGAGGGACGTTGGAATAACGCCTCCTCGTGTTGCGGAATGAAGGCGGTGTGCACGTCCCCCGCTACGAACGCGGGGTCACCGCTCAGTCGGAGCAAGAAATTCACGTTCGTCTCCAGACCAGCCACCTTCACAAAACATAAGCTTATTTTTTAGGGTTTCGTAGCCAAAATTAAATCATAAAATTCTGAACAAAATAAAAATTCATAGAGTATTACATATTTTATTTTATTTTTTCGTGTTGGCTTCGTTGTTTTATTTAGAATATCACCATTTGGTATATAAAATTCTAAAACCAACCTGATACTCGGAGAGCTTGGCTCGAGTCTTTGCTAGCGCCTCGTTGCGGTCGCGGCCCCATACCACAAGCTTTGCGATCATTGGGTCATAATGCACTGAAACTTCTTGGGATTCTCGGACGCCTGTTTCTACCTGGAACAATTTACATCTGTATAATGTACGTAGTTTACCAGTTCCCGGTGACTTTTAGCTTTTAGCAAACACAATCATAATAATCTTAGTGTTTCAAGTCTGTAAAATATGTTTTTGTTAAAGAAATAATTATCATACAAGTATTAAGATACTGTACTGAAATTGTTATCCAACCTACATAATTAACATATACCAAATTTGAAGTCGATCCGACTATTGGTCGGGTCAGATATGGCCAAATTCCAGTTACTTTTTCGAAAATAAAACGTTGAAACTTATTAATTCCAAAATAACAGTCACCAAATAACAAAGTGTATTCTCCGCTTTTTGTATACAGGGTGGATTTTGACGAGGGATCTTTACGAAACAGGCAGATAGTTCAACCTTAGCACTATATTTCCCCCATAGAAACTATGGAAATATATGTTACCGTTTTCAAGTTATAGCCTTTTAAACATTCATACCAAAAACTACTTTGTGCCAACCCTAAACAGATGGCTGGGTCAATGTTCTTACTTGTAAACAATCTTTAGACGTCAGGATATTACATTAATATTTTGCCATTTGTCCATTCTTAGAGGTCTGCGTGCAACGCTAAAAAAATCGCTGCAGGATTTGCAGAGGTGATTGTCTGCAGTATTTATGTAATTTCTTAGTTAATAATTCTAACCACAACAAATAACTCACATGATATGACATGGCACTGACATTCACTTGAATGTACTCAACCGTCATAAACAATTAAAGAAGATAGTAACCTCTTTCATCATAAATAAAATGTCTCTGTTCACCTACCTAAAATGATAAAAAGGTTTTAGTTCGTTAACTTGCTTCAGCAAATTATTTTCGAATGAATTGAAATTGTTCCCCAGTTGATCAGCAATTCATACAATAGGCTGTCCTTTTTTTATTTCGGTTATCGTCAAAAAATTTAATACTTAACATTATTTGACGGATATTGCACTAAAGTTGTAGTAATAGGTTGTCATTCGCCGAGCCGAGATAGAATCAACGCATTTTTTACAACTATCGAAACTCTTTGCATGATTGAAAATCGATCATAAACATATCATAAATGTGATGTTTGAATGAAATTGACATTTAAGTTCATTTTATTTACTTTACACGAAAATGCGTCTGTTAGATGCACGTGGATATTTAAATTTGCTCATGTTATACGCGAGCTGCAATTATAATGCGGCTGAAGCTTTACGACGTTACAGGGAAACATATCCACCACGACACCCAACAGTTAGTAGGGCAATTTTACGTGATTTTGATCGTGTCGCCAACAATCAGCCCGGTGTACCAAGAACAGCTCAGAACGATCAACGTGGAGGACCCGTTATTCATCTTGAGGCTAGACTTGAAGAAAGAATACTGCGGTATTTTAAGCGGAATCCAAGAAACAGTTCGGGATCAGCTGGTCGACGTTTCGAAATAAGTCATACCGCAGTACTAAAAGTTCTTAAACGTGCCCGCCTTCACCCTTATAACGGAGGAACATTTGAACACCGTATGTAAAAATTGTAATAAAGTAACTGATAATCGTATTTAATTTTTTGCATTTTATTTGATTTATTTGACTTTGTGTCATTTTTACATCAGTACGATGACAACAACTCTCGGAAATAAACGTAATATCCCGAGTTTTCCCGACGACGACTCCTTAATCTAGCCATCGTGTCGTTATGTGCGGATGCAATTATAGGGTTATCACCACAGTTAAAAATTAGTGAATTTTGTGTTTTTTTTTTTTACTTTGTTTAAGCTTCTAAACATTATAAATCGACTGTGTATCACTTAAACAATGCAATATTTCCGCAAAGATCCCTCGTCGAAATCCTCCCTGTATAAAAGATATTAATTTTATTAAAATCGATGACTAGAAAAAACACGTTCGTTTGTCCTAGACCCTGCCCAGGGGGGGATCATAATCCCCATGACCCCCCTTCACAGTGGCGGATTAGGCATATAGCAAAAGTAGCAAATGCTACGGGCCCTGCGCATCTAGGGACCCTGCTGACCAATGCTTTCTGATCGTAAAAAACGTCAATTCAGATAGAAGCATGTTTTTTTTCTAAATTAATGTAAATAGAACCAAACCAACACAAAACACCGCCAAAGAAAGAGATGGTATCAATATGATCGACTTAAATATAATATTTTACTTATACTATAAACTTGAAGCAAATCAAGGGCCCCATGATAAAATTTGCTACAGGTCCCGCGCTGACTTAATCCGGCTCTGCCCCTTCACCCTGGATCCAACCATGACTTACCCGCACGTGTTCCTCAGGCTGCGGCTGCACCAGGCGATGTAGCGTGCCGGCGCGCGGCAGGAAGCCCGCACCGGGCTCCTCCGCGTACACGCGGCACTCCACGGCGTGCCCGCGCCGCACGATCTGTTCCTGGGACAGGGGCAGCGGCTCCCCGGCTGCGACTCGTAGCTGCCACTCGACCAGGTCAGTACCTGGCGTAGTGTGATGCAATTAGTAAAGTATCACACCATACCGAGGAATAAAATGGTCTGATTCCTCCATCTCCATTTTGGCAACAGACTTCCGGGCGGGGGGAGCCTTTTCCCCCTTTGTGTGGTTATTGCTTGTTTCATCTTTCATAATGGAAATTACTAAGGAATGGAATTCGCTCCCATCGTCTGTATTTCCTGTTAAATACAACCTAGGGCTCTTCAAGGCTAGAGTTAATAAGCTGTTACTGGACCAATGAGAAACCTACACCTTTGGCCTTTCATGGTCAGTTATATTTGGTTTATCATGGTCAATATATGTAAAAAAACATCCAGCCACAACCTAAACCTGGCATTGTGTAGCAACACAATATTAACACCACTCAGCAGAGTGGAGACACTTTTTTCGATGACCATTATCAGATCAAGTTATATAAGAGAAAATTTGTGTACCATGCATATTCCCTATTGCGAGGTGTGGCATCCAAAGTTTGCTGCATTGAGCCAATAGCAAGCCAGATATAATAAAAGAGTCTTGAAAAGTTTAGCTAATTCGGGAGGCAATAATAGAGACGTAATTGGTTACCAGTGATCATCTCAGTGATGGGGTGTTCGACTTGAAGCCTTGTGTTCATCTCCATGAAGTGGAAGTCGTGCGTGACGCGGTGCAGGATGAACTCGACGGTGCCGGCGCCGACGTAGCCCACTGCCCGCGCCGCTCGCACCGCCGCCTCGCCTAGCGCCTGACGCGTCTCTTCCGACAGTCCGGGCTGGAAACGTAACAATATACAGGTGAAATTGTGGAATTTGTTCTGGTGGAAGAGGATATTTAGGATGTTCTAAAAAAGAGAATCCAGCTTTAGTAAAAGTGCAAATAAATATCTCTTAAAGATATTTAGACTTTTAATTTTTAAGAGTTCTGTACCAGAAGGCATCAAAGCCCTTATTGCTGTCACTCACATGTTTATCTGCAGGGGCATGATAAAACATTTTTTGACCTACCTATTTTTTGACTTACAAGCTTTCGCATTTATAATAATAGTGAGATTCGTACCGCAGGCGCCTCTTCTATTATCTTCTGATGACGTCGTTGTACAGAACAGTCTCTCTCGAAAAGATGTACCGCATTGCCATGCATGTCAGCGAAGACCTAAAATTCGACAGAACCACTACTTTATAACACCTTATTTACCTACAAAATTCTACAGAAAAAACTTTATTTAAAAACGATTAGTTAAAAACCCTACTTGCACTTCAACGTGTCTGGGGTCAGTGATGTATTGCTCAAGGAGCATGTTGTCATCACCAAATGACTTAAGAGATTCTCTTTTGGCCGATTCCAGTTGTTGTAGAAATTCAGATTCCGTCATTGCAATTCTCATCCCCTGTAACAAAATCAACTCTATTAAAAATAAATAAATAAATTACAAAAACTTTTTCTAAATAATGAATTCCGTAACATACTTTTCCTCCACCACCTCGAACAGCTTTAATCATTATAGGAAAGCCAATTCTCTGTGCCTCTGCTTGCAGCTTTTCAATACTCTGTTCTTCGCCATGGTAGCCTTTCACTATAGGAACTCCTGCACTTGACATTATTGCTTTTGATGTACTAAAAGTAAAAAGATAAGGAAAATCATCACGTAATAACTTGATTTGAAAAAAAAAAATAAGTAGCCGCAAGTCAAAGGAGGCACTGAAATATTATGAGAAAAAAAGTTGTATTTACTAAATTACACAAGAAGAGCCTGGGTAGGCAGTAATAGTTTAAGTTGCCAGCTTAAAAAAACTTCCAGCACTGAATCACTGACCCAAGTTTAATTTCAAAGCTGATTTCTATTAATACCAAGTATTTAGTTTACAGATCTTGCAAAATTTAAATGTTGTCATCTTTATTGTTAGTCATAAAAACAAATTATGCACATCCAGTCTAAAAGACAAACTTTTAATTTTATGCAAAGGAGAGGGAGCATATTTACAGTCCTCGGCAATAAAAATTGCACATCAGTTTTTGAAAAGAGGCTCAACTAATTTCGGCTTCGTAGAGTGTTGTCAAACACTACATACGATGTGACGTTTGTCACTGTCAGTCATTTTAAGGTGCAGTAGAGAACGAAATGCCACTGAAATTTTAAGAAGAACCTTTAACAATATATTAAACGAAGTCAATAGGTACTGCACTTTCCTCACCAGTTTAGAGCGTTTATTAAGTACCTGCTGAACTGGCAACTTTGCAGTTTTGTTAGTTTTTCTCGATTATTCCATAAAAATTGAATGAAACTTAAAAATGTGGTCTGATAACACTTCTTAATATATAAGTTAACGTTTCTATGCCAATAATTATTCATGATAGACTTTTATATTCTTTAAAAACAAATTAATGTTTTTTAAGGGTCTTAAGTTTGCTACTTGAAAAATTATTTGGATTCGGATAATTTTGATTATGATGTTATTCAAAGAATGGTATTCAATTTTTACTTAAGATTTAATGAACTGCCGACACTAAAATCATTAAAAGTTAAATTGAAAGTTTTTAAATTTTTTACTTACAATACTTACTACACTACCTTTTTATGCCCATGTCTCTAATGGCTGATGTTGGTGGTCCAATAAAAATGATATCCTCTGACGTGCACTGTTCACAAAATTCAACATTTTCTGAGAGGAAACCGTAACCAGGATGAATAGCTTGACTATTGGATTTTTTTGCTACCTCTAGTATTTTGGACTTATTCAAGTAACTTTGAGTAGCAGGAGCAGGCCCAATGTTGAAAGCTTCATCAGCCTGAAAACATAAATAATACATACTGTTAACAATTTTAATTTAATGAGGGCTATCGTTTTTTCTCTCACTAGATGGCGCCACTGTTGCGTGAGGTTTTTAAAAGTCTGTTATAACGGCCGTGAAAGTTTAGATTAAAATCATATTTAATACATCGTAAAACAGTACCATAAACATATCGGAGCCACAGTATTGCGTAATCCCGTTTTGTTCGGAAAAAAGGAAAGACAAAAGTTTTCGAAAGACAAAGCTGTCTCAAATTACAGACGTTCATTGCCCCTTATCGCATAATTGCCATAATTAATTTCAGGTAATGCAAAATATTCACAAAATTATTCTAATTATAAATAAACCCGCATAGCTCACCCAAAAACTATGAGATTTGACATTTCGTTGACCTCACGCTACACTAGCGCCTCTAGCGGAAAATTCATTCGCGATAGCCCCCATTGAAACAAGTAAATGAAAGCATAAGGATAAGGTCACCAATCTTTGTGAGTGTCACATTTGTTTAAGAAGTTAATTTTAGGTACAGTCAACCAATTTGATTGGTGACCACTATAGAACCTTGCCATAATAAATAATTTTGGTTTGCTTAGCAATGCTTGTTGGATGACGTAAATCACAATGAGAAGGTTCTATGGTGGCCTAGGAATTTAATTGGTTGACTGTAGGCAGCGAATGAAAAAATGCACATTAGACATCGGAAATATTGACTGAAGGAGCCGATAGCCAGTAGGGATTTGGATAAACTTCATCAGATGTTCAGATCTAGATTTACCCATCTTTAATGTCAATGTGTACTAGCTATTTTTGACCCATTACTTCGTAATCTTAACAACATTAATCCCTCCCTTTACTTCAGAACAGGTTTTTAACCCAGAATAATTCTACTTTCACATACCTACAGTCAAGTCCTCTTTATTAAACTGGTATACTGTGATTCATAAAATCACAGGTCCGACAGAACAGGTCTATAAATCATAAAAGCATTTCAGGTGTTTAATAGTGCATTATATATCCTCCTCGGTCTGAACTTTTCACCACCTTTGTTATTTTTGTTCAAAATTCTTTATTCAATGAATAATTTGTACTTTACAATTTGCATTTAGCCATTATTCTTAGTGTTAATAGGTATTTTATAAACTATGCGAGGGCTCCGGAGGATATCTAGGAGAAGAACATTGACAAGAAACCAAGATACAGTGCTACACAAAGACTTAAAGATAGGCAAGGACTTAGCACACTTTGAATCTATTGGGAGTTCTACAACCAATTGGCCTGGACAGTATAAGAATAAACATAGAATTTAGAGTTTAAAAGAGGGACAGTAAGGAGATGTATAATTAGGTTCTAGGTAGTGCTTAGCAGTCAAAGAAAAGAGGAAAAGAAATTACCATTTCTACATGAACAGCATTTTTATCAGCATCAGAATACACAGCTACTGTTCTGATGCCCAATTTTTTTGCTGTGCGCATGACCCTGCATGCTATCTCGCCGCGATTTGCGATTAAAACTTTATCAATTTGTCGGTGCTTTACATCAGCCTTTAATTGTTGAGCATGGCTTAACCTTCTGGAATGCCTGAAATTCAGCTCGCTACAAAAATGAACAAAACTGTCTTTAATACTGATATTGTATTCTTACAATTATGAAGGATTTAAATAAATTCTTACCAAATTCTGTTTAATTGCTTTAAATACGACATCGTGTCTGAGTGTTATGTTCCACTGTGGCACTGTGGCCTGATAACAATATTTGCGTGTTGCCGGCTCTACTGAAATGAGAGAAAGAGATAAAGCCATAAAATAATGATTAAAATTCTATCGTGGCGTCATGCACACCGAACTATTATCATCTCATTACATTATCATTGTTATCAGACTGAAAAACAAACATGATTCGATTACGTATATCGAGTGCCATGCCCGTCCCGTTGTTTATTGAATGAATTGTCATTTCATAGTAATGTCATACTTGTCATTATTGACGTTACTTTTTTTTAAGCTTTCTTCCTGGCCGTAAAAGCAACGAGAACTAGGGCCATACATCAAATTTATCTAGCATTGTATAGTATTTCATTTTGATTTTCCAATACTCGTACGCACATAAATATTTTGAAGCTCAACCTGCATGGCTACTACGAAATTTCAATCAGCGAGCGGCGAGCGATTTCATGTGGTTTACATGCAGTCGCTAGTCGCTCGTTTGCAGCGATAAATATGGTCACGTGACATTTAGCAATAAAGCTGAAAATTTAGAGCTTTATCGCTGGAAAAAAAAATGTCTCTTCAATTTCGGCGAAAGCAGTGTTATTTTTTTTCATTCACTACAATTTCTTTTATTTTGGGCAAGTGGGGGCACCCTAACTGTCAATGTCAGTCAAGTCAAGTTTCAATACTGTTTTCTGACTGTTTTCGGTTGAAACTTTGAACTTTCTTGCGATACCTGTGTTTAATTAAATGACTTTAAATATACTTTGTTTTATTTAATTATCATTCTAAGCATTTTAAGAAAACTTATCTGTTCTTAGTCAGTAAATTGATCTCAGGATTTACTTTTATAATACTAAGTAGGATGTTGCTTGTATTTAACCAAGATTGTCCTGCAAATTTCACAGTACTGCAATCTGAGAGTACTGCCTTTTGCAAATTACAATAAACTCAACAAACATAACAGCGCGTTATAAGCAAAATGGGCATAAAAGGACTTTGGACTGTACTCTCACCATTTAGCGAAAAGAAATCTCTGCATGAGGTTTGTTAAACCATTAATATCTAAAATGTGTGTCCTTTACATGATTTAATTATTTCATTTACTATGGTTACAGATAAGGGGAGAGACAATTGCTGTAGACTTAGCAGGATGGGTTTGTGACAGTCAAAATGTTACAGATTATCATATTCAACCCAAATTGTACTTGAGGTAGGTGAACTTGTTTAATATTAAAACTACTTCTTGATTGCTTATTATTTCTTCTTTTGTTTAAGCCAAGAATTGTTTGTTGCAGAAATTTGTTTTTTAGAACAATTTTTCTTATATTAGCTGATGTAAATCCAGTGTTCGTACTGGAAGGTGATGCCCCCGAGCTGAAGAGAAATGTGATGGCTGCTCGAAATGCAGTTCAGTTTCGTGGAGCTGCACCCAGATCTGAGACTGTCACAAACAAGCAACCAGGTGTTGGAAGGAAAAGATTTAGAAATGTTCTAAAAGAGGCATGTGGATCACAGTTGTTTTTCAATTAAAATTATAGACCAAAATTACAAGCTGCCAATTTGTGAAATATGGTAAAATAATTTAAAATATTGCTCTTGTTCTAGTGTGAAACGCTGCTAAAATCTATGGGAGTCATTTGTATAAATGGAAAAGGGGAAGCAGAAGCAACATGTGCTCAGTTAAATTCTCAAGGTGTTAGTGTTTAGTTTATTCTACTTCTCAAAAAATCCTTCCTTTGCTTTTATAGAAAATATTGGGTCTTATTGCATTTACTCTAATCTTGTTTTAAAGCAGGGTAAAAACCACTGCACTGAACTTTTCATTACTTACTTGAACATTCAAGGGCTGTTTCACTATCCATTGATTAGTGTCAAATGTAATGCCTTCACCGTCTATTCCAACCAAACAAATAGAGACAGCATCACATTTAACTGTCAGTTAACACTAATCAATGGATGGTAAAACAGCCCCTAAATCTGTTTCTTTTATCAAATAGTTGGTTGATGCAGTAGTATCTCAAGACTCGGACTGTTTTGCATATGGAGCTCGGCGTGTGTACCGGAACTTCAGTGTTTCAAGTGCTGCTGGAGGAGGAGCATTGCAGGGTTCCATTGAATGCTACGATGCTGAAAAAATGTTCCTAAATAATGGTAAATTAAAGGATTTTATGTGAAAAAATCTATAGAATGCAACATATAAAGGAAAGGTATGATGCGGAAGTCGTAGCCTCTTTTTTTTAATCTTATATTTTAACGAGGCTTCAATATACTAAATGTGACTATGCCAGCCTCATGGGGGGTCTCAGATACATGTTACACTCTCTTGTCGCAGCCTCTTAGAAATGACCATAAAAAGACTTTCCACTGCAAATAACTATCCCCATGGTATCTCTAGCTAGAGCATCCACTTCAAAAGTAAACTGTAAGCCTAGATGCATGCATGATGCCCACTAAATTATAAGTGACTTCAGCATGTCCTTCTAATTAGAAAGATCAGCTTTGAACATAAAACTACTGTGACACTCACTCATCTATATAAATAAAAATGAATTGTAAAATGTGTTGGTAAGCGCAAAACTCGGGAACGACTGGTCCGATTTCGGTAATTCTTTTTTTGTTGAGTTCGTTACTGTCAGTTGAAGGTTTTTATGGAAGAAAATACATAAAAAATACAACGGGGGCGAAGCCGCGGGCAACAGCTAGTATTAAATATATTTTCCCGGATAACTCACGTCTTAAATCAAGTTTAGCTCGACATGTTTCGGGCTAATCCGTAGCCCTTCTTCCTCGGAGCAACGCAACTCGGCGGCTGCTGTCGCACGCGCACTGCGCGCCGCCGCTATAGGAAGAAGGGCTACGAATTAGCCCGAAACATGTCGAGCTAAACTCGATTTAAGACGTGAGTTATCCGGGAAAATATATTTAGTAGAAAGATCAGTCTTTATTTTACTGACATTTTATTTATTTCCAATAAACTTTATGATAGGTTTCGGTCGGAATAAGATGGTTGCCCTGGCTCTTCTTTGCGGATGTGACTATAGCGTTGGCGCCTGTGGCTCTTCAATAACCACAGTCCTATCATTTCTACATACTATATGTGACAGTGAAATAATACCCAGGTATGTAATTTTAATATTTATCTATTATATTTATTCCACAAAAAAACCATGGTGGTATGGTGGTTTGACTTATGGTATGGCCTCTTGAGCAAATTATTGTGCATTCAAATATGGGCTTGCACTTCTGAATTTTTCGAAATTCATGTGCGAAATAACATACGAAATTTACCACGAACTTTACGGTCAAGGAAAATTCATGGTAAGGAAACCTGCACCTAACTGCAAAGCAATTCAATGGTGTGTGTGAAGTTCCCAATTCGCACTGTGCCCACGTGGGAACTATGCTATGGCCCAAGCCTTCTTATTGTGACAGGAGACCTGTTTGCAACAGTGGGACGTATATAGGCTGGGATGATGATGATGATTATCACACCTAGTGTACCATTTTAAAGAGATATTATTGAGACCGTTTTTATTTAAGGTTGGTGTCATGGGTAAGTGACCCTGAGCAGTATGAGGAGAGAACTCGTTGGTCGGCGGCGCCGGGCCGCTGCGACCGCTGCGGGCACGTAGGGAGAACGCACGCTAAGAACGGATGTCCCGTATGCGCAACGAATAGGGGCTGCCAAGACAATGGACACAAGTAAGATCTTCACCAAGTGTATTGCAATATTGTAATTAAAAATAACCTCAAACATGTTAAACCAGCGGTTCTTTACCTTTTTGTTAGAAGGGACCATTTGACAAAATTTCTGTGCCATGGACCACCAACTGTTTGATGGTAATATACGGTAAAAGTAAAATTCTAAATGAATGAACGGTTGCGACTGCTATTTGACTGGTGCGTCGTTTTGCCAATTCGTTGTTAATGGCTTCGCGGACCATTTCGAGTTCTTCCAGGGACCACCAGTGGTCCGCGGACCAACAATAAAATAGTATTTTATGCAACTGTAGTATACTCGTAAGTGAGGTCTTTAAACGTGACTTGACGTAGGTAGCGATATGAGCCGCAAAATATGGATAGTAAATTTAATTTTTTAACGATTATTGATTAGTATTTAACTGAATAAAAATATTCTAAAATAATTTCAATGTTATGTTGGTAATACAGTATTTAATCAAAATAGAGGTTATGTATCTTAAATCATAAAGTTAATTGGCAAAGGAAGGTCATTATGAATTGTATTATTATGAATTTCAAAGCACAATTTAAAAGCATCCATAAGTGCTTTTATGTTATGAGCCATATTTTTCCCGGACTTTTTATGCATATCATTGTATTCGTGTTCGCGGATCGTTAATTGTCAGATAAAAGTAGTAGGAGTAGAAAAAATATGTAAAACATTAAATTTTACTTGAAATACCTATGTAAATTTGGTAACAGTCGCCATCTCTCAAGTTTTATTATTTATTTTTTGAAATCTTTAAACTCATTAACTAACAATTTTTTCAAAAGATAAATCAATCATATTTATTTCAGAAAGCTAACCGAAATCATATCTATCTTAATTATACGAGTATATATACAAATATCCAAATTACAAAGAAATCGGATTAGTACTTTGGCTGAAATAAAATAAAATGTTATTTTTTTTTATATATATATTTTTTAAACCAGAACCATTTGCGGCTTAATTTTTGGTGAAAGCACTACATATATTAAGGTTACTAATCCAGTAAAAGGAAAATATTTTTTTCGCTAAGGGCAGTTAGTTTGGCTATGCTTACCCGGCTATACACTTTATCTTTAGATTCTTTGCCATGTAATTCTTTATCATTAATTAACATCTTATCTCACGTTATCATATTATCAACAAAATTATATTATTTTTGCTTAGTTTATCCTACTGTCATTGATTTCCTTGTCCTGGTCCTGCATGTCAGCGCAGCGCTCTCTGTGTTTTATTTTGCGAATTACTTACTTATCCAGTGTTCGCTCTGCTACAATAACTTCTTTGTCCATCCGCACTAGTTCCAAAAATATTCGCTATTTGACGTGACTACAAGATAGATGGCAACGTAGATTGCGACTGCGGATTGGTAGAAGTGATACAATATAATATTGTGACAACCACATCCTATCTACTTATGTAATATGTATATGGTAAATCGTTAATTACTGACCACCATTCAATCACTGGCTACCTTACACTAAAAAAAATGAATGAAGTGTCAATTACTGGCCTCCCTTGAATAACTGGCCACGTTAAAATAATAACGTAAAGTCTGGTCAACTATAAATAGAATTCATTTAGGTATAGAATAAGTAAAAGGTGGCCGGCAATTGACCATCTACACTAATTATAAGTAAAAATGAAACCCTATTTCCCTTAGTCACGCTGTAACTTTTTTTTTTATTCGAGCAAGTGGGTCTCCTGGTGGTAAGAGATCACCACCGCCCATAAACATCTGCAACATCAGGGGTATTGCAGATGCGTTGCCAACCTAGAGGCCTAAGTTGGAATACCTCAAGTGCCAGTAATTTCACCAGCTATCTCACTCTCTATTTATTTCTATCTATCTATCTATTTATTTCTATCTGGCTATCTATTTTTTTTTTCAATTTTCTTTAATATGTAGAAGGTTATTAAGAAACAACCCGCAACGTAAGAAGAAATGACGGATTTCGCAATACATTGCCTGTCCTATAAAACTTTAAACTATAATAAAAATCATAATACAATTTTCAAAAGTTGTAGAGCTAGAGTAACTCGAGATAAAGAGTGGGTTTAATTTTTTGCTCCTGTTACATGGCCTATCTTGTACATATAGAAGAAGAGGCACAGTGAGTGACCGCACTCGTGTTGGCTGACAGCTACGGAGATATAATTTTAGTTGTTTTGATATTGACAAATATGTGTACATTAAAATTTATGAAGGTATAGGTAGGTACTCGTACAACCCGAAACTTTAGTATTTATTTATACGCTGGCTAGCTTCATTTCACGCATCAAGGAACGTTCGGGTTTTATAGAAAATGAATTACTTTCTAAATTCCTGATTCGTGATAGGTACAGTTCCTTCGAATATAAAATGCAAGTAAATTATGTACTGGTCGGAACGCCTAAATATCAGTAGTAGTAGTACTACTAAATAGTAGTCTACTTCTAATTATTGAAGTTTACAGAGCTTTTATTCATTCAATAAAATAACGTGCAATCTACCAATAAATATATATACGAGAATAATTTTATTCGTAAAGATGAGCTTACAAAAATATACTACTCAGTGGCACAAAATTCGGCCCACTCTACATTTTACATGCAATTTTTTTTAGGTTTATAGGTTTAAGATATTTATTTTCTCTTAAGAATATACAATTCACTTAGAGAAAAAACATAGTAGGTAATTTTTTCATTGCGTAGACTTAATTAGCTAAGCAAAATGATCATTTCATGCTATTATTTCAATAACATTGCATGCATGTATTATACCTATTAATTATACAATACAATTACCTCTTGCTGCATTACATTTGAAGGCTAGATTTTTTCCGCCCAGTACATTAATTTAAAATAATAAATAATAATAATTCTAATATATCAAATTCTCGTGTCATTTTATTTGTGACCAAACTCTTCCGAAACGGCTTGACCGATTTTTACGATAAAAATTGTTAGGGCTGAGAATAGGAGGTAAACTATTTTTAATACTTCTACGCGGACGGAGTCGTGTGCAAGAAAAACAGCTAGTTAGTTTTATAAAAATCTTGAATCTTGAATTCTTGAAAAATATTTTAGTCTAAGTAGGTAGGTACATATTTATATAATTTCACGAACTGTAACGACCCCAAAACTAAGACGCGCAAGCCTGATTAGTGTAGTGTAGTGAGTGTTAAATATAATATTTGTGTAACGTCCGTGTAATTATATATTTACTTATCGTATGGCTTACAAATAAATAACCAGGTATAATTCATCAAAGTAAATAACGCTTAAATCATAATTTAAATTGTGCGTAATGTTTTATACCTACTAATTTTTCATCAACATATTTTTAGCTTATTTCCGCTTTGCACTTTGAATTTAGATCGACTGTATTTCGCCAGTTGATGTTGCCATAAATTAAAACATAACAAAACTTTTGATTTAAATCCACCACTCTCCGCTAAACTTTACTCGTTGCTTTTCGGTTTTTCCGGATGACCGCTTCGGTGCCGTGTCCTTCTATTTATTATTCGTAATCTAATACCTACCTTTAAACGAGAAATTCCAGGATATGTAATCAGAATTTCGATTAAATTTGGTATGTGGGGGTTGTCGGTGATGACAAATCGATCTAGCTAGGTCGTATCTCTGGGAAAACACTTACTATCGGGTTTTAGTTCGAGTCAAAGCTCGGTCGTCCAGGTACTGTTAATAAACAAGCACTTTTCTCTACATTTGTTTCAAAGAAAGAAACAAAAAAGAAAGAAGTTTGCATATGCCTACGTAATATACCTTAACTTAGTTAACTACATACCTACACGTATCTTACTTAGGTAAGCTGTAAAAATCACTCTGATTTATTGCTGATTTATTCTAATGAATGAATGCAAAACCAAAAAGACTAGTTGTTTAACCTAAAGTTTTAATTTAAAAAGTTAAAGTTAGTGATTATAATAGTTTATCTTGCATTTGTTTAATGTCTGTTACTGAACTCAGTAAATATTATACATTTAAATATAACTTATTGTATGGTAGGTACAATTGATTATTATAGATTCCATCATGAGCTTGTTTAAAATTTAAATTATACAGGTTGAAAGTAGCGGCAGTAAAGCGAGAGCTGTCACTGCGCAAAAGAGCATTATCTTGTGGAATGCCGTTTCCTGAACCGAAAGTTATGACTGAATTCCTAAACGTATCTGCTGAAAAACTAGACTTCGACAGCTTAAAGAAACCACCTCCGAGCCTCGTACAATTCGTGGTAAGTAGGTAAGGGAGTAGGGATGCCTGTATGGTGACAATATTTAAGTGACGTGTTCATAAATGGAAAAGTTTTTGTGTGTCATACGCACGCTAATAAATTGCGAGTACTAATACCTACTTACTATAATTTTAAGTCTGCGAAAGTCATATTGTTCCTTTACCGTTCTTGCGAAGCGATTTGGGAAATTTCAGGTCTATGCCAGCAATAAGTTGTAATAAGTTATCAAATACCATTATTTTACCGTTATGTTTCAGAATCTCATGTCATCTAAACTGGATTGGTCCGAACGATACAGTGTACAGAAATTTTTGCCTCTGCTTACGAAATGGCATTTTCAAGACAAAGTGCCATGTAGAACCATCAAACCTGTAAAAATAAATAAAAAACGAAACCCGAAAGGTTAGTCATGAAAATGAGAAACAAAAAAACATCAATAAGCGTTGTCTGTGTTAGTTTTAATAAGCATGTAAATTTAAGCCTTATTTACCTTGCATATTTGTGTGGGTAACCTGGAGTGTACGTTATTCATGATCGAACATTTACCTACGGCTTGCAGGTGTGCCTAGTTACGAGGTTCAGTGGACCGATATTGATGGCCAATATGAAGCTCTGATTTCGGATGATCAATTTCAAGGTATGTGGCATAATGTAACTTATTTAACTTATTGGATGATACGAGTATATAGGTAAATGTAAGTATATTGTAAGTCATGTGCAAGTTATTAAAAATAATATATCTTATTTTTATTATTAGACGGCGAAGATATAACCGTAGCGTGGACATCGATAGAGCGCCAAGATTTGTTACAGCGTTACTACCCAGACATAGTTAACGCTTACGAAGAAACAATTAAGAAACCAGTAAGGGAGAAGAAATCAAGAGGGCGGAAAAATAAAGATAGCGAGGTCAATGAAAAGCCGAAGCGAAAATATAAAAGGAAAGTAAACAAATCAACTCGAGAAGAAGTTGTTAATTTGCTCAGTTCTGCGAAAAACGATTTGACGAATAAAACTTCAGAATTGAATACGAGCAAAGTTCATGTAAATGTCGTAAAATTGAAAAGAAAACTGAAAAAATGTTCTGCCACCAAAGGACAAAAGACTATCCACAGTTTCATTGCAAATAAAAGGAGAAAATCTTCTAAACAACTACATTGCTTGCAAAGCAGCTTTAATAATTTGACATTAGAGACTAATGATAACACAAAGAACATGGAGCCTCCAAACCATTTTCTTAGTATGTTTAAATCAACGATTGATAATAATCATGACAGTGATTTATCCGACATTGTCGATGGCATCGTGACTAGAGCGCCTCGCATCAAGACTGCCAAATTAGATGAAAATTTTGTGAAACTTGTTTTCAATAAACATGCGACGCCACGAAAATCTGTTTTCAGGAAAAGTGGTTTAATAGATTTACACTATAACTCGTCGACGCCGCGAGGCAGTCCTTTAAATAAATCATGTGTAAAGTTGGATCATGATGATTCCGGTGGCCATTTGAATCTGCAAGTTAACACAAGCTACTTTTTCGACAAACTGACAGACGATCGCGACGCTTTCGAGCTATCTCTTAATCAAATTCACACGAGCGATATACTTTATGATGTTTGTGATAACACTTGTGATATAAGTTTGCCAAATGTCCGTTTATGAAACAAAATATGTTAGTTTGGTACGGATAAAATATAATTAAATTAAATCCTACTCTTTAGCACGCTGTTTTTATATTTCAAAAAAATTGTAGTTATATACTTATATCAGCAGAGGGGTACGTATTATGATGCCGGGTGATACTCTTTCCCGGCCCGGATAACACCGACATGGAAATACCGGCCCTGTTTTTTAGGTACACGCCCATAGAAACTGATAGGTGCTTCTATGGGCGTGTACATGAAAAACAGGATCGGTATTTCCACGTCGGTATTATCCGGGCCGGGAAAGAGTGTCACCCATGGTACCGAAATACGAAAGGTGGAATTTCACAAGGCCTATGAACGGAAGGCCGAATATTAAAACGTCGAATGTTTATATGATCGAAAGCAAGTATGTTTGACCGGAAGACAATATTTCGAGAGTTCCCTCGATTTCATTAAGATTCGATCATCAAGTTCTAATTTGGTGCTTATGGGACTTAATTGAAGGCATTCCTAGAAGAATAATTTTTTTTTTTCAAATCGGTTCATAAATGACGGAGTTCTGAGGCAACAAACAAAAAAAATACAACCGAATAGATAACCTCCTCCTTTTTTTGAAGTCAGTTCAAAATATGTAGTAAATCTTATGGACAGATATTTCTACAGTTTTATTTTTAGATTTAACTCGTAGAAAAATTGATCAAGTACCTAATTATAAATAGATTGATTTATTTATTATTTATAAATAGATTAATCGATTACTAAATTGTCACATTTTATCCTAAATCAATGGCACCGGATGTTTTACTAATAGGTATTATAAATGTCACATCATTTACTCCTGTCTGTCTGTCTTAAGGGGTAGTGCCCCGCAGCAAATGCCATATCAACAAAAAAACCTTTTTACGCTTAAACCACTCAACTGTTTTACATAAAATTTGGTGTGGAGATAGTTTGAGACGCTGGGAAGGACATGGGTTATTATCCCGGAAAACTGCATAGTTACAGCGGAATAGCGATACTTAGGCGATTTTATCATATCTACGGAATCACATGGAATCCACGCGAGTTCGAATCGTGCTTCTCGGTTTTTCTCTTTTTAAGTTTGAAGCAGTTGGAACCCTAGAAAATAAAACAAAATATCTACCGTACTTTGTGGTAAAATGAACTTTCAAGACATCTTTACCGTCTTTGGAAGTACGCTCTTCGAGCAACAGTGTTGAGCAATAGATTTACGTGCCAGAAATGCCAGAATGGCAAACCCGTTTTTAGTCCCCAGGAAACTTTAATTCACTCAAAGTGGCGAGATGAGATGAAGATAGATAGCCACACTAATTTCAATACTTCTTAGTAGGTACTACATTGGTAACCTAACCTAACCATAACTTAAAAGTATACTTAAGTTAAACAGATGCTGCTGCCTATCTCTATTAACAACTTAACACACAATACTGCATTTTTTTCCGGAGAGAGCTCTGAAAGGCTTATTAGGTATCCTTATTTCTTATTATTAACTAGCTTCTGCCCGCGGCTTCGCTCGCGTTAAATTTGGGGTAATACAGATTTACTTTCTACGATCTTTATTTTCGTGTTTAATTGATTTTTCAGAGGGTTATATAAAAAGACAAAAAAATCCTTACTTAGTGCACTTCTATGATCCTTTATCCACTTACTTACATGTGTGCCAAATTCAAGTCTGTAAAATCCGTAGTTTAAGCTACGCGTAGACAACGTAAGTCAGTCAGTCAGCCAGTCACGGTATTTCGTTACGTAGGTAACGAGTTGATTGGTTCATAGGTAAGGTACTTCTTAATGTGTCCTAGCCGTTAAGGAGTTATACCTTCCAGCATCAGCTCACCTGAATAACCAGAATGAAAACAACTAATACAAGTATCGGTCTATACCTATGTACCTAACGTATAATATTAAAAAAATATCCTAAACTCCTAACCTATAAGGAGTTCTCCTTTCCATCATCAGCTCATCAACATGAGATGATGTCTATCAGACGCAAATGAGTGGATCAACTGTTCCTTGCTGTTATTCTGTTCCGTCAGCCAGGGGACAAAAGTAGTACAGTTTAATAGAAGAAATGTTGTGTCATCACATTATACTAACATGCTTATTAGATGACCAGTAACAGAAGGGGCTTAAAATGACCACAAAAATACATAATATGTTTGGTAAATTTTAATCCTATAAACTTACGGTTTAAAGAGTGACCCAGGAGACCGTAACTATAGCAACGAGTAGCAAGAAAAAGTTGATTGACCCAAATAATTAAATTGCTTGAGAAAATATATGAAAAACGTAATATGTACCTACAAAATTTGAGGGTTGGCCTCGATTTCCCTGTGATCCCGTCATCAGATCCTGGTTTGGTGACAATGAGACCACCTCGGAAGTATACTCTTTCGAATAAAAAAAAAATCTCAAAAAAAAACAACCCGTTTTTTCCCGTTCCCGTAACAATTTTCAGAAAATTCTCTCTTAAAGCTCCCCTACTCTCCCTAAGGAACCCACTTGCCAAATTTCAACTTTCTACGACCAGTAAAACGAAAAATCCCGTTTTTCCCGTTCCCGTGGGAATTTTTTAAAGCTCTCTCAATACTACTCTATACTCCCCAAGCAATCTACATGCCGATTTTCAGCTTTCTGCGTCCCGTAAAACGAAAAACCAGTTTTTTTCCTTTCCCGTGGGAGTTTCGGAAAATTATCTCTTTAGTGCTCCCTACACTTCTCAAGCAACCTACATGCCAAATTTCAGCTTTCTATGACCAGTAAAACGAAAAATCCCGGTTTTTCCCGTTCACGTCAGAATTTAGGGAAATCCTTTTGTAGTGCTCCCCTACACCCCCTAGGAGACCTAAATGCTACATTTCAGTTTTCTACGACCAGTCAAACGAAAAATCCATCCCGTTGAACTGAATATAAATCCCGTTTTTTCCGTATCCCGTTGGAATTTCCAAAAATCCTTAAAATTGTTTTTTTACTACAATAATCACCAACTTCTAGTTATGGTAAATTTGAAGTCTAGTAATTATTGTTCATGGGATTCTGTTGAACTGAATATATAAATCCCGTTTTTTGTTTATCCCGTGGGAATTTCCAAAAATCCAGAAATTAACATTTTAATTAATGTAATACCTACTTGTGTATGAAATTTCAAGAGTCTTGTTATTATTGTTACTGAGATAGGACCATTCGGAATCGAATATATAAGTCCCGATTATTCCCATTCCCGTGGGAATTTCCAAAAATCCTTCCTTAGTGGATGTCTACATTATATAAGGTATCTATGTGCAAAATTTCAAGTCTCTAGGTCCAGTGGTTTGGGCTGTGCGTTGATATATCAGTCAGTCAGTCAGTCAGGACTTTGAATTATACGAGGGGTGATCCAAAAGTAATGATAATTGATTACTTTTAGTGGCCGAGTAAAGTAAAAAGAGGTTTTATTTTTTAAAGCGGTTATTGGCTAGTAAAATAAAAAAATAATAATTAAAATATATATGTCTGTCAGTGAGTTAAATGCATTTATTCGTGACTTGTCGCATTAAATTCGTGAAAATGGAGAAAACTGAAATGAGAGCCGTTATTAAGTACTTCAGTTTGAAAAAAAATTGTACTAAAGATATACACATTGAATTGGCGGGAACATTGGGGGTTTCTGCTCATCCGTATTCTATAGTTGCACGCTCGTGCAATGAGTTTAACTTGGGTAGGACATCAAATAAAGACGAACACCGCGAGGGCCGTCCGTTCATCGTCTGTACTGGGGATAACGTCAAGAAAATTGAAAATTTAGTTTTAACTGATGGAAAGGTGACAATCAGATATTTAAATGAAGTCACAGGGATCTTTTATGGCAGCATTCAAAGAATTTTAACCGAAGAATCGCACATGAAAAAAGTATCCGCTCGTTGGGTGCCTAGAATGTTAACTGACGACCAAAAGAAGATTCGTTACGAGAAGTCATTAGGCAATCTTGAAAAATTTCAAGCTGACCCTGAAACTTTTTTGCGTCGATATGTCACCGCGGACTAGTCTTGGATTCACCATTTCGATCCGAAGACCAAGCAGCAGTCTATGACGTGGAAGCGACCGTCTTCCTCGACACCGAAGAAATTCAAGGTCGCCAGTTCAGCGGGTAAAGTTATGGCGTCCGTTCTGGGATACCGAAGGAGTCCTAATGATCGATTACTTGGAAATAGGAGCCACGATCACAGGCTCATACTACGCCGAACAAATAAAAAGATTGCGGGAAACCATCAAAGAGAAGCGACAGGGCAAACTACGTGCTGTTGTACTGTTTCACCAAGACAACTCATCTCCTCATAAGGCCAGAGTTGCAATGGCTGCAATCCAGGACGCAAGCTTCGAATTGCTAAAATACCCCCCGTATTCACTAGACCTATCCCCCAGCGACTGTCATCAGTTTCCACGACTGAAGGAACACCTCAGAGGCAAAAAATATTTGAACGACAAAGAGGTCATAGCCGCTGTAGAGGCATATTTGGAGAGTCGCGAAAAAGATTTTTTTTTTTAATGGAATTCGCGGTCTGGAGAAGAGATGGATTAAGTGTTTAGACTTGCTTGGAGATTACGTTGAGAAATAAATTTAGTTTTCGGCTACTTGAGTTGTTTTACATATTAGTTATCATTACTTTTGGATCACCCCTCGTATATATATAGATGATGATGATCCTTCCGACCGTTTTCGGCCATGGCGACCACTTCGACTCCTAATCAGTAGGGAGCTGGTGCACAAATATCAATGCAACTCTGTTGGTCTCTCTGTTAGCTACCTTTTCACGCTTAACCGCTGAACCGATTTAAATGAAATTTAGTATGGAAATAGTTTGAGACTGCGAATTCATATACTTGCATAGTTCTCGCGGGATAGCGATCTATATACATATGTAGGTACATATATAACAAAGCTGAACAGGGTCGAAAGACTACATGGAAGATATTCGAAAAAAGTTGGTTGGGGATACTTAGAATAGATGACAGACCACGTTTCATTCAACATTTTTTAGAATTTTAGTCTGTCTGCGTATCTGTGTCTGTTTATTTCACCGCGCATCACGTGAAAATAGCAGAACGGATTTTAATGCAACCTTTACTAATCTGTCGAGAAAATTTCCTGGCCATAAAAATTCAACCTCTAACAGGGAGGTGCCACTACACTCGAGTGAGTTAAATTTGCACTTGAATGTTATGACGCTACTTAGGGAGGAGGTGCAATTTTTTTTTCAAGTGCCTTTGTACAGGCTGATTTCAGAAACCACTCAACGTAGAAGGATGCGGTTTTCACTGATCTATTGTCTTTACATTGGATTAAAATTTAGTTTTTATTTCATTTGAATCGATCCACAAATAAAAAAGATAAGTAAGTCAATTTAAAAAAAAAATGATGAATTTCGGTTACCTATCTATTAAAGTTTAGATTAATTATAGTCTGAAAAATGATTTTAGGAATACCTATAAAATTCGATACATGGATCATAGAAAATTTTCCCAACATATGAAGAGACATAATACATATGCATTGAGGAAGGATTTTTCGAAATTCTCATGGAATAGGTAAATATCTAAACTTTGTCTGTTTTTTGTTCGTTGGGTGGTACCTAATCTCTGGAACAACTGAGTGGATTAAAAAAAAAACTTATGATTAATTCTTTTTAATAATCGATTCCCTGGATAGTAGAAGCCTGTTTCAATGCAATCGCGGACAGTGTGGTTTTCTATAGAATCCACGTACCCCGCTGTAATTATCCTATATCGCGTACGAACTTGCGCGCAAAAAATAATCTTCCTAAAAATCAATCACAATACGAAAAAAAGGATCGTAAAAATACAAACATTGGAACATAGAACCTACTCCTTTTTTGAAGTCGGTTAAAAAGAAAATTTAGTTATTGTTACCCCAAATTTAACGCGAGCGAAACCGCGTGCAAAAGCTAGTAAACAATAAAAGCAATCCTAACTTAAACGTTTTACAAAACTTGAAGCAATTACCTACCTACCTTTCTCTGTGTGGCTACGATGTGTGGCAACGATGTGTGGCAAAGAAGAGCTTTTTCTTCGTGCGTTTTAGATAATTTCTCTTGAGGGTTTTTTTAGTCGTAGCACTATCCAACTGAAGCAGCGATATGTTTCTGTATGCCCTTTGTATTGATTTGTTTGAAGTCGAAGTCTCAATAAGAGTTATCAGAAGTGGACCTGTGGCCATTTTGTCTAACGCTCTGACATTTACAATCGCATTCACCGTCTCTTTCTATTTTCATTTTACACCGTGTGGCAGAAACAAGTGGTGAAAACGATTGTGAGACAATGGGGCCTCTGGTCGCAATACAAGTACATAATAGGCAGTGGATTGACTCTATCGTATTCTTGAAATTTATACCTACGGCTGGGCGGAGCGCTAGGGTTGGCGTCTACACTAAGAAAAACAGACGTGTGTAGATTTTTATTGTATGTGTTTAAATAGTTTTAGGTGTAGAAATAAAACATATGTAATACTAGCTTTTGCCCAGACAAACAGAGTTACTTTCGCATTTATAATATTAGTATGGATTATAAGTTGATAATAGAAAAAAATTGCGTCTATTGCGGAAAGTTAAAAAAGGACTTGTTGTTGAATTTTATCAATCACATAATAAAAATCTCATTCTTATGACGAGTTAGTACCGAGCGCTATAGCCATGTCACGGAATTGAAACGGCGGCAAAAAGAGTGGGCAGTGCGGCACAGCACTCGACCAGCGACCGCACTGCGCGGCGTAGTTTTGTCTTCCGTAGATTGGTTAGCGGCTGTGTAAATGACGTTTGGCTGTATGTGTGCATCGATTCGGACGCTAGTATGAAGTCGAACTACTGCTTATTACTTGTATTGTGCTCTGTTCATCTAAAGTAGAACCTACTTGCTTACATACTTATTGGGCTTAGCCGGTGCTAAGTCGGTACTTCAAACAGATCAGTACCTATGAACGGCACACAGAAACATGTTTGATTTATTTCTGAGGTAGCTTAAACGTGTAGATAAAAACTTATGTCAAACTTTTGCAGTTCACTTAACGTGATACGAACACAACCCAGAATACAAGTAATTACATACTTATCCTGTTTTTGAAACCTAGTAGGTACTCCGTGAAAACCTAGTAGGTACCTACATACCTAGCTAGATCCTAGATCTAGATTCTTGCAAAAAATCTAATTGATTTGTTATTTCATGGTCTATACCTACCTATTCTAGCTATCTAGATCTATGTATGAATGAAACATCTATGTTCATATTATAAATCTCTCGCGGTTAAGTATAAAACTTCGGGAACTAACTTAGTCCTAGTTTTATATTGCCGCTTAAATGTAGGAACACAACGTTAACGTAAATAAAATAACCCAATATGATACACCGGTAAAAACTAAATTGTATTGAAAACTTAACACAGGTACAAGACGACGCCTAGGTTTCCTAAAGACGATCGAACCGTAAAATGCTACGAGAAAGTCCAAATCCTTTTAAACTCATCTTTGTGTTAGAAAAGGAGCAGCGTGGCGGGTTTGTTCACCCTCATTTCGTGAGATTTCGCAGATGATCGGAGAGATTCGGGAGGCTGCGTCACAGGGCGCGCGCGCGAACCCGGCCGCTTCGTCATTGCGACGGAGGTTGTCGTATATCGGCAGTGGGCCGTGCAAGCGCTCGCTCCCGCCGCTCCGTCGCGCCGCTGCGCCGTTCCGCGCTGCGACCGTGCGCCGAGCGACGTCCCGCGAGACGCGACCCCCGCTCCGGTACAGCGCCCTCGGCCCTCGAGACGGCTCTCTAGGCCGCGTGCCGGTCATCCTTCAGAGAAGAACGCACCGTTCAGGGACGTCGGAACTTAGGTACCGGTGCAAAGTATCCGCGCAGTGCATGTGCTCGTGTAGTCCTTAGGTCTGTGACCACGCTCCCCGGGACCGGCGATTGTGGCGCGATGTAAAGAAGCCGCGACCGCGAATCCATGTGTAAGTGGGTGCGTTGCGTATGACGATTCCCGCATAGCGATTGTCGTTCGCCGGTAACGATTTTCCGCAAGCAAACAGCTATAGCGAGTGGCATTCGGAATAAAAATGAATGAATTACGAAGCTACCCGCCCCTGGGGAGCTGCGGTTGTATTTAATCCTCTACTGGGAGTGGACAAAGTTGCACATGTGTTATCCATGTCTTTGAGTCAAATTAATATTCTTTTCCTCTGGTTTTATGTGATCAATTCTAAGAAGCAATAAATATTGGGTTGATTGATTCTGCTCACAGTAGGGGGGACCATCACTTCGATTACCATTAATTAATTACCAATGTAACAGGTGTGTCGGCTTCTTAACCATCAATTGGATATTATTTTTTGTATCTTTTATATTGTCGGCAACATTTTTTACTATCTAATTACCTCATTTTCTTATTTTCATCTTAATTTGCGTACAGTTGAGGGCATAAATATATACAAGAACAGCCATAGCGTCAAATATATGACTTTATAGTTAGTGGCATAAAAGTGGATAGGTATTTTGACGTCTTGGTAACGTTCATATATTTATGCCCTGGACTGTAGCTAAACGGTTTCGTTATTATAATAAAATAAACCTTTGCTATATTAAATGTCCAAGGAAATACTATTCAAGGTTTACTTTTTTATTTTAACGAAAGCATTTGAATAGCGCCAATGTTTCTTTTACAGGACATTATATATCACCCAATCCCACATCTTACCTAAAGATATAAGTAAAAATAAAAAAATGCGGTTTGGTTTCAATTTAGAAATTACCGTCTGTCCATGAAATAAACTCAAAATCGAGCCATTTATTTGCCTTGCTTTAAAATAATGAATCAAAACCTGTAAGGGCACATACAATGAAAGAAACTTATTTAGGAGGCTTTTGTAAAGCCGCAAAAAACATCTATAATATAACTTGGACAGAATGTAATTTTTTTATTGTTCTTGTGTAGGTAGATCCACTCTATCTCTGAAATATTTATTCACGAGCACCGTCTTCCTAAAATCCATTAAAACTATTTGGAGATGCCTACTTATATCTTGTGTGCTAGATATCTACCCCATTCCCGCTGGCGCATTGTTAAACGTTCACGTTTTCATATTTGGGCGTTTTCACGTTAAGTTGCACAGGAAATAATTAAGTAACGTTCAGCGAACTATTGTTAATGCTGCAATAAAATTGTGAATGTCAATAATTCAATTCCTGATAAAATGTGTGGTTGTCACTGAAAACACCCTGACATGAAAAGAATATACCGCTATTTTGTTATAACGCTTTTGAAATCGGTCCAATGGTGTCACTAGATTTTGTTATTTGTATTCGTATTTGATTATTTGCTTGAATGAAAAACAATAGAGTGCAGTTCTTGTGCACACGGTGTTAAGTAAACACAAATAACAAAGTGTAGTGCGACCGTTATATATTCCTGTAAGTAGATCTTTTATTCCACTGTATAAATCTAATTATATCTTTTTCCCAGTAGGTATTATAATGAGATACATATTAAATACATAGGTGTACTTAAATGTTCAATAATAAGCAATACTTAGAGTACTTATAGCGAGAAGGCTGTCCATATAATTTAGATCAAGCCTACAATATTGTCCGTTGGTTGCCGGCTGTAGCACATTTCTTTGTATGAGTTAGAAACGTTATTTTAGTCTATTAAAGTGCGGGTCAGACGCGCGCGCCGAGGGTTACGTACATCTCTGCTGTCCAGATGGTATCTACCACCAGCCAAATAAGCGGTCTATCAATTTTTAAACAAGTTACTATCAAATTAATATCCCGCTAAAGCCGAACTTTCAAGTCGACAGACACGTCTATTGGCATTTTAATGACATGCAAACGATTATCAACTTTAGGGTAGTAGACCACATATTTGGCTGATGTACACAATTAAGTTAGTTAAATAAAGGAAATTAAAGGAAAAATCGTACTATCGATATTTAGGTATTTCAATTTTATACATAACTAGCTTTTGCCCGCGGCTCCGCCCGCGTGGTATTCGTTTATCGCGCGCTGTTCCCTCGGAAACTGTGCATTTTTCCGGGATAAAAAGTAGCCTATGTCACTCTCGGGCCCGTAAACTATCTCTATGCCAAATTCACGTGGATCCGTCGCTCCGTTACGGCGTGAAAGACGGACAAACATATAAACACACAAACATACAAACACACAAACACACTTTCGCATTTATAATATTAGTATGGATTCAATTCTAAATTCGTAGGTCTATAGGAAGTTAATAAATTCTCGGCGCAAAATATTGTAAAAAATACGGTTTTCATTTCATGGTTTTCCAATATTATCAATGAGTTTTTAACCACTATACTTCACCAAATACGGCGGGTCCAAAAATCCCTTAGGTACTCTCTTTAGTTGTATAGAGTTTCCGTTAAAAATATTTTACCGTTTGGATATTCGGGTATGGATCCTAGAAATAACCTGTCTTCTCAATATAATAAAGTCATCATTATAATAATTATGGGTCATGAAATGACTATATATATGTCATGAAAATGAAATTGTTTGGCAGATGGGATAAAGATAAAAGGATCTTTTTCTTAGAATATTTCGTAAGGTAAAATATGTTCTCATATTTTAAATAACATAATAATGAAATAAGTAATTACTTTAGCGCTGTCTTCACATGGTTAGGCTGACGTTTTAGAATTATATGTACCCCTTATCTACGGCCATGAGTTATAAATAGAAAGCTGACACCTGTGAGCTCCTGCTATTAATACCGAATGTAGAGCACCCGCCCAACTTTAATAAGCTGTTATGTTAATAATGTTAGACGCTACCGTATGCTAGTATGTATGTTTTGAAGCACCGAAAAATATACATGATGGTCGTATCTACATTTCGATTCCCGTGTCGGGGCAGATATTTGTATGAAAAATACGAATATTTGTTCTCGGGTCTTGGGTGTTTAATATGTATTTAAGTGTGTATCTATTTATATAATTATGTTTATCCGTTGCTTAGTACCCATAACACAAGCTTTGCTAGGCTTACTTTGAGGCTAAGGTCAATTGGTGTGAATTGTCCCGTGATATTTATTATTATTATTATTTTTCACACAAGTAAAAGATTTTTCGATAGTTACGATTGTTGAAATAAGCTCCATTTCAAAAAATCAGCAATGCATGTAAGCGCCCTGTCTGCATGTAGATTTAGGTGTGCTGCTCAGCGGAGTGGCCGGAGTCCGGCTCCAACAACGAAAACATTTAGGGAATGAGTGTCTGCCACGGGCAGAATGGCCGCAGCTGGAATGAATGGCGTCTGCAACGAACGTGACGCTGTCAATGGACGATATGTCCGAAATTTTAAATGCTGTCCTCTTTTTCTCAATAGCTATCGACAATTTTTGTTTTGGGCAATATCGTGTTTTGAACATCTCAGATAACTAACGTTCAGTAATAATACTTACCTTGAACCTCGATGGCGTGAGTTTGGATTGTAGCAAATGCAAGGGCTAGAGTCAAGACTATGTACCATAAATATATGCAATGCAGTTTCAAGTTTATTACATGTTTTACTTAAGTTAGATTAGGTACTTTCTGTTCACACGGAGTGACTGCATGACTTTACACAGCCAAATAAAGAAAAGCGGGGTTAGAACCTTACGTTAAAGCAGTTAAATTAATTAATTTCGATTTTACGGATGTTAACTGAGTCAAAATATATATACAGTTGATGTTACATTTAAACTCGCCTCTGTATAAAATTTGGATTATTTGTTTTTTCATCTATGTGTTTTTTAAACTATGGCCCAAGCCCTCTCATTCCGAGAGGAGGCCTGTGCCCAGCAGTGGGACGTATATAGGCTGAGATGATGATGTTTTTTCATCTGTTTTATTTATTTCACGAAATTGCACAGAATGTACATGTGATTATTAACCCAGTAAGGGATTTGCAATATTCCAATGTTTCATTTCTTAAAGCTAGTTAATGAACATTGGTTCTCCTCCGAAAAAATATGTAGATACATTTTAAGAATCTTCTAAAAACTAAATTAATGGCTCAATTAACCCCATGATATGGAATGCTGTTGAATAAGCCCTTATTCATATATTTAATTATACATGAAAATATTATAATAGTACATTACTGCCGAGGCCGGGAAACAGCAATTCGTGGATGAGTACAGTTTGACGGACGAAACGTAGCTGAGTCCGTCAATAAATACGATACGAATCTACGTCTTTTCTGTTGAGGCATGTATAGTGCTTTTCTCCAATAATGCGAGGAAATAAAGCGAAATCGTTAAAATATTAAATTAAATGCTCAGGCACGGTTTTAAAAACTTGCCCTTATACTTTCCCGCGATACTTGTTTTTTTTTTATTGTAGGTACACGACATGATTCATAATGCCATTTCAGTAGAAATAATAATTTAATTAAAAAAAGTTAAAAATGTAATGAAGCTCAGTATAACTAAATTACAGTTTAAAGCGCTATTGAGCTCTTTTTAGTTACTATTTTGTACGGAATATTCCAAGTTTAGGTATATTTTATACCTTAGGCTGCTATTTACTCTAATTCTCAAGAAAACTTAACCGTTATAGTTTTCCTTGTAAGTTTGATAGTTTGATATACTTAGTTACTACAATCTTGAAATTTTTTAAATTTTCCACCCACCGGTTTAGATTTTAGAGGGGGGGGGGGAACGCTCGAATTTAATGAAAATTTGCACACAAAATATTCAAATTTGCAGTTGAGTATTTTGCAAACAAATCACTGAATCGAAAAATAGTTTTAGCAACCCCCATGGTTTAGGTAGGTACCCCACACTACAAGGTTGGACGAGAAAAAAACAATTAACCCCACTCTATGGGAGGAACGATTAGGGTTGTAACGGAGAACTTCTTAGCGTAGGCGGAGGCGGATGCGGAGGTTAACGGAAGCGGATGCGAAGGTGAAAGTGGATTTGGAAAAAATAGTATTCTATGGTTTATTCAACTCAAAAATCTTTAAAAAAAAACTTCCATGTCACACTTGTTTCGGCTTTATCGTGTGACTTTAATCAACAATTCAATAGAATCTGACAATTTTCTACACATTTAACACACTCTAATGTGGGCTCGCTTGATTATATATGTCCCTGTTGTTGCAATTATCATCTAAAAGGAATCAAAAAAGAATAATAGACACATCACAAAGCCCTAGGGAGCCCGGTGTTCATATTAGTAGGCTGGAAGTGTCTACAGGATTGTCAGATTCTATTGAATTGGAGTATACTTTGTACAAAATGGGTTACAAAATCTTTCCCTGAAATCGTTACTTCCTAGTAGCCAAATTTCCACTCACGTTTTTCCTCAAATGTTTTTTTTCCCAATATGCTTTTTTACTGAAGCTTATTTTTACAGCAGCGTTTTTTTCCAATTAGAATCGACGCAGAAATCGATAATGTGTCTATGTCGACTCCGATTGGGTAAATTGGGTAAAAACGCTACTTTGTAAATAAGCTTCAGTAAAAAAGGATATTGGGAAAAAACGCGAATGGAAATTGTGCTACTAGGAAATAACGATTTTGGAGAAATGATCTAACAAGTCTACGATTTCTTGCGGAACTTCCGCAGTAACGGAGGTGGAGGCCAAGTTCCGTTACAACCCTAGCGAGGATGTGTTGCGAGGAATGTGTTGTTATGAACCCACGGAGTATAAGTAAATGAATCGTTTCCGTGGGTGAGCGTGGGCTCAGCGCAGCTCTAGTGGGAAGAGCTGAGCGGCGCGTGGATAGGTCAAAGAAGCGTTTCCGTGGGTTCATGACAAACACATTCCTCGCAACGCATCCTCGCACATCTCTGGTGTTTTTCTGTATTTTATTTTCATTTATAATAATAATAATAAGAGCCATTTAGTTCGGACATATCCATTGAGGTTCGTTACAATAAATATAATAATAACAAGTGGTGTTATTAGGTACCTACCTATATCTTTTATTAATGCCTATTAATGTGTACATTGATATCGTCACTACTTTGGAAAATTCTCGTATCTCAAATCAATACGTCAATAAATTTGACCCTTAAAACAATGTTCATTAAGTTTACTGGGAAAGATTATCGATTTTGCTATACTAGCTTTTTTCAAAGTAGTGACGATATGTATAACACCCGAAAGTCCGGTGTTTTTTATTTTCAGGGTTACTAAAAACGTTAACGACGCAGAGCAGACTCAAATATAATCTGGAAAGCAAAGCGAATGAAGCGAATTTTAATAGTATGCCGAATTTCGTGGTTATTATATGTTTGTGATTTTGACAGGCGCAGGGCGGTGAGCGGGGGCCCGAGGGCGAGATGGCCGCGCCGGCGGCGGCCAGCTGATAGCATGCGGGCGGCGCGCGCGCCCGCCCCGACCTAGCCGGACACACCACGACCGCCACGTTCACGGGTAACAACCATACTATATCGATTATAGATCTATCTTTTCATATGCTTTAACACTGATCAGTGCAAAATATATTTTAGGCTAAAATATTAAAAGGCTAGGTATTTTAATTTAAGGTTTGAACTAACGGTCAAATTTTTTTCACACTAATTGTTACCTACATATTAAAGGACAATTTGTCCCACCGCGGACGATTTTCAAAAATGCGGGATGAGCTAGAGCTAGAAATCAACAAAATAATTTAAAATTAGTCAGAGCGTTGCCGCCGGCATTACGAATAGATGGCAATCAACTAATTAATTGTACATCTCACATATTGACCCGCCGCCCCCGCAGACCTAATAATGCTGTAGATGTCCATGGGCGGCGATGATCTCTTACCATCACCATTTACCAGCTATTTGATAAAACAAATGACACGAGATCTACATTTATTTTTAAGTCTCTTGAACGAGAAATTAGTTGATAGTCGGTAGGTATAGTGCCAGCGATGAGCCTAGCAATAAGTTCCCTTGTACATATATCTTATTGTTTGTCAATTGTGTTTCTTTACTTATTTTGAACAATAATGAGTTTATATACATACTAGAGTTTACCAGCGTCTTCGCACGCGTAAATCATTAGATCCTGCAGCTGAGATGAAATTTCTCGAGTTTTCTCAAAAACGACATCTTGGGTTTCATTAACGTTGCGCATAAAACACTCGTGCCAATATTTCTCATCCCGCAGCAGGAGTGTCGCAATAAAAAAACAGGCCAAGTGCGAGCCGGACTCGCGCACGAAGGATTCCGTACCATCTTTAGGTACAACATTCATTAAAAAAAAAACAGACATTAGTTTATTTCATTGTGTTTTTAGTATTTGTTGTTATATCTGCCACAGTTATACATAAATAATCTGTGAAAATATTAACTGTCTAACTATCACGGTTCATGAAGTCTTAGTAATAGGGTTTCCGTTTTTTACCCTTTGGGTACGGAACCCTTAAAAGTAGCTTGTGTGTTATTTCAGATCTTCAGCTATCTATACGCAAAAATACATCCAAACCAGTTTTACCTTGATTCAGCAACAAGCAAGCAATCCCGTGGGAATTCCCTAAAATCGTGCCGTGGTCCTTATTGACGTACCAAAAACCGCTGTGCCAAATTTCATGACTCTAAGGGCCTGTTTCACCACTAATCGAGTAACTCTAAGTGACGGATGTCAGTGATGCCGTCTCTGGTTGTTTTATCTGAATAAACAAAGATGGCATTACTTTTATCTGACACTTAAAATTAGTCGACAGGTGGTGAAACAGGCCTTACACCTAGTGGTTGAGATTACGAGATTTTATTCCTAACCCGTAGGAATACCGGGATAAAAGTAGCCTATATATCATTCCAGATCTCCAGCTATCTATATACCAAATTCAAATCCGTATATCCGTAATCTATATTCAAATTCGACCCGAGGCCGTATTGCCTAATGTTTCTGACACTCGCGATCGCAATCAAATGACATATTTCGCATACAAAAACTGTCATTTGATTACGATCGCGACTGTCAGAAACGTTAGGCAATAAGGCCTCTGCTCTTTTAGCATGAAGGAGTAACAAACATACACACACACACACACACACATACACACACACACGAACACACACACACACAAAGATAAGGCCTTTGGTGAACTTTCTTTTGTAGGGTTTCGAAGTCAATTAGGAACCCTTATAGTTTAGCCATGTCTGTCTGTCTGTCTGTCCCTCCACGGAATTCTTTCTATGTGCCATGCCAGAGTTAGTTTCTATTAATAATGTACATACTAATCTAATTATTACTTTATTTATTTTATTCATCATCATCATCATTATCTCAGCCTATATACGTCCCACTGCTGGGCACAGGCCTCCTCTCTCTTTATTTTATTACTTGTACTTAATTAAATAAAAACATAAGTGGCCGTCATGAAGATAAACTCATCCCTTGAAGACAACTCTCCCAGTTAACCTCATTATCTATCTCTCTTAATCGATCCCACTCCATGTAAAGATCGTCAACCTGAGCAGGTAATTGATTTTCATAATTAATTGACGTCGTCGTCGGCGAGCAGTGAAGGGATTTGATTAGCCGACGAATATTTATGATCTCAAAACGTTGACCAGTTTGTGCTCCTTTCGCATGACAGATTGCCGGAATTCACAAAGTGGGTTACAACGGTACCCGATATCAAATTATATCAACTAAACTTAGCGAGAGCGCAGTATTGCTCGAGGAGCTTTATCAGGCATAGGTATAACTTCGACTAATAAAATAAAATCACTTCAGAATTCAGATAATCAATTCAAAAACTTTTCGCATTAGGCTTTGACATCGTAACTTCGCAGGGCCCAAAGATTATAAAACCAATTTTGATTTCAGTAACGGTATCGGAGCACGGGCGCAGTGTGGTAATGACTCTGTTTAATTTAATCACAATACTCATGGATTTTCCTTATTTATATTGACGTCCCGACGTTTCATTATTCTATTATACCTTCATTCATAGACGTGTAGAGCTTTGAACTTTACCTACCTACCTAAAATGGTATACCTACCTACCCATTTATGTTATAATTATAGTTTAATATTTTTGGGATTCTATTATCAAAAGGTAAAAAAGTACCTCATATAGGAACCCTCCGTTACCTGTCCGCTGTTTGTCTAACTAGATCCCTTTTCTCTACAAAAAGATCATATATCAATATAAAAATAAGAAGTACAGTACCTACACTATGAAACGTAAAAAAAATAATTTCTTGAATTCATGAAGTCAAAAGATATAATCTAATGTTGTGTTTTGAAATAAATTCCGTGAGAACGAAAACCTTATTACGCAAATATGTTATTTAAGAATTAGTAAGTATATACTTCACAAACTTCTTCCTCTTCTTCTACTTCAGGGCTGGTTCACAAATTTAAAGTTGCTCAACGTGCTATGGAAAGGGCTATGCTCGGAGTTTCTCTGAAAGATCGAATTCGTAACGAAGTGGTCCGACAGAGAACCAAAGTTATCGACATAGCCCACCGCATTAGCACGCTGAAGTGGCAATGGGCCGGTCATATAACCCGAAGAACCGATAACCGTTGGGGTAGGCGAGGCGCCCTCAGACTCGGTGGTGCGATGATCTTCGCAGGGTGGCTGGCAAGAGCTGGATGAGAGTGGCCGAGGATCGTGCTCGGTGGCGTGCCATGGGAGAGGCCTATGTCCAGTAGTGGACGACCATAGGCTGATGATGATGATGATGAAGTATATACTTATTAATGAATATATTGCATTGCATGAACACAATAGGAAGTGTCGTTTCTTATGTTGTACCAATGTACATTTAAAATATAAATTACGCTCTTAGGTATAAAACCTACGACTTTGACTATATTGAAGTTGTTGAGCCCAATTGTATCTACTGCTTCTAATTAATCACTAGATGTATATAGCTAGGGAATGAAATATCTTGCTAAGATATTTTAGCTTAGGTACCTACTTAGCATTTTGCCACTTCATTCATTACATTACGTTGCTTGCTTCACCGACATAGTTTGGCAAAAATAATGATACAATTGGTTTATTTCGATGGTTTCGTTTTATTACAAACTGTGTACAAACACGCCTACTATAGCCGCTAAAGCCAACCGGGGTGCTATTATTTTTTCTAATTAAAAGCAGCATGGATTGGGTAAGCCTGTAAATCCCTCTTTATATTTAAAGTTTGAAATACTCCCTTGGTTGCGGGCGTGTAGGTACCTAATATTAAAATTAAAACCATCAAGCGCGTTGAATAGCTAATCAAATTTTTTAATCTTGTGGATTTGTATTTTATTCGTATCTTAAGTTTGTAGATAAACAGGCAGGTGTAGGTATTTAGTTTATGCTTCGCCGTGACAAAGATAATAATTATGTTCTAGTTATAGGTAAGAAAATCTCGACTATTAGGTACTTACTGTTATTTCTCATGTACCTATCACATATTCACTCTCTATTTATATTTATTCTCAACATATTATATTCGTTTAAATTTTTTTTAATAAATTCTTAAGTAAATCGTGGGCTTTAACTGTTAACTAAGGTAAAACGGCACACAAATAACGAACAAATTGTATATTTACACAGGTCGACTGTATGAAGTAAGATGCCCTTTCCAGAGTTAAACACTGAACTCAGTGTACAGACCAGTCAAAAGGTATCTATGACAATATTTTTGTTAGTCTTCGTGAGACCCCAGCAGTTTACAATAACTGTTTAAAGTGTGGAAAGTACGTATTTGCTTTCGGTGTTGTTATAGAGCCAAAACGTTTTAAGAATTGACTGAATTGAATTGAAATGCACAACATCAAAATAAACAATGTAGAAAAATCAAGGAAAATTAACATTATTAAAGGTACCTACATATTCTTAATAACCAGAAACAAGTCCTAATCTGTGACTGTGACTGTGATTGACATACCTAAACAAGTTTTTGTAAAAAATAATGCAATCTTTGTTGCTGTCTGTGCTTTTTGTACATTCTTATTATTATTCAAAAATATTCAGGTCAGTTGAATGATGATTAATGACTTTCCATGTCCTAAAATTAGCTTTAAAATAGCTATAATCTATACTAAGGAGATATGGCAAGCGCAAAAAAAATACATGAGTTCGCTGACAAGTAGGAAATTCATTCATACGAGTTGTTCTACTTCTTTGAAAGTACGCATCGGGAAACTCACGTTGATGCTGGCGAATGCTATGGGTACATGGCCACAATTAGAAATCACTTACCACAGGTCTTTGCAATATTTTACAAAGGAATTTCACGCGGAATAAAGCCCGAATTCATAAAACCTAGGTCTCTGGTTCAACTAAACTAGGTATTTTGAAAATGTCGCCTCTCGCTTATGTAAAAGTGGTGACAGCGGGGGTAGGGTAGTGTGGCTGCAAAGGACACATTAACATAGGTTCAATCAAATTGCTTCACACGGGACACTGGACCGCGATTAATAGTACATTGTGCATTAAGGGACGTAAGAAGGGGCTTACTAACGAGAGTCTATCAGAAGCCCGACGCCGGAGCGACTACCCCACTACCATAGATAATGCTAAGAACTGTGTTTAGTTTAAAATGATCTTAAGGCCAGATTGTTCCAACATGCTAATAATATATTTGCTAAAATTGTTGCAAAACAATTTGAAATACTTAAATTTAAAATATAAAAATAACGAAGTTTCATGAAGCGTGGCAAATTTTTATGGGGTAAAATTGAGTTATAGGTTATAGCTGAGTAAACAAAAAGTTGGCTGACTTGAAACCTCTTTAGACTGAAATTATATACCTACTAACTTTTTCCGATCCGCATTAGCGATCCCTTCAAATAGCGAACCTACTGTGTTAAAAATAAAGTTGTGTTAAATACTTGTGATGTATAGTATATAGATGTCATATATAAATATTGTGAATCTGTATAAAAAAAATACCTCGTTGAGTTTCTTTCCGGATTCTTCTCAACAGAGGTTGTTTCCGAACCGGTGGTAGATTTTTTTGATGTTCATAAGTGCTTATTACAGCCTAAATTGAATAAATATAATATTTTGACTTTGACTTTAAAACTAAAGTCATAACTCCCTTGGGGAGAAAAACTATACGTAAGTAAATATATAGTTCCCTTGTAATTGAAGCCATTGTCCTAGCATACAGGCATGGCATAACATCGTTGACGAGCAAGTGTGATGAAAATTTAAAACTTACCTTTATGGGAAATTCGGCCAGTAAAATTCGCCATTACGGTCTGTAATTTACGGACGCGCAGCAAAACTAATGGATAGTATATTACAATAATATAATATTACAGTAAACATGGAATTACGAACGAGTCAATTAGAAGCACATGGCAACTTTGAGTTACATTATTGTTGTTTTAGTACGGAACCCTAATTTTTTTCTGTTAGTAAATATAGCCTACGGCATTTTGGAATAATTCAGCATTCTAATAGTGAAAGAATTTTTAATGTCGGCCCAGTAGTTTTTGAGTTAATTCGTAACAAACATCCAAAAATCCAAAGCTTTCCTCTCCATAATATTAGTATAGAGTATAGATATCTCACCTTATCTATACTCGTACAAAGACGAAATCGTCCACATTACGTAGAAACGCGTAGAAAATAAGTATTAATATAGTAGGTATGTAGGTGGCTAAATTATCCAACACTACGCACATCTACCCATACATTAAGAAATCAGTGGAGAGAATTGTGACGTATCCAATTTCGGGATCGTGCTCCCTTGGGCTCGCGATAGAGCTTCTGACGCCGGCATCAGGTAAAAGCAAATGGATTGACTCTGGTGCTAGCATGTCAGCATTTCTTGTTCTTTATCACACGTTACGACTCAAACGACTGTTGCTACCTGTCAGTACTTATCTATCTATGTATCTAATCTAATGTATCTATATATTTGTTATGTTTTAGTTTGTATGTATAGTTTATAAGGTTTGACGTGGCTTGTTGCGGATATATCAATGTGTTATTCCTTTATTTTATTTTTTAATAATTTGACGAAGCATGTTGCTGAATTATTTGTTTTTAATTATTTTTCTTTTAATAAACATTTTGATTAATTGATCTATTTATATATTAATGCGCTTAATGACTTTTGTTCGCACTTGTATTGTGTTAAGTTCAACATTGTATGTACCTACCTATTTAGTTGAAATTTTAGTTCACCATGATTTAGAGTTTAATGTTTGCCTCCGCCTCAACCAATATACTGGAACTACCTTTGCGCACGTTTACGACCCTTACTCGACTCCTTAATGTATTCATACTTGTAAACGTATAATATTATACCTACAATATTATGAGATGGCTTCTCTATAAAAGACATAGAGTTGCTAATGCTAGTCAGTCTGGTTTACTTGACTCTCGTAAGTATTGCAATACAAAAATAAAAACAGTGTTCTACATTGACGATGCTAAGTTTTATTCGTGAATAAAACTTATTAACACACCAGAAGCAATAAGAAGTAGCGACTGCTGCCAAGTTTACACCCACAAGTTCGCTGAGAGCCAAACTGCATAACAAAACCAGCAACCACAGAAAACTTATTTACGCACTGCATTGCGTAGCGTAGACACGTAATGTGTATGTACATATATTTATCTAGAGGATCATAGAGGTAGGTAGGTAGATAAAAAGGGATTTTTCCAAATTCCCATGGGATATGGAATAAATGGGATTCAAAGCGTAATTATAAATATGAGACCTCAAATTTGGCATGCAGGTAGATAACACTAACAGGTAAAAACTGTTTCAAGATTTTCCAAAATTCCCACGGGATAAAACGTTTAAAGAGGATTACCTAACTGAATTATAAAACGCGCGAGCTAATCTAATTAACCTGAGGGCTGTAGATTTGGCACACTTACTTATGCAAATCTGGTGACAATACAATAATCTGGCAGTGACATCCAGGTAGTCCGACCAGAATCATTTCCGCACGAACGAACTCCTCAAAAGTTAATGGCATACACAAGAAACTTTGCAGGATTATTAAATTTCTTTCAATAACAATCATATGATTGACACCACCTGGTGTTATAGCCAAGGTCGTTAGCTTATGAGAGAACCTGGTACGTAGTTTTATAGCCATGTACGTTCAGTTTTGATGATAAGTACACACGACTTAATGAAAGACTGAAATAGCTATAAAGATAAAAAAAAACAGTGTAGCTTTCTATAGTATTTAGGTACTAAATTTAATCTCGCGGGGATTATCTAATAACTACCGTGTACGAAGTTGCGGTCAAAAGAAACACGTAGGCACTTTAACGTTTTTCGAAATTCTACTCCTGAATATGTGAAACAGCTGGAGTTCAAAGTTGGTATGAATTATGATTACGTAGGTTGATTTTTTAATTCGACAATTTGGGCTCTCTGTCTGAAACGTCTGTCTGTGTTTGTATATCCATATACGAGTAGGTAATCTTCCAAAGAATCAATCAAAACACGAAAAAAGATTCATAGAAATTAAATCTATGTTATACTAAATTATTAGTGTAAATACTAAATTTAACGCGAGCGAAGCCACGGGAAAACACTAGTTAACATGTATGCACAAAGAGCGTCTTAAATTCTTTAAAATCTTTAGTCATTCACTAAAAGCTAGTAAGTTTTAAACATATAATGGTGTCATAATCAGCTGTGATCAGCGTTGCGTAGCAAGTGCTCATTCACCACACCACCTTTGACAAGAATAATGTAAGGTATTAAGTATAGCATTTGACAAAAAACAGAGCACCTCCATTAAATGTTTTTCCTTTTCAATTTTCGTTTCATGGAACTGTGGCGATGTTCATTATTCGTATCACATTCAGTTAACCTTTATACGTATGAAATTGAAGGTATCTTCCAGCCTCTTGTTAAATTTCAAAACGTCTATTGAGTGTTATAAACCCTGTCCTAAAATGGAGCGAGTATTAAATACGATTACATTCTGTATCACGAGCACGTTGTTTTTGATATTTCAGCTTTTATCCGGGAAATAATTCGAGATATTCTACACATTTTGTGTAGGTGCGAGTACCTACTTATTTGTTATTTTTAGCTTAATTTGTCAGTAACAGAGAGAAACAATAAAATTTAATCGATTCATCAAATAATAATCATCAGCTGGAAGACGTCCACTGCTGAACAAAGACATCTCCCTTAGAAAGCGACAGTGAACGATAACTCGCCACTTGCATCCACCGGTTTCCCGCAACTCTTGCGATGGCGAATTGCGATTCGCACGCCCTGCTCCTCCGTTATCCGGCCCGCTACCAACGCCAGGGATAAAGGAGCTGCCGGGGACTGGGAGCCGCGGCCGATTTGTATTTTTCACTTTATTGGGGAGGGAGGGGCTTTGCCATAAGACGCTTGGCTTGGGGAGTGTTACGCTGATGATGTATGCAAAAAAAAAACGCTGCTGTCCGTTTCCTTTAGTCGCCTTTCACGACAGCTCACGGAAAACTTAGTATATCCAGATTTACATCTGTTTGCCAAATCTCCAGTAGGTACCTAGTTTTATTAGTTTAGCTCGTGCCTTTCCTAATTCAGTTGGTATATAAAATACTCTTTATTCGTTTTATCCCGTAGAATTTTCTAAAAATCATTGATACAGTTTTTACCTCTTAATATTATCTACCTGCATTCCAAATTTGAAGTTTGTAATATTTGTAGTCACGGAGTTAGGGCCATTTTAAAGCAAAAATATAAATCCCATTTATTCACTATCCCGTGGGAATTTACAAAATCCTAAAAACTGTTTTTAGCTGTTAGTAGGTATTACCTACTTGCATGCCAGAAGTTTTTAATAATAATAGTTACGAAAATACGGCCACTTTGAAGTGAAAATATAGAAGAAGAAGAAGAAGAAGAAGATTGATTTATTTGCCAACATGAACAATACAGGATAGGTACACAGAATGTAAATAAACAATAAACTAATATGTGTTTGCCAGTCCCTTGCACTGGGTGACAAAAGGAACAGGCTCAGAAGAGGCTCAGCTTATGCTGCGCTTGCTCGGAAGCTAAATCCCATTTATTCCGTATCCCGTGGGAATTCCGGAAAATCCTTTCTTAGTGCGCGTCTACAACACTCGAGGTACATGTATGCAAAAGTCGCTAGCACTAGCAGTTTAGGCTGTGCGTTGTCTGTCAGTCAGTCAGTCACGGTACTGTTTTATTGTTATAGATAATACAATATTTTGCAAAGCCATTTCTTGTTACTTTTTAAATTTAAATGGGAACTGCTCAGGTTTAACTGTGGTAGAATAAATTTATGCATTTATGACGACCGGATGGCCAAGTGGTTAGAGAATCTGACTACGAAGCCTGAGGCCCCGGGTTCGATTCCCGAACGGGGCAGATATTTGTATGAATAATACGAATGTTTGTTCTCGGGTCTTGGATGTTTAATATGTATTTAAGTATGTATTTATCTGTATAAGCATGTTTATTCGTTGACTACTACTCATAGTAAGCTTTTGTTTAGTTTGGGACTAGTAAATTGGTGTCAAGTGTCCTATGATATTTTTTGATTATTATTATATTTATTGATCTGTTAGATATAGTTCGGCAAATTTTTTCCCGTGACTACAAACATAATTCTTTCGCAGTAAATTTTTCATTAATTAAGTTTAAAAATGATACATCCCTTTCATCAAGTTTTACTGTGGCCCACGTTTAAAATTGGTTGATGGTAAACCTATTTCGGTAGCAGAGCTATCCATACAGAGGTATCTATTACGATATTGGCAACAAACTACGTATTTGCGAGACAGGCTATTTGTGTATTCACTCATAAATTTGTCAATTACTGAAAGCGTCACATTTATTCCTCGGTTCAGAATACGAGATATTGCCGACGACTATGCCCCCTAATCTAGACGTCAACGCGATAAATCTCTATCGTGAGATTTTATGGTAAATGGACGTAGTCTAATGAATCTCTCAATCTAGGTAGTCTCGTTGATACATTCGAGTTTATAAACTTGTGAGCAAACATTTAATCAAAAATATCTGTACAGGACTCTATTGTTAACGGCGTAGAAGGTGTTCTGATATTTTTGATCCAATTTTTGCTCACAAGTTTCTGAACTCGACTGTACCAGGAATCATGTCATGCCAAGTCTCAATCAATCAATCAATCAATATATTTATTCGTCGAAAATAGGTATATACATTGCAGTTGTAGTTACAATATTGAAATGTTCAGCTACATCGTACCCATTCGGGCATACGAATTATATGAGTACATAAGTCTTAAATACTAAAGTAAAAAAAAAAAAAAAAAAATCCTAGGCAAAAACAAATTTACAACATTTAAAGAGTTTTTTTTTTTGTAGAAATTAATTAAATACAATTCAAAATAACAATTATAATAGTAACAATTCACGTATGCAATCTATGTCGAATTAATTCATTCTTATGTAGTAGACAAATAATAAAAATAATCAACAAACAAACAGACAAATAACAATAATCAAGTTGCAAATTAATTAATCAATTAAACAAAAACAGAATTCATATGTCAAGATCATTAAAGTACTCCTTAACACTGTAATAACATTTATTCAGCAAAAAATTTGATAATAACTTCTTAAAATTATTTATATTTGTGTTTTTAAACGCATCAGGTAGCTTATTATATAATTTTGGAGCCATTATAGTAACACTGTGCTTCATTAGTGCCGTATTACATCTGGTTACACTCACCTTTTGGTTTCTAGGACGCAGGTTAAAATTGCGATTTGCTTCCAATGTTGGGAATAGAATAGGGTTACTTTTGACAAAGGTGCAGCACTCATAGACATAAAGTGAGGGCAGCGTCAGCAGTTTCAGAGATTTAAAATACGGTCTGCAGCTTTCTGTAGGTTTAAGTCTGCAAATTGCCCTAATACAGCGTTTTTGAGCCCTGAACAATATGTCTCTTTGTGATGAGTTGCCCCAAAAAATTATGCCATAACGCAAGGTTGAACCCACAAAACCATGATATGCTGTCAAGGCAGTATTCTGGGCATTCGTCTTTGAGAGTTTGTACAAGGCATAAGAAAAAGAATATAGCCTTTTACACACCTCTTTACAATGTGACTCCCAGGACATGTTGCTATCAATAAAGATGCCAAGAAATTTACTTTTGTGAGACTTACGAATAGCATGACCTTTATATTCAATATTTAAATTAGGTACTGATTTTCTCTGTGAAAACTGCATAATACTAGTTTTATCTAAATTTATTTTAAGGTTGTTTTGATCCAGCCATTTAATAATGTTATGAATTGTGCAATTAACGTCATTTTCGTAGTCTGTATTGATGTGTAGTTCTACAAAAATAGTACAATCATCAGCAAATAGTATCATTGGATGTGGACTACTGTTAACAATATCATTGATGTAGATCAAGAATAATAGCGGCCCTAGTACGCTTCCTTGTGGGACTCCGAATTTTACTGCCTTCCATTGAGATACATACTTTTTTTCTTCTCTAGAAGCAACACATACCTGCGTTATTTCGGTATATTGTTTTCTATTACTTAGGTAGGATTTTATGAGGCTAAAAGCGTTGCCCCGAATACCATAATTCTCTAATTTATCCATTAAAATATCATGATCCACACTATCGAATGCCTTCGTCATATCCATAAATATGGCACATGAAGGCTTCCTAATATCCAGAGTTGTGATAGCTCTGATTACTAGATCATAAATGGCCATGTTTATTGTATTAGCTTTCCGAAATCCTTTTTGCTGTTCGATTAATATTTTATGTTTGTCTAAGAAGCAATAGATAATTTTATAAATAATTTTTTCAAACACTTTCGCAAAAACTGACAGCATAGTAATCGGTCGGTGACTTTCTATATTTTCCTTGCAGCCCTTTTTGAAAAGGGGCTTAACAATTCCGAGTTTAAGATTATTTGGGAATATACCTGTAGCAAAGCTTAAATTAATTATATGACTTAAGGGCAGTGCAATTTCACAACCAACATACTTTACTACAAAAGTACTTATGTCATCGAAACCGACACTTTTTGTATTCTTTAAGGATTGAATCGTTTTCATAACATCATTAGGTGAGGTTGGTGTTAAAAATATAGTGTGGGAATTGCATTTTATTCGAGAGTTGTTTTGTGTTGGTACACTCTTATTGCTTTTTGTTGCTCCCTCAATAAAGAAGTCATTGAACGCTTCAGCAATACTTATTGGTTGGGTAATATATTTTTCATTCAGTTTAATTTTTGCTATCTCGTCCTTTGGTATATTGTTTTTACATCTCAAACGACTAATAAATATCTTATCGTATTGTAGGTATATCTCTTTATAATACGAGTAGGTACATAAAACACACGAAATTAACACTTTAAAACCGGTTAAGAACGTGTCGGACACGCCCGAATTAGGGTTCCGTAGCCATTGCGAAAAAATTAAGTACCTAATATTTTTCTAAGGATTTCGTATTTTGTACGGAATATTCCAAGATTAGGTATATTTTATACCTTAGGTGGCTATTGACTCTTAAACTGCTTACTAATAATTCTCAAGAAAACTTAAACGTTATAGTTTTCCTTGTAAGTTTGATATACTTAAGTACTACTCGTACCATCCTGAATTTTTTCCAATTTTTCCACCTACCGGTTTAGATTTTAGAGGGGGGCCGGAGACGCTCGATTTTATGAAAATTTGAACTTGAAGTTGAATATTTTGTAAACAAATCACCGAATCGAAAAATCCCCACTTTACGTCTATGGGAGGAACACTAAAAAAAAATTTGTTTCTAATTTTTATTGAACCATTTTGTTGGCATACTTTACATATACGAGTATATTCGTACAAAATTACAGCTTTCTATCATTGATAGTCCCGGAGCAAAGCCGCGGACGGACAGACAGACATACAGACATGGCGAAACTATAAGGGTTCTGTTTTTGCCATTTTGGCTACGGAACCCTAAAAAAGAGAAAGAGATGCATAAAGGCGAACTAACCACAGATATCAAATAAATTTTGGATATATTTATAGGATTTATGCATTTTATGCGGTAGAAGTTACAAGACTTTGTTAGCAAACATTAAAGTCAGTAACCATACGTGTAAGAAAGCTACGGCTATTGTGATGTCTTCATGCCCACCCTGCGTAAGTACATTAATCAATATCTAACCTAACCCCACTAATATTATAAACGCGAAAGTTAGTGAGGATGTATGGATCAGTGGCGGCGTAGGGTAGATTGGGACCCCGAACGGTTTTTTTATATAAGTAGCTAGGTAGGTACAAGATTGGGTAAGTTATTTATTGATGTGTCATTAAACAGGGAGTTTTTTGTGGGCCTTCTTTATGTGTACGAGAGTTAAGTTGTCGTTGTCACCCCGTGGCGCTTGGCACCCGGGGCGGACCGCCCCCTCGCTCCCCCTTTACGCAACCACTGTTATATGAAACGGCTAAATGGATTTAAATTAAATTTAAATTTGGTATAGTGAAAGCTGGACGTCTAGATTAACACATAGGCTATTTTTTTATCACGATCGATGTTCCCACGGGATCGGAATATTAGGCTGCGGGTAGAGGCTAAATTGTAGTTAGTAAAATATAGTATCATGTAAATTTTAGCTAAGTTAGTTAAGTTTTGTTAAATTTGCACGATACCATCTGATTGTGATACGTCGTCGTGTTGTAATTATTAACTCTACACGTCACACACACCTAATGAAACTTGCCATCAGCCCATGACAAGGTAAGCTGGTGAAGTTTTAAGTGCCCCAAAGTGTTTCCAAAGACCGCTTACTTCCAGACTAATGAGAATATATTATGAATTCACCTCTATCGGTGGAGTTGCATTGAATCGTAATAACTACACGCGTCTTTACTATATCAAAGAACTTTACTATATCTATACGCATTAGATAACATGTAGCTGCTACGATGCAAAGTTCTAGCCGTTGCCCTGTGTTGAGACAGTTGCCTAATAATAGTAAGTAAGTACCTGGGTGACCGAGCTTTGCTCGGGCTAAAACTCGTTAATAAGCGTTGTACATACCAGGGTTCACTAATGTTTCGCAACTAACGTTTAGCAATCTGATTCGTTTCGCAACTGTTTAATATTTCTGAAACTGTAAATTTATCAGGATTTTTATAACACGCATATTTTGCATAAGCTCAGCTATCGTAATGTCGCGGGTGAGCAAAGAAATTCTTTTAGTTCATTGATATGGACCTCCGCAAAGTAACGCCTGATTCGATAAGTTATTTAAAACCCGGTATAGGTTTTATTAAGTATTTTGAAGAATAACGTACGATGCTCAAGCGGACAGTCATTAGATATATCTACATAAAAACTGAGCAAATTCCCTAGTCCGGTTCCCAAGCGGTTCGGAAGCGCCCAAAGGCTGTAACAAGAACTTCGTCGTTCGACTTTAAATGAACCATAATTAACTCAAATGGATCTAAGCCTTAATTTCAGATATAGCAATATAGGTTAGGTTACCATGTTTTAACATGACATTAAGTGATTATCGCTCATTAAGGTCAGTGTCAGTCAATAATAAGTTGGTTAACCATAAATGTACCTAAATTTCAATATGTCTTTCAATATATACTTGGCGGCAAACATTTTTTGGCCCATTCTACATACAAAATTACCTGTTAATGTATACCACTGAGGGCTAGATTTTTGCTGCTCTACCGAACGGAACAGTCGGTACAATTATGAGTAACTAGGTACCGTCGCGGAAAAAAATAGTTGACCACCTTAAGGTCTATTTTTGCTTGCTCAAAACCGGTAAGTTACACACAGACACACACACACACACACACACACACAAACATCACGCCTGTATTCCCAAATGGGGTAGGCAAAGCACACGAAATGTTACCGGTTCGGAGCCACTTTTAGCAATTTTAGGTTTTAAGGTATAGGTAAGTTATGCAGATACGTCCACTATGAGAATTAACCTCTTTGCGTTTTGGAAAGGCCAGTAAAAAGGCGAGTAAAAATTAAAAAAAAAGCCTAAGGTGTTATAGAGTCTGGCAAATTAAAGATGAGAATGAGTTTTCTTAAGAACTTTTTACATGGCAACAAAAAAGTCGATTGTCAACCCACGTCAAAGGTCATTTATTCGTCTTGATACTGAAGCTTGCTTGCGGTATTTGCTACGTTTTTAAGTGTTTATCATGAAAAAAAAAAGCGTAAACTGCTGTTTACTATGATATGTAAATTAAACAATAAACTGACTTTTATTTTACCATCCCATATTGTATGTATGTATATTGACGCCGGAACGACAAATTGACTACGTGTATTTTGCAATCTTTCCAGCACAGCGATTTAACGTTAACAATTTCAGAAAAAACACATATCTTCTTTCCTATTTGTTATTTTCAAAAGTGAAGTACTACTAAGTAGAATATAATGTAATTAATGTACTTAATTATTCATAAAACAGTGATAGTTATATTTTACGAATATTGTTTGTTCTTTGTTGAAACTTTCCGATATTATTTATTTCATAGTAGATACAGGTAGGGTTTCGTAGTACAATAATTACAGGAGGACCTAATAAAAGCCTTTAGAATATTGTATGACATAATATATCACAAGTATCAAAACTATTTTTAGCACTATACATCAGGGATACCATACATTGATTTTTGAATTTGCCGCCAATTTTTCATTCTCATCTTTCATTTGCCAGACTTTACTTGTTTTATTTTTCTCATGCAAGTTTTTTCTTTCAATTTTATACTGTAGTTTTTAAGTATTTTATTATTTATTTAAAAAAATACTTAAAAAATTACCTTCTGCCAAGTTTCTTGCGACGCATTCTTCTTGGCGATCAGGGTTATTCCGAAAGCGCCAGGTAAAAAAAATGACGTGTAAAAGTGCCCATTGCGGCCTATTTACAAAATAAACGATTTGAATTTACCTACCACCAATATTATAGGTTAAAAAAAAGAATAATTATCTGTTTTATCCACACATATAATAAAACTGTAATAGGTATTGGTACTTATATTGAAATGAATTGAGATCTTTTTACTATTTATGTATATATATAAAAATGGGGTGTTTCGTTCGGCTGTAAAGTAGTTTAGCATCTCGTGCCTTTGAAACCCTCGGCTACGCTCAGGATTCTTCTTTTAAACTACTCGTTTCGCTCTTAGTTCAATCTCAGAATCCTTCGCCTGTTCGGGTTTCAATATAAGCATTCACGCCGAACAGTAACTTTCTACCCTTGCATAACTATTTGTTTCCATGAATTCTCAATTTTTCTTGTTACAACTAACTTAATGCGACAGATGTTAAAAGTCAAATGCGCATCATAGAACTGGCATTCAAATTACTTATTTAGAAAAATTAATACTTGTGCGTTATTTTTAGTCAGTATTTTTTTTATTAGGTAAACATTTTTGAAATCTTTTTTTATTTCGCTCATTTTTAGGAAGCAAAGAAAGTTCCATAGAAAGTAAGACGACTTCTTAAGTGTCCAATACCCAACTGAAAATCCAAGAGTTGCGGTAGAATATCTTCCCGCTTGTTCAGATTTGTCTTATATAAGTCCTTTCCAAACAAATGAATTGAATTCTTCAAGATTTTAGGTATCAAAATAATCGTAAAAAAATAAGAAGTGGCAAGATTTTGCTGGGAAACCTTGTAGCGTTATATGGTAACCCCAAGGGTAACTTTTAATTCAATTCACATATTGATCGAATTACATTTAAATGCAGAATTTTATGTTTATAGAACTTTATTTCTCAAAAGAAATCGTTACAAGTGTTAGAATTTTAAGGTGTGGTGTGATCATCGTTACCTAACCTACAATGAGATACAAATGAAGTAGCAAGACAAGAAAACAATTTGAAACGTTGACTTTAATTACCAAAGCATCGTTTATTGGCAGCGAAACGAAAAAGTGAAGACTGTTTTTTTGTTGCAAAAACATGGTTAAGTTATGTAAACAAAATCAATTTTTAAAATCGTGAGTCAATAATCGAAATAACTTTTGGTTCGGGGCAGGGGCGATATTGTTTGCTGTTACTGGCGATTTATCCTGTTTCCTGTTATTTTCTTGGAAAAAGGTATCGAAAAAAGGTCAAGAAAATAACAAGAAACTATTACGTCTCGTATGTAAAAAAACTTAATATTATTTTTGAAACTGAAAATGAATGAGTGTAAAGGTGAAACATGGAACGACGATACGTTCAGTATATTCAGTTCAGTTTCCTTTTCAATAGATATTCTGCAAAAGTGTTGTATGTAGCTATGTAAATCTTTAATAATATAATCTTCGGCGTTGTGTAGGTACACCAATGTCAGAACTGGTGTTCTAAGTATAGCTACATAGACTTGCAGTCTTTGTCCTAAAAAGTGTATGCCTGCGTTCGTGTGTGTGTGTGTTTCTTGCGAGTTTGGTTTGAGTCCAATAAGGCCCGGACTGACATACATGAATGTTCACGCACTTGTGGTTCGACAAGATTTTTCCTCTTAGCCACCTAACTTCGCGAACTTGACCGAACAGTGTCCAGTCGAAAAAGCTCGCGTTACACGTGAACTTGTTTCTAGTGTTTCTAGTGGCACTTTAAATAATAGTCAATCATCGCCTGCGTGGTTATTGTGAGCCAAGCCATTACCGATCGTGGCGTGTATAGTGCGCATGCTGTACGCAGTACTATTGTGCAGGTGCGCTGGAGGAGGGCGCGCTGGGCGGCGGCGGCGGCGGCGGCGCGCTGGGCGCGCTGCGTGCGGCCGGCTCGCCGCCCGCGCACTGCCTCGGCTCCAGCCGGCACAGTCTCATAGGTCAGTACCGCTAGTACCTACCAACCGATTAAGAGGGCATCCATTTAGTACGTCACATCGATTTTGATCGTTTTCAACCCTTTGAACGCTTTCATTTTTGGAATGAACTGATCAGTCATACGCCAATGACTGTTGCGTTATCTAAAATGACGAATCTTTCAGTGTTGTGAAAAAACTAAGTACTTAAATTAAAAAAAAACTTCTAAATAAATTTTGTCCATGATCGAAGTACCTACACTTTAGCTCTGACACTTTCAGGCGTTACTGGCGTGGTAGGCACGACTGCACACGACATCTTTAAGTGTTCTTAGCGTTCAAAGGGTTAACCTTCCTACCCCGTCACAGTATTACTATGAAAATCGTAATTAATAAGTACCACTTATCTCCACCCTACATGTGTAACGTAAATTTATAGATGGCCCCTAAGTTCTACGAATTCACCTAGACCATTCTAGAGATGTGCATGACCATGACCAACCCTGACCACTTCAGTTGATAATTATTATAGGCTAGCGCTTCGTAGCAGCTTTTCAAAATTTAACTTAAAAAAAGTCCAGCACTACTTACTTAGCCTTTAAGCAAAGCCGTGGACGAACGGACGCACGGACATGGCAGAACTATCGGTTCCTTGTAGGACTACGGAATCCTAAATAGGGATCTACTGAGTAATTGGGCTTTGTTTGTACAATTTTTGCCCACGCTACGTACCCCGAAGCGCTTCGTTACCCGTACGATATTAAACCGCTCGTCTCCGGCGATTGTACTGGTTTAATTTGGCGGCATAGTTTAATTAACAGGATTCCAAGTCTCGTGTCCTGAGGAAATTGATGAGTTGTGTACTAGCGCGCGGGAAGTCGCGGTACGCGCGAGCGGGGGAGGGGGCGGCTGGAGGGTACTCGTAAATCTACGTTACGTGGGTTGGCCTGGCGCTTGATTAATCTACTTTTAGACAAATTGTGTTAATCATCTGAAAAAGCCTTACTTAGAGCAAATTGTGCTCCTACCCTTGTCAATTGGTTTCCTGTATCACTGCTTGCTCATGAATATTGCGTTACCTGATTAGGTGGTTTCCATCGGCGATTATTTCATCGATTAGGTACTATCAAAGTATTTTCACCGGCTCGGGTAGCTACCTATATGAACACCTCGGGTAAAATGGCTCGTTTTTGCTCTTGTTGTACAATCTACTATTTTTGCTGGACCATCTTGATACCGCTGTACAAAGTAAAATAATTTCATAGACCGGGTGGGCCCTGTAACAGCAATAAAAAATTCAAATACAGGTTCTGCTATTACTCAAATGGAGCTACAGCTACCTTAGTTCGCAACTTTCAAAAATTAAGTTTTTTTTTTATTAGGGATGGGCCGAATGTGGTTTTTCGTGTGGTTTTATTTTTACCAAATGTTCGGCCGAAATTCGTATTCGGTTCAATAAGAATTTCGGCCGAACATTCGGTAAAAATAAAAATTCGGATGAATTTCGGCTGAACTTCGGTTCAATTACCTGCCTCTATATTTTAAAAACAAGAAGAAAAATATAGTTAAATTTGATTGTCGAAAACACCCATCAATAACACTTCTCAAAATTTTATAACTTGTCAAATTTTTTATTTTATTTTATCGGTCCCTTTTTATTCACGATGAGCATATGGTAACATATTATATGAGTTACATGTGAAATAAAAAATATTTTAAAAATAACTTAACTAAACTTACCTACATAAAATAAAAAACTCACATAAAATAAAAATAGAACCTAAAACTAAAACAAATTATCTAAAGAGTATCTAATTGTCAAAATTGTGTACCAAAAACTTAGGAATGTACTTATTTACAAATAGCAATCAAAATGTTTATTTAAGGAAGTTACTTAGTTTATGTAATGTTTGTTGCATATTTTACTGATACGACAGGCATAACGCTTCTATTAATTTTAATCAAAAGTACAAGTGGGTTCTTTTCAGGGTTCCGTAGCCAAAATTCCAAAAACGGAACCCTTATAGTTTCGCCATGTCTGTCTGTCTGTCTGCCCATCTGCGGCTTTGCTCAGGGACTATCAATGCTACTCGTAGAAAGCTACAGCTTTACAATTGCAATTTTGCACAATTACATATGTATATGTGCTATGAATTGTATATGTGCGAGAACGGCAGATTGCTGATTTGGGACCATTTCGTGACATGCATAACTATATTTTGTTTTTGTTTTTTATTTTGGTATTTTTGTTTTTGTCACGAATAAATGTTTTCTTTCTTTTTCGATCCAGTGATTTGTTTGCAAAATATTCAACTTTTAAGTGCAAATTTTCATTAAAATCGAGCGTCCTCCCCCTCTAAAATCTGAACCGGAGGGTGGAAAAGTTAACAAAAAAAATCAGGATAGTGTAAGTATATCAAACTTACAAGGAAAACTATAACGGTTAAGTTTTTTTTTGAGAATTATTAGTAGTTTAAGAGTAAATAGTAGCCTAAGGTATAAAATATACCTAAACTTGGAATACTCCTTACAAAATACGAAATCCTTATAAATATATTACTTAATTTTTTCATAATGGCTAGGGAACCCTATTTAGGGCGTGTCCGACACGCTCTTGGCCGATATTTTGTAGTGTCGAATGTTCGGCATTTATACAGAATTTCGGCCGAATGCCGAAGTTCGGCTCAATCTACCGAAATTCAGTTAAACCGAATGTGAAATGAATTTCGGCCCATCAATAAATTTTATCATTACCTATGTTTATTTCAAACAAATTAAATGGCATTTTAAATGTACGGCATCCAATACATGACATCGCCTGTTACGTAACAAAATGACGGATTTCGCAATACATTGCTCGTCCAATTAAGCTTTAAACTGCGATAAAAATCATAATATAAACTTATTTTCAAAAGTTGTAGAACTAAATTAGCTCAAGATGAAGAGTGGAAGCTGTGGTTTAATTTTTAGCTCCTGTTACAGGGCCCACTCAGTATACCGGGTGTGGCTTGTAATACGAGCAAATAATTAAAACATAGATCGTATTCATCAATTTGAACAACATTAGTTCAGCGACCTATAAAAATATATATTTTTTAAATTTTTTATTACATTTTAAAGTTTATTCGAAGAAGCAATGTAAAGCAAAATCCTTGATTTTTGTAGCGTGACAGGCGACGTCAGTTGTGTTCTAGGATGGCGTACATTGAAAACGGTATTTAATTTGTATAAAAAAGGGAAAATCTAAAGACTCCATTGTTGACGACCAGTTGGCTAAGTGGTTAGAGACCCTGACTACGAAGCTTGAGGTCCCGGGTTCGAATCCCGGCCGGGGCAGATATTTGTATGAATAATACGAATGTTTGTTCTCGGGTCTTGGATGTTTAATATGTATTTAAGTATTTATTTATCTATATTTAAGTACTTATGTTTATCCGTTGCCTAGTAGCCATAGTACAAGCTGTGCTTAGTTAGGGACTAGGTCAATTAGTGTCAAGTGTCCCATGATATTTTTTTTTTTTAAAAGTCGCTGGACTATTGTTGTTCAGTTTGATGAGTAGGTACGACCTATGTTTTAATTATTTGCTTGTATTACAGGCCACACACGGTATTTAACTATCATTGATTACAGCAAATGTTCTTTTCCCTTTATTCAATGTGCTATATATATTACTGTTCACTATTATTTTGAGATACGTATTTTTGCATTATGAATTATATTTGATCTAACACCAATTCTTAATAAATATAGATGAAAAATAAAGTTAGGTTCTTATTTCCGTGCGGCGGTGTTTAACTTTCAGTGTCAGTAGCTAGCGGAGCGACCATTGTGAGCTGATAAGAATTACAAAGCACCGTGCGAGCCTTCTATGTATGATGACGAAAATAAATAAAAACCTTTGAAAAAAGTTACTTTAGTGCTGTTTATGTCGTACGTGTTATGATATTGTGACAGATAGCTCTAGTTAGGAAGGCGAAGTTAAGGTTCATTGGCATTAATCACCTCGCCACGCTTTAGAAGACAGCTAGTTACACGTGGCACGTCATAGGCACGTGAAGGTTTATCCAATTAAACAGACCAGTGAACGGAAATTACTAGCACCGTTAATATCTAGAACAGAAATCAGTCGATTATGTTATATTACACAGTTGCGATGGCGATGTGCTCGGCCAGTCCAATCAATCAGGATTATTCCTAACATTCACGCAACAGGTATGAATTAATTAATAATGGTAATGAGCATGTCAGCGAACCATTAACGTGAATTAAGTAGGACAGACATTGTTAGGCTTGATTACACCTTAATCTTATTTACTATAATTAGTATTTTTATTACCTACATAATTATTTCCTCGTAGTTACAATAGTAGGATACTTTTCTCGGTTACTTTCTTATTTCCTAACCGGTAATAAATAATCTTATATTTAATTATTGTTTACTAGTTTTACCCACGGTTCCGGTCTAGCAATTAATGTAAATTCCGGAACTCCTTAAAATGTTAGAAAAAAATGTATATACGAGGAGTCTCTGATCATGGGACTTTAAATCCAGGGTTCGATTCTAGTCGCCTAACCGAACTACTTTTGTTGTTCTACTTTTTAAAAATATAACCGCTGTTAATTTAATATTTTTCATACAAATTAAATGTAATTTTCAATGTATGTGATACTACCTAACTAGCTACACTAAATTGACGGCACATTGATAAATGTTTATATTAGAAATGTCAATACCAAAAGAAAGCGACAACACCACCATGTGCGATACACTAATTTAACAATTAAACTTTGAGGATTAATAAATGATGATCAATAAATGAACCTAAAGTTTTTTGAAAATGTTACAGAACAAAAGTAGCTTAGTTTTGTGAGTGGAATCGAGTCTTGAATTTAAAGCCCCATGTTGAGAACATTCTGTATAATATTGTGAATTTTATTTAATTAGCGTTGCATAATAAGGCCACTGTTACACATGTTCGTTAGTAGCAAGCGAGCATGCTACTATCGAGCAAATGCTACCTAGTAGCATGTTTGAACTGAACAGGACATGCTACTATCGAGCATGATTATTAGTGGCATGCTCGAGACGGGGTGGAAGGGGGAAAGGTAATAAGCAAGTACTTAGTGCTTAGTACTTAATTACTTAGTGTGTGCAATAAAGATTATTATTATTATTATTATTATCTTTATTTATTTTTATTCTTAGGATTAGGTTTTTATAATAGTTTTAAAAAGTAAAATACAGAAAAGTACATACAAAATAAAAAAATTATAAAAACCTAACCTAGTTTGCGTTTATTATTATTATTATTATTAAGTGTGAACGCGTTTGCTTCAGTCCATGAGCATGCTCATTAGTGGTAGGTATGCTATAAGCATGCTTATAAGCATGCTAGTAACGAGCATGTGTAACAGTGTGCCTTAAAACTTGCACCAAATGTCACGTCTTTAATCCTAGCGGCTGTAATTTAACGCGCTAAGCAGGTTACCTGCATGCAGAAAAGTTTTAGTCTTTAGGTTTTTTTAATTTTCTGCGCAACTATCTAAATAAATCGTTATAAAGTCATCATTTTCGTATATCGTATCGTATCATGATAATATACTGAACCTTTTTGTAACACACTCCCATATAATCGTACAATTAAATGCAGTTATCAAATGAAGGCTCGAACAATCTGGGTTGCAATTATCGAAATACTAATTATCATTGGCTGAAAATGACATGGCATTTCATGTTAAAATTTATCGCGGTACCGAGTTATTACCGATTGTTTATGGACTATTTTGCATGATACGTATTTAAAAATGACCTAAGTAATATTGCATACATTTGAGGGCTAGATTTTATGCCGCTCAGTATATTATGTAGCTAAAGTGTTGCTAAAATATATCAGTGACCACATATGACCTCTCAAGGGTCGTGGGTTTGGACCTGGCTTCGCACCTCTGAGTTTTTTTGGATTTTATGATACTATAAGCTACTTGGTGTCATTGTGAAATCTGCGATGTAAGCAAGTTCTCAATCCGCATTGGAATCGCATGGGCAGTTCATCCAAAGCCCCTTATTTGGACTGGAGGCCCAGCTCTGAGACGTAAATTGTAGAAACAGAACAATACAGATTAACTGTTAATTCTAAACTATTAGGGCATCGAAATATTCAGTAGACAAAGATTAGTTTCCTTCAAGTATTGACGGCACGCGACGACCAAATATTACAGGTGCAGTGCAGCACTCTACCAATTCCAGTGAACCCAGACTATTCGTATGCTTAACTTACGTTATATCTGAGTCCCAATTATATCTTTTGATGAATATAGTTTCTGTAAATGCCAAGGCCAAGCACCGATACGTGGAGCTTTAATATTTTTTTGTTGCCCTCAATAAGTCAATTTTTATTTAACTATATGCTTTTGAAAGTGTATGTTCATACAAAAACCTAACTTCCAGTTGAAATAAAATTAGAAAAATGGACAATAACTTTATTTGTAATACAAATTCTATGGAATACTTAACTTATTACTAATAAAGATATCTAAGTAACTAATAAATAAGATAAAGAATCTCTACTCTAGAAGTAAGACAAAGTACCTACCGCTAGAAGCCAGCAATTTACAGCAAAGTAAAGGTACAAGTTCTTAATATTTAATCAAAGTATCTGTCGGCTGTCCTTTACACTTGCTTGTCAATTTACTATGCTGGGAAGGTAGCCTAAAGCGGGTAAGCGCTTTTACACAGTATAGTCACAGTATATATATAAGCTAAAGCAGTATGGAAGCTACGAAGATACGATCGAAACGAACACACTCACACAGACGCGCGCTCTAGACGGCCTCTGAGGTGTCTCGCGGTACTGCAGTACCAACACCAAGGGTATTGCCGCCGTACCGGCTCGGGTGACTATATGAACGTCTTGGGTAAAAAGGCTCGTTTTATGCTCTTGTTGTACAATCTACTATTATTTCCTCGTAGTGATCGTGAGAAGCACAATGTTTAGTCTCGGCCATAACCTAATCAACAAAACCCCCCGACTTTGTTACTTCAAAGTTCAATATCTCAAAAACGGCAGAATCCATTTTAATGAAACATGTCTAAAAACCATCGCTAGAAAACTTGCTTTCAAATAAAAAAAAACATTTAAGAGCTATGGTGCCATAGACAGACAGACAGACACATATAATGGTCACACTTATACTTAACAACTCTCTTTTTGCGTCGGGGGTTAAAAAGTGCAACATATGAACTCGTATTATTGAAGGCCTCCCCTTCAGGGCTGCCTTCGAACTAAATCGTTCATCTATTGCTTACTTTCGAGCCTTACAACAATTTACTATTGTTAGAAAGTCAACAAAGTCTGAATATTAGTTTATTAATTAAATTAATGTCGTGGTTAAATTACGGAAATAATTATGCTAATTTCACCTCCCTTAAAAAAAGCCTGGCAGCCGGTAATTTTTTTACAAAAATTGACAAAATCTTGTAAATGCTAAAATATTTTTAGAAATTTTTGATATGAAGCAAAAACTAGCCTTTAACGTAAAATGATAATGTCATTTACATGAAAAAGCTACCAGTTGGTAGAGAATTGCGTAATAAAGGTTTTTCTTTTAGCCTTACTTACTTACCTCTACTAATGTTGTACCTAAGTAAGAAATATACTAAGGGGCTGTTTCACCATCCATTGATTATTGACGGTTAAATGTGATGCCATCTTCGTCTATTCATCATGTCAGCCGAAAGACGTCCACTGCTGGACATAGGCCTCCCCCAAGGCCCTCCACTCAGACCGGTCTTGTGCTTTTCGCATCCACCGCGATCCTGCGATCTTCGTCTATTCGAACAAAACATATAGAGACGGCATCACGTTTAACCGCTAGTTAACACTAATCAATGGATGGTGAAACAGTCCCTAAATATTAAATACTATAGGCAGCTTTTGCTCGCTACTTCGTTCAACACGAATTCGGTTATCGCTATCCTGCGAGAACGACGAGTACTTATGCAGTTCTCCGGGATTAAAACTATGTCCTTCTCCTTGTCCTTCTTGTATGGAGGAGGCAAACAGTGGACGTTCTACGGCTGATATGATGATGATGTACTTCTTAGGGTCCCAAAATATTTCTATTTCAAGTTTTGTCTAAATCTTTCCAAGTAATTTGACTGTGAAGAGGTAATAGGCAGGCAGACAGAGTTACTTTCGAATTAATTATCTTGTGATGTAGATCCTATTAACGTTATTTTTTTTATCTACAATAGCTGTCACCTATGTGAAAGATAACATTTTCTCATCGCAAAGTTATTCCGTGGATATATTCTGCATTAACGCATTCGCTGTTGTCGGGATGTACTCTAAATTTGTTTTGTGCAAAAGAGCTATAAAATTGCTTCAACATACGTGCTTGTCTTCAAATGCGATAGGGATCTAAACCTTGTTGTAAGAGCGAAGTGTGCTTGTGAAACGCAACACGTTTTAGCGAGACGTGTCTCTGATATTGCGTCTTGAATCAGCATAATGGCGCCACGGATAGCCGACGTGTGTCTACGTGCCTCTGCCGAGTCCAATGTCTCAATATGCGCCCCTTATTGGGCACTCTTCGCTTCCCGCCTGCGCCGTGATAACGGACCGAAGCTTGGCTCAGGCGCTGGTATGGTTTTAAAATTTGCTGCCTTTGCGATCATGTTTCATTTTAGTAAGACTTACAGGAAATTCGCCATAGTAGTCTTCTTCACTTCAATAATCTCAGACTGCTTAGAGAACTAGGTATCAATAATTAATTAATGTAGAGTGACCTTTGTATTCAGTGGTAATTGGTTTTAACAACATAACATAAATTTCTGAACGCACGCGTAAATATTTGACAACCAATATACATGTCAATCCTTTTTCGTTACTGACTTTATTCTATTCTACGTCTTCAAAATCTTAAATTATTATTTAATTATTTATAAAATACGCCACTATTTGTCATATCCACGATTATTATTGTCGATCCGACACCTTTTTTAAATACGTTCTTTAATCGGAGAGGACGGTTGACCGTATCGACGGGATGAAATAAACATTAAAAGCTTGACAGCTACGAATCCCGTGAACATTTTGTATGGGTTCTTTTTAGTTATTCTTCTATTCGGTACGGAGACAAATACAAAAAATCAAAAACAACAAATCAGTCAAATAAACCACCCCGGCAACCTAAATCATTAGTAACATTGTAGCTAATTAGTAATTAATTAATTAAACAGTGAGCTGGTTGCATAAGACTTCACCTGAGTTCACCTACTAGGTAACTAAATCTTGGCTGGTTATTAATTATTTTATAGTCCTGGTCGCGAGAGAGAAAGCGAGAGGAAGTAAAAGGCCAGACCAGATACGCGATTCGATTTAGAAAACAACATCCTTTCGACCTGGCTGAGGATGTCCCGATTTCCACAAAGATTGACTTTCATTATGTCACACACAAATGAAAGTCTATATTTCTTTTTATTAAAATAGAAAAATATTTTTTTTAGTTACGGAATAGCTGTGGGTATGCGTGCGCATAATTTTAGTATATACTACCTAACAATACAAAACAATTTTCTTCTCTTTTTCTCTTTAAATACCATAGTATAAAAAAAGGAGAAGTATTCCGTCTCGGCAGCGTCCTTGATATAATCTGTCACTCTTCAGTTACATATTTTGATTTGATAATGTCACATGAAATAAGTAGGAAAAGGATTAGGAGAGATTTAAAAGAAGGATAACGATAATAATTATAATTCTAAGATAATTTGATTTTTGTTTAATATGTTAATAATTTGCACGCCTGCATGCAGGCTGGATACAACGGACAAGAAGACTGTAACACCATTTATACTGTATTCTAGCAAATAAACGATTCTGATTCTGATTCCGATTCTGAAGGACTAAGTAGTGTTTAACAAAAATGCATTTTTCGTCATTTTATCTTTGATTATAGACAACATGTATATACATATTGTATATGTATATACATATATATGGCTCCTTCCCATCTCCATGGAACCTGCAACAGAGCCGGTGCAGCATCCGAATCGGCTGAAAAGGCAAAAGTATCCAAATACAGGGGTCTAGGCACCGAATATGACTTTGTCCCATTCGGTGTCGAGACCCTTGGTCCGTGGGGTCCTAGTGCTTTAAAACTTTTTAAGGAAATTTCTAAAAGATTAGTAGACGTCACAGGTGACCGAAGAGCTGGCAGCTTCCTCGGACAAAGAATTAGCCTAGCTATTCAAAGAGGAAACGCTGCCAGCATCTTCGGGACCTTGCCTAAGGGGTACTCTTTGGACACTTTGTTTTAGATTTAGGTTAAATTTTTATTTTATTTTAAGTTATTGTTAGAAAGTTATGTTTAATATTTATATTATTTAGTTTCTTTTATCAATAAACGAATTCATCTTCAAAAAAAAAATCAAAGATATCTTATTAGATATTTTATCTTTGATTATAGACAACATGTACTTATATACATCTATCTATATATATAAAAGGCAAACCTGACTCACTGGGTTATATATCAACGCACAGCCCAAACCACTGGGCCTAGAAACTTGAAATTTGGTACAGAGGTTCCTTTTATGATGTAAGTGAGCACTAAGAAAGGATTTTTAGAAATTCATCCCCTAAGGGGGTGAAATGGGGGGGTGAAGCTTATATGCAATTTTGTCATTTTTGGATTTAGAAGTATGAAAATAGGTGTATAAGTTCTTGATTACAATTAAAAATGATCTGTTTAGGTGAAATGGATAAAATACCCCCCTAAAGGGGTAAAATGGGGGGGGTAAAATTTGTATGGAAATTTTCTCATTTCTGGACTTAGAAGTATGAAAATAGGTATATAAGTTTTCGATTACAAATAAAATTATCTGTGTAATCGAAATGGATAAAATTCCCCCCTAAAAGTGTAAAATGGGGGGGTAAAGTTTGTATGGAAATTTTCTCATTTCTGGAATTAGATCTATGAAAATAAGTATATAGGTTCTCGATTACAATCAAAAATTATCTGAGTATACGAAATGGATAAAATTCCCCCTAATGGGGTAAAATGGGGGGGTAAAGTTTGTATGGAAATTTTCCCATTTCTGGACTTAGTACAATAAAAATAGGTGTATAAGTTCTCGATTACAATTAAAAATTATCTGTCTAAGCGAAATGGATACAATTCCCCCCTAAAAGTGTAAAATGGGGGGGTAAAGTTTGTATGGAAATTTTCTCATTTCTGGAATTAGATCTATGAAAATAGGTATATAGGTTCTCGATTACAATCAAAAATTATCTGAGTATATGAAATGGATAAAATTCCCCCATAATGGCGTAAAATGGGGGGTAAAGTTTGTATGGAAATTTTCCCATTTGTGGACTTAGAACTATGAAAATAGGTGTTTAAGTTCTCGATTACAATTAAAAATTATCTGTCCAGATGAAATGGATAAAATTCCCCCCCTAAAGGGATAAAATGTAGGGTAAAGATTATATGGAAATTTTCTCATTTCTGGACTTAGAAGTATGAAAATAGGTATACAAGTTCTCGATTACAATTTAAAATTATCTGTGTAGGTGAAATAGATAAAATTATCCCCTAAAGGTGTAAAATGAGGGTAAAGATTATATGGCAATTGTCTCATTTCTGGATTTAGATATATGAAAAATATAGGTATACAAGTTTTCGATTACAATTAAAAACTATATATGTAGGTGAAATGGATAAAATTACTCCTAAAAGGGTAAAATGGGGGGTGAAGTTTGTATTGAAATTTTCTGATTTCTGGAGTTAGCAGTATGAAAATTGCTATTAGGTAAGTATACATATACCTATTGGTATTAAGGGTCCTGATAACAAATAAAAATTATCTCCGTAGGCAAAGATAAAGAAAGAAGAAGTAGCTTTCGACTTATTAGGGGGGAGTTTTTATGAGACTTCCTTATTTCTACACTAAAAATATGGCTGGTCACCATTTAAAATGATCCGTATGATGTTGACGACTTCAATAAAAGGGAGGGGGTTTTTCATATAATATGGAGGTTCATTAAATAAAACATATAGCCTGATAACTAAAGTATACGCGGACGAAGTCGCGGGCAAAAGCTAGTATTGTATATAATCAAAGATAAAATGCATTTTAGGTTTTATTAGGCTTCATCAATACGTATATTTGTTACCTACAAATTAGCTACGGAGAAGTATTTGCGCCTCTTCTGGGATGTGCAAAAACCTTTATTGTTGAATTTAAGATTGTAAAAAATTCGCATTCTAATAAATAACTTCAATAGATACGTTTTTATTATATTATAATATTAGATGAATTTAAACGTAGGTATGTTAAAAGTAGTTTATTGAGTTTACCCACTGTTATATTTATTCATCGGCGAGTGGGAACCCTGTGCTCTTGCCGCCAAACCGATTTCGAGTCAACGATGGCCAATGGAATATGAAAGCTCGAGTTGCATGATAGGTTTCAATTTGGCGTGCAAGTCGTAGGAGTAGGTAACGATTTATACCTAAACTTGACTTTTGTTCGAGAGAGTACCTTCTGTACGGTAGTACTATACTTCTTCTGTGGTTTTGATTAAATTTTAGGCATAAAAAATATTTGTTACGAAACAAAAGCATTGAGAAGTACCTACCTGCTCGTATTTACTTGTATATGAACATTTCCCTATTTGGGATGGGATCTAGCAACAACGCCTATATAGCTTCGCGCACACGCCCGCCTTCCGCTTTGTCTTCACATCCGACTGAATGACTTCGTCATACACCCGTCTGTTGTTCGATCAAAACAATATCTCATGCGGCCTATATAATTCAATGGCTGTAGCTCTCTAAAAAGGTAGGTATTCGCTGTTAAAAATAATAAATATATACGAAGGTGGCTTCTTGGGCTGACTAACTTTTAACTACTTTTAACTTTGTGGAAAATGTTAATAAATAAAAACAATGACCAATACAGTAAATTCACAATGAAGGATATCGGAGTTAAAAAAGAGTTTACAGTTACTGCCTTAACAAACACATCACACCAGTCGATTGAGTTTGTTTAGTAGGTTTTTACTTTTTGTTTCTACTCCAATAATTATTATTTATAGACTTTTGTTTTGGTTAAACACCGTTAATAAACATTAATTCGTTTTTAAACAACATAGAAGTCTATTACGAATATTGAAGTAGATACATTAACTTATACATTAAGAAGAGTTCTATGAGAACACATTTTTAATTTTAACGAATAAATGATGGGTAATTATTTTTTAATGAATAATCGAGAAAAACTAACAACAAAAATGCAATGTTGCGTTGCCAGCTCAGCAGGTATAAACGCTCATAATTTTATTTATTTATTTTATTTAATTAAAGGGGGTCGTCATACAATAATAGTACATTTTTGTAGAGGCACGCAAGTAAACAATAGATGAACGAGTTATTCGATACTACGAGTTCATCTATTATATTGCACTTTTGGCTGAGACTAAACATTGTGCTTTTCACGATAACTGCGCGGAAATAAAAAATATTTATCTCAAAACAAACAATAAGAATCGAATGACTGCGTTGCTCCCGCCGTGTGACACTTTACCGGCCCGGATAATTCCGACATGCAAATACCGACCCGATTTGTCTTGTACACGCCCATTGAAACTCATGTAAGTTCTTTTAAACGAGTCCGTTCTTCGTGGCCAGTACGCAACCACATATTTAAAAAATCAAAACGTCAACTCGTCGTCATGTCCGGGCGCGATGCTGTGGCGTTTTATCATACTTAAAAAAATTAGCATTTTGTGCATATTATGGGTTTAAGAAAAACAAACACCTCATAAAAGTCATGAATGACGCATTCTCATTGGTCAATTTAATTTCACATGCAGATGACGATTACTTTTGATTGGCCCAATTATCGTTTCAGCACATCAGGAATGAAATTCAGAAATTATATTCTAAAAAGTCGTATCGTATTATGAAATACATTTATATTGATACGACCTGTTTTCGCTATGTGTTACATTGGAAATTATTCGTGTTTTGCGAGCCATAAATGAGCCAGTTGTTAAATGTACATAATACAGGCAGTTTTGGGTACTAGATTTAGGTTATCTATTGCCACGTTTTCGAGCAGTATCGTGAAAACGTGTTTTTTCAGCGTTTTTTGGTTGCTATTCCGATTGCATTGTCAGGCGGCCAAGGCGACAGCCCCTATGTCGTTTGATTGTTTACCTTTAAGCACAAGGCGGCCACGACGTACAAAATACGCGTTTTTGAATCTACATAAGCACGACGACGTCTGTACATGTGTCAATGTGTGCGTACACAGGGCTGACTATAGCAAAACTATAAGTACTACCAATGACATTTAAATATGTACTTAAAATGTGTCTGTCTGTGTAATTATTATTATTACCATAGGTATACGACTACAAACTTAAATGAAATATGCGGTAGGTAGTAATTTCATGTATTAATAGCGATTATTTCAGAATTCATTATTTATTCATAAAAGGAAGTAGGTAGGGTACCGTTACTATTTCGCAAAATTATTGCTCCCGCTTAGTGCTATGCGGCCGACACACATCGCGTTGCGCATCCAACTGCTTTCCTACGGTTTTCCTGCAATCTGCGCTTGAGGGGTAGGGTAACGCGAATCGGTGCGGGGCGGAGCGTGGCCATTTTGTACGTTAGTACTATTATATATTTTGTGCCTTAAGTTTACGTTTTAATGATGTTTTATAAAAGCTTCGATAGTATAATGTAGTGATTCGCTGATTGTGTGGTTTATTCGCTTTTGTGCAAAATTAATGAAGCAATTTATGAACTACAAACCCCAATCAAGCCAACTTTGATGAAGCGCTCGCCAAAACCGCACCTTCACTAATCATTGTTTAAATCATTATTGTTTTTTATACTAAAAAAAATCAAATTAATTATTTAACACTGTTTACAAAGTTTATAATACAGTTTAAAATTTATTCACACTAGTCGAGTTTCTTATTATTTAATTTGAAGTTCGCCGAATTTCCCGCGAATGAACCGCGCTGGGTGACACTCTTTCCCGGCCCGGATAGTACCGACATAGAAATACCGACTCTGTTTTTCGTTTACACACCGATAGAAGCTCATGTAAGTTTCCGGAGCAAAAAAATGGCTGTCAGCGCGGTTGGATGACACTCTTTCCGGGCCGGGAAAGTGTGTCACCCAAACGCCCTGACAGCCATTTTTTTGGGACGCGCGGCGCATGGCTATGGTTTCTACAATCAGCCATGCAAAGCCAAAGAGGGTGAGAATTCAATTTTTTCTATTCGAAATACTAGTACTTGCACAAGTGCTTACATTTCGACGATATTTTCAGAAGCTTTTCCTTAGCTTGCCCTGTTTGTTTATTTATTTGTTTGGTTGGGTCGAATCTTGGAAGCTAAATTTGACCCACTTCCAGTGGTCCGGTCGACTTGAAATGTGGCATAGGTAAGTACTTTGTAAGTAAATTTGGTGACAACACAATAATCTTGTAGTGACATCTTGGTGGTCATGCCAGGATCTTCTCTGCAGGAGGGAACTGCTCAATAGTTCATTAATAGTAGGTACCGACTTGAAATTTGGTACGGATATGTAGTACAAATACAGTCAACAAAAAGTACAGTCAGCAAAAAAACTTTTATTAAAAATGAAATTTTTAACAGAAACTTATTACAAGCATTATGTTTACTTGCAATGTAATGTAACTAACTACGTTTGAATTTTTCAACTCAAATTTGAAGTGGATATCTTCAACTAATTGAAACATGTATTACAAGAAGTTTAAGAAAAACTTTTGCTGAAAATTTTCGGAACCCTTCATAAACGAGTCAGACTCACACTTGACCGATTTCTTTTAACTTTCTTGATGCTCTTAAAAAGATAATAAACTTTGAAATAACTTGTACAAAGGTGGACTTATCCCTTTAAGGGATCTCTACCAGTCAACCTTCGAGTAGATGAGAGGAGTACCAGTTAGGGTCCGACAAAGAGTGAGTTTATAGAAGAATCTACTATAAGTATAGTCTTTTAAACAATATACCTAATAGGTACATAAACTACAAGATAAAAAATCAATAAACTACTATTCAATATATTTATTTATTCGCACTTACGAGTAGTAGGTACAAACTTTCAAAGTTGGGCTGTTAGTGGTCACTCAAGACAATAAAACTTGTTGTAACATGTTTTGGAATGACGTTGGGAGATACTTGCGAAAGTTTTTAGTAAGTTTTTTCGCTTGCCGTTGGATTGGAACAGAGTATATCTACCTAACTTAAATCGACAAGCTCAGATAAACTTCTTCGCGTATGTTAAATTGCGCAAAGCTTTACGTTCACAAAGATTCGTGTTATGGAATTCATGGAACTAAACTTCCCACAAAGGTACACAATCTGTTCAGAGGATGGCCTAGCAAGCCGTCGCTGAAGTCTCGGAATCGTGCTCGAGTCTTTTGCAACGAGTATTCGATCTAATATCGGACGTTTTTTCCAATACCGGTATTTTTTCGATACCGAAAATTCAAATACCAGTTTTCCGGTATTTCGATATTTTTTAGATATTCGTATTATTTAAGCATTTAATATTAATGATTTTCCCACTGCCAAAACCTTTTTGTTACCGACAATCTTAAGCAGCTACAATTATTTCAAAGATATCTTACACCTTTACTTGTGTTTAATTGTTTTAGTAAAACTGTTTACGGTTTTGTTTTGTGCTAGTGCTGCACTTTGACGGCAGAAAATTGCAGTAATATTACCTACTGCCATTAAAAATGAAATTCTTCTATGAAAATAGAATAGTTTTAGTGAACAGTGCTTGCGCCCAGGGAGTAACAACGAATTTAATTTTTATGAAAAATGTTCAAAGTTCAAGTGCTTGATTAAGCTCACGTGTCGAGCGCGTTTATTTGTCCCTCGCCGCATATCTTTTAGTTCACGAGATGTATTTTGCGCACCAAAATGCTGTTTACTATTTTTAGCAGTCTTCAAAAAGGAGGAGGTTATCAATTCGGTTATATTTTTGTTTTATGTTTGTTAGGTACCTCAGAACTCCATCATTTATGCACCAATTTAATTTAAATTTTTTATATTATTTTTTTATAGATTCATCTCGTCGTTTCATTCGATCCTTATGACTATGATCCTTACGAGTATGCCACGAATGTCATTTCTGTCACATTCACAAATGCGAATATTTGGGATGCGAATGTGCGAATACGAATGCCAATGCGAATATTAAGGAAGTAAATACAGAAAGAGAGAAAGAAAGAAAGAAACACATTTATTCACAACACAGCAATAGACAACCCTACATAAGACACAACAATATTATTAAGTGCGACAGCATAGATAGTAGTAAGATATGTGTCATTGCGGTTGTAAATCGGACACTGGCTCAGCATGATGCTGAGACGTTAAGAACGCCCCAGCGCTGATTTTCAGTCAGCACCGTCGGTGACAGTCGGTGACCCTCTGACCGCTATAAAAACATAGTACACACTATTAACGATACATTCATATAAAACTACATGAATTTATAAACTACGAAAGATATTTATATTTTGACTTTTTTTTAATATTAAGTTAGTACGTAAACATAATTACTTATTATTAGAACATTTAGATACAGTGTACACTTTTGCCATGTATACATACTTACGTGGGCTTAAACCAAAAAATTTAATTAAGATAACCGAAAGAAAAAAAAGTACAGTAAACACTCAAGTTACGTAATCACTTTCGTAATAATGTATATAATTGTGCTTAGTTATAATGAACACTTCAGCGCGCTCTCACACTGCCGAGGCAGAATGCTCCACCGCAGAATAAATTTTAGTGCAGACATTATTACACTTTCGTGTTCTCGATTTCCTAAGTTCTATCCTGAAATGATGCTTGTCGTATAATAATGTTTATTGGTTAGTTAATAGTAGTTACATTACTGTAGAGGCCGGCAACCCCGCGTTCCGGCCGAGGCTTGTTTAGTGCTTTTCTCAAACATGACATGAAATATAATTAAAAAACAAGAAATCAAGCTGGCTCCCGCAAGCTTTTTCTTTTAGCTAGGCTAGTCGCCCTGTTGTGTGGCTGCTGGCGCGGCGGCTGCGGGGCGGGTGCTGCTGGCGTAGGCCGTGTCGCAGAGCACGCGTAGAAACAAAAGACGGTCTTCTCGGCCTATTATTAGTAACGCAACATCAATATTTCATTTCATGTTTGAGAAAATAGTTAAATGCTTTTGCTGTTCTTTCTTAAATGGAAATACGTCTTATAGTTGCGAAAAGTTTTTTTTATTTGCTTGTGGTAAAATAAGCGCCGGAAGCGGTCGCGTCGCGGCCGGCCGGACCCGCGCGTATCGCTAATTGAATCAGGGAACTTCCACAACTTGAACCAAATCTGATTACTTTACTACGCGACTGCTCTTGGGCGTTGTGTTTTTAATATTCTTTACAATTTAGTTAAAAATACACGGATGGATCTTTATTTAATATATTAAGAACACATAATTTGCATTATTCTGTAAAATATACAAATACATACAATTAGGTAGAATTCATAAAATGTAACGCGTCACTTATCAAGACGCGTTAAGCGGAATGCACGTTTGAGTTTCAATGCCTAATGAGTGGGTATGGGATGGGACGGGTACGATCGCGCAGTGATTATAGTTTCAGTTTAGATGACAGGGGAGACGTATATAAATCCATGGCAAACAGAACTCCAATCAATCAATCACTCAATAGATTGATCGGCTTGCAATTAACAGTATTCCTAATAATTGATTGGCTATTAATACAATATTTTGCTCCACTTACAGTCAGTGGTTTGTGTAAGATAAACGTGGGAGTGACATTTGTTGGTCCCCGCTCGTCTGGATCTCTGTGGTGAGTTGGATTGGCTGCATTATTGAGTTGATCTGTTGTTTATATTAGGTGGTTACAATCACTCTTTAGGCCTTTACAAATGTGAAATTGATTGTCATAAGTAAAATTTAAGTTTTACTTTAGTTTTCATCACCTGCTTTTCTATTGCACTATGCCATATATTTCATACAATTTCCCGGCCGCTCTGAGGTATTTTTTTTGAAATTTGTGGCAGTCTAAATGGAAGAAGTTCGAGGACTATGTTTGCGACAGATATCTAGACGAACTTTAGGAGCAGAACTATTGGAGAAAACTTATTTCAGTTTCTTAGTATCTTTTAAACAAGTTTTTAAAAGTAATGCTGTAATTATTTGTGTCCGATGCTGTAATGATACGAGTGCAAATTTTTTTTTTTTTTTATATTGACACCAATTGACCTAGTCCCAAACTAAGCAAAGCTTGTACTATGGACACTAGGCAACGGATAAATATACTTAAATATAGATAAATAAATACTTAAATACATATTAAACATCCAAGACCCGAGAACAAACATTCGTATTATTCATACAAATATCTGCCCCGGCCGGGATTCGAACCCGGGACCTCAAGCTTTGTAGTCAGGGTCTCTAACCACTTCGCCATCCGGTCGTCGAATGAATCTAAACAATATATTAATAATTAATATATTGTTAGTAACCGATTTGTTGCTAAATAAACATAAAATTCATCCTAATTCTGTCTGCCATTAAGTACCTAAGTACAATTGAATAACTTAACGAATCATTAGGCATCGTAGTAGGGTATTAGATTAACAAATTTTAATCGATCAGTCATGCCATAATATCTTATTATTTCAAATAAATTTTAGGCAATACTCGTATAGCTCTATAGTTACTATCGATGTAAATATCATTTTATTTTGTTACTAATAAAAATAAGTCATGATTTCTATAGGTACTAGGTAAATACTCTTTGGTCATGATCCGTCATGGCGACAAAATACAAAGACTAACTACATTATCATGGCGGTTTGTTTAGGGCTAGTTTAGGGTTTGTGCTGGTGTTGCCCCCTGCTGCTTTGCTTACAAAATTAGTATTTGATCACCGATAAAAATAAATAGATACTATGTATTATAATTAAAATAAAGTACTATGCTGGTACAGTCAGGATTGTAGGTATAGGTAGGTTCTCTTATAATTCGTAGCCCACCCAACGAAGACCAAATACTGCCTCTCAGAGGAAAAAAACTTGTGTATAAGGTAATTGTGGCATATTTATTTTTTATTTTTATTTACTTTATTTTGTAGGGAATGGTGTTTTAAACCACATACTAAAAGTACAGATGCGTGGGGGTAGAGCTAACGGGTGTGGAGGGGTGAGGTGTAAAAGTCCCTTTTTTTAGTGTTTCGTAAATAACTCGTAAACGTTGGCCCACAGCAAAAAATGTTCTAAGACATAAGTAATCTACATAAAAGATTCTATACATTTTTTTCTGAGATCATGATGGCTGGGCTTGTGCCCAGCAGTGGGACGTGTATATAGGCTGGAATGAAGATTATCACGGAATGCAGAAATTCGCTGAAGAACTAAAGTCACCGATGTATGTATGTATGTGAAGTATTATAGGTACAATATGCAAATTGAAGTGGCAACGGGCGGCCACATAACCGTTGGGGGAGAAAGGTTCTCGAGCGAGTGGCGACCGCGTTAGGTACCAGAAGGAGAGGTGACGGCAGGCCTAACACTAGGTGGAGTGAAGTGACGTGACGATATTGTGAGAGTATGGTCAACCGGGAGATGCAGGTGATCGTGTATTGTGGCGTTCTCAAAGAGAGGTCTTCATTCAACAGTGGACGTCATCAGGCTGATGATGATGACCAAAAGTTCAAGTTACAATCACTAAAAGTGGATGAACATAACAAACAAGCAGAAAAAGCTGGCATGTATGAGAACTATGAGAATGAAACCAACATTTACGCAACAAGATTAAATCCCTCCCTCCCTTTCCATCTAAGAAATAAGTTCCTGCTATTTACTTATAGCTATTTAGTTACGGCACTTCCGGGATTTTGTTGCTACAGCAGTTTGTGGGGTGATATAAAACACTGAAGTTCAGTCTGCCCTAAGGGCGTTAGTGCACTGCGTTGGACCCAACAATGTTTACATCTACATAGATACGATGGATGCAAAATTTAGTCAGAGTTTGGATGCCACTTTTTAGGATTATACACGTCAAAAATTCGTTATTATTCTATAAAAAACATGTGGTAAAAGGTATATTATTATTGCAAGTAGGTAGGTACAATCTACTCTTAGTTCCGCGTAAGTCTTCAGAATATTTTACCAGGAATAGATTACATTACCGTCAATACATTAATTACAGTACACGGCCATTATGAAGTAATCCTGACACATTGCACAATTATTAAGTTACAATGTGAACCAATAAAGCTATATATATTGGTTGCGTGTGATCAAGTATAACAGAATTTTCCTATTCACTTTTTGGATTTGAAAAATTAATCTATTTTAACTAAATTCAATTTACCAGCATCAATACAAGTTAACAATAGTAGGTATATATGTATTATGAATATGTGACGAACATTTTGATATGATGTCTTTAAAATAGGTACTGACGTGGAAAATAGTCACATATATTTATTTGCTGTTCTTCCAAAGTACCTATAAAATTATCTCAGGCTAAGTTTTATTCTTTTTTATTCTCATAATAAAAATTGTAATACACATCAACATCCGCTTGACTGTATTCTACCAAATAAAGTCTATATTAGCGGTATTCATAATATTTAAAATATGTAATCCTACTGATGGTACAAATGAAATAAAAAAAATCCTAAAAATAACTTATTATATGGAGTAATTTCAATACCACAGCACAACTAAATAGTTAAGTTCATATGTCGCTCTCCAATATAGATTATTCATTTGCATCGTTCCTGCTCAAAGTTGCCCACTAGTGAGCAACATTCTAATTCTGTCATTTCCTATTTCTCTTTTGACTTAAATGGAAACAGGCAGTGAATTGCGTTTTGTGCTTCGCTTAATATTTCCAGCAGCGTAGATTCTACATTTAGTTTTCTTTGTGACTTAAACTTGTAATAGCATATAGTACCTACCTTATGAATCATTATACGAGCCAGTGTACTGAAAAAGTATACACATAAAAATGAGTATTGAAGTATAAAATATGAAGTCGCTTAACTTAAGCTTCTTGGTGAGAGCCATAAACCAGTTCGTACCTCGGCGGTTTCTTAGATGGCGAAACGATTATTGTTCGTTTTTGTGTGGTTTCCTCTTACTGCAGTGAAAATGGATGATTATGATTTAGGCAGCGTCTGTTTCTAACTACTTAATCTTAACTACTGTGTCACTCATATTCAGGGATAAATGCAAAAAAATTGAATTGATTGAAGAAAAAGTTACGTAGGTGTGTGGTAACTGTAGCGGTATATATTCATTAACACTGATTTATGGTGTAGTTACGTGACCCCTGATATGTTAATTAGTTAGTTATATAGCTAAGCTATTATGATATTGCTTGGTTTTCATTTCATTTGTCACCCAGAGGTCACGTATATCATTGTACCGAACTAAACTGGTGACAAACTTAAACGTATATCCATGTAGCAAAACGTGTAGTAATTAAATTACAGTAATGATGTCATTGCGCAATCTCCTCTCATGCATGCTCATGCTCAGCATCACGGCCAAGTAATTAGTGAGGACGAGTTCCCATCCACGTGATACATAAATCATTATTTTCCCACCTGGAACCGTTTCCTGCGACTACGAGTAGTTACAGGATATTACTGTTAATTAGTATATTTCTGTTAAGGAGTAAACACAGCTGTCGTACAGCGTGTGTTTTTGATACAACCTCAAACTTTAAGGGTAGTTACTGAAGGCCCTAATAATCACACTTTATTATGTTTTAGTTAAAGATTTATATTTATACTAATTTTCCTTATAAATAAATTACCACGCAATTTATCACTACGTGATACTACTTTGTTTTTTATTCAAAACGTAGCGCTTATATTATTATTATATGTTTACTGTGTACTTGTTGACGTGAAAGCTGTCACAGAACGCTTCTCTCGTATCAAATTATTGTACGCATAACATTGCTGTTCGAAAAAAAAAAATTAATTACGCTCTGGTAGTTAATTCTAAATTAACAATTTGTTTTCATATCGGTTCACATAACTTAAATCTCCGTCTGGTTATAGGTAGTTTGCTTTGGGGCTATATCAACAATACACGCTGTATTTAAGTACACCTACCTATTAGATGAAAAAAATTTTACTATTACGTTACGTACTTTGGGCTTTACTGTGTCCGTCCGAAACAATATTTGCAGCCGAATCCGAAGCTGCTTTAGCTCTTGTTCCAGGGGCGCTACTACGAAATTCGAAAATCGAAGTTTATATCGTACCGTCCCTCTCACTCTCGTATTAAATAATATAAGCGTCAGTGGGACGCACAGTGGTCCCGTGCTCTAAGAGTGGCGGTCATAGGGTTTCATGAAGGTAATGTCTGGCGTTATCAATATTAATTATTATTTTTATGCTTTTTTGTAAAACTTTACGTTATAATAAAAATAAAAAAGCAAATTTATTGTAAATAAACTTATTTTATTTGAAAAAAATATTCATTTATGATACTTGAAAAAATACATACTAAAATACAAGAAAAGAATTGGGACTTAATAAGTAATGAACTTAAATATTTACACTTTTATAATAAAAATAAAGTTAATACCTATTATTACTTAACTACAAACACAGTAATGGACAAAAAATATATTATTTACATATTATATTAATGTAAATCTAGTGTTTATTTATTATATAACTATTGACCTTTTTATGCTATTCCAACAAGAAATTCAACACTTCCTTTGACAGACTAGACTTCTTCTTTTGTGGTAACGTTCTTAAACCAGAAATATAAGGATCCGAATTAAGAAGAAGTCTATGTATCAAGTCAGTGTTTGTGACAACCCGTGACATTTTCCTCGTGTTGTCACGCCTAAACTGTTTGACTAACTTATTGCAAGATTCGGCGGCCTGTTCTGAAAGCTCACCTTTTGATAATAATGAATGCTTAATTACTTCTGAGCCATGGATGAGGACCTTATGTACAGACGAGGGCAAGTTGTACCATGAATAGGTAGCAACAAGCTTACGTGCTGTGTCTAGAACGTACTGTTTAAAAGCCGTGCTATTAATTTTGTAACCCGACGCAAGACACTGCAGCAGATTATGACATCTGTCAATAAGGTCTTTGTCTAATCCAGTAATTTCCACTGAAATGGCTAAATTAGAAAAAAACCTTCTGGCAGTGTTTCCGTCGTTGGATGTACCACTTCCTACTTTGCGGTTTATCGACTATTAGACCAAGTCGCTGCCTAAACTATTGCTAGACACGTTGTTTTTTCTGTACAAGAAGAGCTTTATCGTCTGATGAACGCGCCTGCCATTTTTTTAAACTTAATCTATTAAAATATTCAAAAAATCGGATATACGAATGAAGAGAAGATAGTCCAAATTGATATTTACTACTGTCTACAGTTTTGCTAAGTAATAAATCAATATGATTCATCTCTTTTGGAGTAGAACCACAAATAAAGCACCTACTACAAGATGCATTACTAAGAGCACCTAAAACAAAACAATAGAAACAGTTCAATGCAGATCAAAATACAATACATGTTTCGTAGCAAGTGCTACGCGCCCAGATACCCGGCGTAGACCCTGGCTGCACCCTACAGACGCAGCGTGACGCAACAAATTTTTTTAAAACCAAGTAGTTGAGATTTTAAGCGATACTTTTATACCACACTCAATGATACAAGTAGGTACGAACATAAGTAAAAGCTTCAACATAAAAAAAATGCAGAGATAAATATGTAAAAAATGCTGCAGCGAAGCACTCTATTTAAAAAAAAATGGTTGATTGAAATTGCAAAATAGTAAAGTAAATTAATAATACATACCTGTAACTTGAATATCCATTGCAAAATAATAGGTCACAGACAATTTTAAACATAAAAACACGCGTTGCGTCTTGGGCTAATTTTCGCTTAGTGATAACACCGTTTACGACTAATTGATGCGTTCACTTCCGATGCCGAAAAAGGAATGTTGCGAATAAGTAATTTTAAAATCTTTTCTACCCTCGAGTAGTATGACAAATAATGGGTAGTTGAGCCAAGTATCATGGCTTAACTTAAACATAGCCATCCGAGCCCTATGACCTACTACGGGACCACTGTGGGACGGTAGGATACGAAGATTGATTTTCGAATTTCGTAGTAGACCCCCAGTTTCGGTCGTAACTTTTAGGTATACCTGCTGAGCTGGTACCTAGTTTTTCTCGATCATTCCATAAAAATTTAATGAAAATGTTTTCTATATAAATTTTTATTTTATCAGGTAGCATGTTTTCCACATAAACCTATCAGCTGATAACAGTAAAAGCTTGTTTTAAAATGTTTTATACGTATTTATTTAATTCAAGCTAAATATAGAAATTATTACTATTATAATCAACTATAGCTGTTGACAGCAACTTCGTCTACGTTCGCGGGAACTTTGGATACGTTCGCGGGAACTTTGGATACGTTCCCGGGTAAAAAAAAGTATTCTGTGTTCATCGGGGACTACCAGTATTATACTCCTGAAAGATTGTTTAAGATTGGACTAGTATTAATTACGGAGATTATATATAGTTTTTAAAAGATAAAAACAAAAATAAAGCTGTATGTTAAGACTAGCTTTTGCCCGCGGCTTCCGTCGCGTTAATTTTTGTTGTAGCACAAATTTACTTTCTACGATCCTTTTTTTCGCGTTCGGATTGATTTTTCGGAGGTTTATATGGAAATAGTAAAATTGTTTTCATCTAATAGGTAGGTGTACTTAAACATAGCGTAATTTTGTCAAAATTAGCCATTAACGGCATTGTAATAAAAACCAAAAGGCACGCGTCATCGTCAATGAATCTATTTATACAGACAAAGGTTTTTTTAGTTAGACAGATGGTGCAAATTTTAGAATTCTAAAATTAGTCTGAATTATCATATTTAATTCGTATAAACTTTGAACCCCTGAAATGGCTATAACTCTTTACATCGGTTTAAAAAAAATCCTAACAGAAAGCTTCAATTCTTGACTAACTTTGGCTGCCTACTATTTACTACTCTCGGGAAAATGCTAAATCCAGAAATTTCAAAATAAGTGACTTCTATATTTAGACCAATTCATCATTATCATCTCCTCCTAGCCGTATTCGGCTACAGCGACTATTTCCTAACGCTGAGAGCGTCGCTGAGGTGCTCTAAGGTGGGTGACGTATCCGATTTTAGCACCAAATGTACGGCCAAACTCTCCACAAGTCAATAACTTTCCGACATAACTTTGAACTCATCGCATTTAGCGTCCAGTTCGCAACGGCGACTAGTCTCAAAATCACCCACTTTACCATCCACCATGTGCCTCCATTGCGACTGGTCTTCTGCCAGAGTCTCCCACTTGGATGGATTAAAGTTGGCCCTCTTCATATGGCGTTTCAGCACGACCGATTAAAAAATAATAGGATGTAATATATCCAAATAGGATGTAAAGCATTTTTCATACTTCTACTACTAATTATATAACGGTGATATAGCATTTCAAGGGAGTTTTAAGCCCCAAGTTAATTACATAATTGGCTATAGTGATTGACTTGTAAGAAGTTGGAATAGTTGGTGTCCGATAAAATATAATCTCCTTACTAATATTAAATATGTTTATTTGTTTGTCACACTTTCACGCTCAAAGTACGTACTCAACCGATCGTGATGAAATTTGGTATCGAGATAGTTTGAGGCCATAATGAGAACATAGGATTGTTGTTATCCCAGATAATTGAAAAATTCCCACAAGCATGCGATTTTAAACAACCACATTAAGGGAGCGCCTCAATTACAGCAATACTCACTTCCACGTCTAGGCTGTATTCATATTCATATTCATATTCATTTATTTGGCCAAGTAACATCAGTCACATTTAGCAAGTCATTACAACTAATTACATGCATTACAAAATCTTAATCTAAGTACTTAAACAATTTCAGTACATCAGATTTGGACTTTTCTTCAATCTAAAAATAATCTAATTTTCTTTTTCTGTAATCTAAAATGAATAGGTACCTATACATTTATGTAAATATTCGTGGTTACATAATAAGAGTACGTTTGTACGTGTTTTAGCAGCCACTAAATTTTAATGATGTGCTGCGTCGCAGTGCGGCATGGCTCAGCCGCGAGTTACGACGCAAGCTTCATCTGCACCGCTTGCGGCCGCGGCGCGCCGACTGCTTCTAGCTTGCTGTGCTGATGCTTCTTACACAGATATTTATTACCCAAGCGAGCATCAATTAACTACAAGCACAATGTATTCATTTGTTACATTACTCTATACAGTCAGCTGCATTTAATATCTGCCACAGCGGAACGTGCAAAAATAACTAACTAGGAACTACCGGCCCTAGAAATAGAGTCGTATCAGATATTTATGCACGCTTTGTGTTGTGTCATAGAATGGTGCTGGTGACTGTACATGCTTTATTCTATTAGTCACAAATATTTTGTTAGTGAGACGCTTTTGTTAGTGTGTGTGAGTATGTGTGTGTGTGTGTGTAATTATTTTGCAAGTGAACCCTATAGCAACATCTCTTACTTAGATTTGACACGTTTTATATACGTGAAGGTCTTTCTATTAAATGCATCTAATCAGCTACTCATTGAGAATAATTGCTCTTTCTTTATGCTCATTTATCTATTAAAACTCTTTCTTGTATAGTCGAGTACATAAACTAGTGAGCAAAAATTTGATCAAAAATATTTGAACACGCTGCTAGGCCTTTAACAATGGAGTCGTGTTCAGATATTTTTGATCAAATTTTTGCTCACAAGTTTATGAACTTGACTGTACATAAAAAAACATGAAATTAACAAATGATAATATGTGCAAAGGGAAATTTATCCATCAAAGGGATATTTTCCAGTTAACTTTTGAACGATAAAACTGAGTAATAAAACTGTGAAGACAAGATCAAAGTATCAACGATAAACAGTCAAGGAATCTATGCCGCCTCTTTCGTTCCGTTTCGAGGGGTGTAATCCATTTTCAGCTTCATTGTTGCCATACGAACGTTCGTAAGATGAACTGGAAGGAAAGAATAGGCACGTTGTTTGATAAAGTAAAATGTTTCCGAATAAATCTGTGGCAAGTAATATCAGGATGCGAATATTAGATTTACGATGTTTCAGCTATCAGACGTTTTAATGCTCCGAATGGCTTGCGGCCACTTTAGGCTTCTGCATGCGTGGGGTGGCAGAATGATGTGCTCGTATTTTTGGTTTCCTCTTTAAGACATTTTAATGGCAGCACATATGTAACTTTAATTTAATAGCTTAACGATTCACGGGTAGAAAGGCTGCATGTCTGCCTACTAGTGACCGTGATGCATGCAACTGCATCAAATTATCAAGAGCTCAATACTTAGGTAACACGGTATAATTTTGGAGGTAGATTTTGACATTTATGTGAGTAGGTACTTGTGACTTTTACCCTTTTACTTTGATATGTCAATTAGATTGTTACATACCTACTTATACTTAACTTTATTTGGTTATATTAATGTTTGTAATTAGTTTGTGTTAAAATATAATTATACAATGTTTAAATTGCATATCAGCAAAAATTAAAAACTTGCCGCGCATTCTGTTTACGAAAACAATTCAAATGACGATTACATTTATGTAAATTCAAGCCTTCTCATTCTAAGAAGATGCCTGTACCTATACCCTGCAGTAGGTCGTATATAGGCCGAAATAATACATCCGAGCATTTATAATATAAATTTTATATACTTAATTATTATATAAATATTACATTATCCATTATATCATTATTTATAAATGTATGTTTTATTAAAAAATATTTGTAAGACTAAAATATCTGTGACTAAAATAAACAATGGAAGCGATTGGTTTACAGCCGGTGTTGACGCTGGCATCAGTTCCTATTTGTATTTGCTTTGTAACAACCGCAATTGATAAATGTTACTCAGCTTATACGTGCATGAATACCAGTGCACCTACTTAGTTCAATATTTTGGCGTTATATACTTACAAAATTAAATCGTAGTACCTAAATAGACTGAAACAAATACTTTGCTCACCCGCCCAAAAAGCAGCAAAAGCAAATGCAAAAACCGGACAACAAATAAAGTAACATTTGTCTAAGGATTTCGTATTTTGTACGGAATATTCCAAGTTTAGGTCCTAAGCTGCTATTTACTCTTAAATTACTAATAATTCTCAAGAAAACTTAACCGTTACAGTTTTCCTTGTAAGTTTGATATACTTACTAAGTACCTACCAGAATTTTTTCAAATTTTTTTACACACCTGTTTAGATTTTAGAGGGGGGGGGGACGCTCGATTTTAATGAAAATTTGCACTTTAAAGTTGAATATTTTGCAAAAAAGACCTATCCAACGATTCCCCACACTACAATATTGGATGAGAAAAAAATTACCCCCACTTTTCATCTATAAAAAAGTATTTTTTTAATTTTTTATTGTACCATCTTGCCGGCATAGTTTATATATAATATTTGTACAACATTAAATTTTTCTAGCATTGATAGTCCCTGGACAGAAGCCGATGGAAACAAATTATCCTATCCAAATGTAGACCGACCATTGATGACCACGATCCTCAGTCATGAGGGAACGACTGGAATGGAATGGATAGTCCCTTAGCAAAGCCGCGGACGGACATACAGACAGACATGGCGAAACTATAAGGGTTCCGTTTTTGCTATTCTAGCTGCGGAACCCTAAAAAGCAGCTGAAGTAAGTCGCGGGTGAGCACAGTAATTGTTTCAGTTTATTGATTATGGACCTTTGCAAAGTAACACCTGATTCAATTAACTATTTAAATCATATTTAATATTAATTTGAACACATTTACTTAGCTCGCTACATGCGAAAAACGTCTTATTATTTTATATTATAAATATGAAAACAATATAAAACTCATCTGAAAACTGCCTCAGAAATCAAATTGTAGTCCTACAGTTTTCTGTCGATGAATAAAAAAACTTTGTTAATATAATTGAGATTAATCAGAAACTATGGTTTGTACAATAAAGTTATATGAAGACAACCACTACTATTTCGCGACATTTATTTTTGATCAGACTACATCATTATTATTATTATTGTTTTTATTACCAGTTGTATCACTTATACATTTAGCAGTTACTAGCTAACTGATTATACATAGACAAGCCAAGGTAGCTAAGTAAATCGTTAATAGCTAATATACATTTTATCCGACTACTCAAAGGAGGGATATGTTTTTGGTACGTATGTATGTTTGTCTATTTTACTGGCACCCTCTGTAGCCTAAACGGTTCGACTGATTTCAACATATGAGATTTTATAGATTCAACAGCATAACATAACTAACATTGTAACAGTGACATGGGGTAGGTACTAGGTATGTATATATACATAAAACAAAATGATATCCGCAAGAATATGGAGGGGGATTATTGTTTTCATTGTAACACTAAGGGTGTCAAATAATTAAGACATTAATTCATTCATTAATCCTAATTGATCCATTCTAATTGATTAATTATTCATTGGTTAGTTAAGGGCAGCGTTTTTTAACCTGTAAAAAATCTCTTTGGGGGAGGGGGGGTCGCGGAGCCCTATTAGATGCTGGCAACATGACTTCAGTAAAAAAAAGTTTGAAAATATTTATTAAGTAAATGCGTTAGCTAATAATTGTATTTGTCAAAAAATAAAATATATAAAAAATAAAACAACGGGTTAGGGGGTCGTGAAATATTTATTCATACTAAATCTGTCATTTAAAGATTCAAAAACACTGATTTAGGGAATATACATTTTGCACCTACTCCATTTCTTTTAACATTTGAAACTTAATGGTTAAATTTGCACACATTTTTAAATGAAACAACGAAACTACTTATTTGAATTTGTGTTAACTCAATAAAAATATAATAAACATCGCAAGTACAGTATGTAGGTATTTTCAGTACATTTGCGTTTGGAATACCCAGAAACGTGTGTTACAATTTGACCGTTAATTGAAACCTTAAATTAAACGGAGTATAAATATTTATGTAAGTTAAAACACTTTTAATCTACTAGTTTTACTAGGTATACATATATATAAATTTATTTGTTTGTTTGTTACGTTTTCACTATTACTCACACTATTGGTTCCCGTGCACGTGCGGTAAACTAATTTTTCGCAGACGAAGCCGTACGTAACAGCTAGTATAACTTATTGCGAATCCTTGTCCTCGCGAGAGGTAAGTTACGATAATCTCTTAGAATTAGAGATTAACAATGTGGTCTGAATAAAAGGAAGCTTATTTTTTATGTACCGGATGTGGCCTGTAATACGAGCAAATAATTATAAAGTTTTGAATTGACGATGGCCCTGAATATCTAGAGCAGTAGGTACCAAACTTTCTTTGACCAGGGACCTGCTTGATTTCATTATTATTATGCAGAGACCACAAGGTTAAAGAAAACGTAACTAAAGAAATATAATTACTATAAATCGATACTAATTAATATTATTCTCGTACACATAAGTACATGTGGAAGTTCCTAATTTTATCTGTATTTTTATCGTTCATTACCTCTTCACGCTGAAACCGGTAAATTTACTCGTATCAAGACGAAATTTTGTGTTGCGCATTGTTAAATTTTAATTATGACATAAATTATTTGACCGCAAATCACAAGCGAACGCCCTGTTTTATTTACTCATACAAAGCTTAAAATGGGGTAGCAGGTGTAATAATCGCACACAGTCAATTACTTGGCGTCGCGTTTTGATCCAGGAGCTTAACATACCGAGCCTTTAGAAGTATGTTTCAATTACACACTGAATCACGTTGTCATGCTCAGTCTATTCGAAAAAAACAAATAGAGACGGCATCATATTTAACCGTCAGTCAACACTAATCAATGGATGGTGAAACAGCCCCTTAATGTACCTAGACACAGTAGCGGTATTAGGGTAGCGTGGTGGGGCGACCACCCAGGGCGCTGGACTTAAAGGGGCGCCTGAAATATTAAATAACCCGGATAACTCACGTCTTAAATCGAGTACCCATGCCTATACCTTCTAGAAAATTCCCAAAAGTCGGGGGCGGCGTGGAAATCTCGCCCAGGGCGCTGAAAGTGCTAAAACCGACACTGCCTACACATAATAAGCTGATTAATTAATAAGACAAACGGAATTGAGAGGGTGTAGTTACCTACTCATAATAGGGATGTTGACACCCCCAATCAACTGACGTATTTTTTATGACCTGTCAAAACACAATTCTCCCATAGAGTATCAATGGCAATAACGACTTATACTATAACAACTCAATCAACTTACTATTTGTTTGTTTTAAAGCAAGAAAAAATCTAATTGTATACCGATACAATGATCTTGCCTGTACTGTCATAGATATGATTAAAATTTATTATTATTATTATTTATAAAGTACTAGCATCTACCTGCGGTTTCGCACGCGTAAATCATTAGCAGTTTAATTGAAATTCCGAGATTTTATTAAATTCTCGTGGAAATTCCATAAAATTACATCATGGTTTTCATTGACGTTTAATTAAAACACCCATGCCAAATTTCATGACTCTAAACCCAGCGGTTATTATTTCGAGATTTTATCCCTATGCCGTGGGAACATCGGCAAGTTGTTTTGTTTTTCAGATGTCTAAATACAAAATTTCATGACTCTAAGTCCAGCGATTGTTATTCAGAGATTTTATCGCTATCCCGTGAGAATATCGGGATAAAAGTATCCCATATTTTAATCCAGCTTACAAACTATAACTCTTTGGTAAACATCCAAATCTGTCAAGCCGTTTCAGCGTGAAGAAGAAACAAACATACTCATTCACTCACTCACAAACTTTCACATTAACATTAGTACGAGTAGGAAGTAGGATAGTTTACGGAGGTTTGACCTATCTCCTCTCAAGTAGAAGATCGTGGGTTCAAGCCCCGGCTCGCACCTCTAAGTTTTTTCTAAATTCATGTGCCAAATTACATTTGAAATTTGTCATGAGCTGTACGGTGAAGGAAAACATCGTGAGGAAATCTGTACAAACCTGCGAAGCAATTCAATGGTTTTTGTGAAGTTCCCAATCCGCACTGGGCCCGCGTGGGAACTACGGCCCAAGCCCTCTCATTCTGAGAGGAGGCCTGTGTCCAGCATTGGGACGTATATAGGCTGATATCAATAAATATGTACACCTCTCATTATGAGAATCAGTATTTTACATGTAGGTGCCGAAAATATTTTTGGGGATAATAATTAGCCAATTAACTGTTAATGGGTGGTTTTACGAGTGTTTCAACCGTTATCATTTTCCTGTCGCAAAGTATATTGAAGAAATGAGAAAGATAAGCAAGAAATTTTAATGAATTCTAATTGTACCGCAAGCACACCATTTCGTTTTAAGATCTGATCTTATTATCGAAGTTATTATCATATTCTGGCAAATAAAGACATTTTGAATTTGAATTCAAATGTTAAATTAAGTAACAAATTTTTCAGCTTTATAATGGTAATGATATGTCTCATCACGCGGGAAATTATCAATTCACCGGTATACTTGTATGTTCGTAATGATCGCCTATACTATTTAAAGTTAGATACGAAATAATTGGTTGATTGGGAATAACACATACAAATATTGAGTGTTTGTTTATTTGTTTTGAACAGAGATGATGACATGCCGGCTGGGCTCGCGGCGGCTGGGCGGCTCGCGGGGCTCGCTGCAGGCCGGCGCGTGCTCGGCCGCCAGCGAGCTGGACCTGTCCTCGCGCTCGCGGCGCTCGCACAAAGCTAGGTAACTCCAAACAGAGATGATGACATGCCGGCTGGGCTCGCGGCGGCTGGGCGGCTCGCGGGGCTCGCTGCAGGCCGGCGCGTGCTCGGCCGCCAGCGAGCTGGACCTGTCCTCGCGCTCGCGGCGCTCGCACAAAGCTAGGTAACTCCAAACAGAGATGATGACATGCCGGCTGGGCTCGCGGCGGCTGGGCGGCTCGCGGGGCTCGCTGCAGGCCGGCGCGTGCTCGGCCGCCAGCGAGCTGGACCTGTCCTCGCGCTCGCGGCGCTCGCACAAAGCTAGGTAACTCCAAACAGAGATGATGACATGCCGGCTGGGCTCGCGGCGGCTGGGCGGCTCGCGGGGCTCGCTGCAGGCCGGCGCGTGCTCGGCCGCCAGCGAGCTGGACCTGTCCTCGCGCTCGCGGCGCTCGCACAAAGCTAGGTAACTCCAAACAGAGATGATGACATGCCGGCTGGGCTCGCGGCGGCTGGGCGGCTCGCGGGGCTCGCTGCAGGCCGGCGCGTGCTCGGCCGCCAGCGAGCTGGACCTGTCCTCGCGCTCGCGGCGCTCGCACAAAGCTAGGTAACTCCAAACAGAGATGATGACATGCCGGCTGGGCTCGCGGCGGCTGGGCGGCTCGCGGGGCTCGCTGCAGGCCGGCGCGTGCTCGGCCGCCAGCGAGCTGGACCTGTCCTCGCGCTCGCGGCGCTCGCACAAAGCTAGGTAACTCCAAACAGAGATGATGACATGCCGGCTGGGCTCGCGGCGGCTGGGCGGCTCGCGGGGCTCGCTGCAGGCCGGCGCGTGCTCGGCCGCCAGCGAGCTGGACCTGTCCTCGCGCTCGCGGCGCTCGCACAAAGCTAGGTAACTCCAAACAGAGATGATGACATGCCGGCTGGGCTCGCGGCGGCTGGGCGGCTCGCGGGGCTCGCTGCAGGCCGGCGCGTGCTCGGCCGCCAGCGAGCTGGACCTGTCCTCGCGCTCGCGGCGCTCGCACAAAGCTAGGTAACTCCAAACAGAGATGATGACATGCCGGCTGAGCTCGCGGCGGCTGGGCGGCTCGCGGGGCTCGCTGCAGGCCGGCGCGTGCTCGGCCGCCAGCGAGCTGGACCTGTCCTCGCGCTCGCGGCGCTCGCACAAAGCTAGGTAACTCCAAACAGAGATGATGACATGCCGGCTTGGCTCGCGGCGGCTGGGCGGCTCGCGGGGCTCGCTGCAGGCCGGCGCGTGCTCGGCCGCCAGCGAGCTGGACCTGTCCTCGCGCTCGCGGCGCTCGCACAAAGCTAGGTAACTCCAAACAGAGATGATGACATGCCGGCTGGGCTCGCGGCGGCTGGGCGGCTCGCGGGGCTCGCTGCAGGCCGGCGCGTGCTCGGCCGCCAGCGAGCTGGACCTGTCCTCGCGCTCGCGGCGCTCGCACAAAGCTAGGTAACTCCAAACAGAGATGATGACATGCCGGCTGGGCTCGCGGCGGCTGGGCGGCTCGCGGGGCTCGCTGCAGGCCGGCGCGTGCTCGGCCGCCAGCGAGCTGGACCTGTCCTCGCGCTCGCGGCGCTCGCACAAAGCTAGGTAACTCCAAACAGAGATGATGACATGCCGGCTGGGCTCGCGGCGGCTGGGCGGCTCGCGGGGCTCGCTGCAGGCCGGCGCGTGCTCGGCCGCCAGCGAGCTGGACCTGTCCTCGCGCTCGCGGCGCTCGCACAAAGCTAGGTAACTCCAAACAGAGATGATGACATGCCGGCTGGGCTCGCGGCGGCTGGGCGGCTCGCGGGGCTCGCTGCAGGCCGGCGCGTGCTCGGCCGCCAGCGAGCTGGACCTGTCCTCGCGCTCGCGGCGCTCGCACAAAGCTAGGTAACTCCAAACAGAGATGATGACATGCCGGCTGGGCTCGCGGCGGCTGGGCGGCTCGCGGGGCTCGCTGCAGGCCGGCGCGTGCTCGGCCGCCAGCGAGCTGGACCTGTCCTCGCGCTCGCGGCGCTCGCACAAAGCTAGGTAACTCCAAACAGAGATGATGACATGCCGGCTGGGCTCGCGGCGGCTGGGCGGCTCGCGGGGCTCGCTGCAGGCCGGCGCGTGCTCGGCCGCCAGCGAGCTGGACCTGTCCTCGCGCTCGCGGCGCTCGCACAAAGCTAGGTAACTCCAAACAGAGATGATGACATGCCGGCTGGGCTCGCGGCGGCTGGGCGGCTCGCGGGGCTCGCTGCAGGCCGGCGCGTGCTCGGCCGCCAGCGAGCTGGACCTGTCCTCGCGCTCGCGGCGCTCGCACAAAGCTAGGTAACTCCAAACAGAGATGATGACATGCCGGCTGGGCTCGCGGCGGCTGGGCGGCTCGCAGGGCTCGCTGCAGGCCGGCGCGTGCTCGGCCGCCAGCGAGCTGGACCTGTCCTCGCGCTCGCGGCGCTCGCACAAAGCTAGGTAACTCCAAACCATCGATATATACTTACTAGATATCGCGATCCGAACACTCATTGTGTTCCACTGCTTTGACCCTTGCACTGTGCAAAGGACTTTAGTATGACTTTGACATTCATGAGCGGCGAACGGACTAGTTTTTGTTTGAGATTCCGAATGTAAGCGTGAACCTGCCGTAAGTAACAATTCACTACTCAAGTAAGTAAAATTACATCTTGTTCAAGTGATTACGCAACTAATAATATTGTAATACCACAATAAAAACATTTTTTAAAATAAGACGTCACGCCATCTTACAATCATAGACTAAAAACGTGCCGTCTGCACTCAGAATTGTTTGTAGGTAAAAAATTGTGACTGAACATGAATGACAATTCGTTTAATTGCTTTAGTTATACCCAGTTTGATATTTTGAATATTTATTTTATGTTCTTTCTTTTTGGTCTAAATAATATCAATTTTTTTTTTGAAAATATCTATTTTGCATCTGAGCATTATAATTACGTTTTGTAGGTAAAATAGCTGTGTCACTTCTGCGGTGTATAATCTATATTATAGCGATGACGTCTTGTGACAGTCCGGTATTTAAACATATTGTTGACATGAACGTTCGTGTCTATAGAATATAAGTCAATGCTCCAAACGATATCGGCCTTATCACACTTGCCAGTTACTGGCGTGTTTTCTGTACAATATCACCATATCAGTCGCGGCGAACTCGTTGCGTGCTCGCCTTCATACAAAATACGCTCACTACTCGCAAGTGTGATAACAGCCTTAGTTGATACTGGCACATTGGTTGAGCTTGAGGTTTACACAACTGTAACTGAAAAGCTACCTGAATTCTATATTCACATTTCGATGTGCAGAGAAGGTACCTGACATTTTTAGTATTTACTTGTTTTGGCAATTTTACTTGTTGTTAATATTACGGACTATTTATAATTATATCTACTCCATGAAGTTTAAAACCTAGGCCATATTGCCTAACGTTTAGATGCTCGCGATCACATTCAAATGAAAATTTTTATATGGGAAATCTGTCATTTGATTGCGATCGCCATCACAGAGTACTTTATACATACTGAAAATCGCCAGTGACAGAAAAGTTATGCAATACGGCCTCATGTCCTCATAATTTTACCTCGCATAGTTCAAAAAGCATGTGTCACAAATTATGTAAAAATATCTTGTCGCTAAGTAAGAAGGTAGCTCGAGTTTAGAAAATAATATAGGTACTACAACGTAGTACTACTTACTAGTGTTTTTACTATTCTTACTATTACGTGGGTGTTTAATAGGAGGCCAAATAAATATAGTGGACTACCGATAAAATTTCGAAGAAGCTCCGATTTATTCATTGCCCAATCAAAACATAATCAAGGTTACACATACACGTATCCCCCGTATTAACGTAGGTACGAGCTTCTATCTACAACATGTTCTTGACCTGGCAGTAGTACAATGCCCCGACTTGAACTTTAACCACCTACTGCTTTCAAGGCTCAGGTCCTATTACGTAAATAGTTATAGGTACTGTCAACGTACAATGTCTACGTCAACGCACGGCACTGGAGATAGGTGGGGCTCGGGGCAGAAATCTGTCAAGTTGCCATCGATGACAACGCGAATGTTCATGCTCGTAGCACCGCCGATGTGTACTTAATTGACATAGGTATTAAGTTCGTTATTTTGGTAAATCTGGCTTAGGCAATGGACCTCCCTATTAAAATTGTCATTACAGTATAACCGGAAAATGAAATTGGTACCTACATGGGTTAATCGTAATTCAAAATTTAAATGCTTCACGCAGATAATGAAAAAAAAGGTGCAAGTAAGTAAAACGTAGCAAGTGCAATAGAAATAAATACCGAGTTCAAATTAGAATTCTCAACGTCCTGAAGTACCTACGTTCAGACAGGTAGGTATAAATAAATATACCTCCGACTGATGAAGCGTGTCTCCAAATAGGATTAGTGTTCTAAAACAGTTATGGTCGAATTGAACTGAAACCCGGCTTGAAACCAAACATTTACCTTAATAATTACTTTCCGCACCGCAGTAGGTCTTTCCGCAAATTTCATCAAAGTTTTCCAAAAAATATCAATTTACTTGGCTTTGTGTGGTTAAACGAGCGCAGTCTCCATTAAGGCGAGGCTGGAGTGGTTCGAGGGCCTGTCTCTTGTTTGCTGAGGATGGCGAGAGCCCTTTTCTCGAGGGCCGCCTTAATCACGAGTGCTGACTCGATCACCTCCGCCCTCGCACGGGATGGGTCTAGCGTGAAAGGCGCTTACGACGATCACTCGATTTTAATAACGATTCAACAACAGTTACTATCCCATACGTCCTCTATATACGTCCCACTGCTGGGCACAGGCCTCCTCTCAGAACAAGAGGGCTTGGGCCATAGTTCCCACGCAGGCCTAGTGCGGATTGAGAACTTCAAACGCACCATTGAATTGCTTCGTAGGTTTGTGCAGGTTTCCTCATGATGTTTTTCTTCTTAGCAAAGCTCGTGGTAAATTTCTAATTTAATTCCGCACATGAATTTCGAAAAACTCAGAGGTCCGAGCAGGGGTTTGAACCCACGACAATCTACTGGAGAGGCGATAGGTCAAATCGCCGTAAACTTATACTTTATAAATAACGGTAACGGTAATCGCTCACCATCAGGCGATCCGTCTGCTCGTTTGCCCCCAATACCATAAAAAAATAGTAATATTCAAACGAAAATCAGGTCTATAAGACAGTGCAGGCACGATCATTGTATCGGTATAGCACTTAATGCAAACTCGCTAAGGAAATAGTTAACAAGAGTTGTTGAATTGTTATTAACAAAACTGCACCCCCTCAATAATTAACGAGTATCGGAAAAAGCAATCTTTCGTAAAAGCTGACGAGCAGTTGACATTAAACCATTGTATCCTAGATTATATACACCAAAATGCGTGAAAAAAATTGCTGGCTCGTGCTGAGACACCGACTTGAGACTGGTAGAAAATTATTTACAAGTTTTTTTTTGTAGTTGGTTAAATTTTTTGTTGTAAAATTTTAATATTCACAGTTTTGTTATAACATTTTCAGTGACCAGTATTTTAAAACCCACATGATATAATTTATGATATCCATCCTCCGTGGTGGTAAAATTAAAAAATGGGATCAAGCTTACTTCTTCTTTATACTTTATGGAAACAAACAAACTACTAGATATACCGTGTGCAGCATTAAGCAAGTTTTAGGCAGCCGGTCCTGTAGTATATTCACCGCTACGGCATTCTTGCGCGTCAAAATTTTACGGTCGCCGCTAAAGCTTGCCCCCGCTCGTATCGTGAGCTCTGTGCGGTCGAGGCACTCGAACCGAACACATTTTTGAACTGTTTATATATCTCATTTCACGGTACGACAGCTCGAACCGGAGAAGTCAGCGCTTTTAGTCGACGTTTCATTTGAAAATCCAATTTGACTCGTAGAGGTGACTGGGGCTCAATGTACTAAGGGTTGAATAGTTAACATTTTCATCCGCATTCGCAATATTATGGAATCGAATTTTCGGTAAAATGCGTTTTATTTATAAAAAATTGTAAACACTATTTACAATCTGATCTATATGGATATTATTATATTATATTATAAATAATAAAGCTGAAGAGGATTGAAAGTATGTACATGGAAGATTAATAAAGCACAAAATTTCAAAATTTTAAGCAAATCGCTTGAATAAATCCCGAAAAAAAAAATACATTAAAAGAAATCTTTAAAAAAAAAACACAAGTCAGATACTGTCACAAAAATTTAATGAAAAATATAGAATAATGTGCAGCTTTCTTTTGTCACGTCCCCAAAGTAATGATAAAGTAATGTACCTAATATCCCCAATGTAATGTCCCCATAGTAATTTTCCTTGGTTATCTAAATGTGGTTCAAGAATAAGTATAATATAATAAAATACGAAATAAAATGTATTTATTTACCGAAATAAAAACTGCGCTATCTATGTAGATAAATCACTGGCATGGGGTGCCTGATCGACGTACCAGTAAAGTCATGCATGAGGCACATGTGCCTTATGGGACAGGGAACCGGTTAAAGTAAATGGCTTTCCGCCAATACTTAGAAAATGCATTCAGTCAAACTAATAAGAACCACGTGCTTCCAGAGATTAACCGTTGAAACAAGTTAAAATAAACCCCAGTCTTCCCTACTCTTTCGTCTGCGGTTAAATCGTTTGATTTTCAAACGCACAGAAAATCGATTTGGTTTTCATTTGAGGCGTAATACGTGTACGTACGTATGAAAAAGGTAATTGGATTCTCTTTCGTATGATTTACGTATTTTATTTATTATTTATGTGTTCTCAACATTTTCTCATTTTTATTAACTAGTCGCTACCCGCGACTCCGTCCGCGAAGGATTCGGTTTTCACTATCCCGCGGGAACTATGCAATTTTCCGATCTAAGACTATCCTATGTCTTTCCTCGGGACGAAAACTATAATGTATACCGAATTTAATCTAAATGGATTCAGCGGTTTAGTCATACCTAATGAAGTATCAAAGAAACAAACAAATAGTTTTACAAACTTTCGCATTTACCTAACTATAATATTAGTTCTCAACATTTTCTCACAGGTGTTTATAACCTTTGAAGCCAAGTTCGTCTTGATAATTTAAATAGGTATAGATATTACAAAAGAGCTCTGCATTGAATCGCTAGAGTTGAACAGGAGACTCCATACTGGGCAATAAGGATTTTGACACCACCAATCAACTGACGTACCTACTTTTTATGAGCTGTCAAAACACAACTCTCCCATAGAGTTTCAATGGCGATAGCGACTTATAACGTCATAACTCGCTATTTGTTCGCCAACTCAATCAACTAACTATTTATTTGTTTTAAAGCAACAAAAAGTCTAATTTTACAGTAAATCGAAAATTAATCTGGTTTTCAGGGCTAAAATAAAGCGCTTTTTTGCTAGAGAATGATTCCTTCCTTCCAATTATTTTTTGATGGCGTCAATATCCCAATTCCGAGCGCCAAGGCACTTTCAAATGTGAATATGTATATATATGAGTATTATGTAAATACGTATATATACTGAGTGTAATGACATCTGTGGATTTACCATCAAGTTACACACAATCAGCAGAAGAGTGAGCTACGATTCCTCTTCTTTGTCGTTCGCACTGTCAAGAGCTGTGTTAAGTCACATTGAGGCGTCCGCGTCGGTAGTAGAGGCGGACATATTTATTCCCCTATTGGCAGTGAGATGTGTGGCACAGTCAGATATGCAGTTTCCTGTAGTATTGCGGCTTTCACTTGTCCAGTCTAGCATAGCGCATAGGTTAGGTGGCCTATCGCGGTATCTGGATACAATAACTATAGCCTTTAGGTATAAATGTAGACGTCAAATCGCCGGTTAAGTAAATTTAAACAATAAAATATTTACTTAAACAGAGATTGGTCGGCTGGTCAACTTTGGTTATATACGAGTACTTACTTAGTTATAGTAACTTAGTGTAACTCACACTAGAGACCGGATACTGGTCATGCTCTAGGTTACGTTTAACTATTAGTATAGGTGAAAAACTTAAGTAAAGGACCTGTTGTATGTAGTAGTTACTTGTCCATATAAACAAATTGACGTTCCAAATTCGCAAAATGACTTAAGCTCCATATCAATTCTGTGCACCACTACATACACCAGGTCCTTTACTTAAGTTTTTTACCTATACTATTAGATACGTCTAGCCGTTTTAACCTGAAGGAGTAACAAATACACATACAAACCTTTGCATTTATTAGTAGGATAGTGTCAATTATCCCATTGTGTGGTGCAGGTTAAAACTGCTGGGCGCGAGCGGCGAGGCGCCGCTGCTGGGCGGCTGGCGCAGCACGCCGCACACGCCGCACGCGCCCGCGACGCCCGCGCCGCACCACTCGCACAATCACCTCGCGCCGCACTGCAACGGCACCGACAGGTATCGTTCACTGTTGTAGAGGCTAGAAAGTAAGCAATAGATGAACGAGTTAGTCGATAATACGAGTTCATCTATTGCCGAGACTAAACATTGTGCTTTTCACGACCACTGCGAGGAAATCAAAAACATTTATCACATACAAACAGATAACGATACAAAGACTCCGTTGCTCCTGCCCGGACCCGGATAAAAACGACCCGATGTTTCTTCTACACGCCCATAAAAACTCATGTCAGTTTGACACGATTTTGTTTAGCCGTGTACACGAATAGTCGGGTCGGTACTTCCATGTCAATATTATCCGGACCGGTAAATAGTGTCACGCCTTCCGCCGATTTTAGTTTTTCTTTTGTGACATAATTTATTTTAAACGAGTATCCGTTCGTAGTGGCCAGTCCATCCACCTCCTCAGTGCAACAAAACATACACATACAAACCACCACCACACTACACAGTTTAACACACAAAGTTGAGTTGAGTCTATCCTGAGAGCATGGTGAAAGGCGTGCGTGTTGCTCTGAGAATGACTCTGACTGAGTTCAAAACGCGTCAGTGTAGTACGGCGGTGGTGACAGTTGGGTTTGTGTAATTTGTGTGCGTTTTTATAGGGTTTAGTTCACCGACAAGTACCTAACACCACAGAACTAAAAATAAAACTAACGTGAGTGTTGCCTTTAATAAATGGCGTCAATTTTATATTACAAATGCGCACACATTGATAACGCCGCTGTTCGTCCGTCTACAAGTATTTGTTTGCCACATAGGTACTTAATAGATAGACAGATTAAATTTATAATTATAAAGTAAAATTTTTACTGCCGGTACAACAACAAATAATAAAAAAGAAACTAAATAAAAAAACTGACGGTCCCGAACAACCAATATATAAAATGACACATTACGAGTATTTTGCTTAGGTATAAGCAGATCAAACATTGTCAAAATTGACCTGTCATGCACTGAGACATAATAAAAAAAGCAATGACTTTTAAATATTGATTAAAGAGCAGTCATTAAGTGCAATAGCTACCTATCTATACTTTGTTTTTTAGCATTAGAAATAAGGTAAAACAATCTTGAGTCTTATTATTGAAAGACGTTTTTTAAAAATCAGGTACTAGGTATTACTCATGATACCACAAGAATATAAATGATCATAATGTCCTTGCTAATTGTTACATATTTGCTGTGACTTATTTTTCAAATGTATTTTCAATAAAAAGACAAAAAAAGACACGTCAAGATCGCTTACAATAATATAGTATATTTTTTATCGAGAGACTAAAATAAGCCAATATATACCCGAGGTGGTTAGCCACCCGAGCTTTAGCGAGGGTGTCTATTTATCCGAGGGTTTATATTGACTTTTAGTCTCGCGGTGAAAACTCTATTTTTCACTTCGATTGCGAGAAAAAATAGTCAATTTAGTACAAAAAGATTTAACAAAAAATAAAAATAAATCTTTCTAGATTTCGGCGGCAAAAGATTATCAATTATGTCTATTACTCATTGGTCAACATCATAATTTTCACTATCACTTGATGACATTGTGAGAATAATCAATTTATTTTAATCGTTTACGATTTATGCTCTACAACAATTTCAAAGTTTTCACGGTAACTATTTTTTTCCATCCAGACACAGATACTACCAATACAGATACTAACAAAATAGCACCGGCGAAATGGTCCATACACAAACGGAAAAATAGAGTGGCGCCACCTTCTATGCGGAAAAAGCACAGAACTAAGACCACGTAGACTAAGAACGTAACATTTTCGTCATTAAAATGGTCCACACACAAACTTATTTTTTGCAAGTAACTGGCTGTTTGAGTTTATCTAAGTCGCTCGAAGTAAATTAAAAAATTAATTACTTTTACTCCCTAGGGAGTAAAGTACTCACTTTACTCCCGTCTCGTAAGGCTATATTGACCCATTTTTAGAGCATGAGAAGTGAAAAAAATGTTATATACCTATATATTTATCAGATTGTCACAGTATCCATTGTGAGGTACAATGAGAACTGTAGTACTAGGACCGCAACGCAGCGGTTAGAGCTTCGACAGATTAATTGGATACGACATCCCTCGATACCCTTGCGGCAAGCCCTCAGGTGTTGCGTTAATATTCAATTATTCCCTAGTCAGTATTACATCCTTAAACCCTCTATCTCAATCGGAGGTAACTCCAAACAATCAGCTAATGCAAACAGTTTCTGATACGCAGGTAGGCGCTAGGCTTGCATTCCCGCTTGACATACAATGTTAAGCAAGTATTATTTATGTAACTAAAGTCATGTTGGGAATGCTTAGCAAACAATTTATGTACACACAATTTCTACACCTAGCGATTCTGCGATTGCGTTTCTGTTAGGGTGAAACTTCACTTTATGTATACCCGCACTCGGGTACCTACAGTCAATTGCAAAGATATCGACTCGGCGACGAAAAATATGTAACGACTTTATGTACCTACATTAAGGTCGTGTATACATATTTATGTAACTTTGGCGCAGTCGATATCTTTGCACTTGACTGTACTTGCGTGAACGAATAACGATAAGCAACTATAACCTACGTTTAAGGTTTTTTGGGGGCTTTTTATGTTAATCCTGAAGATATATTTTGTAACAACCGCGACCGAAATCACCATCATTTTCTCCCCCTATTTTACAACGTTTGGCAGGAAAATAATGATTAAAGCGATTGTAAGCTCAAATACGTTAGCCTAAAGCCTTCAGGTAACTAGGAAATATAACAACGTAATATTAAGACCCTTATTTGGTAACGCAGTGGCAGCCGGGGCGGGCTGCGCCGGCGCTCCACTTACACGAGCGGCCGCCTGCGCACCGGCCCGCACTGGTCCTTCGTGTTCGACCCCGCCGGCCGTCTCTGCTACTACTGGTCCATGGTAGTCTCCCTCGCCTTCCTCTACAACTTATGGGTCATCGTCTACAGGTTCGCCTTTCAGGAAATCAACGGTAATTACAAACATTTGTTGAACTTTCTATCCATAGGTATATAAAGATGTGATGTTAGTATCTCAGGTTTAAATATTGCGATTCGAATTTGACTTACGTCTACTTAATTGCAGTTCCTGTTTCTAAGTTGCTAACCTATCCAGATAGAATGTTTGAGCAAGAATAGTTAGCTGAAGAGTAATAATGGAAATTACGTATCTATTTACTAAAAATAATCATTAAAATGGAAATTACGTAGCCACTAAATATTTGACATTAATTAATCACCCACAATGCAATGTGTTGAGTACAAAGTTCTGCTTGAGTGCAAAATTTATTTTAAAATTTAAATGCGCTGGAAAATATAAATTCATTAATGAGCGCGAGATGGAACCATTATTTATGTTTGCGTTGGATTTACATCGAGACTTTTTGCTGGAACGTTTCGAATTATTTGTTTATACTACTTTATACTACGTAAAACACCCTTTACTATCTATCCTTGCAGTAAAATGAAAAGCGTTTCATAGGCAAAGTGTATTTAAATACTGCGATAGAATAATAATGCGCCTAATTTACACTAGGTATATCTTATACCTAATTTTGGAGCAGAGTAAGTTAACAACTTGAATCCTGCTGAGCACATATTCCTTCCTTTTTTGATTAAAATAAGGACAGACGCCGAGCTGGATAAAAATTCAGCGTTTGCTCAAGGACTTATGCAAAAGACGTTCCCATTTAAGATAATAACACAGATTAGCGGCGCTAGTCTGGCTGCAGCGAATTAGAGCACGGCACTAGCTCTATCGAAAATTAAACTACGTAAGTAATTCTCTAAGTAACTTTTCCAAGTAAAGCGCTCCGACTACGGAGCAAAACATTACAAGGGTTACTGTTGCTGCCAGAATCTAATTTAACGTCCTAACTACTTCTATCTTATAGGGGGTAATCTGTGTATGGTGGCTCCTTCAATATTAGTAACTAGTGACTACCTTACTATTTACAAAATTACAAGTAATTGTAAACTAATTTCATGTAATTAAGTTCAACACTGTTTGTTGCAAAACATTAAGTTACCTACTTAATTGGCTTTGTCTTTTTCGATTAACTCGTTCTTTAAAAAATCTTCTGTATTATATTACGTAAAGAAGAAAAGGGAAAATAAATGAACAGTTAGCTTTTATTTATTCCGAGTGAACTAAGTAATTAGGTTCATAAAGCATCCTGCACTGCGAGTGGTGAGTGGTGTCAGATAATACTCACACAAACAAACACACACACACACACACAAAAATCACTCCTGTCCTCCCAAATGGGGTAGGCAGAGCACACGAAACGTTGCCGCTTATTCAGACAATGATTTCAGAATAACCCTATCAGAAATGTCTCAAATTGCGCATTATACCTTGTTATGTATGATTATGGTACAAAGATCCCACACAAGACCGACCTTCACCCGTCTGTTTACTATTTGTGAACTATGTTATATAAAAGATAATCTGTTTCTAAGTTGAAACCTATCCACCGAACGCGCAAGTCAAATTGTTGATTTACAAACATCAAACTTTATGTCATTTATGATAGAAGGTCACAATTGAGTTACATAACAAAAACATAACTCTCCTTCGGGCAGTCGGGTAAAAAGTTCATGAAACAAAGATTAAAGGGCTGTTTCACCATCCATTGATTAGTGTTAGCTGACGGTTAAATGTGATGCCGTCTCCGTCTATTCGAACAAAACAAATAGATCACATTTAACCGTCAGTTAACACTAATCCATGGATGGTGAAACTTGTTACCCAAAAAATTAAGCGACAGCTGATAGTAGGTATAAAGCCTGTAAAACGTGAAACAGTTTGGTTACTTTTTCTGGTTCTCAGGAACAGGAGAGACAATTCAAATGAAAATTAAAAAATACATTTTAGAAAGGTACCTACTATGAAGTTATTTCCACGTTAAAAGTATCTTCTTTGACTTCGGCCTCTGGTATAAAGTTTGATATCAAGAGCGGAAAGGAAAACTACTAAAATGCCAAAATAATAATTTTAGTAATTTTTTTTAACTTCCTTGTTTACCACTAGATAAATCTGTCCCAGGCAGATGTTAAAATATTCTGATTTAAACTTAATTTTCCCAAAATTATCATTTTGATGCTTTTCTAGTTTTTCCTTTCTATTCTTTGGTTTATTGATTTTATTAGATAATTATCCAGATTGTGTCAATTCATAGCTATTCTAGGTCAACTGTTTATATCTATCTGCAAACCAGAGAATAGGGATCACAAGACATCTGGTAAATTAAGTGTTTCATATTCTGTGTTTATTTTGAACTTGCTTTTACCCGCGGCTTCGCTCGAGTAAACCATAAGCATTTCAAAGAAGCAAGCAATAAAGAAAGCATGCAAGCAAGCATACAAGCAAGCATGCAAGCATGCAAGCAACCATCTAAGCAAGCTTGCAAGTGAGCATGTAATTTTGCAAGAAATAGTGCAAGCATGCATGCATTCAAGCAAGCAAGCATGCAAGAAATAATGCAAGCAAGCAGAGTTAGTACGCTAGTGGTGGTAGTGTAAATCAGTTCATCATCATCATCATATTATCATCAACATCATCAGTTCGATTATCGCTATCCCGCCGGAATTATGCTATTTTCCGGGATAAAACTATCCCATGTCCTTCCCCGGGGCTCAAACTATCTGTATACCGAATTTCGTCTAAATTGGATCAGTAGATCCAGAGATTACCTCCACAACCTCACAAACTCACAAACTTTACCCCTTAGTAATATTAGTATGGAAGTATGGATTGAGATGTAGTAAAATGGCGAATAAGTGAGGTTTTTTAAGTTGCTGACAGAATCCCAGCAACAATACATAAGTAATACTAGGTAGGATATAGAATTAACTTTGAATTGAAATCATTTTTATCGTGTAGGTATGAACAGACGGGTGAATGAATAGATATTATTACTTAGGTACCTACTCACCCTCGTATTTATAAACGCCCACTAAAGTCGAACCACACATTCATTTTTAAATGGTTTTATTTACTCGTAGCTTTCCCTTCTTGTTGTTGTTTGTTTTTGGGTTAAATTTAGTAATTGAAATTTTATCTTCTTCCTGTTGACAGATTGATTTAGTATTGGTATATACCTATATATATACCAAATTCTAAGTCCTGATGCCAAAACAATTTAATATTACATCATCATTGTAAACTCTAATTACCTATCAAAAATAAAAGAGCTTGACTAATTAGTCAAGCAACAACAACAACACACGTATAACAAATATTAAGTAATGAAAGAAACTTGGAAAAAAACCAGACCTTCGTTATAATATAAAGGCTGAACGATCCATAAGTATGAAATTTTGTTAGATACCTATTGAGCGGTTTGGGAAAAATTACATATCGAACGTTATAAAATTTCACCTCAGTTTTGTCATACTTATAAAACTCAATTTTTGTATATTTTGCTCGGAATGATGTTAGAAATCACTTCCTTCGCCACACTTTGAAGGGGTGCAACCCCTTGTCAGACAACCCTAACTAAATATCTTTAAATTAGAGATGCAACGGATATCCGCCCTATCCGGCAGCTACTTTACTATTCGGCCGAATACTGGATACTTACGCATAGGTACTATTCGGCCGGATACGTTAGTAAAAAAAACCGGCCAAGAGCGCGTCGGACACGCCCAAAATAGGGTTCCGTAGCCATTACGAAAAAATTAAGTAATATTTTCCTAAGGATTTCGTATTTTATACGGAATCTTCCAAGTTTAGGTATATTTTATACCTTACGCTGCTATTTACTCATAAACTACTAATAATGCTCAAGAAAACTTAGCCGTTATAGTTTTCCTTGAAAGTTTGGTATACTGACTACCATCCTGAATTTTTTCAAATTTTTCCACCCACCGGTTTAGATTTTAGAGGGGGGGGGGGGGGACGCTCGATTTTAATGAAAATTTGCACTTTAAAGTTGAATATATCGCAAACACATTACTGAATCGAATAATAGCAAACCCCTAATGGTTTTAAAATGCCTATCCAACGATACCCCACACTATAGGGTTGGATGAGAAAAAAAAAACACCGCCACTTTACGCCTATGGGAGGTACCCTAAAAAAAATTATAGTCAAAATACCACAAACGGGACTTATCACGCTATTATTAATGAGTAATATTTACCTCGACGTTTCGGCAACATTGCAGTTGCCGTGGTCACGAGTAAAGTGAAGTGTGGGGTGTCAAGTCCGCCTAGCAGCGACACCTAGTGATATGTCCCGTTTGTGGTATTTTGACTATGAGTGAGCATCACGAAAGTTTAAAACGTCCTAAAAAAATTGTTTTTGAATTTTTAATTGTACTATTTTGTCGGCATAGTTTACCTATATATCCGTGCAAAATTACAGCTTTCTATCATTGATAGTCCCTGAGCAAAGCCGCGGACGGACAGACAGACGGACAGACAGACAGACAGACATGGCGAAACTATAAGGGTTCCGTTTTTGTCATTTTGGCTCCGGAACCCTAAAAACTTATACTTTTGTTTAACAACTGGTATTTGCATATGTCGATTCAGTAATTTGTTTGTGAAAATATTCAAATTTTAAATATATCAATTTTGCGTGCTGCTATTGACAAACTGTAGGGAGAGAACATTGCTTTTTATCGTTCTTTCGATAGTTTTTATTTATTTATGTTGCAACTGTAATATATAATTGTAAATAAATTGAGGGACCCCCCCAAAAGTTAAACTATTAGTTTGAACATTTTGAAAAAAAAAAACATGCTGGTAGTTAGTAGGTACAAACTCACATGGAAAACTATAACAATTAAGTTTGCTTGAGAATTATTAGTAGGTTACGAATAAATAGCAGTCTATTGTATAAAATAATCTAAACTTGGAAGATTTCCCGTCAAAATACCACAAATACGTAGATATAGGTACATACAAAAGTCTTAGAAAAATATTACTCGATTTCTTCGTAACAGACACGGAATGAAAGAAAAAAAGAAAGAAAGAAAGAAAGAAAGAAAATAATTAATTTATAACAGCAATGTACATTAAGATTAGGAAAAATAACAATAAGAAGTGCTGCCGCTTTATAAAGGCTAAAAAATGAAAATATAAAATGCTATCTTGGCTTGGGCGTCCGACACGTTCTTGGCCGGTTTTTGTAGTGTATGGAACTATCAACAGCAAGTTGTGTAGGTATGTAACTATCATCTTGTAAGTCTAGAATGAATGAATTTGTCCGTGTAAACTTACTAAAGACGCTCCATTTCGAGTTTAGGTTTAAACATAGGTTTGTGCAAATTATGCGTTTAAGAAAAAAAAAACACCCCAAAAAAGTCATAAATTATGCATTCTCATTGGTCAATTTAATTTCACATGCAGCAGACGATTACTTTTGATTGGCACAGTTATCGTTTCAGCACGCCGGTAATGAAATTCAGAAATTATATTCCATATTCTAAAAAGTCGTATCGCATTATGAAATATATATATTGATACGACCTGTTTTCGTAATGTGTTACATTTTTGTCGTGTCTAAAATGAGTCAGCTGTTAAATGTACTTACTCATATGTATAGGCAGATTTGGGCACTGGATTTAGGTCATCTATGGCCACATTTTCGAGCAGTGTCGTGAAAAAGCATTTTTATTATTGCACAGCTAATAATGACTAATACACATCATAATATCATGTAACTCTTTTTTTTATATAGGGTGGAAAGTTGAGTTGGCTTAAGACACTAACTTTAGTTAAAATGTTCAGTTTTTAGTTGTACATTTGTACATACTATTTAATTTTCTTTAAGCATAAAGGATTCATATTCGTAAAAAAAACAACACGCGAAAATTTCACTTTGCAAATTGGTAGGCACCCTAAGAACTGTATGAAAAAGTTTTCTTTGATTTGTGGGTGTTCCAGTACTCTAACCTTAGTTGGTCTCAAGGAGTGTTTTAATCCTTGATTAAAAAACAGATTTAAAAAAGTCAAGTGGGTCGATTTTCTCGCTGACTGTTTTATCAAAAATCTGTGAATGTCGATTAACATCACTCAAAAATTTTGTATGATTTCGATTTCCTTAGGATCTAATTCCTTTTGTTCGAATAGATGGAGACGGCATCACATTTAAACGTCAGTCAACACTAAATAATGGATTTTGAAACAGCCCCTAATTCTATCTAATGCTAAGTTAAAATCATCCAATTCATGGATGAGGTGATAAAAGCAATGGAGTAAGTGCGAAGGAGGGGTAATTACACAAAAGATCCCTACGGGTCGAAGTGTATCCGCAAGGACCCCTAAAACTAAGATAAGATAAGATAAGTTAAATGAAGTATAGCCACATGTTTCGTATGCCGAATGTGGGGCGGCGTGTGGTATGGTAATGGACTAACAGGTGGTGTTGTTGCAGGGGAGACGCTCATCGTGTGGTTTTGCCTGGACTACTTCTCGGACTTCCTGTACCTGGCTGACATCTTGTTCCACTTCCGCACGGGCTACCTCGAGGACGGCGTGCTGCAGACCGACGCGGCCAAGCTGCGAGCGCACTACATGAACTCCACCACTTTCTACATCGACTGCCTCTGTCTCCTGCCGCTGGACTTCCTCTACCTCTCCATCGGTTTCAACTCTATCCTGCGCTCCTTTCGCCTGGTCAAGATCTACCGGTTTTGGGCATTCATGGACCGCACCGAAAGACACACGAACTATCCAAATTTATTTAGATCTACTAGTTTAATTCATTACTTACTAGTGATATTTCATTGGAACGGGTGCTTGTACCATATAATATATAAAAACAATGGATTCGGAAGTAAAAACTGGGTGTATCATGACACCGAAACGGCGGATGTGGTGAAACAATATCTTCAAAGTTATTACTGGTGCACGCTGGCGCTCACGACGATAGGTAAGTGATTTGATTTATTTTTATCTCTGATCCTTGAACGACCGGTCCCAATAATCAATCCATGGTTATTTTCTTACTAATCGTCAATTACATTATGATGCGTTTTCTAAATATAGGTAATTTGGCAATTAATAAAAATATTATTGCTGGTAAAAAAACAATTCGCACACAATACCTATTGGGAACGGCCGTAAAGGAATCGGTATCTAGCGATTACATTTTTTTTAATTTACTGGATGGCAAACGAGCAAGTGGGTCTCCTGATGGTAAGAGATCACCACCGCCCATAAACATCTGCAACACCAGGGGTATTGCAGATGCGTTGCCAACCTAGAGGCCTAAGATGGGATACCTCAAGTGCCAGTAATTTCACCGGCTGTCTTACTCTCCACGCCGAAACACAACAGTGCAAGCACTGCTGCTTCACGGCAGGAATAGCGAGCAAGATGGTGGTAGCAATCCGGGCAGACCTTGCACAAGGCCCTACCTCCTGCAACTACTACCTAACTAAACATAATAACATGGCGCTCTGTTTATTCCTAAATTATTTCAAGCATTAAAGTATTTAAGTATGTACTTACCATTAAGACGACGAACCTGAATATATTCCGACGCTAGCTCCACCCATACAAATCAAATCATAAAAAGCTACTGAATATAATTATTTATCCCTATTCACTAGATAAAATAACATTACTATAATACCTAACATTTTTGTACTATGAAATTATTATAGTTTCAGAATAATATTATCGTGTAATACTTATGCGATAATAATCGTGTTTTCCAAGTCCCAACTCTATATATAATAATATAAATAATAGAAAATAATATGAAACGTAGCATTACAATTTCATTGACATACTTTACCTTGCTCATAATATTGAAAGAAAAATTGCCAAAAAATCTAATGTCTCATCTTATAAGTGACGATCTTATGAGTGAGTAGGTAAGCAACATTATTGAACAACGGCAGTTAAACTATTGTTGCGACTGGTTCTTATCGGTTTCACGGTAATCTAGAGGGTTCTTGTTCCCATTATTTCAACAGAACTTATGCGAAATTCTCCGATTTTCCAATTAACCTTCGAAAGTTATCGTTCATATGCATTGCCTTTCAAGAGTGCTATTTCAATATTTGCGGTCTCTCTCAATTTAAACTTCTCACCACATTTTTCCTTGAAAATTGTTAACTGATTTTTTCTTGTTCTTGTGGACCCAAGCAACAAAATGGCTGATGCAAAAACTGATATATTGACCACTGGATATCCTATAGCTTAGTGACATGGACTTTCATAGTTAGTACTAGAGGTCCCTAGTTCAAATCACGGTAGCCTAGATACTCGTATGATGAATAATAATTATAATTTGTAACTTATGTTATATTTATACATACCTAAGTCATAGATGTGTTTTGTATTAAGTAGTAGGTATTATTATATACACGTTAACATGTCTTACGTGACAAAAATTTATGTTCATAGCTCAGATAATGCTGAACAATGTAGTTAATGTACCTATAATTTTTTTAATTAGTGTTATTGTTTTGGGGTGGTGGTGGTACTTTAAATTTATGATATTATTTAAACTCTGAAAACAAACTCTTTCTAAATTCAGTCAGACTTATTTAAACAATTGAAGTTATACATTGACTGTCCATTAAGTATGTACCTGTAGCTGCGGAAACCCTGGCTGCTGAAGTAGACGGTTTTCTAGCGATGCTTGAATAAAACTTCGATAAAGATTCGACTGTAAGTGTAATTTCGGAGGTACCATCAGCCAAATATGTGGTCTACCATTCTAAAGTTGATTATCGTTTGCATGCCACAAAACAATAATGCAAATAGACGTGCCTGTCAACTTGAAAATTCGACTTTAGCGACATTTTTTATTAAATGAGAACTTATTTAAAAATTAATAGACCAACTTATTTGGCTGGTAGTAAACAGGAAATTGCCAAAAAAATGTGATCGGACAAAATTTTAACGTCATGCCCTCTGTAGTGAGTATTGATTTTACTTACTTAATACACTTTAGAAATATGAACAGTCCCAGTGGTTAAAGTGACAAGGTACTAAAGTGTTTTCATATTTTTGCCTTTGACTGTATATGCGTTGTCAAGTATAGAAGTATGAGCTTTGCTTAATCTAGAACTAGTTCAATTAAACCAACATTTCATAACTAAATACAGTGAGTTTAGTGAGTACATATTAATGTATGAGTCAATCAGGTAATTAATAAGATACAATATCTAAATGGGATAAATAAGGAAAAACACACACCGCTTTATAATACATGCATTTTGGCAAATTCCAATTACTAGAGGTAAATAGTGTTCATCCTAAATCGCGATGATTCCGTGAGGGAGACCCCGTCGGCTTTCAGCCTCCATTACTTAGTAATCGATTAGATTAGTCGACAAACTGCTCTGCCTCACAAACACACAGTATTACATTATCTTGGAACTGGGAAGATGATTTTAGGTAAGCGTATCGGATTACTAAGGAGCAACTATTCGGAAACATTGATTTTCTGTCTAAATGTATATTGTTATAACTAATTGAATTTTTTTATTGAATTGGAAGGTCCAATTATTCACAAATTTTCTAAAATCGTTACCATGGCATACTCTGAAGTTTTTTTAATCAATAAAAATGGTACACAACATTTAATATTGTGTGTAATCTTCTGAACGGTCGTTGTGTCTTATCTGCGGTATTAATTTCTTTTAATTAAACGACCGTAATTCCAAGACTTTAAAAGACTAAAATCGCAGTTAGTTTATTTGCTTCGTAGAATTAGCAAAGGATACTAGAAAAGTGATAAACATCTGGTTTCATTATTAAGTGTAATCGCGCAACGGGATAAAGAGACAAGAGGTGCCTTTAGAGTAGGTAAGGCTGGCACGAGAGGTGTCAAAGGGCGACTCCACGGCTGCGAGCGGGCTTATTAAATATTAAACAACGATATCCTTTCTTAAATAAAATAACTCTCTAATCCGCGTTTGCAACCTATAGCTAGTAAATTGGCGGTCTCTAAATAGCTGGTTGTATTTGCGAGAAACATTGTGGATGTAAGACTTGTGGCGTATAAATTAAATTATGTAAAGGGTCAACACAATATTCGTTACAAATATTCGTGTTGTACAGAATTTCATTCTTAATAATACCTGAATTATTTTTATGCTTTGTCTCACGCGTGTCGTGTGGGTTAATATTTAGACAGCCCCGTTAAATATGACGAGTTCCACAGCATCGGGAATACCATTTTTATTTTCTCGCTGTATACTTAGTGAGGTGAAAAAGATGTGTTTTGCTCGGCTGTTACAGTATTTTAGCATCTCGTGCCTTGAAACTCTCGGTTACACTCAGGTTTTTCTTTTTAATTGCTAATGGTTCATTTTCGGAGTTCTTAATTTGCTTGGGTTTCAATATAAGCATGAGCGAGCGCCAAAGTAACAGTAACTTTCCAGCCTTGTATAGGTAAGAAATAACCGTTTCTTAGATCGCGCACGCGTTTTATTTTGACAACAACCATCATCTTTGTTTACATTACCTACGTCGATGTAGGTATAGCAATGTTTGTAGATATTGTTTGTTTATCTATGTTGTTAATTGGCGCCTGGCAGGACATCGCAATCTTATATAGTCACTAATATCGCCGCGAAGCAACACTGCGCTTAAGTAAAATAGCCGGGAAAATTATAAACGCAAGGGGCTACCTATTTTAGTGCCTTTTGATCTCTACCTATTAAATAGATATTTATCATACTTACTACAACAAATATTATAAATATACACCCATGATTTCTAATCAGTTGCAATATAATAATCATATTTAGTACGGGGTACGTTTTGGTTTTCCTTAATAAAGTACGTTAGGATAGCTAAATAAATGCCTACCATAAACTTTTACGGCGTTTGCGTTTGTGCTCTGTTTTTATTAATAGAGAACTCAACGTGTAAAAAAAGCCTTCTCGCGCCCGTAAAATGTAGCGAACTGGTATAATTTTGTATGAAAAAGAATCCTGATTTCTTTACATAAAACTCAGCCCTTTTCACAAGCAACACTTCTAACTCCACGATCTATACCCTCCCTTGATTAACTTGCGCAACACGTAACGTTTCATGGCAAAAAACGAATAGCGCTGAAATTAAGGCATTCACCAGGAGGAGTTAAATTATTATTCCAAATGTCCGTTTCCGGCGATATCAGTTTTATATAACGCCAACCAGGATTTTGGCTTCTGCTTTGGCAACATGGGAAGTACAGTATCCGGCGATAAGATTGCACATCGATCTACGGAAAAAGACAATTGGCGGTTCACGGCGATTTCCGAACACACTGGTCACCGTCCATCAATCATTGTATTTCATTGTGACGTGGTTTATCAAATTAATAAATACTGCACCTTTATGGGCTTAATTAGTTAAAGTTCGGATATACCGAGAGTTGCAACTATTAGAAAATGGATAGTTTCCTCTTTTTCCTAAAGAAGTCACCGTACAAGTTAAAGTTTTGGGGGGTTTCAAAAACTCTTTATTATATATTTTCATCTAAATGCGTCCGTAAATACCTACTCTATTATACCTGTACAACGACTGACAAACCTCACATAAGTAGTGTGTGACAACGCTGTACAAAGGCGAAATTAGCAGTCTCTTTCCAAAGACCGATGTGCAATTTTTATGACCGGGTGATGTATTTTAGATACAGTTGGTACAGGCAAGTGTAAAAATATGAACTTATTCAAAGTTTCAAAAATAAGTACCACTGACTCTTATTCCGACGTAAAAAGGCCGTAGTAACATATTTTTGAGTGGTTCAAATGGTACTTATTGCACTTGACTGTACATTTGTTAAAGATCATTGACTTCAACCTATTGTAATTCGATATGAAATTCGTTCGTGTGTTGTACATACCTATATAACATATAATTAGGTAAATCTTGCCGTGAAAACAATATGGCTATCTCCACCTCTAGAGCACTCGTAATCGCGGCGCGGAACGAACGCGCAACGGCGCGCCGCCTCGTTAAAGAAGATGGCTGCACAAATTACGTGCCGTCGTTACTTATTTATAATGTCTCGTAAGTATTACAAAAGTAATATTTTATTTTTATTACATTTACCTACTAATATAAATGGGGCCAAGTCAAAATAATTAACTTTGTCTCCGTTATTAAAGTAATACCGTTTTCAATTTTAATAAAATAAACGTCTTCCTGGTTTTCAATCATGCTTCGCTCCGCTCTTCAAACGAAGACGACAGGAAAACTTTTGTACCTACTCGTGACTTCAAAGAGTTACTCGTATAGCTAAACGAGTAGCAGCAACGGCACAAACTCAACAAAGCAATAACGTTGAAATTGCTTAGAAAGCTCATACTGTAACGGAAATATTGTTGTTTCGCATCGGACGTGACCAATAGCTAATGCACCTTAGTAAGGCTCCGCGGTTTGCGAGTAAAAGCCTCAAAGTATGCACATTTATGACCAAAGAGTGAATTCATTTTCCTAGCCGGGACCTGCCAGAGCTAAATGCTCGAAATATGGCTATCGCAGCGATTACTTCATAAAAATATGAATCTCGCTAGTACCTACCTAAGTAAGTGTTACACAATTTGGTAAAACCTGCAACAAAAACGTGTGCTCCTCATTACGCAAGGAGAAAGCACAAATTGGTGAATTTTGTTTTGGAAGGAAGTACAAATGATAATTTGAAAACCTGTTCTAAAATCTTGGATTCTGCAAAAATAACCGATCACTTTATCGTACCGTTGCCAGAAAACGTAGCCAACGTTGTTTCAATACGGTTCAGGGAACGAATACAAGTTGAAACGTTTTACAACTTCAACGCGTCTACATTTCAACACTCGTCTAATTAACGAATGTTGCGGCATTCGGTGTTCGTTGTCAATTTGTGGGTTTGGAAATATCCGGTTCAGTGCTTAAAATGTTGTATTCCATGCGTTAAGTATCAGCATGGACTGGACGCCCTTAATGATTTGCTTTGATCGCCATCCAAGCGAGTGCCGCCAGTAAATCGCTCCAATACCACTTTATCAGATCAAACTGTCGTAGTGCTATAAATGATCAACAGATTTAATAATAAAATGAGCGGTCGCTTCCGCTCTGCTTGCCGGAGGTCGACACTTTCCGCCATAAATAGGGAGATAATTGCAGGGAAGATAGCGCTTATTTATGGTTCACTATATTGTTAACTCTATATAATTGACGCCCAGTTCAATGTAGAAGAGATTGTTTAAAACATTAATTAACTTGTTTTGCCTTCAACTGGATTAGAGGCCCACGGAACGTTGGGTGCCTTTTCACCAAAGACAATATTGGATGTCTTTTTTTTTGAAGATTATATAGGGTCAAATTAGATTGTGAATTGATTTTTTTTTAGCTTTCTATTGCTTTACATAGGTATAAATTAACTGTTTGATTCATGAATTTAAGACAACAATAAATTACTTACTTATATCAAATCCATTGTGTTGCAGGGTAATTAGAACTTTCAATGTATTGTTTGATAAAACTTGAATTAACAACTAGCAATCAAGTTTAGCCTCAGCTCTCGCTTGAGATGATAAAGTTGCACCCGCATTTCTGTCTGTGTGTGCTTTGTATGTCAAAATCTCATTACTAAACGGCAGCCTCTTTCACCATCCATTGATTAATTTGATGGATAAATGTGATGCCGCCTCTGTTTGTTTTGGTCAAATAGAGGGAGACGGCATCACATTTATCCGTCAAATAAAAGTAATCGACGGGTGGTGAAACAGCGTCTTGAATTTTAAGGCTTCCAGTATCGAACTTAAGGTATATAATGAGTTTTATAAATAAATATTTTTCTTGCAATTACTCAAAATCTTGTTTTAAAGTAGGTAAACATAAATCTCAACATTCAATAATCTATTCAATCAGTCGTTTATTGCCAACTATAGTGTCTAATACAAGACCAGATGTCATGGCCAGCGTCAAAAAGTTAATAATAAGTCGGTTGCCGCAATTTAGCCGCACGTCGAAGATTATTTGAAATTCCGAAGCTAATATTATGTTATGAGCCAATCTCGAGAGAGGACGGTCTTTTTTTGCAGACTTTTAATGCACCTGTCTCCTCTGAATGAGAAAAATTAAAGTAATGTTCGTTTATAGTACACTAGCTTTTGCCCGCGGCTCCGCCCGCGTGGTATTCGGTTATCGCGCGCTGTTCCCTCGGGATCTGTGCATTTTTCCGGGATAAAAAGTAGCCTATATCACTCTCGGGTCCCATAAACTATCTCTTTGCCAAGAATCACGTCGATCCGTCGCTCCGTTACGGCGTGAAAGACGGACAAACATACAAACATACAAACACACTTTGACATTTATAATATTAGTATGGATATGGATAGTATATTAAATGCCTAAATGCCAAGTTTCATAGTTTTATCTTCGACAGCGACGAACTTCCACCATATAAACTTTCACCCCCTATTTTAACCCCTTAAAGCCTCTTTTTCGCGATAAAAGATAGCCTATGTCCTTTCCCAAGGTCTATTCTATCTCTGTACCAAATTTCATCCAAATCGGTTCAGCGGTTTTGGCGTGAAAGCGTAACAGAAAGACAGACAGACAGACATACAGACAGACAGAGCCACTTTCGCATTTATAATATTAGTATGGACTGTGTCTTAAGGGCGGCAAATAAAGAATTACGAACGAGAGTCTATTAGAAGCCCCAAGTCGAAGACTGAACGAAGGCTTTAACAAGTCGATGTTCGTAATTCTAATAGGTACCGCCCGTGGGACATACATGTTTTTCATCAGATTTGCGAGTAAAATTGTATATTTATTGAAAAAGCAAACCAGGCAAGTGCGAGTCAGACTCGGGCACCAAGGGTTCCGTACACATTTATAGGTATGTAAGTAATCGGAAATTGTATCTTGAAGATATTTCTCGCTTTTTTCGAGTGATTTAATAATACATCCAGTGTATGCAGAGCCCTACTCTTAAGCAAAATGTACGCAGTTTAGGGTCAGATTATATTGAAAGAAAGAAAAATTTGGTCATGAATATTTACAGCGAGACATAAAAAAAATATTATTTTCATACTTTTCTAGTTAGTTGTGTTATAATAGCTACATTCATACCAAATTTCAAGATTCTGTAGGTTTTGATTCCCTTGCGAGTTTTGAAAATTTGCGAAAATTTGCAGCATAAACGGCTGCATCTTTTGTTGCGTTGGCTTAGAAGTTTGATTTTTTTCACAGCTCCAAGGGACAGTAGACCTTGGTATTTGATTTAAATTTCATCTCCACGCGTTCCCGAGAAAAAGGTCTTGACAGACAGACAGACGGACGGACAAAAAGTGGTTCTATAAAGGTTTAGTTTTTTCCTTTTGAGGTGCGGAACTCTAAAATCTATTATTTTTTACAAAAAAAATCTATATTATTGGCAGCTGCCTGACGTGCATGCGCGAGGTCCTCTTACTGGTCGTGCAACACCAGCTCGTGCAGCAGTATTAGTACGGGAAATGACTCATTTACCGTCCTTGGGTTTCATGACAAAAACAACAGGGCGAGGGTTTTTATTTGAGGGGTTGCAACCAAGATATCCTGCATGTTAATAACTTAAAATTGTAGGATTCTTCTCAGTATCCTTAGCTTATAATTATGAGCAAAATTTCACCTCCCACTATAATCCAATATTGCAAGGGAAGCTGAGAATACGCCGAAATGGTTCGAGAAAAGATGGTACGGCAGTTTGTACAGCACTCGACTTGGCGAGGGCATTATGCCGTGCCACCAGATAAGTTCAGTCACACGAGTTACGAGCTGCTGATACTACGCCGTAGCGTAGCACCTTTGTAGCAGCCGGCGGGTAAGATGAAATCGCACTACGGGAGGCCGCTTATGGACGTTGCGGTGGTCAATTTATACCAAAGACCCATTCAGATTCACTTTTCCAAGGGCTAGTAATGCAATGCGATCCACTAGCAGAATGCAATTCCGCAAATGTAGTTTTGTTTATAAATCTGAACAAGTCACGTCAGAATGCTTGAACTGAAACCTGCGAGCAAGGAAAGGATCCTACGGTTGAACAAGCGAGCGAACCAAAAAAAGGTGGAGAATGTTCTAAATATCTTTACAGCTTAGTCAAACAAAATTTTTCGCCTTGCACATAAAATAGTAAATGAGACACTTTACGTTGTTAATGAATGAAATCTAGTTTGGATGACAATGCAAGTATTAGGTAGTCGACAAAAAAGCGTCAGCAAAAAAAGCTTTCTATTTTAACATCGGTTCAGCGTTACGTCCAGTCGAACAAATTCAAGATGGCGGGAAGTGACCTCACTTTATATTATGTAAAGACACAGAAATATCGGAAAATAAATACGACGAAAACGGGTTTCCTCAAAGTCTAATTTTTGTGTATGTACTTGTCGGAATATTATGAAAAAGCCCGCTATCTACGGCCCCACTGGGATGCACTTTACTGAACAAAGATTGCTTACAACATAGCAGGGGGTAGTCATGTTTAACTTCGTTAACGGAGGGGACCGTATTAAAATAAGGTGGATATCGGCGCGTAGGTTGCCTATTAATTATGTACAGTATCATAGCGGTACACTTCACGTTTAATATTAACTAGTTAACAGCTAATGTCACAGTAGGTTAAGCAGCGCTCAAGTTGACTAAGTATAATGTCAACTACCTATGTAACGTAATTAACTATGCAGATTTATGTTGCAAACAAAGTTGGAACTAGTTAGGCGTTCATTTAACAAGATAGACATTAAATGAAAATAGGTAGTATTCGTTTGTATGGTTTATAAGGTTCCGTTCAAAAGGAAAAATGGACCTCCTATAGGATCACTTGTTGTCCGTCTGTCTGGCCGTCTTTCTATTTGTGTCCGTCTGTCAAGACCCTTTTTCTCAGGAATACGTCACAGATACTTTAGTAGACACTTTATTACACAATCAATAAGAAAAATCTGAAGATCTAATCTTTTTATGTTTGTCCTACTTTGCTAGTACCTAAAATTTTAAACACACACTAAAACATTTAGCTAGAAGAGGCGCTACGCTAACATTAGATGTTCGTAGTTACCCACAAATTTGTACGGAGCTTTCGGTTCGCGAGTCCAAGTCGCACTTGGCCAGTTTTTAATATTTAGTATGATTTTTTTTTTGAAGACTTGTATGGAATTGATGCTGATTGATGGCTTAAGCCTGTATAGTCTGCTTTTAAGTAGTTAATGGTTTGCAGCCAGTTTTAAAGTAAAAATTGTAGGATAATACGGGCTTCGCTGCCACTTTTCATTTAAGGTCTTTCAGGCTTTCCTATAAAGGGGACGTGAGAGACGAAATGTATGATATTAGCATGGTTTCATTCTGAGAGGAGGCCTTGCCCAGCAGTGGGACGTAAAGGCTGAAATGATGATGATAAACGCCATCTAGTCTTCAATTATAGAAACTACCTACCTACTACATCATGCCATGCCATGTCCATGCCATGGTTTATACCATCGCCTCTCACGTTCACGTTTACCTCCTTATTAATGACTATAAAACATCATCAATGAAATTTGAGTTTGCCTATTGAGAAAAACAATAGCCTACCAAACATTTATCCCCCAGGCACGCACAGTTCCAGCGCAAAAGATGTAATGAAGTTAGCGGACGATGTTAAGTGAACCGCTGGTATTAATGAATGTATACAAGCTTTATTTTCTTGCAAATATGTTGTAAAACGTAGTGTAAAACCCAATTTTAACGCTAACGGCTCGACGTTTCGTGCGTAAACGTATCCATTCGTGTGTTTCCGCCCCGATTCGTCGCTATTCAAATGTTGTGTGATCAGGGGTCGTATACGAAGGAATGGGATTAATTTTGATTGAAATGACTTGGCGACTCGACTGTCGATTTAGTATTAGAAGTCACTGCTACTGTGTTACCCTCTGAGCTAGAAGCTCAGCACAAATATTGGCATTTTGTGCCGATATAAAACCTTTTAAAGATCCTAATTGGTGTTATCAAAATTGCGAATTTTTCTAGAAAAGCATCAGTAAAGCTGCTTCCAAATTTAACTGAGGATAAATAAAAGCTACGAAGTAAAATACAATAATTAAATATTTTGGAAATCTTAAAGAGTAGAAAATAAAGTTGGTAATTTTTCAGCGAGTGTCCAGTTTTCAAGTCATTATAAGTATAAAGAAGTTTATTTAGGTACTAAAGTTTAGTGAGCTCTAATTTATAAATTTAAGTGAGCTTATTTTTTTTAGATTAAATGTAATCCATAATAATGGATGTGTATCGTGTGACCCAGTTGCGAATGTCATCTCGAGCAAGCAATCCGTCTTGCAATATGTACTCGTAGGGAGCTCGTGCTGGCACTGTTCATTGTACCTACACAAGGCCTCTACTGTCATGTGTCTTAAACTTCATACACACAGTAACAGTCTTTATAATGATTTTATTATCTTATTCATAATTTCCGCAAATAATTTGAGGTTACATCAAAATGTATTCTCATTTTTTCTAACATGAGTGCCAAAGGTTACGCAGTAAATTTAACAGGAAACCGGCTTGCTCATTTTTGGGTAGCTTCGCATCGCACGGCCTCTAACTGAATCAAACAATAACAAAGGATTGCTTATTGTTCATGTCAACAAGGTGAAAATTTTGTACATTAGCCTAACGAGAATAATATTAATGTTTGGGATCCCAATTAAAAAGCTACGCTTTGATAAACTGGAATTAACTATAACGACTATTGATTTAACTACCTAGTTATTCAGGATGGTAATTATTTTGTAGGAATTTTAAGGTGGGTGACACAATAATGCTAGTTGAAGGAAGACAAAAGTAAATTGAGTCGATACCTTGAAGTTCAAAGGGCGTAAAGGACATTTGGGCGTAAAGGCACTCTCTATGGCATCTTAAACAGTTTTTTCTCTCTCTATCGTTCAGTATATCCACGTCAGGAAATTCGCTCAAAGATGTCTTTTACGGCCTGTGTTGCTTTAGTCCCTAAACAAATTTGTTTTCAAAATTTAGGATATAAATAACAAAAAAATTGACTGTATAATCATCAAGACAGTGAGGCTTTTCAGAAAAAAATGAAGCCGTTTTGCCTTAACTATCCTTAATTTTCCGTACAAAATTTATTAGTCAATTTTGTGACGGTCCATACAATGTGTATTGGTTAACTGCGTCACAAAACTGACAATTAAAAGTGGCACACTTTTTTATTGCTTAAATCGATAGTGCTTGTGATTCTGAGTAGAATTTGTTAGGTTTTTTTAGGTTTTAAAGTGACACATATTTTTACACTAAGTACCTCTATTGCCTCGAAAAAATACCTACTTCGTGGCAAGCACCCCTAACAATACGTAATAATATTTTAATACTTATTTACTGCAATATAATCTGTGTGTTATTGAGGTTAGGTTCTGATCGACTCATCTAATTGTGGATTTATTATATAAATGTAAAATTTTAAGAAACCCCAAACACACAAACAAAGAGTTGTTATATAGTATCTAAGATACGTAGGTATTTACTAAAAAAAAAATTAATCGGTTTATTTAAAAACTACTTTCTTGGACCACTTCCCGTTGTAGCGTTTGAGCAGGAAGTTAATTCCGTGTCACTGGCGTATTAATGTATTCCCTGCTTTGGAATACTTGGTAGGTAGGCTTATTTTTAGTGGACCTAGTCGATATAAATTTCGAATACCTATTGAAAATCTCGGATCTGAATATTTACGTAAGTAGTCCAAATGTCGAATGCTTAAGGACGCGCCGAGCTTTTAGAGCATTTATTTTGTATTAATTGAATCCCTTGCTGTATCATTAATAGTACAAGTTTAGTTTTTATCTACACCCATATCATAAATCCTCGATTTCAGTTGGCAATGACCAGTTCAAAATCTGTTGGCAATTGTTTAAATAATACAAACGTAAACGATGAGATCAAGACTAGTTCTATATTTATTAAAGCATTAAACAATCGATTTTACTATGTCAACTTTCTGGGTTGTGGCGGTAGGTATCAACAGTACAGTATCGTAATGTTCATTTCATTACAGTTATAGGTATATTTGGAACAACTGTCAAAATCATCATAATTTAAATGGGGTTCTGTTCTAGTATGCATAGATACAATATTTTCTCGATTCAAAATGTCACTTTCTTTGGTATGTTTTATCATAAATCGTAATTTGATCTCGAATGACCTATGAATAGGAACTTTACTGATTTGTCCCTAACAGAGATTTGCATTGCCGCCATTACTGTTGTCATTTTGTTTCTTGTTTTTTTTTAGCTGTGTTGTTTTTAAAGTTTATAAAAAATAATTACTTACTTAATTTGTCTTAATTTATTTATTTCATCAGTTTAAAACCTATAGATATGTTACTGGTGGTAGAACAATTCAGTAGGTAATGCTATCATGCAATGCAGGTCATTGTCATCGGTTTCTGTACTCGTTTTAGAGTACTAACGAGTATACCTAATATGTGTGTAGATAAAATAATGTAGGTATTTATGCAACTGTACGTAAAAGGCCTGAAAACAATCATATGATCCTTTTATGAAACTCGGCTACATTTCGATTCATAAAACCGCACTCGTGTTTTAGGACCCTTATTACGTAACAGCTGCATAAACTACTATGAAACTCTTATTGTAAGATCTTTAAGGATATAAATTATATAACATAACTATAGAAACACGATTACTTATTTGTGGTTCGTTCAATAGAAAAAAAAGCCCAAATTCGTCTCTAAAAACAACATAAACCCTTAGGATGGTGTATAAGTATATTGCGCGGCTGATCATGAGTTTTTGTATAATAAAAAAAACTGGATATTTCCTATCGCGTACACACGTTACATTTAAAAAAATATATTCGACTCGATGACAAACGAACAAGTGGGTCTCCTGATGGTAAGAGATCACCACCGCCCATAAACATCTGCAACTCTGCAAGATGGGATACCTCAAGCGCCAGTAATTTCATCGATTGTCTTATTCTCCACGCCAAAACACAACAGTGCAAGCACTGCTGTTTCACGGCAGGATTAGCGAGCAAGATGGTGCTAGCAATCCGGGCGCACCTTTCACAAGGTCCTACCACCTGCAAAATATGAAGACATTACCTAAAAAGGCCCGCTTTCTGCCGCTGTATCTTGCTGCCCTATCACCTTTCTCGCCATTCCCTTATATCCACATTGATTTAGCACTAGAAGCTCGTTACCCGCTTAAAAATTGTTTCTAACGGTACTAAGTCAATGTGAGCTAAAACGAGTGTACCGACACAGGAGACCTGCCCAGGCCGCGCAGCAAAGGGGAGTACGTGTTCGTGATTGCCCAGCTGCTGTTCGGGCTGATGCTGTTTGCCACGGTGCTGGGCCACGTCGCGAACATCGTCACCTCCGTCAGCACCGCCAGGAAAGAGTTCCAGGGTGAGTTTTCGCATGGATGTTATTGCGTCATACATTTTTTTTAATATCATTTCATACCCAAGTGTTCTGAACTAAATTTATACTTGCTGATCGCTCTGTATAATATTCGTGATCATCATCATCATTATGTCAGCCGTAGTCCTACTACTGTTGGACATAAACCTTCCCAATAGATCTCCAGTTGCTTCGATTGGAAGCATCTTGCATCCACCGTGACTCTGTGGCATATCACAAACGCATTTAGGTTATTTTGACCTAGCTAGGTTATCAATTAGTATAACTATTGCTCTCGTATCATATAAGACATTTATCATAATCTCCCACGGGTTATTTGGGTCCAGATGTACTAAAATAGATTAGATAAACAGGTTGCATTTCGTTGTTTTATGTACATGTATCCAGACTTTCGATTACTTATTCGCTTTCAGCGGCGAGTTTAAATCTGTTTCTTTGAAATGTTTATGCTTCAAGGCAGACAATTTCCTGTGAAAATAAGGAGAAATCATAAAATACATTTGATAGAACGGTCGGGGTTGCAGCGTTGCAGTCTAGTTGCAGTTATATTATTATCTTGGACGATGTAAAGTTTATTTAGACGTGCTAAGAATTATTTGAACTAGTAGTGACTTTTATAACAACATTGTCTTTGCGGTATTTGTTCACTAAGGACTACATTAGCAGTTCCAAGTACTTATACAACGTGTTCATGAAATAACTGAAAATCTCAGACACCCTTGAAATATTTTTTCATTGTACGTTAGTCGATCGCATTTATTTTTGAATACCTTAATTATTTAATGAAATATTCGTGTGTTTTGCTAAGTGAGTAATTCTACTTGATTTCTAACTCTACGCTCTATCATAAGTTGTACCTATGTATCTGTCAGCTACAGTTTGAAATTTTTAGTTGAAAATCAAACTGACAGCATAGCGGCCAGATCAGTTTAAATTATATAAATACTGTGCAACCTTTCGAAAATACTAAATTGAAACATGTTGCATTCGTAACTTTTAGCGTAGATACAATAAAAAGGGATTTAAAAACATAAACACTCGATTCTGCTCTCAATTCTGAGCAAACTGCTTTATGGTTTTCATTTATTTAATTAACACCTTGTAGATGTATAAATCCAATAATTCACTTCATTATTTTAGTTGTATGAAAAAAGAACTCATACAGAGCACTGACTTCAAAGGTGAATCTACCGTCCGTCTCAAGTTTTTGGGAGCCAAAAACTTGAGAGGGACGGTAGATTCCCTAATTTTCTAAATTTAATAAAATAAATAAACAGTGCCGAAAAACGACTAAAGGAAAATCAAATATACAATTATTATGGTTTCCGCTTAAAAAAACAGAAATCATAAGTTGGGTGTAATGGGAAGCAATAATATTTTTCCTCTTTGTAGCAGCGCATTTATCTTAAGAACCACTGAACCATGTTCATTCGCTACGTCGCGTCGGCCGCTTGGCCACGTCGCTCGCAATTTATGATTCATTCTAGTAAGAAAATGGTAATAAGTTGAAAAGTTTGTTATTGGATTGCAATGTGGATTTCAGCTTTTTAGGCATTATACTTGTAGATGTAGTCACTCTTCTTATTACTAAGTCGCGGTTTATTTGAGTTGAATTGAAAGATCTATCATTTCAGTACTATGTATTTCGACATTAGAACCTTAAAAAGCACAACTATTAGTTCCATTTCTATTCTTAGTCATATCGGGGCTATAGTTTTATTTTTGTTATAAGCAAAAATGTATGTTCTTATCTTAATGCCTTAGATAATTTTAGTTAATTCCGATTCAAATATTACTGTTGGCGTTGTATTCGCGTCCAAGTACATTCGAGAAACTCAGGAAGTCAGAATTTTCTGTATAACACATCGCCGTCGGCCAAGTCTAGAGATAAACACTCGCACTATAATTTCATAATGTTGAAAATACGAAAAATGTGACTGAAATAAAAGCAGATCATATAAGAAAATCACCTAGTACATAACGTTTAGAGCAATGTGTTTAAACCATTTTAGTAGTCAGCGTTACTTACCTCAAATAGAAAAAAAAAACGGAATCCTTATAGGATCACTTCGTTGTCCGTCTCTATGTCTGTTATTTAGGTACTTAAGTACAATACAATATTGACACTTTATTGTACACCGCAAAGAGTAAGCGATAAAAAACAGACACATGGAAGTACTTAAGATTATTTTCTCAGTGCGTAAAGGTATCGTCAAGTCCGTCTGTCTGTCTGTCCGTTCGTCCGTATGTCACATGTAGGTATTTTACTCGAAAACTACAAGATATAAATCAATGAAATTTGGAGTACAGATGTCTTGTCAAAGCCGCTATTTAGTTTTGTAGTTAAATTACAAAAATAAATATTTATAGGGGGGGCACTCCATAAACGTAACAGAATTCGAAATTTTTTTTTAACTTGAATCAACGTGCGGCACATAGTTTGACAGCTCTTTTGAAAAGATATTTAGTAAGGTTTCTCAAAAACTTTTTTAAACGTTAAAAATATCGATACAGGCATCGCGTCAAATATAATATGACGACCGGATGGCCAAGTGGTTAGAGAACCTAATATTTGTATGATAATACGAATGTTTGTTCTCGGCATATTGGCGTACCTATCTAGGGTTATTTTTCAGGGGGGCCTGGCCGGGCCTGTTTTCGGGTCTAGGATGTTTAATATGTATTTAAGTATGTTTTTATCTATACCTATAATAAGTATGTTTAGCCTTTCTTTGGTGTCAAGTGTCCCATGATATTTAATTTAATTTATTAAATATGTACCTAACTGTACATCGACCTTATGGCATAAACATAAATATTTTTGACGTTTTGGTAACATTATTTATGAAAATAATGAATCACTCTAAAATATGGGCGGGATTTGCAGTAAAGAGCTAAAGCTACCTAAAAGCTATGTTTTAAAATGTCAGTTTTTGTTGTCTACTTGCCGGCGGAGCGTCACTTTATCCCGCGAGGAGCTGCTGCCGCCCGCGCTGAAATTGTGAGATGTGCCGTAATTGCAATGAGCTCGTACGTACGAGTAGATTCTAAATCATTTATACATTAATAAACAACATTCTATGACATTGTTTGTTCAATTTTACTAAGAAATTTTTGAAATCAATAATGAGTTATTCTTTTGAGCAGTTAAAGTCCTTATTGTCTTGTCTTATGGCACTCGGAATTACAATCGTTCCCACCATTCCTTTCTCTCACACTGTATGAGATGAGGGTAAGTACTTACAAAGAGCTACGCTGACGAAATAAATAAATAAATTTGAATTTGAATTTGAAGAGATGGTGAATGCGATCGCGAGCGCGAGAACGTTAGACAATACGACCACAGGTCGCCATCCAGATTTTTCGTAACACGGTGAGGCTAGGTTGTTGTAGAGTGGGCAGCTACAAGTATGTTGGTACGTGGAAAGGCCGCCGGCGAAGCTCGACTGTCACATTAGTGCGCTAAGCAGGCGAACGTGCGCGTTCCGGCCGTCACGAAGCGGCGGCGCGTCGCCTGCCTACACGCTCGCTACACTACTCAATCATAACGTCGACATATTGCACAAGTTTAGGGTTAAAACAATTAGCAAATGTTTCCATCCCGTTTCTCTTTAAAATTACACCCTGGCAATGAGTTTTGGGTACGAATTATTGTATACGTATGGTTGTACTTTGCCTACTATTTTTAATTATTATTTACTTGAACATCGCTATTTTTAACCGAAACACCAGTCCACCACTTTGGCTTCATTAATTATTCAAGTTACAGTAAGTTCACTAACAGTCCGTGTCAGTAAATCCACTTCTCGTGAAACGTACTCCGAAACCAGTTCGATAAACGTTCGTTTCGAGTGAAGGCGGAAAAATGTCAACAACTTTAATTAGCGTTGCAACTCGTGGCAAAGACAATGGCGTGGCGAGAGCAGAGAATAGGCTGAATCCGTGACCTTCCTCGGCGGCGCTGCAGCGAAATAGGTCAGCGGCTTGAATGCTATAAATAGCTCGGCGAAAGTCGGGCGCCGCGCCCCATCCCAGCGGGAGCGCGGCCCGCGCGGCCGCCCGCCATCGATCCGCCGCTAGTCGCCATCACCCGAGCTTCGCCCTCTCGACCCTAACTATTCCACAAAAATTGATCTCTTTGCAGGCACCGTTTGCCACCTAAGTGATCGTAGCTCGACAGCTACGATCACTTAACTGGAACTACAGAACGGATGATATCGGTACTGCGGCATCTGCGGCATGATGTACAGTACATAGGTATGCCAGGCGGGGTGATCGTGTTATTGTATCCACGATAAACAATCATTGTGTGGGTAGACAGTGTCTTATCGGTATCAGGGTACATAGGAAAACTTAGGTACGAGTATGTCGCAATAGTAATGGAATTAATTTCGAGCAACTATGTTTAATCTATGATATAAAAATGTATGTGTATTAAAACAATTATATTTATTGTACAGCAGTATTTAAGTTGTGAATTATTTATCTTGCTAAGCATTATTGAAGTTACCGAAATAATAATTGATTTTTCATTTATTTATGAATACAAATTAATTTTCAATAACAATTAATGTATAACTAAAACTAATTCAAAACTACGAACTACTAAGTAGGTAAGTACTAAAAACTTGAAACTAAATTGTATGTAAAAAAGGCCCCTTTGGCATGGTGCTCAAGACAGGCAGCGTTCCCTCGTAAAGTGATGGCAATTCGTAAACCGAGACCCTGGTATTTTAGCAGGTACTTTCCTACTTTCGATTGCTTCCATCACTACGCCAGAACATTGAAGAAGTATATATATTTTGTCTGATATACTTTTTTATTATTTACTTTTAATACAAATTTTCAAAGAACGGGCTGCTAGTGGTCAATCAAGACAATAAAACTTCAGTAAATATGCCACAATGGGCTTTTACACGTAATTTAAAGTAACTACCAGCGCCTTCTGAAACACCATCATTGCCAAGAAGAATGCGCTGCAAGAAACTTGGCAAAAAGTCATTCTGCTATCCTCTACTGAAGTAAAGACATACCGTCCGGCCTTTTGACTTCGCCCCGCGCAATGCAGCGTGCGGCTGGAGCTTAGGCTAACTTTAGAGTTTAAATTGCCAACACATTAATGGCGGCAAGAGACCGGTGGATTAAGTCATTTAGCGCTATACATATGACGGGGAAAACAGCCAGAGCTCAGGAAAGCCCGTGGTAGCTCATTTGGGCGACATTAATAGGAGTACCAGAGGGACATCGATGTGGAAAACACAGCGCAACGTCCGGCCTCATGCCAACAGCTATTTACGAGTAAATAAGATTTCAGGCTCCAGGATAAGGTTCCAGTTCCTTCAGCTAGCTGTTTGGACTTAAAATTTCGGAGTAGGCTAGTATCGTATTTTATTTGACGCGATACTGTCGATAGTATTGACCAAGTTCAATAGTATCGCCTTATTTTCACTATCGATACTATCGTTAGTATCGTTAGGCGTCAATTCGATAGTTTTGATAGGACTATCGATAGCTTGAATGATTTTCAAGGCCACGATAGTATGACGATACTATATCGATAGACGATCGATTTGGGACTTTATACGCGTTACCATATCTGCCTCGCTGTCGTCGTTAGTCCACCATTCATCATCATCATTATCCCAGCCTATTTACATCCTACTGCTGGGACAGGCCTCCTCTCAGGATGAGAGGGCTTGGGCCGTAGGTCCCATGCGGGCCCCGTGCGGATTGGGAACTCATCCACCACTACCTCCCATATTTCGTTTTCTAGAAATTTTTACCATACAATGGCAAATATGATGAAACTTGGTGATCAGATTTTTCAGTTGATTAAGAAGCCGAAGTTTGAAGGGATATTTCAGAAATCCCACGGAAACGGGCAATGGGGGATTTTAACCTCATTCTTTTGGAGTATTGTGTAAATAAAAATCGACGCAGACCAAGTTAGTTTATAATAAAAAGTAAGCTTACTCCAACTGAAAGTAGAGAAATTTATTGTTGAAAACAATGACAGATACATACTTAGTTATGTATGTTAAGTAGCGTTTTTTTAAATTAATTCATATCTATTTTAAATTTGTCTACATCTGATATTTTTATCAAAGTAATAAAATAATGTACCTACATATAGTTTAAATTGTACGTTTTTGATTGCGCTGCTACTCCCACAAACTTTTATTAATGCGTGCGCGCGTTATCTTTCACGGCGTGGATATAAAAGTTTCATCTTTTTTAAGGGTAAAAAATATTTTCGATGCTATTTTTTTATAATATCAAGAGATCTGAGAAATGCCAACAGTTTCCCTTTGCAACAACAAGAATACCTACATAAAATAATTATCAATTTTACGCTTTATTAATTTGAATTTGCTTTAATCGATCCCTCTTTTACTTTTTACACAATCATAGTTCTTCAATAAAAATACGATTTCTAGACATCGAAGCCTCCCCCTGGTTAGGTAAAACAGAATTCGTAATTGTCAGCTGAAGCTAGTGCAGAGTCAACAGTGCGCGTCGCAATGGCTATTCAAATCGAGTCTTCAGGACGACACTACGGCGCCGGCGCTTCTCTTACAGACTGGACCACTTTATATTTCTGTAATTTAGCTTTTGAATACTATGAACCTTTAAGGTTAAACAGTTCTTGAAATTGATAGAAACATAGCTTAAAAACTGCTTAGAATATAATAATAAGTTAATTGTTAAATTGGTTGTAGAGATTGTTCGCATTTAATAAATTAATCATTAAATATATAAAAAATAAGTATCTAAGACATTTTATCTCAATAAAGTATTTTCTCTTCTGCGTCTTTGAAAGAACGCTTGGTCAAGAATATCTAACATAGCGTGGCGAGGCGGCACGTGTCCAGCTTCCGCCGAGATGGTTTTCGCCCGTGCCGCTCCGCCCGAGACCACCGATCTAAGCTTCCTTATCCATCGAAAATTAAATTTCTACTAGAGTGTACCCACACACCGATAGAAAAAGTTACTTTTTCGCGCTCTCTTCGTGAGCCAGCGCACATTTAAAGGGTTTCAGTGGAAGCCTGTATTGTGTTAGTAAATTTCAAAGAAGGAGGTTCACGTAACAAAAGTTTAAATTTCTTTAAAATCCCAACATACTTAATACTTCCTTTGTACAGATAAATGTGCGTCATATGGCAACATCTCACAACTCTGTACCTAAGCTTCTCAGGCAAAACCAGCTAAGTAAGCCGAGTTGAGTGTGCAGAGGGAAACAGCTGCTTATTATACTCACGTCCTGAAAACACACTAAGATACGAATATATTGAATAAAATATTTGTTAATTTGACGGTAGGTACGATTACATACCCCATTATAAATTTCTAGACAAACAGTTCTTTAAGCTTACAAGATTTATTTTGGCTGAGTGAGTTTGGTCCAAATAGTATGAAACAATTAGATATTATGTCTCGGTACTAACTTTTGCCCGTGGCTTCGCCTGCGTAGAATTCGGTTATCGCGCGCTGTTCCCTCCGGAACTGTGCATTTTTTCGGGACAAAAAGTAGCCTATGTCACTCTATGTCTCTGGCCCATAAACGATCTCTATCTATACCGAAAATAACGTCGACCCGTCGCTCCGTTTTGACATGAAAGACGGACAAACATACAAACACACCTTCGCATTTATTTTATAACAATAGTACGGATAATGTACGCGACGCCAGTGTACAACTGCAACTGTATAGGCTGTTACTTAAATTTTTGGTAACTGACATGCAGCAAGACAGCCCTATAAAGTGGTTCCAGTAAATTCTAAATCGCAATTATTTTCCTGTATTTATTATTATTTTCCTTTATTATTTTTAGTCAACTTAATGCTTGACATACGAGGCGGAAGCTCCATTTAGTTTAACTTACCTACTTTTGAAGTGGGGCAGTCGACAGGTGAATTAAGTGCGATTTACAAAAAAGTTTTATCCTGGTCACTGACTTGTTGCAGTAATTTTGACGGCAAATTAATAGCAGAAATTAGAAGTAATATTTATTTAGATGGGTTTAATTTTCATTTTAAACAACGCGTTTGTTTTGAGCGAAGGTACCTATGCCCAGCAGTGGGATGCATATAGTCCAAGATGATTTATTGATGACGTTTTTTAAATCCTTTATGTATTAAGTTATTACATCTAAAAACTCGTAACGAAACAATCATGAAGTTTTTACCATCACTTTTTATGAAAACAAGACTCAGCATCAATTATTTTGGCAGAGGACAAGTTTCAAGTCGTCTTGAATATGCATTAGATACTACGGGGGACTATTGATTAGCATTTCATTGGTTTATTAAATGCCTAACCCAACTCGTCTCTATCGTACCCTCGTAATGTTATTACCAGCCTCACACCACAGCCTTAACGTTTGATAGCAATTCCTGCAAGATAGACATTTCTCACGAATATTTCGTAGGTATACATGTGGTGTAAGTATTTATGTATACCTACTAACATTTTCAAGTTTAATGGCATCAACCTTCATCTCTTCTGTCGGTTTGTTTGCCACCTACTTTAGCCTGTTTGTATTAGTTTCTATCTTTAAATTGCTGTCTGGAAGAGATTGCTTTTAAGCGATAAGACGGTCTATTGTGTATCCACCTTGTTTAATTTTTAACCGACTTCAAAAAAAGGAGGAGGTTATCAATTCGTGTTGGCGACAGACCTTTTTTACAACTATGTTTTTATACTTTCTTTTTATTGTCTATTTTTTGTATCTTTTGTTTTATTGTCAGTGTCATGTGTGTGTTTTTACGTATGTTTTTGCTGTATAATATGTGTGAGTTAAAATATAAATAAAAAACTAAAAATTGGTAAGCTTTCATATTTCTACCGTTTTCATTGGTCCTTGAGTGGGCGTTCATTCCCCCTGCAGCTCCATCAATGGGAGGATCCTGGGAGCGGCTGGTGCGTTCCATAAAGGCTGCTCTATCCGCAACCATCATCGGGAAGACCCCCAGGGAAGAAGTACTGGCCACATTGCTGCTCGAAGCGGAGGCGGTAGTCAATTTACGTCCACCGACTCATGTACCTGCTAGTAGACCCAGAGACCCTCCAAGCCCTGACTCCATTTCATTTTCTCCTGGGTACACCGACTACGGAAGTATTGGTTCGCTGCACAGACGCTGACTTGCTCCGGCGCGTGGATTACAAAAAGGCGCTTCGTCTTGCCGAAAGTTTCTGGGCCAGGTGGCTAAGAGAATACCTCCCAGCTTTAGTTCCTAGAAAGGCTGGAACGTCTCGACTCCCATTTCAATTGGATGATCCAGTTCTCATCGTGGACCAAAATTTGCCACGGGGTACTTGGCCGAAGGGACGAATAAGTAAAATATTTACTGGCCCAGATGGAACGGCCCGAGTGGTAGAGGTGGTCACCTGCAAAGGAGTCATGAAAAGGCCGGTACGCAAAATTATTCCTCTCCTGTTAGAACAGGATAAGGGGCTGCCACCTTAACTGTCGTTGGCCAAACGACTGGTGCTCTGCACCGGGGGGTAGTGTTGGCGACAGACCTTTTTTACAACTATGTTTTTATACTTTCTTTTTATTGTCTATTTTTTGTATCTTTTGTTTTATTGTCAGTGTCATGTGTGTGTTTTTACGTATGTTTTTGCTGTATAATATGTGTGAGTTAAAATATAAATAAAAAACTAAAAATTGGTAAGCTTTCATATTTCTACCGTTTTCAATTCGTTTTTTTTTATGTCTGTTACCTCAGAACTCCGTCATTTGTGAACCGATTTGAAAAAATTTTTTGCGTTCGTCTAGGAATGATTTCAATTAGGTCCCATAAGCACCAAATTAGGATCTGATGATTGGATCCTAAGGAAATCGAGGGAACTCTTCAAATGTTGTAGGGACATCTATGGTAATTTTGATATATTTAGTAGTAACTCGTGTATTTGCTCTTGAAAATCATCATTTGGTGAAGTGGAACTGATGATGAGGACCACAGTTGACCATCGGAGTTTCAATAACAAGTATTTTAAGGGCTGAATTTAAATTACTTTAACACAGTTACTAAGCAATATATGCTCCTCGTAATGCATATGGTGAAATGGAATGGGTGGTGAAGCACCAGTACTCCTCAATAAAGAAAGTCTCTGCATTGGAAAAAGCAATCTTTTGTAAAAAGTGACGAGCAGTTGACATGGAGCTATTGTATCTTACATTGTTTACACTAAAAAGGGTGAAAAAAAAATTATAACAAAAAATTGAACCGACTACAAAAAACCATGAAAATAATTTTCTACCAGTCTGAAGTCGGTCGGTGCCTCAGCAAGAGCCAGCAGGAGTGGACCTATAGTCATCTACCTCACCTATGCACTTTATATTGGGCTTCAATCACTCCTGCTGGCTCGTGCTGAGGCACTGACCGACTTCAGACTGGTAGAAAATTATTTTCATGGTTTTTTGTAGTCGGTTCAATTTTTTGTTGTAATTTTTTTTTTGTTATTTTATTGTAAGTACATATTAGATAACCATTTCTTTGATATTAAAAATGCGTAAATATGCTGCTAATAGTAGCATTAACGTTTATTGGTTACTTAAGTGAATTGCAGGTAGGTAAATTTAATAATATTTGTCATATTCATGGAAAGTTATTTCAAATAGGTAGTACATTTAAATAATTTAACAGTTAGGTATTTGTTTATGTTAGCTTGTTCCGAAATCCCGGGAAATTCAATAACTACATTATATTGAGTCCGCCTCCATATATTCAAATACTCACGCCGAAGTCAAACTTTAGGTAAATAAGCATCGGAATTTCCGATCGCTGCTGGGCATCTATCAGCTGCTGCTTCACCGTACCGCGAAGTGATCTTGCCATAGACCCTTGGGATCTCTATTACGTATAGGTACTCCGTTTCATTTAAGTTTTGAATTAGTGGTCGAATTTAACACATTTTTCTCGATATGTCGAATACGAATAAATAATAATATACAATAATAATTATTATTAATTACACAAATCACTTTTTACATAGTTATAGTTATTGTTATTCAAATTCCGAACTAGGCGAAGCCTAGTAGCCTGTATTTCGCTAGTCTACGAATACGGAATAACAAGATTTACATTCATTGTTTCATTTAAAAACGTGTGAAAATTTTACCGTTAAGTTTCAAATGTTAAAATCATTGGAGTATATGTATGGTTGACGGCGAATTCATATGGCGAAACGATGTGAATCTGGTGCCGCGCTGATAATAACAATATATGCGATATATTTTAAATTATCATTTTATTGCAGCTAAGCTCGATGGCGTCAAAACTTACATGCGCATGCGACGGGTTCCGACTCACTTGCAAGTAAAGGTGATCAAGTGGTTCGACTACCTGTGGCTCACACAGAAGTGCTCGGATGAGGAAAAGGCAGTTTCATGTCTTCCTGATAAATTGAAGGCGGAGATTGCTATAAATGTTCATCTGGACACATTAAAAAGGTAAATACAATTATACTACATACTTACTTATAGGTACGTTAAAAAATGAGATAATGAGAAATGGGATCATTATACTTTGACCCCTTTCCTCACATAACATTCCTATTCCGTCTAATTTGAAGTTGAAACTCCGAAAGTTTTAATAACAAGTAAAATAAACAAGGTCCATAACTAGATTAAAAATAAGAATCAGTAAGTAGGTACGTCTCAGACATGTGGACGAGGATCGCAGACGGTATAGGAATTAGGAAAATGGAGTAATATGGCCAAAAAAATAGTGGACGACACTCGTAATATGAGAAAGTAGGCAAGTTAAGAAGATTACACTTTGATGTTTGAACGTTGATGTCATGACATGGCACTGTGAATAAGGTTAGCTGTCTATTAAGAAAAAAAAAACAGAAAGGTGTACGAAGTCCCGAGCCGCCGATTGATGTGGGGGAAAATCTGTCTATATTGTTATAATTATGTTGTTCTCTATTTCGGCAAACATACGACAAATCTTTTGTTTATTCTGGTGTCTTTGAAAAATGAAATGATATATTTATTCCAGACGTAAGTCCATAAAACAATAACAATTAAGTACTTAGAAGTCAAATAATACAAAACCCTATAATCCGCTGAACGCTTATTAAGCCCTTGAGGGTGGCTATTATCACGCAGAGAAGCATGCACAAGGCTATTAGTGCCATTCAATAAGTAAATACCTACATGGTAAATGGCAGCGTCAGGACCGCCGCGACGCGGTCGATAAACTATCACATTGCAGCGGCATCGGAAAATTCCTGTCACAATACTAACCTAAAAAAAATAAGTTTTCCGCCTATTCAACTATCTAAACCTGCTGGCACCGAATACTGAATACCTATGCCTATATATGCCTTATATGCCTTGGAATTTCATAGTCTGTCTAAATGTCACTGTTTAACGATATGGCGGATGTCCCTTAGCCAATTCATGAAATGGCACTATATCACGATATGTCTAGGATTTCGTGATCTGGCGGATTTTATACGATCGGCCGCCGTCATATAAGTACATAGTAACCATGTGCATAATTACGTTTTAGCCCGGAATTTTTGCGGCATTTATGATTTGTCATACATAGTGACTTCTAATTTATCGACTCTACCTAAATAATATCGATTATATATGAAAGTATCGTAAAATAATAATAGTAATATCTTTTACAAAGATACTAATTGTTTTAGCACTTTTAGCACTAACAGACTTTGAATATTGATTCATATAATTAGAAACTATTTATTGTTTTCATTGAATAATATAATGTACATATACACATTTCATTGTATTAGAAAATATATCACTAGTAGACACGGAGATGGGTGACACAAAATAATCATTTGTACCAGTATGGCGGTTTTTCAGGGGTCTAATTTTCTGAATGACAAAAAGAAAATCATGGTCATAGCGCTGGTACCGGCAGCCCAATCGCGTGGGCGTTAATCGAACGAGTCGGATAAATAACGAGTGTCGAACGATCTGTTCCACAAAAATGCTTGTATTTTCCAATAGTCGATAAAAAAGATGTAGGCGCTATGACCATCATTTTCTTTTTGTCATTCCGTAATTAGACTCCTAAGAACCGCCATACTGGTACAAATGATCTAATATTTTGTGTCACAATCTCCGGGTCAATAGATGTATAGTTACTAATTTACGTATAAAAGTATTCATCTTTTGTTTGATTTCATGTTCATTTTCAACTGTTAATTTTCATTTTAAATTGAAGAATTTTGTTAAAAAAAACTTCATTTTATTTTTATATAAGTAACTGACCGTTGTCCGCGACTCCGTCGGCTTAGTTTTTGTTTATGGCTATCCCGCGGGAACTAAGTAGTTTTCCAGATTAAAAACTATCCTATGTTCTTCCGGGGACTCAAAACTATCTGTATACCGAATATCATTAAAATCGGTTCAGCGGATTAAACGTGATTGAGTAACAAACATCCAAACATCTCCACAAACTTTCGCATTTATAATATTTAGTTGGATGGTCATGAAATTACATGTTTACTGTTTGCATAAACGGGCACGCAAGCTTTGGTTTTCCACGAGCTGAGTTGCCGACTGTGCTCATATTCTCGCATTAATGCAACTTGGCAGTTCATGCTTAATATCCAGTGTTGTATAATTAAAAAGAAAAACATTCCCTTTTAACCATCCATGAATAATGCAAAAGGATTCGTTTGCGATTCGTAGGTATACTTTCGTCGCCAAATGGCTTTTGTAACGGCTTATGTTTTCAAGCGTTTATGCTAAGTGGCAACCAATATGGATAGCAACTAAATTATGAGAAAAATTTCAATCAATCACTGTAATTTGACTTTGTATCTATCCACGTATAAAGTTAACCTCACGTACGTTTTATACGTTGTTATACATAATGTAATTATATATACTCGTATATAACTTTTCTAAAATCCCAGAGAAACGGGCAATGCGGGATATTAACCTCATTCCTATGGAGTGTTGTGTAGGTAAATATAAAAATCTACTGAGACGAAGTCGTGGGCTAAAGCTAGTACTTAAATTAATGTACATACTATAATTAAGTAATTTTGTGTTGATAAAATAAGAGTCGCCATTATAATGTTTGCTATAAATTAGCCAAACGCGTCTTTTCCATTTCATTTCGATCTTTGAAACCCAATTATAAAGTTAAACGCAATGTTTCAACTAAATCCGGCTTTATTGGAGAAATACGCTGTCTTCTGGCGACGCTTAATACTCATTTTGATATTTTCTACGACTGTGCACTTAATCGTTTTCGCAGGGTGGAAATTTTTCAAAATACGGAAGCTGGATTTCTTTGCGAGTTAGTCCTGAGGTTGCGGCCGGTGCTTTTTTCGCCCGGCGACTTTATCTGCCGGAAAGGTAAGATTTACAGTTTTTTTTGCAACTTTTCAGGTTACTTACATTTAAGGACAACTTCAATTTAAACATTACTTTTGCATTCGTTTATTGTAGAAATTAGTAAACAACAAAAAATTAAATGAATTTCAACCATTCCATTCATTCATGAATTCGTTCATACTATGTAAACAACATCCTAAAAATGCATAAACATGGATAAATCTTATTTTGAGTAATGTGTTGCGCATAGCTAAACAACTCGTTTTTCCTGAAACAGACATAGAAAGCTTTTCATAGTGCCGCACAGATTGGAAATTTCAAGAAAGTCTTTTTTAACTAAGACGTTTAGTAAATAAATTTGATTAGGGAGGTACATTTGGCTCTTGTTGTAAATAAAAAATATGTATTTCAGGAGAAGTAGGCAAAGAGATGTACATAGTAAACCGAGGGAAACTGCAAGTGGTGGGCGACAACGGAAAGACAGTTTTGGCAACACTCAAGGCGGGTTCTTATTTTGGAGAAATTTCCATTCTGAACATGGGCACGGCAGGTAAACAACTTGGTAAATATCTGGGGCCCGAGACGCCACGCCATTATTACTCTATTCTATTGTTTCTTGAAAAGTTTTCAAAAGCAAACGTTTCGAGGAGACGCTGCAATCAGGCCGAGGGAGCGGCCGCGACGCATCTAACAGGTTCTGGGACATCATGTCACGCGACGCGGCGCTGCCCGCGCTGCTCTGCTACCGGCGCGCGCCGGCGCGCTGCGGCTGCGCGCCGGTAGCGGAGTGACAGGCGGCCAGCGTCAACGCCGTCAACTGTCAAATCTTTTGTTATAAGGGAATGCTTTTAACTTTTGTCACCTACTTTTTAAAGTTATGTCGCATTTTTGACTATTTTTGCAGTTCGACCTCTTTATCCTTAATGTCTCACGCAATAAAACGTCTTGTAAAACCATTAAATCAGAGTTATTTTCTGAATGACCAGCTTCGTTTATAATTATTTCGAGTTGAACGGGCTTGTTCCTAGATGTTCCTGTGAGGACTGACAACCTGAGCCTGCGTTAGCTTTGTGTGTTTTATTTGCGTGGTTAGATTGATCTCCTTTGGTTTTATTGAAGGCAGTGTCCCCGATCGCTTTGCATCCTCCCTGAATACCTAATTATCATTGGCGTGACCTCTTGGTGCATGTAACCCCATGTTATTATAAGTCTAATATATTTACCTACTTAATAATAAACATATTTCTACGCGCTGTCGGTTAATTTATTACTTTCATTCTATTTACCTATAAATAAGCCTTTTAAACTTGTAGATTTGCTTGGTTCCTTTACGGATTCCATATGCCTACCAACTTCATATAACTACTTGTATTATACCTACCTATCTACCAGTTTTGTACCCAAATCGCTTTATACCTCTACATCTACGTAATAAATAGAGCACAAATTGGAACGTCTTAGAAATGGCTTCTTATAGTTATTTAAGAGGAGAATCTCTCACTAATTTTATTGATTGCGAATGAACGACGTTTAATTCCTGATTGCTCCCTCGATCTTGTCTTGACTTGAACTGTTAAATCGGTATGTTGTATAATTGTTTCACTTACAAAGCTTAATTTGTATCAGCTCTTCCTACTATGTGATTTGACTATCTCTCAAAATATGTGTTTCACTTGAGCTTGCCACCGGTGTTTTCGGTCTCCCTATTATGAACCTCGTCGTTTGTTTTCGGCCTGGAGCTAGGTTTATGATGGCTATAAACCTTAGAATCGGAGTAGTTAGTGCCAAAACAGACGATGAGGACGGCACATTTGACCGAGCACCGGTTGGCATGGAGTGTGTGGATGACACGTCGACAGGCAACCGGCGGACAGCATCTGTGCGCTCCGTGGGCTACTCCGACCTGTTCGTGCTCAGCAAAAAGGACATGTGGGACGTGCTGAAGGAGTATCCAGCGGCGCGCGTGCGCCTCGAAGCGATAGCCGTCAAAAGACTTGAGAAATATAAGAAAGCGCCGCTCGAAAAAGGTACGTTCGCCATTCGTCTAGAAGGCAGGACAGGTGATGTGATATACGATTTGATGTAGGGGAGTCATGCATTATTGTAGTGGCAATGGGACGCTGCCAATCGACGCCCGGTCTCGTGGAGACGAGCGGGCGCGTGCCCATCGAGGAGATGCAGCTGCCCGCTGCGGCGCCCGCGCCGCACTCCTCGCACCCGCCTTCCTATCGGGACCAGCTTTATAGGTGAGCGCTATTTTCATACTTCTTCCATGCAGGTACAACAACGGCGACCTTTTAGTAACATTGGCTGAATTCATTATTTTAATTGAGTGTTTGTGTTACCAGTTCGTCAGTAAGTCCTCTTCGTGTAGCATCCCCTGTGGCGTCGTGCGCGTCCAGCGCGCGCAGCAGCGCGGCCGGCGCGGGCAGCATGGCCGCCGCTGCCGCCGCCGCTGCCGCTGCCGCTGCTGGCGCCGGCCCCCGCGTTATGCTCGATTCGCACGACGTATTGGAATGCGAGATCAAGCGTCTTCGAGAACGTCTGCACACCGTCGAGACTGAAAATGCCGCCATGTCGGCGAAGCTCAGTCAACAGCAGTGGGAAGTAGACCAAAGGTATTTTATCATTGGCTCTGTAGGCTTCACATTTTCCAAGGGTGGTATTATTCGACCTCACTATTTAGTCTTATGAGCGACAGCTTCCCGTCAGTGCAGCGTCGTCGCAACTTATACGCAGCGTCAACGCAACTTTGGCGCGACGCCAGCGTCAGCGTCACATTAGCTCCCACGCAACTGTGACGTGACGTCATTAATAATAAAAATACCTAATCATCCTTATCTGGTGCGACGAAGTCTAAGTTCATATCGTACCGTCCCTCTCACTCTCGTAAATAATATTCGCCTGATTGTCACTTTTTTCGAGTCGTCTACGATAATGCTAAGCTAATTATTCCAATATCCTAAAAAAGCATTTACTAAAATTATCCTAAACTTGAAACCTCTTTAGTCTGAAATGATCTACACTTTACTTTTTAAAACTAAAGTCATAACTCCCCTGAGAAGAAAAACTACGTAAATCCATAATTCTCGCGGGAACAATTGAGGCCGTTGTCCTTTAGTAGGTATACAGGCATGGAATAACATCGTTGACGAGCAAATGTGATGAAATAAAATATTTTATAACGAGATACCAAAGAGAGCCATAATAAACTTGATCCTTATGACTTTTATATCTTGAGGTGAAAATTATATTTTCACTTCTCATGGTTTTTATAATAGTTATACAAAGTAAAGTACAAACAAAATAATAGTATTTTATACATCTGTATCATAATAAGGGCCATTGAGACACGAGTGTGAGTTTATGACATAAGGCGAAGCCGAAGGCATAAGGCGAAAACGAGTGTCGCAATGACTAAGGTATAAATACGTAGGTATTATTACATATGCAATATCCATTACTTCTTGTTGTACAGATCATGTGACGTTTAGAGAATCAGAAGTAATTTTTTTTTACTACAATAGGTTGCAGGAGATCGAAATGCAGATTTGCGGCGGGAGTTCGCTGAGCTCGCAGGAGGAGAACGAGCGCAATCGCGAGAGCATCATTTAACAGCGCGCCTCGCCCGCGGCCCCGCGGCCGCTGCCCCGGCCCGCGCTGCTGCCGGCTGTCTTCTGACCGCGCGCCGGCCAGGGCGCCGCCATCCTCCCACCGAACTCTAGTTATGCGCCTATTCGACAGAACTAAGTGTAACCGACGACCTCCCCATTTCGTACTTCCCGAGAACTCCTTTGTACGAAGAATTATCGCAGTGTTTTTACGATGAATAATTATAATTATGGAATATTTAATACGAATTAACTTTATCAAATTTATACATATACGTAGAGTAACGACTCGCTATTGTTTGTCGAGTGACCGTGGAGTGAGATTTTGCCGAGACAATATCGTAACATAGCGTCATTGTAAGTGCATCGCGATGTGTGGTGCGTCGCTGTCGCGCGCGCCGCTGCGTCGGCGCTGTTCTTGGTTATTTTGCCGAGAAATATCGTAACATAGCGTCATTGTGAGTGCGTCGCGATGTGTGGTGCGCCGCTGTCGCGCGCACCGCTGCGGCCGCGCTGTTCTTGGTTATTTCGCGCAGAGACGCGTGTTTTCTATCTGAATGGACGTTGTTATTGCGTTAATTCTTTGTAAGTCAATCTATGTCGTGCAAATCTCGTGTCTATGTAAACGACGTTTAATTTAATACTAAGGTAAGAGGTATGGAGTAAATCATTAAATATCTATTGAATTTACAATGTTTAATTTGTTTTTGCAGGTGTTGTTAATTAAATCACGAAATATTTAGGTCTCAAGTTTGAATATTAAATTTTGGAGTTATTAAACGTTGAAAATAGTTATCAAAACCTCAAATGACTATTATTGAGTACCAAAGAAATAAACTAATATAATATGCTAAGAGTTTTTGTTGTTTCATGAATAGAGAGATGGATGATATAACCTTATCCATTATATTTGAGCTTTAATTAAAATAAAACACGGAAGACTTTATCACATTGTATGAGGCATTTATTGGACATTTTGATTCCTCACTTTTTTGTCAGTTTTCAGTCTAAGAATTTTGTCTACCTGCTGCATAAACACAATTTTCATAACTTGTCTATCTATATTTATATTGTGACTGTATTATTACAAAATTGAGAAGCAGAATTTTAGCTACTTCCCAGTTTTGTAATACAACATGAAATCGATTGAGAGCCGCTAACGTGGCTAGTATTAGTCGACCATAATAGTTATATTGTAATTGGGAAATGAATGATTATTAAATGAAATAAGAAGCCTAGCTGTAAATTGATACTTACATCAGTTTGGAAATTCAGATGATCCGTACTGCCAGAATTAACTAGTAACACGTAGTGATACTGATAAGTAAGAAGTTTTAATGTAAAATATAATACCAATTAACTGAAGGACGTTTTGTACTTATATTATTTCTATATATCTAATAAAATGGGTTTACTTAACATTAATGTGTTAAAAGTAAGTGAACTCATTGTTGATGCTTCAATAATAGTTAATTTATAGTTTTATGGATTTATTGTCGCTCTCGTGATGCGTTCACTAAGTTTAAGCATTAATAATAGGAAACGGTACCAATCTTGAGATCTGACATTCTGAACACGATTTACCATAGTTGTTTGTAAATAATTAGTAGGTGAAATTACTGGTTCCCTTTGTTTACGCATATTTTTTTGTCATAATTCTATTTTGCATAATCTGTTTAGGTACGCATAATAGTATTTGTGGTGAAACTGTTTTCGCATAATTATATTACGCAGAATTATTTTACGCTTAACCAGTGTAAGCCGAATGGACTTTACGCATAATTTGCGAATTCCGAATATTGCTTAGGCAGAAAACGACTTACGCATAAATTAGTTACGCAGAAAGTTACTTTCGCATAATGTAATTTTGCCGATATAATAAAAGGAGTATCCTCTAATATTACAACAGAAAAGACGGTTTTACTCAACGTTGCTCTGTTTTTATTATGTAAGCTCACTAACCTAATCCAATTTATGTCTCTGGAAACTATTAACTAGTGGGTGGTAGTATTTTTATAATGCGGGCACATGGCTGTGACCAAGTCGACGAAGCCCCGCGCGGGGCTTCTATTTTTAATCTGAGGGACATAAGGTAAGTAACGAACCTATCTAGATTAAAGGGGGGGGGGGTAGATTATGTTTGTTTTTTAATGCAGGTGGCGCTATTCTATTCTATTCTATTATGACTGTGTCATTTACCGGTACTTACACCAATAATTAAGAAATAATACTTAATTTATTTTCGGACATAGATTTGGACAGGATTTTGGGCTATTAAAATTGTTAAATGCTAAACAATATTATGCATAATAAAATTCGGCCATGTTAAATTATGCTAACATAATATTCGGGTAAGCAACCATTTGGCTTAAATTTCGGCAAGTTTAAGATTTGGCGTAAATAAATTATGCGAAACCTGTTATGTGTAATAAGTTTGTGACATTACGAAATATGCCAAATAGATGTCACCCAAAATTATTTAACATTTTTATTTATCTATGTTCTACTACATTTGCTGTACTGTTTGGAAGCTCATTGATCGAGTTGTCGACGTGATGGCCACGATGTATTGGCACTGCTACAGTGACTGGTCACTAACGGCCGTCAGCACCAAGCACCATCATTGGGCCCGCCAGGGCCGACGTTAGCAAAATGCAGCCTGCAGCCTTAGGTATTTTCAAAACGTGTTCTTACGATATTACTTCTTCCTAGACGTGATGCGCAAGAATTTGTGGCACTTGTTTTTTTGTGCCTCGTTAGCTATATAATAATATCGACTCTAATCGAGGTTCCGTGACCTGAAACGTTCGCGCCGAAATCTGTGAGACACTTTGGATTACCTATGAGCATACTAATTTCTTGCCAGTTAATAATGATCAGTAGTATTTTCATACATACATGCATGGACGTTATGGACAGGGATAGGTAAGATTGTCAATTAACAATATTATCTTTTGTTCAACTATTTCTTTGTGTAGAGTCTAGTAACAAAAATGAGAAAACGGAAAGAAAAGGAAATAAACACTTCCAGACAAAAATCTATACTAATATTATAAATGCGAAAGTGTGTGTTTGTATGTTTGTCCGTATTTCAGGTCGAAACGAAGCGACGGATCGTCATGATTTTTGGCATAGAGATAGTTTATGGGCCGGAAAAATGATTCGTGTGAAGCCGCGGGCAAAAGCTAGTATTGATTATTCAAGCACTTTATATTAAAACAGACACTTATCGACGGAGGCATTTCATTTTTACCCGACTGCAAGGAGAGGTATTGTTACTCTTGACTGTTGCACTCCATGTATAAAATGCCTACTGAAATAAAACTATCATTGGCGCGGGAGGGAGTGTAACGTGTCGAAATTAGTATGAAAAATAAGGTCCTTCGTCATTTTAATCGATTAATATCTGATATCATATTGGAGCAGATCAGGCTGCATGAGCAGGACACGGGCTCTCTCGGGTCCACGAGGTGGTGCGCTGATGCTTGCCGCTCACTTAACTATTATTATGAATATTAATGTACGTTACTTTAACTAATACTTACCCATGTTACGCATGTCAGGTCCGATAATTTAATTGTTTAAACGCCCAAAGATATGATTAGATAGGCGATAATACTTTTAATTGTAAATAATATCTTTATTTATTGTTATTATATTCCATAAATTTTCCCATATTTCTCAATTATAAAATGGTAAGAGAGATGCATTATGCGATTGCATATAAGTTAAACAAACAATGTGCTTTTTACAATGCAACTATTTAAATATGTAGGATTTTGTTAAACTTCATACTCAGACTGGAATACCATTGGCTGTTACTTCAATTTTATTAACAAGAATATATAGTACCTATGGTTTTTTGATATTTATATTATGACAAAGGTGAACGTACTTCCAGGAACATAATTAAGAGGTTCAGTCAGAGTGTGTTCGCAATAACCCTGGCTTACGCAATTCCAATTGCGAATTCAATTGTGTCTCGCACATGTTTCATTTTATTGTTAATAAAAAGATTATAATGATATAAGCTGCTTGTATTTTTTTGTGATTCTTCTAAATCTGGCATAAGAATTTTACATTTCTTTAAACTCACTGTCAAAAACACAGCAAATAAAGTACAACACCTAAAACAACAATTATGGGACAGCTAGTATTAGAGCACTACATATCTACACGAAGTGAATGGTACTTTTCGCTTCTGGATGAGCACTACATAGAACATACCCAGAGGTAGGTAAGTATAAGGTAAGCACAGAGTACGTAGGTACTAATTCCACTACGTAATTTTCATTTCCGTTAACTTCAAGGAAAGCTTTTTGACATGAAATAAGACAACAAATTTTTCGATTGAACCTTATAACGCCTCGACATTTTTGTTCTATAAAAAATCCTATTTATGTTTATTGTGTTTTCCCATCCTTTTGTATATATTATTATGATTTCTTCTGTACATCTGTTTGTGTGTGAATATACTCGTATTGTAATGGTGGAAAGTGTTTAATATTTTATTACGGACACACATACTCCATAACATAATATAAAATAAAAGTTCTCTTTATTACAATCTACTATGGCGCAATACACACTATTGGAATATATGAATATGACACGTGTTTTTTTTTAATATTTTTACAGAGTTGTCATTTTGAGGTTATTTCCACGCCTAAAAATCTTCCACTTACAAACACCGTGTTGGCTGTTTAGGAGATTCCAAAGTAAATTAAAAAAAACTTAAATCCCTAGAGAATAACTTTTTATTCTCTAGGGATTTAATTTTTTTTTAATTTGCTTTAGTCCCGATATGCAGAGACTAAAGTGAAAAATAGTTCAAATCAGAAATCGTGAATATCACGAAAAACGTGTTGTTTTTACTTTACCTGTTTTGTTTTTTTTCGATAGGCAATTATCGCACCTACGCGTCGTTTCCGTCTTGATCACATTATCGGGGCATCCTGTTTACTCAATGTTAAACTAAGCAAAAGACTTTGCACAAATTGATTGCGTATCGTACGTACTTGTACTTAAGCAAGTATTTCTGTAAGTATTTTTATTTTCATATTTGTTGTCTGATAGTAGTTAGTCTCTATTTTATTCTATCTTATTGAAAATGCGAGCTGAGAAGCCAGTAAAGAACTACCGTTGTAATTAATATCATGGACCAGTCGAAATAATACGGAACTGAAGCGGTAATTTTTCATCAATGATTTTCCGAAATCAACCATAGGTCATAAGTACCTGGGCGACCAAGCTTCGCTCAGGCTAAAACTCGTTAATAAGCGTTTTTCCATAGATAGGACCAAGCTAGATCGATTTGTCATCCCCGAAAACCCCTACATATCAAATTTCATCGAAATCGTTAGAGACGTTTTCGAAATTATATTTATATACCTACCCTATATCTATACCTATATATATGGATATAATACCTATATAATTATTAATGTAGGATGACCATCATGTACATATATATCATTGTGATCGGTTTTAGCTAAATCGTTATTTAATTAACTAGAGTTTACCCACGGCTTCGCACGCGCAAACTATTCGAACTTTTATCGAAATTCCGAGATTTTACAAATTCCCCTGGGAAGTCCCAAATTATAAATCGTGATCTTCATTGAAATTTTGTTAAAAACGACTGTCCAAAATTTCAACAATAAACCCAGCGATTGAAATTTCAAGATTTTATCCCTATCCCGTAGGAATATCGGGATAAAAAGTAGCCTATGTGTTATTCCAGACGTCCAGCTACCTACATACCAAATTTAATAACTAAGCCCAGCGGTTGTTATTTCGAGATTTTATCCCAATTCCATGGGAATATCGGGATAAAAAGTAGATCAGGCAATCTCGCACTGTGGGATCGTTCAGGGTGAGTTTGAAAAAAATTTGGCTCACTCCTACTCTTTGAATTTTTGTGTTCTGTTCGTAGGCAGTTTTCGCTGCAAAGCGGAAAAATGCTGCTACGCGCTACGAGCGTAGACGCGTAGCGATTGCGACAGCGAAAGTATTAAAGCATTGTATGTATTGTAACTTTCACTAGCTATTTTAACTTTTAAACTCACTTTTTGTCCGTCCCTAACTGAATGCTCCTCTGACCCACTCAAAAGTTAACTGGTAGAGATCCCTTAAAGGGATAAGTTCGCCTTTGTTTGACATCTCAATGTTTGTCAATTGTGTTTGTTACTTATTTTGTACAATGAAGAGTTTACATACATACATAGGTACGTCCAGAGTATATACAGTGTGTATGACAAGATCGTGACCGGCATAATTTTTATTTTTAAAATGGCACACATTAAAAAAAAGTACTGGCTGAATAGCATGATCTTTTACCTACAATGCTTTGTAAAAACAAAAAGAAAAAACTTGACAGTTTCCCGCCAAAAGCACATTTTCCATAATGAGTGCCGCGTATGCTACACGATACGAAGCAGTGTTCCTGTGTTTACATCCGAAAGGACCCAAAATGTCTCGCGATCAGGCCGCTAAGTACATGAACAAGTCGAAGGCGTTTGTGAACAAGTGGGTGAAAAGATATTCAGAAACAAAAAACGTCGACGACTTACCAGAACGCGGGAAAACAAAATCAACCTCTTCTGCAGAGAATAAGCGGATTTTACAAATATTTATGAAAAATCCACTATTATCTTTGCGTTCTGGGCAAGAAAAGTTAAAGAAAAATGGTTTATCTATATCTATAGATACAATACGAAGACGTTTGATGGAAAATGGATTAAAATTTCGAAGTACTATGAAGAAACCGCTCCTTACTGAAAAACATACGGGAAAGAGACTGTCATGGGCGAGTGAAAACAAAAACCGGGATTGGAACAATATAATATTTTCAGATGAAGCTTCATTTTGGGCAGCTAATTACTCGACTAGGGCTTGGTCTACGGCTGATAACAGATTGCTAGTGCGGACCGTGAAACACCCAGTAAAGGTGCATGTTTGGGAATGCTTCTCAAAAGAGGGTTTTGGCCTTTTGCACTTGTTCACTGGTTCATTGGATGCCCTAAAAATGACGAAAATTTATAAAAAGGCATTGTTACCTTCCGCTAAGAAGATGTTCCCAAGGCATAATGATTCATGGATCCTGCAAGAAGATAATGACCCTAAACACCGAAGTCGGGTTTGTACTGCGTGGAAGGCCGAAAATGGCATCGATGTTTTGGATTGGCCCTCACAATCATCCGATGCCAATCCAATAGAAAATGTATGGGCGTGGATGAAGCTGAAATTACGAGGAAAAAATACTGTTAGCGTTGCTGATCTATCTCGAGAACTGAAGTCCATATGGAGGTCTTTACCTCGCAGTTACGCTGAAAATTTAGTTGAAAGTATGCCTCAAAGATGCCAAGCGATTATAGACAATTCGGGAGACTGGACACCTTATTAAAAATAAAGCATGAAAGTGTAATAAAGTAACTATACAATTATAGAATTTCGCATCATAATTCTTTTTTTTTTTTCGAAGTTTTACCGGTCACGCTCTTATCGTACATAGTGTATATTACCTGTATGCCAAATTTCATGCAAATCCGTTTAGTACTTTTTGCGTGAAAGAGTAACAAACATCCAAACAAACATCCATCCATACAAACTTTCGCGTTTATAATATTACTTAAAAAGATTAAATTGCGAAAGACTTCCCCTACCGAATTAAATTTTGGCTGATTATTAATAAATTTGAACTCACGATCATCAATTAACTATGTATACACTCGTAAGAAAAGTAGAGGGCGGTCATTACCTACTTGAATGTTTAAATTCAGTTTATTTTCGTGCGTACAATTTCGTTGGCTTGGCAGAAAACTCTGCTGAAGTATCCAGGTTATCTGGTAGAAGTACAGGACGTTTAAAAAATTAAGGAAAATTTCATCAAATTCTACAGCTCATTCATAAAAAAATGTGACCACGAAGGAGGCGGTTGAAACGCTCGAAGGACCCAGGGATCACAAGAGGAAATAATATTAAAATCAATAATTTTGCATCACAGAAAAACTACTTCCCGGAATCTGTGAATGAATGCAACACGGCACGAACTCAGGTTCACATGCTGTGCTAATGATACGCTGGGCGATATGACCCTTTGGATAGTTGATAGGTTCAAGTAGGTACCTTAGCCAAATATGTGATCTACCACCCTAAAATTGATAATCGTTTATTACAATTCAGAAAACAATAATGCCAATAGACGTATCAGTCAACTTGAAAGTTCGACTTTAGCGACATATACATTTGATAGGAACTTGCTTGGAACTTGTTTAAAGACCTTGAAAGATGATGTAAAAGAAAGATGATAGAGTAGTACGAGTTAAGTACGAGGAAACAATGATCCCTCGCAGATTCGCATGGTATACAAAGCAAGTAAATAAAAATAACGATGTTTAAAGCATATTTACATGTGCGGTCTGTGGGCGACGTACACCCAGGGCACCTATAATAGAACCTACTTATACCTACGCTGCATTTTCTATACAACACCGTCGGGCGGGAGGCGGATGAAATAGCTGAGGCACTGCAGAGTGTCTGGCATGTTCGCCGAGGAGAGTACGAGCTTAGAGAAGACTGATCCCTACTAATTTTATAAATACGAAAGTAACTCTGTCTGTATTTCTGTCTGTCTGTTACGCTTTCACGTCGAAACCACTGAACTAATTTTGATGAAATTTGGTATATAGATAGTTCGAACCCCAAGGATTAACATAGGATAGTTACCTTTTATTCCGGTAGAGGGTGCCACCGCGCGATAACCTAGATCCGCGCAGACAAAATCGCGGGCATAAGCTAGTATTGCTATAAAGACACATTGCTAGGACGACTACAAAGCAGTAATAGCTCCTTATAACTAACTACCCTTAAACTGTATTTATATGTCGGTCGGCTGCCAATCGTGAAATCAGCCATATCACAAAATCCCTAGGCATATCGTGAAATAGCGCCATTTCATGATATGACTAAACGTTGGCCAGGCATATCACGACGTTCCTGAGAAACAATACGGCAGATCAATTAGAGCAATGCATTCGTCGATATTTCTAGCTCTATACCGGGCACATCGTGATATTATGCCGATAAAAAAAATTTTATAACAAAAAATAGAACCGACTACAAAAAACCATGAAAATAATTTTCTACCAGTCTGAAGTCGGTGCCTCAGCACGAGCCAGCAGGAGTGATTGAAGCCATTTAATCGTATAGTTGTAGGTGAGGTAGACGATTATAGGTCCACTCCTGCTGGCTCGTGCTGAGGCACCGACTTCAGACTGGTAGAAAATTATTTTCATGGTTTTTTGTAGTCGGTTCTATTTTTTGTTATAAAATTTTTTTTTCACGCTTTTTAGTGTAAAACATCTAAGATACAATAGTTTAATGTCAACTGCTCATCACCTTTTACGAAAAATTGCTATTTCCGATGCAGAGATGTTCATTATTGAGGAGTCCTGGTGCTTCACCACCCATTCCATTTCACCATATGTGTTCCGAGGAGCATAAATTGCTTAGCAACTGTGTTAAAGCAATTGAAATTCAACCCATGAAATACTTGTTATTGAGTAGTAACTCCGATGGTCAACTGTGGTCTTCATCATCAGTTCCACTTTACCAAATGATGATTTTCAAGAGCAAATGCATGTTACTACTAAATATATCAAAATTACCATAGGTGTCCCTACAACATTTGAAGAGTTCCCTCGATTTCCTTAGGATCCAATCATCAGATCCTGATTTGGTTCTTATGGGACCTAATTGAAAGCATTTCTAGACGAACGCAAAAAAAAATTTTCAAATCGGTTCATAAATGACGGAGTTCTGAGGTAACAAACATAAAAAAAATTAAAAAAAAAAAAAAAAAAAACATACAACCGAATTGATAACCTCCTCCTTTTTTTGAAGTCGGTTAAAAAGAAAAAATAGGTACGACGAGCGAAGTTTAGTTTAGTTTATTTATTCATTCAATACATTGATCATTACATTATAATTTAAATACATGTCAGAATTTGTATTGAAATCGTCAAAGGGAAAGGTAAATGTAATGAAAACAATTAAAATAAGATTTGTTCTCCTCAAGGGATCGTCAGTATGAAACTTTGAGTAATAAAAATTTTAACCATAAAATGAAAACTTCAGAATTCAGATTTATAAATTCATTCACCGAATAAAACGCTTTTTCCAACAAAAGGTCTTTTAGTCGACGGCTAAACGTTAGCCGAGGAGTGGTTAGTATGAATTGTGATCACAACGCACGAGCTGAGCGAGCGAAGCGAGCGTGCCGCTGCAGCGTTTCATGATGTGCCTAGGAATTTCATGATATGCCTAAACGCCTCTTGGCAAATCGTTAAACGGTGAGTTTTGAACAATATGGCGGATGTCCCTTTTAGCCGATACATGAAATGGCGCCATTTCACGATATGCCAACGAATTTCGTGATCTGGCGGATCTAAGGATTGGCCGCCAATATATACATCAGCGCTGCTCGTTCATATTTTTTGAATAAAGTACTTTTAAATACCTATTAAAACTGTTTCAACCCGCCAATCCATCCCAATCCATTTAAATGTTATCGACTGAAAAAGTAATCAAATATACCTACTTCAACACTCACAAACTTTGACATGTACATGTAAAAGGTAGGTTTTAGTGGAAAGTCTGACGTTGGCAGGTTGATAGTAGAAATATATCTAACATTCCTGGAAAAGATGCCCTTTTTGTGAAGATACTGTGATTTCCGCTTCCGTTTAATATTTAACCTCGCTCTAACACGCAACGCGCAATCTGCTCCAGCTGGGCATCTGTTCCTGAATATTTATTCCGATTTCTCGGACTTAAATAATTTAACACCCAGTTACCTACTAGACGCAGCGGTGCCGTCGTGAAATAACTTACAATATATATACACTATTTTATTTAGGTTTACCTATTCCTTATTACGTACTCGTATACTTTATATGCTCCGCTGATTGCTATAGAGCCTAAATAGAGCCCACGATCGATGATGTTAACTCATTGCGATAAGTTGAAGAGTCAACAGCATACCTATAATAAATGCAGGCTTTTGTACTAACTGACTTTGACCCATAACGCATTCGTCAATAGATCACACAACTAACTAATCCAGTCCGTAAACACAGTCTTCACGATGAGGGGATAGGGCAAGAAATAATAATAATAAATAAATATCATGGGACACTTGACACCAATTGACCTATTCCCAAACTAAGCAAAGCTTGTACTATGGACACTAGGCAACAAATAAACATACTTAAATATATATAGATAAATAATACCTAAATACATATTAAACATCCAAGACCCGAAAACAAACATTCATATTATTCATACAAATATCTGCCCCGGCCGGGATTCGAACCCGGGACCTCAAGCTTCGTAGTCAGGTTCTCTAACCACTTAGCCATCCGGTCGTCAAAATAAATCATTGGTTATGTCGCCTTATAAACCAACCCTCAGGTTAATGTACTAAATAGTATATGTTGAAGAACGACGAGAAACTGCGCTAGATTCCCAGCCCCAGCTCTACTTGTGTGACTTAATGCTTCGCTTTGCTTTACCATGTGCTCAAGAAAAGAGTGCTGAAAAGCTATGACAGAACGTGAGTTATTCCTACGATCCCTGATAGGCAACCACCTCTGCTGTGCGCGGAAATCAGACACGTGGTCGTATAAGTACGGAGTCCAAAAATATAATGCACACATTCCGAAGGCGGTCAAGCAACCCCTCACCCAGATCCAGATAACCAACATCAGCATAGTCTAGCAACGGCAGCAAAAGGGACTGAGCTAGTGTGATTTTAATTTGGAGAGGCAAAAAATTCTGCAGTCTTATTAAAGTTTACGACTGACCTCGGCTACTTGGATGACCAGGACAGCGTCTGGTCGATGTTGATCCCCAGATTTCCGACGGTAGACGAGAAAGGAATAATCGTACCATCAAAGTACAACTTTTTAACTACCAAGTCAGACATCCGAGAGATAAAATATGGACTGCCAATAACAATCTCTTGCGTTTTCTTTGTATTTATTTTGAGACCGAAGCTCGTAGCCCAGTCGCAAATGATATTATGGTCAGCGTTAATAAGATAAATAAGTCGAGGAAAATGTAATAGCAAAAGTAGAATCAGATTTACCTTAGCAAATAACACGAGTAAAATGATTTTGTAAAATTAGATACTTAATTAGAAAATAAATATCTAATTCACATTTAGTTATGTCAACATGAGTTTTTTAATTAAAAACACATCACAAAACTGTGTACAAACGTAATTAACGTTGTGTGTGAAGTTGTACTTGAAGAGACTGGAAGACTGATGTGCTCCCTCCCAGATGAAGCAGAGTAAACAACGTGGTGGCTTTATTTCACTTGTCGCCATTGAAAATCCATTAAAATTTTAATTCTCGAGGGGAAAGAATGAAGGAGTCGTAACAAAGCTGTAAATTTTCCTTTAGAAGTAAGATGCTTTATTGTTAGATGCATTGGTTCGTTAAAACTGATTATTATTGTATACAACTAGCTTTTGCCCCCAGCTTCGCCCGCGTGGTATTCCATTATCGCGCGCTGTTCCCTCGGGAACTGTGCATTTTTCCGGGATAAAAAGTAGCTGCAAGCAGCAGCAAAGCAGCATGTCACTCTCGGGCCCATAAAATATCTCTGTGCCAAAAATCACGTCGATCCGTCGCTCCATTACGGCATGAAATACGGACAAATACACAAACATACAATCACACACTTTCGCATTTATAATATTAGTATGGATTTATGTCAAATTTCAAGTGTTTCCTTTGGTAAATGAAGAAGTTATGATTTTTTTTTCTTAAAATCGATAAGTTTTTTGGCTCTGGTGTAAGGTTTGCCTTTTGGGCGGTTACTACATTTCCGCTTCTTGCCATCGATATATTCTTTATAGTCTTTTTTTCGATATAGTCTTTTTTTCCGTGGTTCGGTAGATAATTGAGCAAAATCAATTTAGGGCATTCCAGTCAGTGGTAGAATCTTTCTATCTGCTTTCTGCGCCAAAGCGTTTCCTTCGTAGCACCGCGCTACGGCTACGACTATAAATTCGATAGGTTATGGTGAGGTTCCTGAAATTCTACGAATAAATAAGAAGTAATTTGTTCGTAGTTGAAATTAGATGAAATATTCGCATAAAAGGAATATGGTTCAATTTAAACTTTACATATATGGCTTCTGTTTTCATCATTCACGAAGTCTTCCGTTATTCATGAGGTACCTACGGCAAATGAATTGATACTTAACTTTTATTAAATTTCAATGGGACTGAATTTGTATTAAAGCATCCACGCAAAATTTAACCTATCAAAACTTAGCGGTTGATATTTCAAATTAATCAAGCCATTTTAACATAGACACCTAAATGAATAACAAATACATACATAACAAATGAGTAACATACAGAAAATATTAGTGGGATAAGATTATCTCTCTCGATTGATTTAATTTTTTCAAATTTAAATATGAGTTAATGATAAAGTAACGTCAGGAAAATAACTGGTCGGTTTTCTATAGTAGATATACAACAAGAGCATAAAATAAGCCATTTTACCCGAGACGTTCATAATAGCCACCCGATCCAGTAGGTACGGCGAGGGTAGATAGACACGTCGAGAGGAAAATAGGTTTAATGCTCAAGTTTTCACTCTTTTTTTCACTTCGATTGCGACGAGATGAAGTAACAATAGGGGAAACATTGTTCACTTTTATTTTTCCCTGATTACGACGTAGCGAAGCGAAGACGCAGGATCTGTTGCCCGTTTACTTAAAATAATCTAACTTGTTCGAGCATCACAGAGCAAAGGAGCTGAACACTCGGCATTGCACAGGTATAACTACGGCTTACTAGCTTTCTGGCTTAACATACGTAATGCCCAGATTGGTTATACAAACACGAGCCTTTGCAGTTAATTATTGATAGTTATATATAAGTGACACGTTTATTAGCTTAGCTGGCCGCGGGCGTCGGGCGGTGGGGGTGTGCCTAGGGCTGCCAACTTCAACAAAAGCCAATTTAAATAAAAAAGCCGTAAAACTGTTATAATATAGACAATATAAATCGTACTTACTTACACACATAGACACGCGCATGTACGCACACAGGATTACCTATTTCAGAGACGCGTTTCAATAGGTACGTAGATTTTAAGAATAAATAATATTTATGAAGTTTATTTTGTGCTAATTTACTTTTTTCAATTAAACAAATATCGCCTAAATTGTTATGTTCAATAGTTAAACTCTAGATCTCCCTAGGTTGAAATTTTCACGTAGGCAACCCTGGCAGGACAAATCGGCAACATTTACATCGTGGTCAGCTCCCGCCCGCCCCAGGCTAATGGGCCGGCTTCATATCAAATTGCCCAGTCCTACGGACTTGCGAACAGACCTGTGCCCTGTACTGCCATTGTTGTAATCCTGTGTTCCGATGAAAAGTTCGCGTAAGTCGTCGCGCAGGTTGACGAGCAAAAACAAAATAGAAAATATTGTGGACTATTTTACATACTGGACATTGTATCGGTGAATTTGCTAGCTCATCAACTAAAGTAGGTACCTATTGATACGGACCACGGGACCGTATATAACTACTTATATTTAAAGATTTAAAGATTTTTACTGAACATAAAAAAAACATTTATCAAGTAGGTATAACTATTTAACTATGTTCATAACCAGTTGCATTCATACTAATATTATAAGTGCGAAAGTGTGTTTGTGTGTATTTTTGTCCGTCTTTCACGTCGAAGCGGAGCGATGGAACAACGTGATTTTGGCATAAAGATAGTTTATGGGCCAGAGAGTGACATAGGCTACTTTTCATCCCGGAAAAATGCACAGTTCCCGAGGGAACAGCGCGCGATAACCAGATTCCACGCGGGCGAAGCCGCGGGCAAAAGCTAGTTGGTTATAAACCATATGTCGCAACTGTTTACGTATATTATTCAGTGATCAAAATATTATAAGTAAGGGAATCATACCCACTGCCCACATTAACACAAATTTATTATTAGCGAAATCACTTACTCGTATCAGCGAAAACTCACAAACGCGGGTAGGTGGGTGCTTTAACTTCATTCAGCATACGAGTATACCTACCTGCTACACCTACTCACAGCGTTAAACTATCACTCCGGCGGCCGTCACCGCCTCTGGGCCGCGAGCCGCGGTTTGGCGTCCGCCCGACGAGGCGATTATTTTTAATTGCGTTTTGGAAGTTCCCTCACTACCGTAGTTCCCTGGTAATGTTATGTTTATGTTACCTATGATACTTTAGCACCAGTTCCATCAGCTTAATTAAATTAACTAAGTAATTAAGTGCATCTAGTTAATACACTTAGACTCTGTCCAGCGAAAACTGACCACGAGAAACCGCGGCAATTTTTAAATAAATTAAGCTGACACCACTTGCTGTACACTGATTAATTATTGTTGATCAATACTTAGATATTATTAAAAATTTCAGATATTATACTATTTAGTCCCTATCTTGTGGGAATTTAAAAAATCTTAAATACTGTGTTTAGCTTTTAGTATTACCTACTTGCATGACAAATTTGAAGTCTCTAGATACGAAAATAGGGCCATTTAATAGTGAAAATATAAATCCCATTTATTCCCTATCCCGTGGGAATTTCGGAAAATTCCTTCTAAGTGCACTTTTATGTCACTTAAGGTATATGTGTGCCAAGTTTCAAGCCTTTAGTTTCAGCGGTATGGGCTGTGTGTTGATTATCAGTCAGTCAGATTAAATACTTATTAAAAAGTTGTACACGGCCCACATTTGAAACTTTTATTAAACCAATTCTGGGAAAAGAAGAACTTCACAATTTAAATTGAAGTTCCCAGTCGCCAATCGGTGATGTACGTTCCTCCGAAAAAAATATCCAATTTATTTGAAACGATTTATTTTACCGATGATGGCATTTTGTTCGGATTTACGTGCCTACGTAATTTTCCGGCTCAAAATCCAATACGTTTCAATGTAATGTATGTATGTATTCATCTGTGTTCGCAAAAACGAATTTGTTCCTTTAATTTTAAGTACTTAAAGGTTTTATATGTTAGGTAGGTACTTAATACAAATGATCATTAAACGCACATCGCTTTTAAAATATAATAGAAATGTTTTATACTCGTAAGTTAGTAAGTAAGAAGTATAGAAATTGGTTCTTTTTTCAGAATAGGCTAGCTAGACGACTAAAAAAACTGTTATTCCGTCAGTTAGATAATTAAAAAATATCACGTACTTTGTCTTTTGTTTGACAACCAAAAAATTATGGTACGATTAGCTTTTGCCCGCGGCTCCGTCCGGTTATCGCGCGCTGTTCCAAATAAAAACACCGCATTCAAATCGGTCCTCCCGTTTAAGAGCTACGGTGCCACAGACAGACACACAGACGCACATAGCGGTCAAACTATAACACCCCTCTTTTTGCGTTGGGGGTTAAAAACAAGGAATACCTACTTCAACAGAAGGTTTCTTAAGTACCTCACTAGAATTATCTGACTTAATCAATGTAATTCGTGATACATTATCATTTTTGTGTAGCCTCGGTTTGATGCGAAAATAAAGTTTAAAACGCAAACAAACCGCTCGTGAGCCATGGGCTGGAAAGTTAGTTAAGCACTGCTTGAATACCACGTAATTGCCACGCATACCTGCCTAATTATTCCCTACGAAAAAGGTCGTCCGCCACTCGATGTGGACGAATACAAGCGCTGATTTTGTTTTGGTGTAAAAGAAATACGTGCCCGCGGTCGCCCGACGTGACTCGCCTCACACTTTCGGTAACTATTTAACAGGACAACGAAATAGCACATTATTGTGAAGGATGGGTAGGAACGCAATCTAACAGTTGTTAGCTTATCCCTATAGTCGTGATTTTTCGTGCCTAAATGAGATAGTGTATTTAAAGTGATTTTTTATCAGGTAGATTTAGGGGATGTTTCACCATCCTTTGATTAGTGTTAACTGACGCTTAAAATTGTGATGCCGTCTCCAATCTCCATTTATTCGAACAAAACAAAAACGCCATCACATTTAACCGTCAGTTAACATCGATGGTAAAACAGCCCTAAGTGATTCGGTATCGTAAAAAAACACTATGAATAATATAAACTTTCCTTTTAACATTTTGAATTTTTAACCATCTTCAAAAAAGGGGGAGGTTCTCAATTCGGGTGTATCTCTTTTTTGTATGTTACTCGATAACTCCGCCAATTGTGGGCTGTTCTAAAGGACGTATACTTACGATGTGGTCCCATTGACACCAAGTCAGGATCTGATGATGGAGAAACCTAGTGAAATCGAGGGCAACCCTCGAATTTCTAAAGGACACCTATAGCGATTTCGGATTTTTTAACACCAAGTCAAGTGTTTATTTTCAGAAAATATCATTTGGTGAACTGGACCTGACGATGAAGACCGTAGGTACCGGTACTCTGTTATAAAATAATATAACTAATGCCGTGTTTGAGCTTAATGGAATCCTTTTGAGATGCACTTTGGCTACAAATGTCTAAAAACTATGAAAAAAATATATCAAAGAAATGGAACCGAATTCAAAAACCTTGAAAATAATTTTCAACTAAATTGAAGTCGGTGCCTCAGCACGAGCCAGCAGGAGTGACTAAAGCCAAATACTGCAAATACCTACACATGTAGGTGAGGTAGACGACTATATACAGTTCCAGTTCTGCTGGCTCGTGCTGAGGCACCGACTTAAAACTAGTAGAAAATTATTTTCAAGGTTTTTGAAGTCGGTTCCATTTTTTGTTCATTTTTTTGTGTTGTTCTATTCATGGAATTCGTTTCATTCTTTTAGTGATACGGCTGAATTACGGTATAAGAGTATGACTATATTTTTACCCGACTGCGAAGAAGGAGGATTATGTGTTTGATGCGTATGTGTTTATGTATGTATGTCTATTCCTATGTCCTCTCGTAACTACTTAACTGCTGAACCGATTTTGATAAATAATACGTAATTGGAATCATCTCGATAACGCAAGTGACATTGGGTACATGAAATTCTTTAATAATCAAAATGGCGGATTTTTGGCGCCAAATTGTAAGTTTTCAAAAAATGATTTTTATTCAAATCTATCGAGTGGTGTATCAAATGAAAGATAATAATTGGCTCATACTAAATATATACTTATGGGTTATTTTCATAGAACTAGAACTTTATTAAGTAGCTAACTTAAACTTTGAGTCAGGACCCGATTTAAATCGTGACGCTCAAAAATTCTTACCTAATGGGTCCCGACTAGACTTCTTTTCTTTTTTAAGTATTTTTAAGGGAGTCGGTTTTTTTATTTATTGTTTTTTCACTGAATTCTGAGGATCACAGGTCAAAATTTGCATGGTATTCTAATAAGTCATCTGTTTATGTAGATTTTATATTTTTGAAGTCATAAATATTGCGTTCCCTTTTAACACTTTGAAAGTGGTATTTACAAAAAAAAACACCTGATCAGTAAACAAGTGCTCAATAAACTCGTAGGTATATTCTTCAAACCTACATTCTCTATTATTAATAATGACTAAAATCCCTCCATATCCTCACGAAACGCGTCTGTCAGCAAAATGTGAACCTAGTGACGCCAATCAACGTGACATGACAATCCTATTGGACGATATAAGGGTTTACGTAACGAAAAATAAAGACGACGTACAAGTACTTAATTGACATACCGTTGACATGTTTGTGGTTGCATTTTTAGGGTTCCATAGCCAAAATGGCAAAAACGGAACCCTTATAGTTTCGCCATGTCAGTCTGTCTGTCTGTCCGTCTGCGGCTTTGCTCAAGGACTATCAATGTTAGAAAGCTGTAATTTTGCACAAATATATAATTATGTAAACTATGCCGACTAAATGGTACAATAAAAAATTAAAAAACAATTTTTTTAGAGTACTTCCCATAGACGTAAAGTGGGGGTAATTTTTTCTTGTCATCCAATCTTATAGTGTGGGGTATAGTTGGAAAGGTCTTTTAAAACCATTAGGGGGTTGCCAAAACGATTTTTTCTTTCAGTAATGTATTTGTTTGCAAAATATTCAACTTTAAGGTGCAAAATTTCATTAAAATTGAGTCAGCTGACCAATACATTTTGTAAGGGAGGCTGGAATTTTATTTACGTCTTTCGTGTTCCTTGGAGAAAGTTGTTTAGTTTTAAAAAGCAACACCAGAACAACACGTCTATCACCTGTTTAAGTAAAAGATCACCGTTTGATCCACCATTTGGTTCCACCCCGTCCTAGATGATTTTTAAAAAGTAACACATAACGACATAACACTATGTTTCAACGCCAAGTAGCCACCTGTCCTGCAGAATGGTAGGTTCATCGGTGAGTGGACAGGGATGACCGCAATGCGGCCTGCGACGCCGCCGGCACAGCCGGCGATTGACGCTAGCTACGAGTGGTTGCAATGCACGCAAGGAAGATTTTATTAACCGACTTTCAAGAACACAACACACACACAAACATCACGCCTGTATTCCCAAATGGGGTAGGCAGAGCACACGAAACGCTACCGCTTCGGAGCCACTTTTAGCAATTTTAGGTTTTAAATGGTTTTAAGTTTGACAAAAACGGTACAATAGTGACAGGTTGCTAGCCCGTCGCCTACGGTATACCTTAATTAACCTATATCCACTTTCACGAAACTAGACTTTCAAGAAAGTAGGTTTAATATCAATTCAACCTATACTTATAAGTAATATTGTCAGAATTGGACAGTTTTTGTATATGTTAGTCTATACCAGTGTCTTACCGTGTGTGCCTTTGTTAAGTTAATGTGCCTACTTCTTCTTAGAGTGGAATTTCTTATTTATTGTTAATGTATGATAGATAAATACTATCGTGGATAACGAAACATAAATAAATGAAAGCAGTGTCTGGGACAAGTTGCGATTGTACCAGGAAAGAGCTATTACAACAATCATAGATACTATTTTACGTACCTACACCTGTACAATGTTGCATTAAAAAATGGTCGCAATTTTGAACAGCTAATTTTGAGTTTATGACTTTTTATTGATATTAGATACTATGCTAATTTAAAGCTAAGATACTATCCAACGGGGATTAAAACAAGCTATAATAATACGAGATGATTAGCCACCCGAGCAGAACGAGGGTGGCTACAGTTCGAGTGGCATTATGGTTGTTTAGTCTCGCGTTAAACACTACTTTTCACTTTGAATGCAAGGAAAAAAACAATGTTCTGTTCAAAGTTACAATATTACTTTTTAAAAACATACGCTCGACTACTGGACAGGACATCTGTTCAAAATTAAAATAGCAAAAAAAAAATTTTTTTTCTTCTTTTTTTATTGTTTATGAAGTGACGCTTTAAAAGCTTGGATATTTAGCCAAGTCAGGGGGGTGTCACTACGCCATTCCGCCGCCGAGCTAAAAGTGCGTACCGGGCCTCCCCAACGTTGAGGCGATTCAGTGGTTGCCGCGCACTGACCCGTGGCGCACGCGCGCGCCTCTTACGCAGTACGACTCAATTTACGTCGCAAACGCGTGTCATAATTTTAATTGGCAATATGTATCCAAAAAAATACTGCATTGCAGCCGATTGTCGGAACAATTAAAAAAATAGTAATTGTCAGTTTTTCTCGGTTCCGGCAAGTTAGAAAGATAGCGAAAGGTACGGTATTCATTACTCATTTATATCTACTGTCATGGTACCTAAATCTATAACAATAATTAATAAATATACACACAAATGTTTTATATCATATACTTATTTAAAATAGGTGGTAGGTAGCTACATTATATACATATAATCCATACCTACATCAAAAGAATATCACGTGTCGTGTATACCTGTGTAAACTGATTTATATGTTCGGTATTCATTTACCTAATAGGTAGGTATAACAGTTTCTGCATGTGTACCTTGCGTGGTATTTATACTTATAACACTTACCAGCCATTCTGAAGCAACTGTAACATGTGACTATTTCTCGCATGAGATGTACATATTACCTGTCTCCTTCTGTGCACTACTGTAAGAAAGTGACGGGTGACGTCTCGCAACGAGAGTCACTAAGCATAGTTGCGCTGGACTAGACTGGTACCTACCTAGCTTATTCTTACATACTATTCGACCCTGTGCCATAGAATAAATAAAATTGCAACCGCTAAGTAAATATTATAAACATCATAAATCTGATAGTATAATAGGTAATCTATTAAAGTATTGACAACCCTATTTTCGGAATATCTGACAAGGTGTGGAATAATGTCGACCTTCACGCCGCGCCAGAGAGCTCGATGTCGGCTGCTCGCGTGCGGTCCGTTTGTTAATAATAATTATGTAGGCACATAAAAAGGCGGCATTTGTGAAAATCAAAACAGAGAGACTTCTGTACTTGTACTATTATCTATTCTGTGGCCAAGTTTCAAAATTGAAAACTATTTAAAAACTAATTGGACTATATGATTCATTATTCGTAATCATTAATTATGTTTCACCAAATTAAAACCGAATTAAATTGTTTTTTTTTTATTACTTTTGCACAGTTGTAATTTTGAGGTTATTTCCACGCCCTAAAATCCTCCATCCATAAACACCGTGTTGGCTGTTTAGGGGTTTCCAACTTAAATAAAAAAAAACCTTAAAGCCCTAGAGAATAAATACGAGCTTTAGTCCCGGTATGCAGAGACTAAAGTAACATTTTAAGAGCATGAGAAGTGAAAAGAGTATTATTCTTTCAGCCCAAGTTTTTGCATTCCTGGACGCTGAAGTTTCATTTTAAATGATAATAATAATGATAGAACTTGACATAAAATGTTTACTTTAATATAAAATTGATATTGTATACTTATTGTTAAGATTATTTTGAGTTAGATTAAATTGTGTAACATTGCCATGCCCAGAGCACATATGAAACTAAATGTACCTTCATAGTTATTAAGATCTGTACAACACTATGGTTGCAATCAATGACTAAACCCGTTAAGCCTTTATTTTTGTGATTGAGTAAAAAACATCCAAACATTACAATAGTAGGTAGATTAGGAAATAATTTAATGTATGGCTGAAAATGTGCTTAGAAAATCGAACGGTTACAGATATCGAATTAAGTTCGATATATATATTTATTCCAAAATGAATTTAACTAGATCTCATGTAATCTCTGGAAGATCGCGTATTCAGAATCCAGCAAATAGGTATAAACATCGAGCAAAGCTCGATCACCCAGGTAGGTAGTTAGGTTTAAGCGTATAGCCTGGTCTGAATGGGAGGAGCATCCACAGCGGACGCGCTTTCCGAGGATCTGCTCGTTAGAGTCCGGTCTGGATGATTTATCGCTGGCGGCAGCTACCACTCCTAGCTATTGATTAATTACACCGCCCGTGAGAAAAGTATCGCGCTCGCGCCGTCTATGCCTCCGTTTGTGCACCTTTTATCCGATTGAAACTAGACATTGTTGATAAAATCGCAGCTACAAGCGGAGCTTAGTCGGACTTGAGATTTTATTCCATGTCTTCCAATATGGGGCAGGCGTGTTTCATGTATTATTCAGATTGTTCAATGATGGCGCGCGGGTGCGCGGCGCGAGTGGGCTCGTTACGCGGCGGTGCGCTGGTACGCATTCCCCTAATGACACCATTTGCTGAGATTGTCGGAAAGCTACCCAAGCCCCCGCTAACTGCCCCGATCGAGTCTGATACTCGATTGCTAGCTTCCTGTACAATAATACGAACTGCACCTAAGACACTCGATACAAATCGAATTAGTTATAAACTTGACGCGTTTCATGCGGTACTCTACCCATACTTTGTCGCTCTTTATTTAGGTACGACTACAATCGATACAATACACTCCAGCAGTTCTGCCAAGTTCTACTAACCAGTAGATAAGACAGAACAACATTTTCGACGTAGGTACTTTATCGAAATTTCAACCTTATAATAATGCAGCGTTAAGAAACGAATTCAAATGCAGGTAATTTACTTTTACATAAATGGACTAGGCTGGTCTGGCTTACTTACTCGTATATATTTAAACCATTTCAACTGTCATTAATAATGAAGATAGAGTGCTTTAAAATGAATATTGACGTACATAAAATTAATCCTATAGAAAACTAGGGAACGTAAGTACCTGTATAGGATCCATATTCCCGTTTTAAAGGTACTGAAGTAGCCGTAAATTTTAAATTGATAGGTAATTTATAATAAAAATGTGAAACTATCGAAAATAAATCTAAAAGTGAAAAACTATAATATTCGTAGATGGAATGCTTATTTAAATCCCTGGGGAAATTGTAGCACAGCAGCAACTTTTCCATATTAACAAAACTTTAATCTAACCGGTTAGTCCCTGGGGAAGGTGTTGTGGCGAGGCCACATTTTTTTCGGGCAGTAAATTTTCTTGTAGACCAACCTCGTGGCAGACGGCCAACTCAAACGTATGCTCCTGAAAATCACATTTTATTAGCTGTTTTGAAGACTTTTTAAGACAAAGTCACTTATAAGTAGGTATATTTTTATCGCTGTTAATCACATAGATAAAAAGTGCAGGATTTATCGACATACCTACGTTTTCTAGAAACGTTCTGTGCTGATATGGTTTAAGATATTGATTGCTAAAACATTAACAAGTATGAAATGTCAGTAAAATTGTTTCCGACTTGTCCGCCTTTTGAGTTCCAGGTAAGTCCCTTGTGTCCCCGATGCTAGAATTTGTTGGGGTTCATTGCTCAGTAGTTTTGCTTTCATTCACTAACCGGCAAGTAGGTCCAGCCAGAGAGCATAACTCAAGTTGCAAATTTAGTTTCTTTTGAGTAACAAAATAAGGAGCTAGTTTAACTTAAACGCGTAGGTGAATACCTATACCTAAAGGGTGCTATAGGTAGTGGTAATGGTCAAATAAAATGTGCAGTTGTGATTGTAGATTTGTAGCGTTTATTTGAATTGGCACTGTTCACTTTTTTAACTTCATCACTTCATCCCAGCCTATTTACGTCCCACTGCTGGGCACAGGCCTCCTGTCAGAATGAAAGGGCTTGGGCTATAGTTCCCGAATGGGCCCACTGCGGATCGGGAACTTCACACACACCATTGAATTGCTTCACAGGTTTGTGCAGGTTTCCTCACGATGTTTTTCTTCACCGTAAAGCTCGTGATAAATATCAATGTCATTTCGCAAATGAATTTCGAAAAACACAGAGGTCCGTCCGGGCCGGGGTTTGAACTCATGAACCTCTGCTTGAGAAGCGATGGGTTAAGCCGCTAGGCCACCACGGCTTCTTTTCTTACAATTTTTTTGTACTCTTTTTTTTTATATTATTTTCTTAAAATATAGATAATTTCAAGTGACTAATTTGAATATCTTGGCACTTTATGGCGACTGAAAGTAAGTGAAGGGCCAAGTACAATAATACTTAAAAAAAACGGCCAAGAACGTGTTGGACTCGCCCGAAATAGGGTTCCGTAGCCATTATGAAAAAGTTAAGTAATATTTTTCTACGGTATATTCCAAGTTTAGGTATATTTTATACCTTAGACTGCTATTTACTCTTATACTACTAATAATTCTCAAGAAAACTTAACCGTTATTCGTTTTCCTTGTATGTTTGAAATACTTACTACCGTCCTGAATTTTTTAAATTTATTATTGGACCATTTTGTCGGCATAGCTTACATATATGTATATTCTTGCAAAATTACAGCTTTCTAGGATTTATAATCCCTGAGCAAAGCCGCAGACAGACAGACAGACAGACATGGCGAAACTATAAGGGTTCCGTTTTTGCCATTTTGGCTCCGGAACCCTAAAAACGAGTTACTTTAGGTAGTTGTCAAAAATGCTAACTGTCAGTGTCACACTATCGGATATTATAAACATTGTAAATTACCTTAGAGAAAAATCATTTTAAGTAAGTAACCTAAGTACCAAAATTTTTGTGCGGTAATTATAATCAGACTGACTCATAAACTGCACTGTTCCTAAGGCCTTTTTTAATTTACTTACGTCGAAATGACCTCCACAACAATACTGTGCATAAACTTTACAGCATTCAATATTTATTGCTCGACACCATTGTTATTTGCAAATCAGAAGGGCTACTCCGAAATACGAAATTCGAAGTTCGTATCGTGCCGTCCCTCTCACTCTTGTCTTAAATGACATAAGCGTAGGCGGGACGGTACGATGCGAACTTCGATTTTCGAATTTCGTGGTAGCCTTGCTGATCTGATGCGAACAATTATCTTTCCGGGAGTTGTTGACGTGCAATTATTGCATAAAGGAACTTACATTTATATGAAAACTACGCGCGGAAGAGTGAAAAGGATTCGATTCGATGTCGATTGTCGAAAAAATAATTCGCATTTAACAGTGACAACTGACTGACATCAATATTAGCATGACAAATACCATTATGTTATCGAGGTTTGTCTATGGTATGTATACTTATATATGGTATCATTGTCAAACAAAGTGGAACATATTTTTGGCTATAATTTCGTAACCCTTAAGTACTTTTGGATCAGAATAAGGCAAAAGTGTCCAAAAACCTATAAACTCGAAATGTTTTTTGAATCAGGGTACCAGGATACATTGGTTCTTCTTCTTAGTTGCTACACTCGTGACAGAGTAGCCGTGGTTTTTGGTTGAGGATAATACCTTCATAACTTTCTTGGGAAAATAGTGTGGCCATGCCTTTCACACGGCAGTGTTGGAGTCCAGAGTTTGTAGTTAGGAATAAAGAACGCTGCTGTGCATATAAGGTCCTTTAGTACCCTTTTACGACACCCACGGAAGAAGATGGGTCCGTTCTACTCTTAAAGCGGGCACGGTACAGGCACTTGTACCTATCTGCATAATGTTTACTTTGCCTATAGGTACGCGAACTCGTCATCCATTTTTTCTCTAGACTAGAAAACTTGAATTTTACTTCATATATTTGAGTAGTTAATTAACTAACGGAATACGTATTTATTAAATTTTACTCAGTGCATAATAACATGCCACGTTTTACGATCATGAAAGTTAATTTTTAGGCTGCCAATAAATAGTGGCTGGTTTCCCGTGAAATGAATGAGAGAAAGCATAAATAAAACAAGTCTTCGCATGCTACCTACCTATTCCGCTGTTAAAAAGCTTAACGGAGATGTGCGATGTTTTGAAAGCTAAGCGAATATTCACTTAGCACTTTTAGTTTCTATTTACGCCTAACTTCGACATAAATTTGGTTCGCAGCGAGCGCATAAAGCTGCAATGCTCATCACTTTCCCATCAATGGAGGATGAAGACAATAACTCTCTATTCGCAAATGCTTCTTATAAAACCAATATTCTTTGCAACTGGTGAAGTAAATAAACTTTGCTGCCAAAATGAAAATACTTTTAGTGCAATATCAATGTAAAGTAAGAGTTATATTTACCTGAAAGGATGATGTAATTTATTTGTTATTTATGTTCTTCTTTTGGCACCGACTTACCTCTACATATATATATATATATATATATATACGAATGTATGTGTACCAACTCATTGGGTCTAGATAGATACCTAAGTTCGAGCTGGTTCGAGCTCTGCTAACATTAGATATCTACAACTATGTATGGGAAACCTCGTTGCGCTAATCAGGCTCGCACTTTGCCGATTTTTAGAAGCTTATTTTCAGTTGTCTGTAAATTATAAATGCATAAGGCACAATCAGACCCGTTTTTTTCAATTTTTTCGTTGAAGAGGAGCATTGAAATGTTTCATGATCAAAATTCCAAAAGTGGTTCATGTACTTAGATGTTGTATGTTCCATTTGTTTCTTATATAACTTTATGTCTCTTGTACTAGTATAATCTGTATAAACATATCGTATCTCGGTGAATACTTATTTGTATTAGACGACAAATAAAGTGAACCAATACGAGGAATCCCTCTCGCCGTTATCGGGTGATGAGGTACAATTCGGATATTTGCCGACGCCTCCTTAACACCGGGCTAATGATGGGAGAATTTCCATGCGGACGCAATTCGAGATAGTAAATTTGTCAGCAATTTCTGATGGAACAAAACAACACCGGTCATATAAACTAGAATTAAGGCAAAATAAAAAAGAGCTGGACGACTAGCATGGTGTAACGACGCCGTAATATAAGTATTACACTTACCTATCGTTCGAATTTCTTGAATAATAGATACAATAATCAACAAAAATTAATAAAAATAGAACTAAAACTAATTACTCTAACCCTAAAAATCTATATTATTACTTATCTGTCATTACTTGTAAAAGTTGCTAGTAGGTATTTTAAATATGTGAACGTAGTGTTAGGTACTCACGATTCGGGCAAAATTATTACTCTGGGGCTGTGTTTCATCATCCATTGATTAGTGTTAACTAAAGGTTAAATGTGATGCTGTCTTCGTCTATTCGAACAAAATAAATAGAGACGGCATCACATTTAACCGTCATTTAACACTAATCAATGGATGGTGAAACAGCCCCTTAGTTAGATATATATACTTCGAATCTGTATAACACAAAGATTTAAATAATCAAAAATCCTGCTTAAGTACTCGTACTTCAACGTTTGTTTCAAATGTTCGTAATCTTTAGCAAAACGGTTTCCTTAAACCTTTTTCTAAGAAGCACAGAGGGCCTATCATACTATACCTATATAGCTAGAGGGCATATCATACCGTCTCCTTCGCTCTCGTATTAAATAGTATAAGTGAATTTCGTAGTAGCACCCCGCAGGCGTCTTATTTTATCCGCCTCTTCTTCCTGGTTGATATTTTTTTTTCTAAATAAATACCAATTATTTTTAATCGGAACCTCTTAACTAGGGTAAACAAAATAAGTACCTACCTTTAATTATAGATTTAGATTTAATTACATTTTTAGCAAATACCTATGCAATCCGTATTAATATTATAAATGCGAAAGTAACTTTATCTGTCTGTCTGTCTGTTGCGCTTTCACGGCTAAACCACTGAACCAACGTTAATGAAATTGGGTACAGAGATAGAATAGACCTTGGGAAAGAACATAAGCTATCTTTTATTATGTAAGGCACCTACATATGTGCAATTTGTATTTTACAGTTTTATACAATAAATGTGCCCCTGATACACCTCATAGGATTTCTAGTTTCGAGCCACGGGCTCTCCTCTTTGTAGTGACACTAAGCAGGTGAGTTCTTATCAGTTAAATGAATAAGTGTAACATTTATACTTTTTTGTAATAACTTAATAGGCCAATTTATTACCATATAACATTACGTATGGTGTCACCAGGAGAGTTGAGTCGAATATTACATAATAATATACAGCCACATGAATTAGGTACTCATTGTGTTGTCTTAGAACTTTGATTTTTCACAGCTCCGAGGGATTGTAGACCAAATATTTAATTTTATTTATGCTTGATACCTACCTACGTTCCTGAGAAAAAGGTCTTGCCAGACGGACGGACCGGATAGATAGACCGCCAAATGGACTACAAAGTGATATAAGTGTTCCATTTTTGCTGACTGAGGTACGAAAACTTAAAAGTTCTATCGGATCGATAACTCTGGTTTGAAGTCGGTTAGGAAGAACACTCATTTTTAATCCGGCTGCCAATATCAACGCGTAAAACCACCAAAAAAAAAATGTTTATTAATAGCGCTTTCTCTTCTTTCTTTACAATTGTAGCCAATTACTTTACATCCCTCCTCTCCACACCTGGCCTTTTTGTCAAACGATACCCCGTAGCGTAACTACAGTAGGTACGAGTAGACCTACCTAATCCAATTCACTAACCGACGCGGCGTATATATATTATCTTACTCGTACTTACTTACTTTATGAAGGTAACAAAATGAATGGTAAAGTTAATATTTAGGTATGTACAAAAAATATCGGTTTCTTGGAAAAACCTGCTTTCATAAAACTGGACAAAGATTGGTACCTATCAAATTATCACGATCCAACAAATATAAAATATCTTCAGAGAGTGATGCCGCACGTGTGGCTGCCAAAGAAACTCGTATCTGTAGGGTTCGTCATTGGTAAAGCGCGTTAAATGGTTCAAAACGAGAATGATACCCAAATCTAATAATATTATTTAATCATAGTTGTTATGTACCTAAATGTATGTTACTTCACCCATTAGGTATGTATACTTACATGTTCACACTAACTTCTTTTTTTGAGAGGAGGTTATTAGTTCGGTTGTTTTTTTACCTCGATGAACCGATTTGAAAAAAAAATTTCGCGTTCGTCTAGGAATGTTTTCAATTAGGTTCCATAAGCGCCAAATTAGGATCTGATGATTGGATCTTAAGGAAACCGAGGGAACTCTTCAAATATTGTTGAGACACCTATGGTAAATTGGATAATATATTTAATAGTAACTCGTTCATTTGCTCTTGAAAATCATCATTTGGTGAAGTGGAACTGATGGTGAAGACCACAGTTGACCATCGGGGTTAGTACGAGTACTCAATAACAAGTATTTCACGGGTTGAATTTCAATTACTTTAACTTAACACAGTTGCTAAGCAATTTATGCTTCTCTTAACGCATATAATATGGTAAAATGGAACGGATGGTGAACACCAGGACTCATCAATAATGAACTGCATTGGAAAAAGCAATTTTTCATAAAAGGTGGCAAGCATTTGTATCTTAGATTACTTACATTAAAAAGCGCGAAAAAAAATTATTTCAAAAAATTTTACCGGTTACAATAATTTTCTACCAGTCTGAAGTAAAAGTGACAAAAGAACGTTCACATATGTAAGTGTTAAATTTTATAATAAATTGCTCAAAACATTAAAGATTCTTCAATCTTTACCAAATTCAAATTTAAATTAACCAAACACATTACTGAGCATACTACACCTCTTTCATAAGCCACAAGGCAGCTTTAATACGTTTTGCTTTAATAGTATTTTTTTTATCGAGAGACTAAAATAAGCCAATACATACCCGAGGCTGTTAGCCACCCGAGCTTTAGCGAGGGTGGCTATTTATCCGAGGGTTTGTATTGACTTTTAGTCTTGTGGTGAAAACTCTATTTTTCACTTCGATTGCGAGAAAAAAATAGTCAGTTTGGTATAAAAAGATTAAATCAAAAAATAAAAATAAATCTTTCTAGACTTCGGCGACAGAAAATTATCAATTATGTCTTTTGCTCTTATTATTATTTCCCTTGATTGCTCGACATCATAATTTTCGTTATCACTTGACGAAATTTTGTGAGAATAATCAATTTATTTTAATCGTTTACGATTTACGCTCTACAACAATGTCAAAGTTTTCGCGGTAAGTATTTTTTTCCAAGACACAGACATAGCAAAATTGCATCGATGAAATGGTCCATACACAAACGGAAAAATAGAATGGCGCCACCTTCTATGCGGAATAAGCAAGAACTAAGACCACGTAGACTAAGAACGTAACATTTTCGTCATTAAAATGGTCCACACACAAACTTATTTTTTGCAAGTAACTGGCTGTTCGAGTTTATCTAAGTCACTCGAAGTAAATTAAAAAAATAATTACTTTTACTCCCTAGGGAGTAAAGTGCTCACTTTACTCCCGTCTCGTAAGGCTATATTGACTCACTTTTAGAGCATGAGAAGTGAAAAGCTCCTTTTTATCCTCTACGTATTAAAGTATTTTTTTTTAATTTACGTTGGAAACCCTAAACAGCCAGCCCTGTATTTGTGAATGGAGGATTTTTAGGGCCTGGAAATTACCTTTCAATGACAACTAAGCAAAAATATAAAAAAAACACCATGTAATTTCGCGAAACACAATTAATGATTACGTTTAATTCGTTTTATTATGCATAGTTCAATTAAATATTTTTAAAATAATTTTCAATTTTGGAACTGTTGACTAAATATGCAAGCATATAAAGGGTCACTTCATAAACAATAAAAGAACATCAAAAACTGCGCAACAAATTTTTTTTAGTCGGTTCAACTTTTGTTATAGATTTTTTTGAACCCAATATTTGTGTTATGTTAATACCTATGAAATTTTAGATATTCTAACCTAGTAACGACATTCAGTTCTAAATAGTAATATAAAAGTACTTATTAAAATATCCCATTTTAAGCCATTACAGCTCTATACATAAATTTTAAGGTCGTGGGTGAGCAAAGTAAGTGTTTATAGTTCATTAATATTAATGTTAAGCCGTTGGAGAGCTAATATACAAATATTTATCATATAACAATAGTTAGTAAAATGGCGCAAATTATTGCCAGCCCATCATATTTTGAAACAGCAGGGCTACTATGAAATTCGTAAATCAAAGTTCGTGTGATTCGATCCCTCTGACACTTATACTATTTACCTAATACAAGAGCGAGAGGGACGGTACGATATGAACTTCGATTTACGAACTTCGGAGTAGGCCCACAGGTATGGGCCCTGGGGAAATTTTAGATGGAAATGTAGTGAAATAATTGTAGCCTTTCTGCATTGCTAACTTATTGAGTTAGTGAAAGACGTGGTAACAGCAATTCGAAAAACAGTTTCAGTAATTTGGTATCACCTACATAAACTTTATCAAATTTTCTAGCTGGGCATTACTTAAATCGTCTGAATTTTTACGTTTGATCCTAGCCTAGATCATTTTGAAATCAGAATGCAACAAGAAATAATTGTTGTTTACTTTGTTACGTTGATTAATGGCTACTTGCTGGAAACACATAAATCTCGAGTTAGCGTTAACCTCAGTTTAGTAGTGTCGAAATGTATGGAACTGTCAAGCTTAAGCCAGGTTTAACTGCTAAATCTAGATTATTTTTTTCCTGCAAGACGGCTTAAGAGATAAAAATATGATTTAGTCGCTGTATCATAATCTTCAAAGGATTAATTCTTAAATTGATCAGGTAAGAGAGGAGAGGTTGATTGTTAAATTACAATTACGAGTATGATTTAAATGCGAGTGTTTTTCAATAGTAGGTGTACGAGAAAGTAAGAAATTTCTAACGAAACATTGTAACAAGCACATATAGGTGATGATAAAACTACATCTAAAACTGAGCTTTCTGTAAATCTATACATATAAGCCTATAGAAGACTAAAAGACCGTTAATATAGAAATGCTACGCTAGTGATTTTTTTTCAACTCAGGTGTAAAAATGCGGGATCAATTTCAATAGATTAAAGCAAAACTAAACTGAGGCTTCAGAAGGCTGTCGGATAAGTCGACGAGCTATTTACAGATATACGGAGGCGTCTATGTTGTACCTACAAAACTCTGCCTTTTCCTCTTTCCACTGTCCAGTAACTTTCGTTAGAGCAACCGAATAAGCGCCAATTAGCATCGTCCTTTCTATGAATTTTATGTTTTCCACTTTCCTCATAATATTATAGCCAGTTATCATCTACTTCTAATAGCGAGTGGGTTTATTTTATACTGAAATATTATTTCAGTACAAAAATCTTAGGAAAAAATAACCTTGACTTCAGGCTTGTGTAAAAGCTTAGCTTTAATTGAAGATAATATTTTTATGAAAGGGGATAATTGTTTTTCTGCGCCAATTTGATTTGCTGGAAATTTACCGAAGTAGGTATGCAAGGAAATTATTTTAGTTAATTGTAAAGCAAAGTGTTCTATGATGGCGTACATTGATTGCAGTATTTAATTTGTATGAAAAAAGGAAAATCTAAAGACTCCATTATTTTTAAAAGTCGCTGAACTAATGTTGTTTAGTTCGACGAGTACGGTCTACATATGTTTTTAATTATTTGCTCGTCTTACACGCCACATCCGGTATAATTATGTATAAAAAACGATGATTTAAAAAATACGCAAGCGTTTAAAACTTAAAATCTGACGTACCTACTTATATTCTTATAGGCTTAAATTTAATTCTGGTTTCAGAACCTGTAGAGTGTGCTATTAATTCAAGTATCTGAACAAAGTCGAGACAATCTCGCGCTAAGTCCATTATACCGGTCGCTTTGTGATTTTTACACTTAAATCCCTCACTATCGCCAGACGGGGCTATCCAAAAGGGATTAACAATTCATTAAGTGCAACAAATTGAGCCTTCGTTTCGAAGTTAACAAAGTTCTAGAAGAAATCTTTCATTTCGCGAAATCGCAAGTCCATCTAAATTAAAACAAGCGAGCGTAGGTACGTATTTACCACCAGAAAAAGGCAATAATAATAAAATGTGGTAATGTTTTTTTTTCTCAAACAATATTTGCTAAACATTTGCTTTTTGGAGTAAATTGAGGTTAATTTAATAACTATGTAACTTCGAATCATTTTCTGTTCCTTTTTTTAAGTTAAAAAAAACTCTTGATTTGACGTGATTTTTATGTATTTCTTCATTACCAATACTAATTTTTCATTACCATGTGTCAACAGATACCAATTATCATTACCATACTTAAAAAAATATATTTTTACTAATTTTAAGTATAATAAATTGGGAATTGAATTACATGTTCTTTTGTCCCAAAACTTGAAATGAGCGCGGAAATAGAAGAAAAAAAAATCCTCACATATTTTTGCTTTTTGCACGAAATGTGAGAAATGCCCAGAAAAGCGACAAATAATTTGAAGTCCGCCGAACCCATGAAAGTAAAAAAAGCAACATTTGACAAAGAAACCGTAGAGGGGAAACAAACAAGCTATCTCTGACGAGTCGATTACTTTGTCGTAAGCGCTGGTAGTAACTTGTAATTTGTTGAAGTTAAATGTGAAATGGAGGATCGCTTTCGAAAGAGCACCCGGACGTAAAGTTACCCGAGTGTTGTCTGATGACCGCCAAGGTTTTATGTGAGTTGCTGCTGAATCATAAAAATGTTAATTTCATCTGTGCTAAGGAAACGGAAGCCGTCGTAAATACTTACAAACGTCTTTCCCCCGTGTCCCAGCTGGGAAATGTTTGTAAGATCCAGAATTTGTATAATGTCTTAAATGTATAGGTAGGACCAGGTAAATTGGGGCTCAGCAATATTGCTAGCAAGGTTTAGATTAAATACAAAATTTGAATGACTGTACTGGATAGCGATTAGCGAAACAGTAAATTGAGGTGAGGTGACTAGAGGCCCACTCCTCTGGCTCGTGCTGAGGCAGACTTTAACTGATAGAAATTTTATGTTCGTGCTCTATTGTAGCCGATATTTTTTTGTTATAATTTTGATTTCACGTTTTAATGTAACTGATCTTATCTTAATGTTTAATATTGCTAGTTAATGTCAATTACTCGCTACGTTTTATGAATTATTTCTTTTTCCGATGAGATACACTAATTGTGGGGAATCCTACCATACGTTCCATTTCACCGATATATTACGCATTATGACGGGCATATAGTTGTGCGGGTGTTTTAAAGTAATCCAGTTTCAACCCGTGAAATCATTGTTATTGATTAGTTCCAGTTGCACTGGCCAACTGTGCCCCTCCTTATTAGTTTGGTTTCACCAAATGTTGATTTCCAGGATCAAATCCAGGAGTTCATGCCAGTTTCTACAGGCGTGTGCACGAAAAACAGGGTCGGTATTATCCGGGCCGGGAAAGAGTATCACCTATGACATTAAATTCCAATGAATAAAATGGTTTACAAATGACGGAGTTCTGAGGTAGCAAACATAAAAGAACCGATTGAGGACCTCCTCCTTTTTGAACTTGTTTAAAACCTTCAAAAAGAAACCAACGAGTAGGTACAGTGATAATGTAATAATCATCAATTTTGGGCTTGAGTTTGTAAACTTTGCCGAGCGATGAAAGTCAAAATTCCCCTTGTTCTGTAAACATTGTGCCTACATATTATTTCGACTCAGCGTTTGGATAGGCAAGCTTTGTGAATTCCGCCATACAAAACAATTGTTCGCAACAAAGGCGGCAAACGAACAAGAGGGGCCCTGATGAACCCCAGGCTTGAAACAAACAAACAACAGACGTCACGGATACTGCGTGGAACCAAAACTCTATGATTTATTATAAATATAATAACTAGTGTTTTCTGCCAAAGTACAGCCATGAAAAAATTGAGGAAAGATCAAAATAAGTAACAGGTATATTACTCTTATTTCTCATACTCTGAGAGTGAAACCAATCATATCCAACATACATGAGCGAAACTAAACACCCAAGTTAATAAAAAAATGTTTTGGATACCAATGTAACACGCACACTCAGCCTGCAAAGTATTAAAGGGGCTGGAGGAGCCCAAACGGAGTGGTGCTGGCTATGGCTAGCAATGAAACAAAGCTCTCGGAGACAGGACATGTTTAATGTTCTAGATGCGGTGGCGAACAGGGAATGAGAACAGATAGATACCTACATCCTTATTAAATAAGTCAATAATAATATTACTCCTAACAATCATAAAGCTAAACCACGATGCATAGAGCTTAGGGTAGACAGTGAAGAGAGCCATTCATTATAAAATTACTTTAACTATGAAGCCCGGGGTTGCCATGCATTAACATTTCCCCTCACACTTAACCGACTAGGTAGTGCAATAATTACATGCTAGATACATCTCAAGACTCTACGCATGTGCTAAATTTTTTTTTTTTTATTCTACTAGAAGGCAAACGAGCAAGTGGGTCTCCTGGTGATAAGAGATCACCACCGCCCATAAACATCTGCAACACCAGGGGTATTGCAGATGCGTTGCCAACCTAATATGCTCTACATTTCATAAACGTAATTTATGCAAGAGCCTACAAAAAGTAAGTACATCTAAGACTCTACATGCAAAGTATGCTCTACATTTCTCAAACATAAATCGTGCAAGAAACTACAACCTGACTGATATGTTTATTCATGCCAAATTACAACTTTACAGTACTAACGGTCTCTGAGCTTAGCCGCGGACAGACAGACAAACAAACGGACAGACATGGTAAAACTACAAGAGTTCCTAGTGGACTACGGAATCCTAAAAATGAGATTATAAAACTTCTTGAATAATTGTTAATACTTAGATATGGAAATTCAAAAATTGATTTTAAATGGACTTTGATAGGCCAGAGGTCAAGCCAAGGTTTAGCTTTTAGCTTTTGAACAGCCACTTATATTGTTATCCTCGTATTTAATTAAAATCAACGAGAAAGCAGTACCTAAATAAATTGCAATTCAGTAGCCCGACACCAACACAGTAACGAGCACTAACTTGCCGCGATCTGCTCTTGTTAAGCCTCCCTCCACATTTCATCCTTAATGTAACAGAGTTGCACATATTTCGCTTTCAAAGATAAATGGTACATTGTGAGTTGATAAATAGCAGCTTATTCTTATTTCAATTAGTTAAAATCCTTTGATTATCTATTCCACGCCAGGTTCACATTTTTACGTATTTGTTGGTAAGTACGAGTATAGCCAGTCAAATGCAAAACGTAGGATTTTCACAAAAAAATGGCTGGCATGCTTTTCATATGTAGTTGAGTCCTTTTAAGTTGCTAAACGAAGTTGCCGTACATGTTTGTAATATATGGGGAAAATAATTGAGAATAAGCATGTCATCCATCCTGAAGGAAATTTTATGACTAACAGGGCACAGATAAAAATGGTTCAATGTTTATTTTATTAGGGTTCCGGAGCCAAAATGGCAAAAACGGAACCCTTATGGTTTCGTGAAGTCCAACTGTCTGCCTGTCCATCCGTCCGTATGTCACAGGCATTTTACTCGAAAACTACAAGATGTATATCAATGAAATTTGGAGACAGATGTCTTGTCAAAGCCACTATTTAGTTTTGTAGTCAAATTACAAAAATAAATATTTATAGGGAAGGCACTCCACATACATAAAAAAATTAAAAAAAAAAATTTAACTCGCATCAACGTGTGCAATGAACGTGTGGCACATATGTATGTAGTTTGACAGCTCTTTTGAAAAGATAGTAAGGTTTCACTTATAAGAACTTTTTTGACTAAGTGAGATTTCCGGAAATAATCGCTCACAAAGTAGCAAAAATTGTGCCCCCCCCCCCACTATCTTGTAAACCGTTTCTCCAAAAATATGAAAGATACCTAACGCTTAACAAATACTTGCAACGAAAATTGGTTTCAACATGATCGGATACACCGTTTTTGACTTATTGCCGAAAAACTGCGCTTCTCAACAAAAGGACGTAAATGCCGTGAGATACGTTCTTTTTCTGGTAATAGATTTTAAGACTGTAGTAAGTGTTTTATTTGTGTTATAATGCACATAATATTACTTCATTTTTTTCTTAATGGCTACGGAACCCTATCTTTGGCATCTCCGACACGCTTCTGCCCGTTTTTTAACAGTTTCCGTAGCGCATATGATGAAAGACATTTTATGACTATTTTTTACACCTTGGGCATTTGGGGAGACTTGCCTAGGCTGGAGACTTGAACCATTTTGAATATCTAATTCAAAATTCACGTCACCGGCACCACTGATTTCTCGTGTTGTTCTCGCCATTAGTGCGGTTTAGCAGTAAACGGAGTACGTGTACACATGTTTCCGTCACCAAAAAGTGAAAAAAAGAAATATTTTTGTAAGTTTACGCTATTCAAATGTTTTAATGGGCGAGTGCTGTTATTTTATCTTATTATATTTACTAGTTATTATAGTTTTACCAACAATGAGCGTTTTAAATATTCGATGTAAGAATTTAGAGAAATAATCAGTTAACTGAAGTAAAGGGATACTTGATCAATGTAGTAGCAGTGAGACACATGACCACTTGGTTTAATCCTCCACACAGCATTTAAATTTATTGCTTTGAATTTATGTGATTTCCATATCCATTATATTAACCATATATCTCTCATAAGATTTTTTAATAAGTTCAGTATGTGGGTGACCGAGCTCCGCTCGAGCTAAAACTCGGTGCCAAGCGTTTTTTCAGAAATAATACCAAGCTAGATCAATTTCTTATCTCCAAAAACCAGTACATACCAAATTTCATCGAAATTGTTGGAGCCATTTCAGAGATTCTGATTATATATGTCGGCGGCCGATCGTAAAATCAGCCAGATCACGAAATTCCTAGGCATATCATGAAACGCCGCCATTTCATGATATGCCTAAAAGTTGACCAGGCATATCACGATGTGCCTGAGAAACAATACGGCAGATCGATTAGAGCAATGCATTCGTCGATATTCCTAGCTCTATACCGGGCACATCGTAAAATAGTTTCTTTTTTGGCCACTGGTGGCGCTGCGTATGCTATGGCGGCCGTTACCAGCTGATCGGTCGTGTCTGTTTTCAGCGCGTAAAAAATGTCGGCTTCGCAATTAAATTATTTTTATACCGAAAATAGTGATGATAGTGTTCAATAAAGTGTACAAGAAGCATTTCAACAAGAGCTCCATTATTTTTATGAAAATCAAACGAATTCTGTGCGCAATGTAAAAAAACCATGGACATCTGCCCGTATTTTAGAGGTTAGTTGAGGTTAGTATTTTGTTGATAAGTAAATAAAGTATTCACTAGTTGTTATTTATCTATAAAGAAATATGATAAATATAGTAATTTCTTAAATTTATACTTTGGCGTTCTCGGTTTAGGTATACTGAGCGGCAATTTTATTACTCGTACCTACTTATAGTACCTAAAAGATTATTTACCAAAATGACTGCAATTGTAAACGCATTCGACGATATTCCTAGCTTTATACTGGGCATATCGTGATATGCTGAAAAAAAGAAAAAAATAGGTACGACGAGCGAAGCGAGGAGTGGTTAGTATGAATTGTGACTACTACGCACGAGCCGAGCGAGCGAAGCGAGCGTGCCGCGGCAGCGGCCGGCGAAGTGCCAGAAACGATTTGCCGGCATTTCATGATATGCCTAGGAATTTCATGATCTGCCTAAACTAGCCAAATCATGAAATGGCGGCGTTTCATGATATGCCTAGGAATTTCATGATCTGCCTAAACGTCACCAGGCAAATCGTCAAACGGTGAATTTTGAACGATATGGCGGATGTCCCTTAGCCAATTCATGAAATGGCGCCATTTCACGATATTATGCCTGGGAATTTCGTGATCTGGCGGATTTTACGATCGACCGCCGGCACATACACGTATTGAACGATATGCCTAGGAATTTCATGATCTGCCTAGGAATTTCATGATCTGCCTAGGAATTTCATGATCTGCCTAGGAATTTCACGATCAGCCTAGGAATTTCATGATCTGCCTAGGAATTTCATGATCTGCCTAGGAATTTCATGATCTGCCTAAACTAGCCAAATCATGAAATGGCGGCGTTTCATGATATGCCTAGGAATTTCATGATCTGCCTAAACGTCACCAGGCAAATCGTCAAACGGTGAATTTTGAACGATATGGCGGATGTCCCTTAGCCAATTCATGAAATGGCGCCATTTCACGATATTATGCCTGGGAATTTCGTGATCTGGCGGATTTTACGATCGACCGCCGACAAATACACGTATTGAACGATATGCCTAGGAATTTCATGATCTGCCTAGGAATTTCATGATCTGCCTAGGAATTTCATGATCTGCCTAGGAATTTCACGATCAGCCTAGGAATTTCATGATCTGCCTAGGAATTTCATGATCTGCCTAGGAATTTCATGATCTGCCTAGGAATTTCACGATCAGCCTAGGAATTTCATGATCTGCCTAGGAATTTCATGATCTGCCTAAACGTCACTAGGAAAATCGTTTAACGGTGGGTTTTGAACGATATGGCGGATGTCCCTTAGCCAATTCATGAAATGGCGGCGTTTCATGATATGCCTAGGAATTTCGTGATCTGTCGGATTTTACGATCGGCCGCCGACATATATATACAAGAATTGCTCGTTTCAATGCATTAGATTGAGTTCATTTATGTTTAATATCGTAATAGTAGATAATAATCAAAAATGTAATCTAATTGAGTCATACTTTAAATCCATCAGAGTTCTTTTTTTAGAATTAATATTTTTAATCAAACAATAACACTGTTTTATCTAATAAATAAATATATGGTCAAATCTCCCGCATCCCCTGATCGACTTTCCCATGGGTTGGGGAGACTTGAGCCATATTCCAAATTTTATAAAAGAAAATTGCCAAAATTGTAATTATTTTCGTCTTAGCATTTCAATAACACCTAGCGATACCTATTTAGACATGATGTCTACATGCCAAAAATCAGGTTACTGCTACTTACGGTTACAACTTTAGCGGCATAAGAGAAATATGAGGTTCAAGTCTCCTGGACTCCCCCTACCTTGAGTTACATTATTGAAGTTTTTTTTTAAATATAATAAGAATATAGCCTATGTTACTCGGAGATAGTGTAGCTTCTAAACGGTGAAAGTTTTTTTTTATTATTGCGTCTAGGAGTTTCAAAACAAACAACATAATATTTAATTAAATATTCAGGGAATCAGAAATTGTTAGCGATAAATCACTGACATAATGTAATAATAATAATAATAAGTAATATCTTGGGACACTTGACACCAATGTAAACAAGGAATTATATTTTATTAGGCATCCAATGAACGAATTTGGTAGAATACAGTGCTGTAAATAGCCTTTTCTTTTTTTAGGTATTATAGGTACCCCAGAGCAATGCCTGGTCTGGTCATTCTTGCGCCCTTCAAAGTCTACGCCCTGTGCCTGGGCACCGGTCGCACGATCCTATTTACGGCACTGGTAGAATAAGCTTTTACTTTTCTCGAAAGGAAAAAAAATGGGCATAAGGCAGCACCTGTGGCCTGTGGGCCAAATGTCGTCGAGGGCTCTGCTCATCCATTCAAATTTATTCACAAGATAGGGCGCCCGGCATGCGTGCCGCTGCCTGTGTCTGAACATCACAGACAAATTCACATTGTGACCTATTAATAATATCCACTCATGCACTCATTAAACTTTTTTAACCGACCTCAGAACTGGCTCTCACAACTTTGTTTTACAGCTCTCGTATTTCCAAAGAATTAAAAAGCGGCAAATTAGTTCACCATGAAAGTTTCGTCGACAAAACCCGCATGAAATTAAACCTTCTGTGACCCTTGAATCCAATTTAACTCTTCCACAGATAGCAAGTAACATGCGCTCGAGGAAGGCTGCATATTAATAATTTATACCCACATAAATTATCAAAACATTTTCTCTACCTTCGTTCAAATGGTACAGCAAACAATAATAAATTCTGTGCGAGTCTGTATGAAGAAGCAGATGTCTAATGTGCTTAGACTTATTTCACTTTCCGTGTTACAGTTGTCATACGTGGCAGGATCTATATCAAAAGATATTTTTTGGGTTCAGTACGGTAAGGACCGTCTTACTATGGGGCTACATGCATGCTTAAAAATTGGATAATTAAAAATGAGTAGACAGAGATACACTACGTAAAGTTAAAGTGCCAACGATATAGCTTAGTGATCAGAGAACCTATAAAAAGCTCCCGTGTCCCGCACTTTTCGAGTTCGGTCTGCGGTCAAGGCATACAATACAATACAATGACTCTTTATTGTAAACCAGAAGTAGTGACTTCGTACACGATATAGAATTATTATATTCCCGCTGGATAAGAATCAGTGAATCCTACTCGTATATGTAGAAAGCTAGACAGTCCCTGTAAATTGAAACAGGCCTCTTTTTTATCTAGGGAAATCGCAAAGTTCCCGCGGGATAGATTTATATATTTATATAATAATATATTTTTTCTACTCCAATACTGTTATCTGTGACTTACTTAATCACCAACGCTAATATAAGAACATAATTAACAAGACTCTGGCAAAATCTATAGTCTATTCCCCATAACAGCACTGTATCGTAATGTTGCTAAAACGATACTGCGGTCACTTACTTTTTTTTAATTCGTCCGTTTTGACAAGCTAAAGTGCAGCCACTTACTTGGTTTTAATATAGAACAAAAACTTTCCGAACATAATTCATAGCTGCCAACATAAGTAACACATATTTTTTTCAAAATAGTCGCTAGCAAGTTACGTCAATTAAAAACAAAGTTCACCATAGACAACTTTTGACATTTAAAAATTTTCCCGCCATTATTGTTTGCATTAATATTTTAGTATGAGTAAAGTTTAAAACTTAGAAACTAGTGATTTTTAGCAAGTTTACGTGAAACTTATTAAACATGGATGCAGATGAAAATATTATTTCTACACCCGAAGAAATATCCGCAGCAGCCCAAGTAGCGACTGAAAGTTTGTTGCCTTCTAAAAATCACGGCACCTATATGCCAAATCCTACAAAAATTAATGTTGTGGAGATTAGAACACCAGACCTCGTCATTTTCGGAGAACGTATTACTAGCGTATTTCCAAAATTTTATTGGAAAATTTAAGCCATCTTCACTGTGGGTGGAATATTCCAAATTAAAGTCGATGCTTAGTATATACCACCAAACTGACAGATCTGAAGGTTTTAAGGCAAAGAAAGCGAAAACTTTTTCTCCGGACGACTTCATCGATGAAAGACCAGATCAAATCTATCTTTTCAACAAGGTACGTAATTGTTTCCAAAATATTTTTGAGCGAGAGATTTATTTACTATTTATTTGATAAATATTGCAGTTTTTCCTGTGTAAGCAAAGTTTGTATTTAATTTGATTATAATAATCTTCCAATTTCTCTTTTTGTTACAGGTTGCGGTAATATTTGGGATCATGAGTGCTTGTCGCAGACAAGAGCTGCATAATTTAAAAATAGATGACATAAAAGATGCCCATGATACGCTGGTAGTACATGTGATGAACACGAAAAACAGAATCGATCGGACTCTTTTATTATATTAAAATTTTCTTTCTCTAATTTTATGTTTTATTTATTAAGTAGGTAGTCGTAGAAAAAGTATTGTATGCAACGTTGTATAAATAAGTCAAAAAAAGCTCGTGGCGTTTTTTCTTACGATGTTCGCTTCGCTCACATCGTAACTTACGCCACTCACATTTTTTGACCCCTATTATACAACTATTGCATAAAATACTATAATAATAGAACGCTACCTATACAGTTCCTGACGGACCAAGGACATTGGCTACCTACTTTTTCCTCCGTAAAATGCGAAATTCCCTCGAGATAGAAATCTTTCATCAACAGAAAGCTACACTGTTTTTAATTGACATAATGTACTTTTATCCCGAGGAATTGTAAAGTTCCCGCGGGACAAATTACTGTTTTTATATATTTTAATATTCTTAATTTACCAATGAGAGACATTGTAGCATTCTAAGTATTATTGAAAGAAATTATTTATTTATTTATTTTTATTCTGCGGAAATTTTGCATTTTTTCGAAGCAAAAGTAGTCTATGTCAATTAGTTATTTGTAAATCCTACTAATAATTATAAATGTGAAAGTTTATATGTTACTTCTTTACGCTGAAAAGTGAAAAGGCTAGACGGATTTGGATGAAATTTGCCAAACAATTAGTTTATAACCTGTATTCAACATAGGATATTTTTTATACCGATAGTCCAACGGGATAGGGTTAAATCTTGAAATATTAACCACTGCGCGAAATTTTGGACAGTTGTTCTTATCACAACCCTAATGAAGACCACGGTATAAATTTTGGGAATTACCAGGGGAATTTTGTAAAAGCAGTTTTGTATATATTTAAATCTGCTAAGTAGTGTCAGAGATTACCCCAACAAACAATTAAACAAACAAAGCTTAGATATTTCCCTATCCGATGGGATTTTCTTAAAATCTATCCTTATTTATTGCACCTCTGTAATACTTTAGGTACATACATGCTAAATTTCGAGTCGCTAGCACCAGTAGCAGGCTTTGCGTTGTCTGTCTATCAGTCAGTCATGGTGCTGTCTAGATTAGGTTAGGTATAAATAAATTGGGTTATTAGGATTTAATGTTTATTTTCGTTTTTTTAGAGCATACTTAAGTTTAAACTTGTTTTGAAAACTCTTTTTTTTATTTTTCTTATTAGATAGATATATAATAATATATATATTTAGATAGGTACGAGTATTTAGCTTTTTAGATAGTATTGTTTATCTACATAAGTATATTTATCCGTTTTCTAGATACATTTTGCAGATAAATCGATGTTTCCCCGATGAGTATGTTTAGTTTGTATAAGTACATAAGTAAAGGTTGACTAATAGAGATCCCTTAAAGGGATAATTCCGTCTTTGTACAAGTATCTCAACGTTTGTCAATTTCATTTTGTTTCTTTTCTTTTGTACAATAAAGAGTTTACATAAATATTTAAAGCAAATGATTTCAAAGAGCCCCCTTAGCTGGGGTTCCGAAAATGCTGGCAGCATTCCCTTTCAAAAAAGCCAAGCTAATTGTAAACTATTAATTATCGATATTGTACCTTGGTTCTATTTTATTCTATAATTCTATACCATATGATTGTTTGTCTTACGTAAATGTCTCACTACGATTACGTATAGTGTAAGATACCATATGGTCGTGTGACCATCAACCATGTCCAAAGACTTAAATGGACAGTTTGTCGTTACAGTTGGAATGGCTCGGCGTGCCGGCGCCGGGGCAGCCTTGCTCACGCGGAGGGGGGCGGCACTCCCGCGCAACCTGCTGCCTCCGCCGCCGCGCCGCGAGCGCAAGCAGTGCCTCGTCCGCGCCCACCGTGAATGATTATGTTCACTGGTCATAACACAATCTACCAAACATTACGAACTATTACTAATATAAATACTTAGCAAAGCACGAATAAGAAGTGAATTCGAGTGAAGTGAACAACATATAAAGAGTGATTAAGCCATGGAAATAAATAAACGAGGTAAACAACGCAATTCTGAGTCCAGCATCGTTCTTTACTACGATTAATCCACCAAGACACCAAGTCACCAAGGACATTATTCAATATGATTATACAAAATTAGTATACCTTTTGTAATATAAATAGTAAATAACTAAGCATTTTTCAAGTATAGGAAGCTGACAAAGTCAACGATCAATAGTTCAGAAGGTAATCTATGAATGAACGACTAACTTTGAGCGAGCGACTCGTATCTTGCATAACTTCAGTATATCAGAGAATCACTCTATCCTCAATCCAGAGAGGCTTTCTGAGGACTGACGGAAGTGGATCATAATTAAAAAACGTTGAGGTAATGATCAATGACATCACTCTATGACAAGTTCGCACTCCACCCACAACGCACGTGTCTTAAGGTTAAGTTAACTTTACCGCGCTTATTTTGAAAAACTATAGTTTTTGCTTTAGGTAATATAGATTTCTCAAATTCTGTTTTTGAGCTATTGAATAGCCACTGAACTGATGCAGATTCACAATGAAATGACAATACCAAATTAATATTGCTGTCATTTTTTTTTACTTCACTTGACTCTTCTAAATATTACCTACTTTTCAACTTTGACACAATACTTATATAAGACCAATTTTATTTTCTTATTAAAATATTTTGATACAAACTTTTACCAGAGTTCTAATATATTTTTGGAATAAATTCCATTGTGTATACTTTATAAATAATAACATTATAATTTGGTATGGACTCATAAGTGTGTAGGTACCTTCACAATCCCCGATGAGACCCGCTGTTGTGAATTTACTCGTTTCGTGTGAAAAGTGCATTAGATACTCTTGCTTTCACGAGCATAAAAGCAATTTATATCCGTCTAGAGAATATTATCATCCTAAAAATATTGGGGCAAGGTATATTAAACAGGTATACACACAGGTACAGGTATTCTAAACTGGAACTAAGTACTTACGTGTAGCGCAACTGTTGCGGTGAAATGGTTAGTTGCCTATGATCACAAAAGTGAATTATTGGATGATTTGATACCAATATACTTCAACGTCACGAAGCATCACAAAGAACCGCCCTTAATAGTGATCCAATTGGGGAACACATTTTTTCGTGAGCTGTGTTTAGGTAGGTACCTACAAAGGAACTACTAAATACAGTTAAGTAAATACATAAAACTTGTTTGTTAAGTAACAGAGAAACTTTGTTATTTTTTCCGTTACATACAATATAACAAATAATATTTTTTCATTTTTTGGCCACCAATACCCAACCCAAGGTTTCGGCTCTACCTCTACCTCTTCCTGGTCATAATCAGCTATTTCAGACAATTTCATTCCTTGGAAATTGAAATTCAAGCGCTCTGTGTACTTATTCCAAATCAGCAAACGTTTAAACCATATTTTTATACTTAAGTAGCACATATTTTTAGCCGAGAATAGTAAAAAGTTCCAGATGATGACAAAGCAATGTTAGGCAACACATAATGAAATACGGCAACTTCCTTATACGTTAAAATTGATTTCCCCGGAACGCTTAGCTGCTACTAAATATTTAAACTTCTTTGACATGCATTTCTGCGAGCGTCTGATATAATACAGGGTGGAAAATTGAGATGGGGCAGCAATACTGGGTTAAGATGACACCCTACGAACTGTATGGAAAAAGTTTTCTTTGATTTATGGGTGTTCTAGTACTCTAACCTTAGTTGGTCTCAAAGAGTGTTTCATAAACATTGCAACACCAGGGTTATTGCAGATGCGTTGCCAACCCAGAGGCTAAGATGGTATACCTCAAGTGCCAGTAATTTCACCGGCTATTTTACTCTCCGCGCCGAAACACAACAGTGCCAGCATTGCTGCTTCATGACAGGATTAGCGAGCAAGATGGTGGTAGCAATCCGGGCGGACCTTGCTTAAAGTACCACTTTAAAGTTGAATATTTTGCAAACATATCACTAAATCGAAGAATCGTTTTACCGACCCCCTAATGGTTTTAAAGACCTATCCAACAATACCCTACATAATAAGGCTGGATGAGAAAAAAAAATCACCCCCACTTTACGTCTATGGGAGGTCTACGTGGGGGTGCTCTAAAAATTTTTATTTCAATTTTTAATTGTACCATTTTTTTGGATTAGTTTACATACTCGTATATATCCGTGCAAAATTACAGCTTTCTAGCATTGATAGTCCCCGAGAAAAGCCGCGGACGGATGGACAGACAGACATGGAAAAACTATAAGGATTCCGTTTTTGCCAATTTGCCTACGGAACCCTAAAGAAGTCAAATCTGACGATTTTCTCGCTGACTGTACATTATATCAAAAATCTGTGAATGTCGATTGTCGTCACTCAAAAAGTTAGTAAAGGTCTCCTAAGAGGATTTTTGCGTAGCTGCAAGGGATCTAGTAGCTGCCCTTGCTGCCCCATCACAACTTTCCACCCTGTATAATATAGGAATACGAGTATAATACGAATTTAATTAAATAATAGCTTAGAGTGGCACCTTTCGCTAAACTAAGCTCAGACAAAAGCACGTCCTGCATCCATTATGCTAATTTTTGTGCTATTGACGTTCACACATTAAATAACTTTCCGATTAAATTATCTCCACTTATATAAGAAATAATGAAATCATACCTATTAGTTTTTATTCCAGTAGACTTACTTACTTAGAAAGTAATGGTTCTGAAATAGTAAGCAATGGACTGTAAACATTTAATGTTTCTCTCCAATGCTTTTCAATTTCTCTCCTACGCCTGTCACTGCGTTCAGTGAGTTTCCGCATGGGCGGAAAATTCTTGATACCCTTACAGAAACACTGTTTAATAGCTGTGAAGCATATTTTTAGGGTTTAAATTTTACACAATGTGACAGTTACATTAAATTATAAAGTTAAAAATCTAAAATAAGAGTCAATCTAGAATCTAAACCAAACGTTAATAGAATAACGTACCTAACTATTTACCTCACCTTACAACGAATAACCAATATGTACGTAATGGAAAAGATTTGCACAGAAAATCAGTTTAATAAGAGCAAGAGCAGGTACCTAATAGTCTTTTGTTATGCAAGGGTGGAAAGTTACTGTTTAGTATGAGTATAGAACTTACGAGCACGATAGTGAGTAAAATCTTGAGCCTAGCCGATGGTATCAATGCACAAGATGCTAAACAACTTAACAGTCGATCGAAACTCACAATTTTTCACCGAGTTGAACAGTAAAAGTTGTTTTCAATGAACTGAGCCTCATCTGTCGAAGTTAACGGAAATTGAGAAAAATTTGACGCATAAACCTTTCGCAAAAATATGTATGTAATTAATGGTGAAAACCGCATTAAAATCCATTGCGTAGTTTAAAAGTTGTAAACGCACACATACAAACTTTAAATACAGACAGACCACAAAACACAGATCTGTGTTTTGTGGACAGACAGACGGCGGGAAATAACTTTATAAGTACTACATATACGCATATAACACCTAGTGAAGGTAAAGACAACCTATGTTGCTTGTTTATACTATCATCATCATCATTCCAGGCTTCCAGCCTATATACGTCCCACTGCTAGGCACAGGCCTCCTCTCAGAATTAGAAGGCTTGAGCCATAGTTCCCACGCGGGGCCAGTGCGGATTGGGAACTTCACACGCACCATTGAATTGCTTCGCAGGTTTGTGCACGATGTTTTCCTTCACCGCAAAGGTCGTGGTAAATTTCAAATGTAATAGCACATGAATTTCGAAAAATTCAGAGGTGCGAGCCAGGGTTTGAACACACGATGTTTATACTATGCCAGCTAACATATTATATGATATAGTTGGCCAGGCAGCACGCGCGCGCAACTGCAGGTGCAGTTGGATTGTGTTTCTACACGGATGGCCGTCTCTGCACGCTATCGAAGCCGGCGGAGCTCGAAGCACGCTGTTGCCAGCAGCTTGTTAAAAATAAAACAATACAATAAATTTAACAACCCCTAGGTTCAGCTGATGTGTATGTTTGTGCAGCGAACCTGTATTTTCTGCGTAAATATTATTTTGTGCCGGCAAATAGAAGCGGAGTATTATTTCCAGAGTCAATTGTTTAACTTTAGTAGTACCTACTATCTGTGCCGTCAGTAGGTATATACGCTAGATCCACATACACACTATGTTATTTGTGTTCCCATACCCTATTAGCTACGCTTGACTCATACGACTCGTCTTCATAATGAAATGAGTATAAAGTAATGAACCATGTTTTCCTATTGTGTTTTTATGCTAGCATAAAATATTTTTACAAGGTTTTTTTATTCTAAGAATCGGTAAGTACACTTACGAACACTACGAATAGGTACCTACGCGTACTAGGTATATTAATAGAACAACAATAAAGCTTTTTTGGTTCACTTTAACTAGGTGTACGTATATTGTTTCTGTGAGTTCGATATTTGTCATTGCAGACATCCAAAACATTTATGTTGGTGTAACAGATCTACAATGTTTATGAATAAGGTATAATAAGGTTAGGGTACCTCAAGAATAGTAGGTAAGTACTTACCTGTGCTGTGAGACAAAAATTCAAAATGATGAAATGTGATGGTCAAACAAATGAATACCCCTGACTTCTTCCTATAAAAATCCTTGTGGTTGACATTAGTATTTGCAAGCCTATAATACTACTAAAAAGAATCGAATTTATCTTTTCATAAGTTCGGAAAGAATACCACAGCTAAGAATATAGATTTTTTTGTAGTTCACATATTAAAATCTTGTACCCTATTCTATAATCCGGGTAGTAACAAGATACCTACCAAGTTTGAAAACTTCTATGTATTTTTACTGAAGGGCAAGGTACGATTTTTTATTTTCAGCTAGAATACTTACGTAATTGTTAAATACATTGTTAAGATAATGTGCTATGTTCAACAATAATATCAAGTGTCCATTGCGCATATTGTTGTTGCAGTACGGCAATGATCACTAGAACACATAACATTCCGCGAGCTTGCTATAAGTTTATTCAAATCAATAGCGACGTGGGAGGCTAGCTCCTCATTATCGCCATCGCTCAATAACACTCAGCCCACGAGCATTTCTCATCCGTTCCGCACTCGAATTATTTCATTGAAAATACCAACATGTAGTACTAGTACTTAACTTACTTAGGTGGGTACTTCTTGACAGTTGAAGCGACGGAAATAGAGTCCTCCGCATTTAGCGCACAATAATATATATAGGTGCGTAGGTATAATTTATTAACGTCTAAAAATACCCTCGTAATTGATGTTCATGATATAATCGATGTTCGAGTAGTGAATATAGAGTATTGGATGAAGGTACTTTCGCTTACGAAATTTATGCGAAGTCAAGCCGAGCATTTATTTGAAAATATATCTCTACTCTTTTCACTGTCCTAAAAATATACTGAGTGGCAAAAAATCTGGCCCTCAAATGTATGCAGAAATAAGTAATTTTCTATGTAGAGTGGGCCAAATTTTGTACCGCTGAGTAGGTGTAGTTATTTGTGTAACAAGAGGGCAAAATTTGTTTTTTGTTGCGAGTGTTGATTTTGAGTCCCCAGTAAGCGAAGGATTCTTTAATTGAATCACGAGTTAGAATCCTGAGAGCAGCAAGGGATTCAAACACACGAGATGAAAAAAAAACTTTGGTCTCGTCTGACACACAATTTTTCACCTTAGCAGCGAAAACAATTAAAACGTAACATAAGAATAAAACCAGATATACCTGCATCTTTACAAAACAAACACATTTTTTTAAATATAATCCGATTATTAAAGAAACAAATGTAATAAGTAATCACATTTAAGCCTTACTCAAAAATGATACGTACAGTCGCGATTACTTCTTTAAAAAGTCACCAGAAAGTTAAGAATGCCAAACATTGTTCAAAAGTGGTAAGTAGAGAGGTTTTGAATTCGGAACGAAAAGGCGTCCTGTAGGTACAGTAGGTACAATACAAATCTCGTACTCATAACATGCATTGTAATTTGAACTTAGAACTACTTGTAAAATATGTTATACCTACTTATTTTTTAATACTGCAAAAAGCCTCATCTTTGGGTCTTAAAAAGGTTGAACAAGAAACGTATAATTTATTATAAAATAAGTAAGAAATATTTCGTTGTCGATTGACACTTGAATGTTATTAAACCTATAAATAGGATTTCTATAAGATTTCTAAATATTACATAAACATAAATAGATTTGTTACAAATTCATTCAATTTGACAAATATTTATTCCAATTGTAGAGGCAGTATATGGACTTCTTTCATAAAAACAAACAAGAGACGCTTCTCACTTCTCACACAAAAACAAAAAAGTTTATTAAAAGAAAATTTACATTTAGGAAATATTTCGTTGTCATGTAATTTTTCGGGCATCGATATATTTTTAATACCATAAATTTAATTTAAATTTAAATTTAAAGTGAAGCTCAAATATTAGGAATTCAGTGAGTAGACCCAACAATGGTCTCAGCATTTAACAAAATAAATTAAAAAGTTACTTTGTCTCACGGAGTGAACAAAATACGATTTTGCTCACTGATTTCTCATAGCAAAACCTGCCTGTTTGAGGTGCTGAGGCGAAAAAATACTTACCTAGTTAGTAACCTTTTAAAGAATGGAATTAATATATTTTACCAGCTTTTTTCGCTGACTGTACTTATTGCCATCCAATTTACATATTATTATGTAGGTATCAAATTTCAAGTCTGAACGAATTGGATGACCTAAATACTAACGGGGCAAGCAAGTTCAAAGCTTGTATACGAAAAACAAATTTAAATTGCAATGTAAATGTGAGACCTGTAAGTAAGTAGTTCAAGTGTGAACACGAAACCACAATCTCGATATGTTGATATTGTTGAGAACCGGCGAATCCGGCGATATTGATGGCAACGTTTTTACTCACTCAAAAATCGAGTTTTTATTTAAAAACCATATCAGAATGCTTTTGAATAAGTTAATAACACCACGTAACCTGAGAATCGACAGGTTTACGTATAAAACAGGTACGTAAGTAGTCGAAGTTACTAAACATGTATGCTAACTTAAACTGCACATGATCTAAGAGAACTATGAATGCGTCAACAAGACAAGTTTCTTCCTACTGGCTGGATAATTGTAAATTTAGGATGAAATCGATAAGCAATTTTTCGCGTAGCGTAGCTATTTACCAAGTAGAACTCGATTCTGATTACATAAGGCTGTACTGTTGACTGTGACATAATACCAAGTAGCTCTACTAAAATAGTGGTGACGCTATATCAGCATCAGCTGTGGTAGCTGCCAACCGACAACCCACGATCTACGTTCAATTAGAACATCTACATTTAATATAGCACCAACTTATTCAAACAAGGCTCTGCCCACTCTTGTTTTTGTTATTTACACGAAGCATATTTTATCTGTAAGTTTGACCGAGTATACTGTATACCGACCCCGGATCAAGACATGAACTGAAAAAAGCTACCACCACAAAAATTTTAATTATATATACTTACGATATGGTATATAAAGTTATATGCGATTTGCTATCAAGGCTGGAAACCTAATTAGTGCAATAAGTATACCTACACTGACAGTCGTAATTGCAGCGTCCGTAGCGCCCGCGCTCGCGACGCGCGGCTCATTAGCATGTCGCAGAGATGACGACGAGACCTCACGCGCTGCTTTAATGCAACACCGCATTCTTACCCTACTTAGCTTCTTCCATGTCATATTTAAAACAACACTATAAAACCTAACCTACATTGCAGACATTCAAACTTTAGCGAACAAATGGCAACGTGATGAAACCTTTGTTGAATCAACACAATGAAATTCGCTACAAATGCATCACTCGCCATGGTCGAAGCCGGGATATAATTGCATCCCTTAGTATATAGTTTTGCACTGTAACATAGCTATGTGAAAGTTACCCTACTATTTTACTATGAATATAACAGAACTATCCTAGAAGTTAACTTTATTACGAGTATTAGACTAATCAAGTTGAATAGATGGGTAGGTCAACATAAACCAACATCGACAGTAAGAACATTTAGCGGTCAGTTCGCTCAGTCTCATCGATCTCGCTGCCTTCGCTCGCTCCATCAGTCCATCACACCCAGTGACTTATTTAGCTAGATTAGTCTAGTAAGATAAAATTATATTAGGTAATAATTAGATCGTACTATTGTTACTATATTTCGGTACGTAACCCGACGAAAACCATTATAACTGCGATATATCCATATTAGTGGGAATGTACAGATAAAGATGATTGACCCATACAGTCATGTAGTTCACTACAAAATACACCATAAAACAAGTAATTTATTATTGTTGATAATTGACGCAGCGTTTCACAAACACCTATTCAATTTTTACTGCGCCGAGAATATAACCCACTTCAGCCGCTCAGTAGTTGGCACTAGAGCATCGAGTAGGTATACCACGAATATTGTGCTCCCGCAAAATTGGTCGGAAAGTGTCATCAATCAAAGTTCAGGCGACAATGCATCATCAATCTGTTGAAAACTCTTAAAGGCTGATGTCGGTGACATAGATGGCAATCACGAAGCACGTGTTACTTCTGAGGCGGTGCCTGCTGCCACCGTATTAAGTGTTAACATGCCGTGCCGTGCTTTGGAACTTGCTTTGGAAGATATACTAATTTAAGATAGTTTGATTTACGTACTAAACAGTTTACATTTTTTTGCTAATAATGGTTCTTCGCACATTTTCGTTTCGGTTCATGTATGTAGTTATTCGAAATGTACCTACTTTCACTAAAGGATCTAAAAATATCTGTAATTTCAAGTCACCTAGTTTCACTTCTCCTAGACTGTTGCAAGGACATCATGACGAATTAGTACCTACTTATAATATTTAAAATTTTACTCAAACATCTTAAAGATAGAGTCGTATATGTATACATGTCCTTCTTTTGAAATCGTTTGAAAATAGGCATTACGAGTATTACGTATGTACGAAAATTATTTTTGCTGTAACCCATATACTGTAAAATAACTGTTTTATTTCAGATGACATCGACACGTACCAAAGACCATAGTTAAGTAGCACCAGCTAGATCAAGATGGAGAGCGCGCGAGTGTCGCATCAAGGTGTGCGCGCGCACTCCGCCGAGGGCGCGGCCGGCCGCATCACGCAAGCCGGCCTGGCCGCGCGCAGCCCCGAAGGCACCGCCGCCAAAGGCATGGCCATAAAAGGCCATGAAGACCTTTGGGTGGAAATTCAAGCGAACACCTTTAAAAACTGGGTCAACGAAACGCTCAAACCTATGGACATAAAGGTGTGTAGTCCATTAAAACAGGTAAGTTATGTGGTTCCTAAATTGGCGCGGAGGGAGGGGGTGAAATTACGCTCGAAAGATGTAGTTGACTCTACAAAACAAACATAATCGCGAGATAGTAGGTACTTCGCAGTGCCTCTTTGTTGGGTGACTGTCACCTAAGGTACTTACATCTTATAAGGCTATAAATAGTCTAAATCTCAAAACATATTCTACAGAACTAATATAAGATTTCAGTCGCGAAATAACACGATTGTTTATTTATAATTAAAATAATATTTACATATCTACTTAACTATCGTTATAGATATGTATCTTTTCACCTGTAGTTAAACCTATTCCGTTCCGGGTCGATCACTACTTTCCTAGTTTGAAATTTCGCAAAAATCACATAGTAACTCTATGCCTAATAAAAATTACATTCCATGCATCATTACAAAGAGTTTGATTCGTTCGTTTGAGTCGTTCATTATAATCTGGTTGGCAAATGAAACCGTACTAAATAATAACTTGGTACCTAGCGTTCTAATCGATATTTGTTAAATCGGAATAATGCGTTTTCCCAGAGATGCTTTAGATGCATGTTTCGCCTCCAAAAGCCCGGGATAAGACTATTTACCAATAAGTAGTAGTACCATTTTTAATAGTTTCAAATTTTTTTGTGGCTCTCTATGACAAAAATCTGTAATCTGTTCAGGTAGTAGACTTAGTAGAAGATCTACGCGATGGCACCGTTCTGTGTGCACTAGTGGAGGCGCTGCAAGGACGACGCCTGAAGGGCTGGAGCCCCAACCCTTCTAACCAGCACCACAAACTTGACAACGTCACTACTGCACTGCAAGCTATCGAGGATGACGGTGTCAAATTAGTTAATATAGGTTGGTACCAACTGCTGCATCTTAAACAGGCAGATCTATTCTTCTAATAAGTAAGTTAAACAAAATCATTAAAAGCATGTTACACCATATCTCGTATAATAGGTACCTACCCTACTTACTGAATGGCGAAGTGGATCCATCGTAAAAAGCCTCTCAAATTTGTTTTGTTTTTGTTTCAGGAAATGTGGACATCGTGAATGGAAATTTGAAACTAATTTTAGGGCTTATTTGGTCACTCATTGTTCGTTACCAAATAGGCCGTAGTAAATTCCCGCCAAGGTAAGTTAACCAAAATTTCAGTACTCAATAAATTTAAGCCACTCTGTGCCTGCACACACTGCAAACATACTTATATAGATAAATACATACTTAAATACACATAATAAACATCCAAGAGCCGAGAACAAACATTCGTATTATTCTTACAAATATCTGCCCCGGTCGGGAATCGAACGCCGGACCTCAAGCTTCGTAGTCAGGTTCTCTAACCACTTGGCCATCCGGCTAATAAGTAACCCAGGCTAAATACGTGAAATTCTGGTTAACATTGGTAAATCAAATTAAAATTTACGGAGCCAAGATTTTTACTGTATTTGTATAATTAACAAGTTAATCAAACAACTATAAAAACCACCTGAAAAAAAGGATTTAAGTTTTCAAACAATACACTAAAACTGCATTGTTGGTATTGAGATGCAGACTTACATAACTAATACTCGTGTTACTAATATGGTATGGCATTCGCTTACAGTTTAATGATATTCAAGAGTAGGTAATTAGCGCATCACGCCTGTGTAAGCACTGCTCGCTTGCATTAAAATCCTAGTTCAGTGACCGTTTGACCTAAGTTTAAAAATTTGACGTAGGTATTTTCTGTAGCAATTTCATTTGTGTTTCTCTTGTTTTTTGTGTAGAAAACTAATGTTGTCGTGGCTGCAAGCGGCATTGCCCGAGACTCGTGTCAGCAACTTGACAACAGACTGGAACAGTGGTGTGCTGCTCTCTGCCCTACTGGACTATTGCAAACCTGGTATTTTCCCGCATTGGAGAGAGCTAAGTAAGTTTAGTGACATTTATTATTAGTATTATTATTAACCCATACTTTGATAACTTAAGCATTCGGGCAGCCAGAAATCCCGTGTTTTCTTTTTCTAATCTACTATTGTGGCGGTCAAGGTTGTTTCTGATTTTCACAGTTACAGGCGGTAAATAAGGAAAAAAGTCATTCTTCGCTTAAATCTGATTTTTATTTTTAGATCGGCACGAGGCCATTGAAAACTGTCGCCGTGCAATGAAGCTGGCACACCGCGAGTTTAATGTACCCATGGTATTAGAGCCTGAATATCTGGCTTCACCCTGGTTAGACGAGCTCTCTGGCATGACTTATTTGTCGTACTTCATGAAGCCGAACTCACCGGGTTTCCGGGCGACCTTAGATTGGGTTAATTCGCGTCTGGAAAGAGGCATAACCAATTTTACGGTAAGAATTAACATACAGTCATTAAACATTCATGTAATTTGTTGAGTATTATTTCGCTCAGATTTATTATATTTGCATTAATGTATTCAAATGTGATTTTCAGACGGATTGGAACGATGGGCGAGTCGCAAACGAACTGGTTCGGTCAATGGGAGGCCCTGCCCCTCCACCGAGTCGCCTGAGACGCGACCCTGCACGCTGGGAGGACAATAATCAACAAGCTTTAGACGCTGCTGTCAAAATTGGTAAGACTTTTGCCATAACTAAAACCATTAATTGTACTCGTGTTACTTAAGTACTCGTAACAGGAAACGCCACAACTTGCCTACAATATTTAACTTTTTTCAGGTGTTCAACCAGTTTTGTCGGCGCGTGATATGAGTCAAAATGACGTAGAACATCTTGGCGTAATGGCTTGGGCAAGTCAATTCCGGAACGTACCCCCACGCCCGCCCGTACATGACATGCTACGGGTGGCACTCGATTCCACGTCAGGCCGCGTTGGAGAGCCCGTCAGTATCAATTCAAAATGTCCCTTTATTTACTCTGATATTTCTAAATATTACTTTATGTTTATCGTAGGTACTGTTCCAGCTTCTAGCATTTATTTTTAAGAGTTTTGGTGGCGTCTATTTGTAGGAAAGGAAAACTGCTAGCGTTGGCATTTAGATTGAACAAACTATCAGATTTTTGGACTTTATAGCAAGTTACCTACGAAAATATTACAATCTCTAAAACTAAATATCGACTCAACATCATTTTTAATCATGATTTGCAGACGTACATCAAAGTGGAGAGCACTTCCAATGAAATATCTATATCAGACGTAAAGGTATCAATCGTGAATCCTCTGGAGCAAGAGTCAAGAATGCAGATGGACTCGCGCGGTGCAGGAGAGTTCATCCCCGAGCACGCTGGCATGCACGAGATCGTGCTCACCGTTGACGATATAAGGTATACACTCGTACTTACTTTATGCATTTTTGTTAGCAAATTAATGATTGACACATTGGTAAGAAATTTCATTTCAAGCTTTTGTTTGCTGACTATACCTGACTGAACCGTTAAAGGCTTCTCTTGAGGAGGCGATTCCAGCTGGAGCTGTTCGAGTTTAATAATTTCTAAATGATTTTATAATTTGTGGGAGTCCTGAGGCAGGCCACGATAAAAAAATCTATGTCTTTTGTGCCTTTATGCTCTCCACACTATCTCCACCAAATCATTCTATTTTCTTAGTTCATCGTGTCAGTTCACTCCAGTCGTTCTGGAGCGTTCTTCTGTTAAGAACGGAATTTAGCTGCGAAATTTCACAGCTTGGCTATTAGTAATTTCAGCATTACTTTACGTTACTTTAGTACTTATTTAGTGCAATTTATCTTGTCTTATGTTTTTGATGCTTTAATGATAGCTCAACTCAATATCTTGTTTGTTACTTTTTAGAGTCGATGGGAGGTATTTCTTCAGGGTGCTTCCTAGACTGGTGACAGTGCCGCCTCCTGGTATGGCGCCTTGCGCTGTTGGCAGTATAGTTGAAGTGCTAGTTAGCGCTACAGGTAAAGAAATGTTATATGTAAACTGTTATTAATAAACTGATTTACTTATTAATACTTTTTACAATAATGTCTCAACATGGCAGCTGTGATCTCCTAGGCATTACCATACCAATCAATAGAAATTCATTTATGAGTTTCTAAGTTGAGAGGATAGATTCGATGTTGAGGTGTATATTCGATGCTTAAGGCCTCATCACTGTATACATTATGTTATATTTATCAAGGTGCTCCAAGAAGAGAGGATATAGATGTGACAGCGCACTCGCCGAGCGGCCGCGCGGTTGCGCTCGCGCCGCGCCACCCGCCGCCGTCTGCGCCGGGCACCACCGCCTCCAGCGCCACTTTTCAGCCCGACGAGGCTGGCACCTGGACCATAGCCATCACCTACAAAGGGGACCATATTCAAGTGAGCTTGTAGCTATTACAGCAAAATAGCTATATTTAGGAAAGCGTTGAACATTCAGCCTAAGAATAATCATTTTGAGAAAAATATCGCCTATAAATAATTTTTTGCTTAAGGAATCTCAAAATACGATGTGGCATTTTTTGTTAGAATCAAGTAAGAGCTCTTACTTGACTCGAATAAAAAAAAGCTAAGAAGTAGGCTGGAAAAAATCTGCAAAAATTTCGTTAATATATGGGACTTAGATAATATACTATCTCTTCTCGTGTAAGAATGCGTATTAAAAAAAAATTCGTACTTCAAAACAGGGAGGCCCTTTCACATGCGATGTATTCGAACCTGCCGGCGTCCGCTTGAGCCAGGGTGCTTTAGAAGGCGCCGAACCTCTCAAACCCCATTCGTTTGAGCTGGACACTAGCGGCTGCGGAGCGAAAGGTGATCTTCAGCTTGATATCGTCCATGACAAAAGAAGTGTCATGTGCGCTCTTGAAAAGCTGTCGGCCTCAAAATATCGAGCTACCTTTATGCCAAAAGCACCAGGAAAACATAGGGTAAATAATCTACGTAAATTACACATTTTGTTAATTTTTTTGTGGATTTCTTAGATTTTTACGTAATTACAACCCACTTACTTTTCAGTTATACATTTATTTCAACGGATATGACGTCCATGGGTCGCCGCATATGTTCCGAGTAGGATCTCGATCCAAAAAGCCGCCGCGGGACAGTGCAAGTCCATCGTACGCAAGAATATCCAGTCCTGGTAAGCTACTCACGCGTCGCATGGTCCGTTAGAAACAATTGTTTGTAATGCTCTGATAATAATAAGTACGTTTACTAATTTCAGTGACACGAATAAGGTCAGAAAGCCCGCTCAATAGCTATAACCTTTATGAAAAGAGTACAACGAAACAAAATACAAGCTCATATGATCGCCGTGAAGAAAGACGCGAATCCCCCGATTACTATAAGTCATCGTTTAGTCCCGACCTTAAAGAAAAAGGTTATGATGTGACAGATTCTGCTTACTCTACATCAAGAGCTGTTGGTAAAGACAGTTATAGTTCGAGATACGAGTCAGAGAGTCCAAGAAATAGAACAGCAAGTCCAATAACTTCTAAATATCTCGGAAATGGAGGCCGGCTTGACGTCAACAGGTCCTCTAGTCCTTATAGAGCGACAAGCCCTTACCGGGCCTCGAGTCCTATCGGGCGTACGGCGAGTCCATTGATGAGGTGAGCTAATTGGTCCACTTCGTTGAATGCGATTCACTTGAATATGTATATTACGTTAATTGATAATTTTACTCTACTTATGATAACACATAAGTAAACGAAATGTTTTTATAGCAGAATTGTAAATATTTAATAGACGTTTGATAATAATTAAGATTATAGAGATGTTTTGTGTCTTAGAGTGAGCAGTCCCACAGAACGCCCAGTGACCACAACGAAGCGTGTAGTAGAAAAGCGCAGCAATTACAAAATGTATAGCTCATACAGCGGTTCACAAGATAATCTGGAGCAAAGCAGCCCTTTATCATCGCTTGAAATGGATCGCACAAAAAGACTTGGCAGCCCTAGTAAGTGTTATTTACAGTAGAAAACAGTTTTTAATGTAATTAAACTTAAATATGTCAACAAACGAGAGTTTCCCGCCAGTGGTGACACGGTGAAGCGTTTTCGCCGGCTGCGGTCAGTTGAACAAAATTAACAACTATGTAACCGCGGTAGCCACTGCGCGCTCTGTCCGCGAGTGCCACTTGGGAACGGCGCGTAGCTGTCGGACATCGGTTTCCACACAAAGCTATACGCCATCTCCCTTCCTACTTCGACACTTATGTAATTTAACGTCAGCGATATTTGAACACTGGGGTTTTCCTAATTCGAAAAAAATCTATCGATTACAATCCGACTTGAAGTAATAACTTGTTTTTTTTTAGGTACGGGAGATCCCGGAGGAAAATCGTATCATGCTAGAAGAGATTCATGGGACGCTGTTGAAAAAACTAGACACTTGCTAAGTGCGAATAGGTAAAGCTTTTTACTCGAAACACCGCAAATAAATTGAAGAAAGTAATGGAAACAAATTAGAAGATTGAATTGTTTTTGTTGGAACAGTCTAGAGCCCGTGAGCAGCGCGTCGGACCGTTTTCCCGGGCAGAGCACCCTAGAGCGTGAAACTAAGCGCAACACGCAAATCAACAAGTTCAGCGACATGTCGCGCAACTCGTTCAATCGCCAACTCGACCGACTGGCCGACGAGGACTCCGACACCTATGCCACTCGGGTAACCGAAATGTTATCACGCCTTACAAATTACAATACATTGCTTGAACCACTGCGTCAGTATTGACGTCGCCAGTATAATATCTATTGTGCTGTGCCTACAGGCACAAGCTTTTTTTCTCTATGACAATTTTCAATGTTCTTAAATTCTTGTAACTAACTATACCTAACTGTACTTACAGAAAATTATGAGGCTTACTACAGAAATAATGGGTGTATTTTATACTGTTTTTCCCATGTAATTCCAAAGGTATTATAAGTACATTGCCTTTCGAAAGGCTTTTAACAGGGTACTTTTAATTGAAATTGTAAATTTAATGCCTGTTCGTCACAAAAGAGAGAAAGAACAAGTACTGCGTAGGTAAATAGCCGCCAGCAAATTCGGGCTTTTGGGAGACAAAAAAGTTTATTACGAGGCTAAGTGATTTAAAAAGAACAAGTTTAACAACAAAACAGTACAATTACGATAATGTAAATATTATGATTACGACGATCAAATCGAGTCTTTGAGGTCGCTACTTTTTTTAAGATTCTTTAAATTTATTTCATTTCATTAGTCGGGTAGCGTTTCATGCGAGTACTGCGGTGCGGATTGATTTTGATACCTTAATTCTGTAGGTATTAAGAGACATTGGATATTTGTAACAGTTGACTTTTAGACTCATTTTTGTTTCCTTTTGTAGCAGGAATACAAACGCGAAGTGCGCGAGAGTACCTACGTGGCTCGTGATTCCTCCTACAGTAACGTGGAGGAGAAACAACAACAGCAGTCTTTTTTATCCAATAGGCCCCCCCGCGACCCTAACGGGGGGGCCCGATCTGAAACGGATGCAGCACACGCCCGTTTCAGGTAAATATTTAGTAAATCCTAAGCAAAATGTTTGCCTGTAGCCGGAAAAACTTTAAAATAGAATTTGCTCGCTCGCCGTGAGTCGGGTGACTGCGTTTACTCTCGTATTATACCTATGCACGTTCAATCTCTATGTGAAAAGTGGAGGTAGGGAGGTATGTGTGAAATTCAAAAGCGGAACTAACAATGGGAATTTGACGTTTAGGTTTAGTAATGGGGGGTAGTTGACGCCACGAAACAATAATTTCAAATGAACTTTAAAACAATTAAACAGTTCTGTTAATCGATTGAGTTAGCGAATATAAGTGCCGTCATAGTTGCCATACCAAATCCATTGTATGTAGAGTCGTATTTTAACAGCTCATACAAAGTACGTTAACTGATTATTGTCATCTACACCCTATTATTATGTTTGAAGCAACCAACCAGTAGAGAAGTAGGTGCATAAAAATACGGTAAAATCTTTTGATTTGCATTATTAATCGTAGCATTTTCTTTTTCAACGGCAAGTTGCTTAAAATGTATTATTTTGGCGAGGCAGTCTAATGAAAATTAGACAGACAGCTTCAGGCCCCTTAAATTACTTGGTTCATAATATTCAATTCTTAAATAATTGTTGGAATGAAAAATCATTGAAAAGGAATAAGGCTAAGAACTCGGAAAAAAGTTTATAACATAGATTTACTTTAGTAACAAAAACAGATCAATTCACCAACAATGTTTTATTAGAGCCAAATAAATGTCTCGGAATGCACAGTCAATTGAAAAAATAAGTATCTATTCGAACCGCTGAAAAATATGTAACTACGGCCTATGGTTACTACGACTTTATTGCGTCGGAATAAGAGTCTGTGGTACATATTTTTTAAACTTTGAATAAGTACATATTTTTACACTTGACTGTACATTCGGGTTTTTATCACCACCATCTCGATCGTGAAACAAAAATAAATATATATCCCTTGGGGTGGCGGCGCCATATTTAAATTTTTTAGGTCAAGTGGCGCGGCCATTTTGAAAACATCTTCTTCGAGTGGCATGACAGCTACAAATTAATTTCGCGAATTCCCGAATTTTATAAAAAAAATATCACCAAAAAAATACCAGTTTAATGTTATATATAAGCCTTACAGTGATAGTTTAGCATAAAATGCCATATCTAATTAAATAACAATGCATGACCTTCAATTTCTGTGAATTTTATTAGTCATTATCAAATATCTGACAACCAAATTTTTCTCAGTCATGTATTAAAATAACTATAATTATAAAATAAAACAATTACCTATAAATCGTTACGTCTTACAAAAACTAATAGACCCTTTTTACTTTTATCTGTTACAGACCAATTCAAAGGGACAACAATAGAGGAGCTCAAGCAATCCAAGTTCAACCAACACTCAGCGGAGTGGTTGGCCAATCAGTAGAGTTTTTAGGTAACCATTTATACTTACACACACGTATGTATACTAGTATGTAACCCATCAAAAAGGTGAAGTGAACATATTTAAATTTGTCAATAAAGGGACTCTTTTAGCTTAATTTCAGTTCATAATAAATTCAGCTTAATATAGAGTCATGCTTTTTAGGTACTTTAAAGTTTTCACTAAAATGATTGATGAAGACATTTTATTCAGTAGGTACAGCTCGGGAACGTGTAAATATTGGTTTAAAACTATAAGAAACTAGAAGCTTGTTTTTAGGATTCTTTCACATACTAACTTAATAATATTTTAGAGAGTTTCATAACAAAAGAATTATTAATATTTTTTGATTTTGGCTAATTTCACCACTTTTACTCAATATTTATACTTTTATAAAAGTACTTCGTTACACTATCGCGTATCGTTACAAAGATTTTAAGATCTCGAACCTAAAAGCTACGTTCATTATAAATAACTTTAAGATTTACCTAGTAATGATGGTATACCATTGTTTGTTTCTAATAAAAATAGGCTAAATAGGGTCCTCTGACAAATGGTTTGAATTTACGCGTACAAACAAAGCAAGTTAAAATTATAATCAAACAATATTCTTGGAACTATCGAAAAAAATGAAATAAAACGGTCGGAATTTTAATAAAGTGAATACCAATCGGTTTGCTTTTTCAATATCAGAATATTGGAGTAATTAAGAATGGAAGCGTCGAACAACGGTTGGATATCGATATTTAACTGAAGCACTATCAACAGTTTATTTTTAATACTTTCTTTGAAACATGAGCTACTCGTAAGTGATCTATTATTCTGTCAACTTCAGAAAATGGATCACTTTAGAACGTACATTTGTTATACAGGGTATATATATAGTATTATCTACTAGTTAGGGTAGATAAGTAGGTATAGTATATTTTTATTCATGGTTTGGGTTCAGTTTATTTATTCATTCAGTACATCATAACATTATAATTACCTTACCTTCACCTTACCTTTTCATCTCACATCAGTAAAAATCACACACTAAGAAAATGAAGTGTAAAACCAAGAAAACGCTCCCGCTGAAATAACGATTTCATGAAGTGTTACCTTTTGCGTTATCTCAATCTTCTCCGACTAGGGTTTCCTCTCTCATTTTAAACAGCGTACGTACTAATTTCCTACAGAGTTGTGCTCGCCGGCTGCGAGGGTGAAACCACGCGGTTCAATTTCCACGCGAGAGCAAATATTAGCATACAAAATAGCGTTACAGACTTCGTATCTTGTCAATATCAACGTAAATATTAAAGCAGTTACGGATTATACTCAGGTGTTGCGTGGGATCTATAATATGTGCACCGCTGTCTGATTACTTACAATATTTGATACTGTTTGACTGTAAGAAAATAGTTGGAACGTTGCAAAATTGTTAGAACACGCTTATCTAGGCCACGATTGAGCTCTCTCAAGACGGATGATATGCGACGACTCAACAGTCATCAGGGCGGCAAAATGTATGTGATAGATAATTTGTACAACGTAAAAGCACACGTTTTTTGTGTAAGGTAGCTATGAATACAGGACGTCTTGATTTTTAAAACGTACGCAGCGTGCGCTTCAAACCGCCTAATGTGTACCAGACGGCAGACACAAAGCAGGCGAGGGAGAAATATAAATTTTACTATGTCTGATACACAGCCGATGTTGCTATTTTTTCGCCTCGCCTACTATGAATGCGCACATTTTTTTTTTTCAATTATAAAACGCACCGATATAATGTAAGCAATAAACCATTTTGCTGCGCAGATTTTAATACTCATACAGTCGAGTTTATAACAAGTGAGCAAAAATTTGATCAAAAATATCTGAACACGACTCTATATATTTTTGATCAAATTTTTGCTCAAAGTTTATGAACTCGACTGTCCTACTATGCGCCGGTGATATTTTTAGGCCACGTGATATTTTTATTTCCCTTTTTATAGGTTCTGTGGTACCAGATGTTTTATTGTCTGTCTAGTGCATTCTGAATCACAACCATTTTCACTACTTTTTTTTATAGTACCTACATCGTCTAGCCCACAGCCCGGGCGTTAGACAATACAGCCACCGTCCCTTATACGTTCATAAATTTGTTGTAGTGGACTGCGCTGGCGCAGGCGCGGGGCACTTGGAGCTGGAGGTACGCGACGCGGCTGGCGCGCTGGTGGGCAGCGCGGTTCGCGCGCGCGGCGCCGCACGTTACGCCGCCGCGTTCACGCCGCGCGCGCCCGCGCCGCACAGCGTCGCCGTCACCTTCAACGACGAACATGTGCCCGGTGAGTCAGCATATTATATATAATATGTACGCTGAACTGCGCCGGCGAACGTGCACGACCCGGTGGTGGCAAGGTGACTATGAACATGGGTGTTTTCAAAAAAAGTTTTCCTTCCTTTCCTTTTTTTTAATTTTGGAATCCTACTCAGAATCAATAGTTTAAAAAAATGTTCCCCAAAAAAATTACATTTTTCCGGGTTTCGCGACGTTTTTTTCATACACCCAGTATGGGCGTGACAAAACTGACTCATAAAATTTTGTATGAAAAAATGGGTCATTTTTTAAAACGTTCGGAAACGATTCTGCTTTTGACTCGGAGTAGAAAAAAACATTTTTATTCAAAATTAAAAAAAAGGGTACACTTTTTTTGGAAACGCCCTCATACATAGAGTCACGCTCCAATATCTGAGACAACAAAGCGTGCATAAATATCTGATACGCCTCTATTTCTAGGGCCGGTCCGACGTATCAGATATTAATACATGGTCCGCTGTGGCATATATTTATGCAGGTGACTGTAGGTACAACGTCGCCGTCACCTTCAACGACGAGTAGTTATGTGTCCGGTAAGTCTTAACAACCAAATTTTAAAGTGGCCAAATTTTAAACATGCACTGAAGGCCGTAAACTTACCGTCCCGATAGCTACTTACCAATATTTTTTAGCATCGCTATCTAAATTGATGACGTATTTACAAATTCACTTTAGTAAGGAGCAGCGGTAATCGCTAACCATAAGGTGATCGCTTGCTCGTTGGCCTCTCTAGTCGTCAATAATTATTTTATGCTATAATTATGTTACTAATTAACTGATCGTAGTACTAACACGTGACAAAATAACGTGCATAGTCACATGGATAGAATTATTTAAGTAATGCTTATGTACGAGTAGGTAGTACATTAAAATTAATTCAAACCAAATCATTAAACGTACTCACTGCAAACTGACCGCATAATAAACGGAAATACCATAGCCAGTCATTAATTAATTCATCCATATTTTAGTAAATCGCTGTAGAGGATCATAATATTCTCGGTCTAACAAGACTACATTCTTTAGGTACTCAATTCTTTAGTTCTTCAAACAAGAACTCATTATTAAGTTAGATGAATTTATCCAACAATGGCAAGCACCACTCGCTAAGATTGAAAGAAGCCAAATCTTTTGTATTAGACATTGACAAATATCGCATACAATATTGCTTTTACTCATTCAATGTTTTTTTTAATTCTGATAAATAATGATTGTATTCATTTTGACATTAATAGGTATTTATTGTATTCCTACTGACACTGCCATTTTGTCTTCTGCGCTATAACTAGTTTGACATTAAATATAACCTTAGACTATATGAGATAAATATGTAGACATATGTAGATATACACATACTTTTTATTTCATTTGAGTGTTTATATTATAAGTTTTTTGTACTGATTTGTGGTGTGCGACATAACTTTATTTCGACATCAAACTTAAAATAATAGTTGATATTTCTACGTTGCATATGCAACAGAATATGCCTGTAGACTAAATTGTATAACTAGTTATGTAACCATTACTCTACGCAAATAAATAAATACCTAATTATTTTTATTAAACACCTAACCTTACCAATGTAAGTACTTACCTACTTTTACTTCAGTCGTCCATTTCAGACAGTTACCAAATTCAAGTCCCACTGGAAATTACATTTGGTACAAACATACACGCTTTGATCGTCGATTTAAGACAGTAACCAAATTCAACTCCCGCTGGAAATTACATTACTAAGTACTCTCTCGCTTTTAAACTTTTAAGATATTGTAAACAAGCCTTTGCCCGCGGTTCGCATGCCTGATCCATTAGGTAGATATTGTACTCGAATCGGATTCCAGAGAATTCTCGAAAATTCCATTGTGGTCTTTCATTTCCCTGTATACAACACACAAACTTTTGCGTTTATAATATTACTTAGCAGGATGAAAGTACATTGTAAAATTACTGTTTGGTACCAGCCTACTTTTTTTATTTATTTTTTATTTTCAGGATTCTTATAGGTATATGTAATTATGAAAATTAGTAAGATGTGATTTCACTATTTGCGAAATATTATACGACCAGTTCTTTGTCCGATTCCGATCCTATTAAGCTGTTTGACATTATAATGTAATAAAGTACGGTGACGATAGTCTGATAGTGAAATTCTGGTGGTCCGGCTAGGACAGCCTCTGCAATGTCATGGACTTGAAACTTGTTCGGATATGTACCTACAGTCAGAATCGTTAATTTGTGACTCACTTAGATCGAATATCTGCCATTTTGTATGACAATTCAAAGGATTTTAGCTCAAATCGGGTCCCAAATTAACGATCGTGACTGTATATAGTTTTGATTACAACGCAAGCACAATCAAAATAAAGTACGTCAGTAAAAAGCTATAATTAAAAAAGACGTTAAAAAAAATATTGGACAAAAATTCTCCTGAATCAGCTTAGTTTAACAAGGGTAAGCAAGTCTGAGTGAATAGTAAACAAGTGCAATTGACTTTCCACCTTCACGTAGGTACACTTAAGTAAATGCGACTCTTGCTCTGCGGCCGTCGACACCCGCGCCGCTCCGTGTTCATCATCCGCCCCTGGCCCCTTAATTAGCTACGTGTAAGGGTCGTTCTACCATTTCGTCCGAATTTGGTGTCCGGACCCGATTCAAGTGTAAAAAAATATATTTTTCAAAAATGGCTAATGTATAATGTTTTCTTCACAAATGACGCAAAAGGAGTATTTCATATAATTTGGCCAAGCCTTAAAATCTTTAAAATATTGTACAAAAACTTATCAAAATTTCATTTCTCTCCTGTGTAAAATAGTGCTCCATTGGATTGATGATTAAAAAAAACTTTCTTTTTGCAGGAAAACCTGTTGTGTTTTTGTTGTTTATGAGTAAAACACATATTAAATATTATGTTAGTGCATCCTTATATTAACTAGAGTTAAATTATTATGGAGAGAACGCAGTTTTTCGTTTTGTCAAATGAATAACCTCATTTCCATCCGCGAGAATTGAAATTCATTTCAAATCTAAACTCGCCCTTATTCACGAAGAACCATGATCCCCGCTTGTCTTACCCACCTCAGTCTGCCCAAACAACTCAATGAGGAAGGTCTAGCACACGTGGTTTGGAAAATATTTGTGTTCTCTCCGTTCGAAATCGATTTTGTCACAGGTCTGTACTCATTACTATCCGGGTTATATTTCGAAACTCTCTTATGCAAATAATTTCTCTGGCACGATATTTATTTCCATTTGGATGGACTTTTATTCAGTTTGCTTGATGACCTTGAAGGACAAAGAATAGTGAAATAATTTGGATTTAAGTGTTGATAATTCATTTCTCTCCTATTCATTTCTATCCGTTCCTTCCAATATTTTCGTGGAAGGAAATGAATGGATTTGGAAGGAAATGACTTGATTTTTCCCGCTATTACAAGTGATGTGCCGCAATTCTGGGTGACCTTAGCCTCTGGGCAAATACGAATACTAATGGTTTAACATGATATTTAAAGCCAAACAGCAAAGTATCATAACAATCAGTCCAACATTTACCGACAAAGTAACGGTTTTCAATGTACCTACTTATCCACTTTGGAGGAGCCTATGTTTTTGGAAGATCTAATTTAATAGATTTTTTTTTCTTGTCTAATTAAGTAAATAACTATTTTAAGATATTTCTAAGTATCAGTCTTATCTGTGGTTTCATTATATGTGCAGAGGTTAAGGTCACCTTTTATATTTTATGGTGCCTATTGGTGTGCTGGGCTGTTGTGGGTTTTTTTGTTATTTTTTTCATCGTATCTTCTAGGTACTTACATTGGTAAGAATGGTGAAGACAAAGAAAAAATTAACTGAAGAGGAAAAATTAGCAAAGGATAGGTTACGAAAAAAGTTGAAATATGCTGAAAGAAAGAAAAATCTGAAACTTTATCGTATTACCCAAGAGAAAGAGAAACAGCGTTATTTATTAAAAAAAGAAAGAATGAATGAAAGAAAAACAATACAACAGGAAACGTAAATAAAGCAATCAGGCGAATAAGATAAAATATAATCATCTAAAGGAATTGAAAGAATTCACAACAAAAGTTAATACTTTGCAAAAAGAAAATGAAAAGCTGCTTAGGATTAAATATAGACAAAATATACAAAAACCAAAAGAAGACACGTCAGAGAAATATTTTTTAATTTGTAAAAGACATTAAAGAAGACAAAACACAAGAAGTAAAAAGAAAATTGTTATTCTCCGAAACAATTGCTAGAGGATTTTGCGAAAAATATAAGAAAACTGACAAAAAAAGACAAGTAAAGTCTTGCAGAAAGCGTTATATCGAGCAAGGATAAGCTCTCAAAATATCGTATCGTCTCTAAACTGTCCTTTTCTTTGAGGGAAAAACGAGCTGAGCATGATCAAGGTACAAAAGTGGCTCTAATGAAACTGCAGGTTCAAAAGTTCTTTGAAGAGGATGGAAATAGCCAGATTGCTGCCGGGAAAAAGGAGTGCATTAAACGGAATGGAATAAGAAAACAGAACAGGTACCTTATGGATCACTGGAAGAATTTGCATGTAATGTATTGTAAACGGATAGAGAATATCGGCTATTCAACCTTTTAATGAACTATAAGAATTTCCTTGCTCCCCCGCGACCTTATGATAGCCAAGCTTATGCAAAATTTGCGTGTTCATGCAGTTCCTCCACCTCCACACTGTAAGAGCACACACAAATCACACAAACCCATCCATCACCACCACCACACAACACTGACGTCTAACAACTAACAACACAACGTCTATAATAACAACTAGTAGCATGTTGTACGGTTTGTTGCCCTGAAGATGAGCTCTGGTTGAGTTCGAGATGCGTCATAAGCTTGGCTATCATAAGGTCGCAGGGGAGCAAGGAAATTTTTTTAGTTCATTGATATGGACCTCCGCAAAGTAACGCCTGATTCAATAAATTATTCAACCTTTTGTAAAATATACACCATTTTCGGTTGTTCAACCGAGTAACAAAGGAGACATATGCCAGTGTAAACTTCATACCAACGCCAACCTCTTAGCTGATGCACTACATAAAGGACAAATAATCAATGAAACATCAGTAATTAATATTTTGACAAGACTATGCTGTAACGTCAAGAACTCAGCCTGTCTACAAAGATCCTGCGATCGTTGTAAAAGGAATGTATTTATTGAGCTACAAGGAATTTTATCATAAAAAAATTATCAGTTACTACGAATATTTAGATATTGGAAAAGTAGAGCTACATGGGAAGAGATGGAAAACAGATTAAACAAGTAACAATAAAAAAAAAGAAGACAGTCCTCGAAATTTAATTTGTGAAAGTTGAGAAACTAAAGATCTATGCTATGCATTACAATTAAATTAGTGTTCTACCTCTTGCCAAATAATAAGACTGAAGATTGAGTCTGAAATAAAGTATCGATTTCTGTTGTGATTGTAAAAATCTATATTAAAAAGTTAATTAAAGAAATATACGAAAATGTGTAATTTTTGTTTTATGCTAGGGCTGCCATATATTGCCACTTATCTAATTCATTTCTATCCTTTTACGATTCATTTCCATACAGTCTAATTTCTTAACTTTTCGTCCATATTTCATTCCCATTCGTTTAAGTTTCATTTCCGTCCAGTCGAATTTCATTTCCATCTACGCTGTCATTACATTCCATCTCATTTCTTTTTAAATAACATTAATATATGGGTGCCTTTCACTAAATAATATAAAGACTAAGTATGCACACACGCAATATCAATATAAACACAAAAGCTCTAGAAAAAAAAAATTCTCTAAAAAAAGCCAAATCCGGACGAAATGGTAGAACGACCCGTAAGTGCTTAAAACCCCTAACGATGGCCCATCTAAATCGAAGGAGGAATATATACACGTAGATAAACACGTATATATGTTACGGTTCACTGACCAGGGATGAACCTAGAGAGATATCACAGAATAATATTATACTTAATAATAGCCATCGAAAACTTCGAAGCATTTATCGATTTTACCGCGCATTGAAAGTATACTTACACATCATACACAGGAAAGCTTTGAGTTCCGTCTTACAGAATGGCAAAACGAAAAAGCGGTTTCTAGTATCTACTTTTTAATAATGCATACGTTTTTACTATTCTTTACAACAAAATTTCAAATAATAATAAATGTTGATACCAAATGCAAATCCATTGCCGAGAAGACAAAATATCTATTATAACATTTTAGATTATGCCATGGACAGGGATGTTTAATAAAAATAATCCCGATCCGATTGGCGATCCCTTACTTCAAAAAACGTATCTATGTACCATGTTAAAAATGTAGTTGTGTAAATACTTGTGACTTCAGTCATTATACTGGGTGTGGGTGTGACTTTTAAAAATAATGGAGACTTTGAATTTTCCTTTTTTCATACAAATTAAATACTGCTATCAATGTAAGCCATCCAAGAACACAACTGACTTCGCCTGTCACGCAACTAACATCAAGCATTTTGCTTTACATTGCTTCTTGGAATAAACTTAAAAGTGTAATAAAAATAAAAACTTACTATATAAATAAAAATCGCTGAACTAATGTTGTTCAGTTTGACGAGTGTTTGAACTACGACATTTGAATATTGAAAATAATTAGCAAAACCAAATTGGGCAAGATATAGGTTTCACTTACAGTTTGTTCTGGCTCTTTTCCTCAGTCCCAGGGACACATTTAAGACACAATCACAGCACTTTCAGAGTTTTTTATGAATAATTTAAAAGAGCGCGCGCCGGCCGGCATTCATTTCGAGCTGTCAAATTTGCGCAACTGACTGGTGGCGCCGCCGTGCGGGAGAAAGCGGAATGTTCATTCAGCCAGTATGTTTTTGATATGTGCAGGAGGTTTTAATGCACATATTACTAATTATATCTGCCCAATGTAACGTACATAAACCCCCCACCGGGAATCTACCCCAGATTCCCCAGTTTACAAACAAAACCAGGGATGGTATTGAATAAGGTAAGTGGACTGTATAGTGTAAGTATTTGTTGACTTAGTGAACTAAACACGTGTAGCTGTAAATTGAGTAAAATAAATGACTTATTTCGAACCTAAAATTGTCATAAACTTGACACCTTCTTGCGTCAAATTCATGCAAAGAAACAAAGGAAAATAAAAATTATGCTGAATCTAATTCCATTGGAAGTGGTCTAAGCTTTACAACGGGTCGCGTGTATTCGCCATTCTGGATTTTTACTTTTACCACCCGTACAACTCCATCAGCTCCTGGATAAAGTTCCGTCACATGACCGAGATGCCATTGAAGCGGAGGAGCGTCAGCATGCATAAGAACGAGTTCATCAACTTGAATATTACGACAATTCCTATGCCATTTTTGTCGCTGCTGCAGCGTGTGCAAATAATCGTTTAATTGCAATGTACGCGGACCGATATGTAAATAAATTTTATGAAAATAGTCGATAAGAATATTTGTAAAGTTGCACCTTTTAGGAAGCAATAATGGATACTTCTTTTGGTACGGTAGGTCGGCGAAAGACAACCTACCCCCCACCCTGAGAAAACCGAGGGGGTCGACATAAGGTGCTAACCTTTTGAGTGATGAACTACAGCTGTAACCATTGGAAATTGCTTGGATATCAGCTGCAAAATGCTCTCGCTGAACGGATTTAATGAGCACATCGTGTGCGTTCTTTAAATCTGATAGAGACGAAGGACCCGTGTTCCTATTAGATTTCGTCGATCTACAATTGTTGATAAATTGAAAACAACGAGCTAGGACCTTTTGAAGTTTGCTAAAACTCGAATATTTTTCAGTTAAATCATAAACAAGGTTTGAATCACGTGTTGTGTTTTGCACGCTAGTTTGAGCCAAAGTGGCGCATGGAATTTTGAGTTCTGGCACATTTGCCGATTTAAATTGATCAATTGATTTTACTGGCCAATTCTCTCTTGGTGCGTGTAGCCAGTTCGGTCCCCCGAGCCACTCCGCTGTCGCTAACAGCACGGAGGGCAGCGCTCCGCGGGAGCACACGTCAGCAGGGTTGGACGCGCCGCTCACGTGAAACCAACAATCGCTTTGCACGGTCTCCAAGATTTTGGAGACACGTGAAGCCACAAAGGTTTTGAGGTTGTAACTGGGTGTATTCAACCAACTCAGCACCACAGAGGAATCGGTAAACAAGAGTATTTCATGAACAGGAATTCGTTCAGACAATATTGACTTCGTATATTTGACTAACTTGACTAACAAATGCGCAGCCATTAGCTCGAGACGTGGAATGGTCACTGTCTTCAAGGGTGCAACCTTGGATTTTGCAATGACCAGACTGACCTTCGAATCACCTTGATCGTTAAAGCTACGCAAATAAATGACCGCAGCTATTCCTTGAACTGAAGCATCGCAGAATCCTAATATCTGGTAGTAGCTGTGCTGTTTGACAGTAACCTGGCGCTCGTGGCTAAAATTCGACAACAGCGGGAGCTCTGACATGTAGGTGAGCCACTCCTTTTCTAGTTCCGGAGGCAGCCGCTCATCCCAACCCAGCTGTTGGAGCCAGAGTTTCTGCATGAAGCATTTCGCGTAGAATATGCAGGGAGCCACGAAACCTAAGGGATCATATTGGCGACCTATCTGTGACAAGACACTGCGCTTGGTGATCGCCTGTGAAGCTGGAAGTGGATGGAATATGAAGGAAAACACATCTTCGGCGGGTCGCCACTGCAGACCTAAAACTTTTATGGACAGGTCCTTGTCATCCTCGAATGCAATGGGCGTTTCGCGGTGATCAGCTGGAACCCGAGCCAGTACCTGGGGACAGTTGCTGGCCCACTTACGAAGCAGAAATCCTCCTCCACTCAGCAACTCTAATAGTTCATCCTGTAGCCTAGCTGCTTCATCATAGCTGCTCACTGACCACAGAAGGTCATCGACGAAGAAACCCTTTTTTAGAACCTTGCTCGCTAAAGGATACTTCTCGCAGTCGTCGTCAGCCAGTTGATGCAGGACTCTGATCGCTAGGTACGGACTGCTAGCAACGCCGTATGTGATCGTGTTTAACTCATACACTTTTAAAGGTTGATCAGGTTGAAACCTCCACAGGATGTGTTGGTAATTGCGTTGAGATTTTTCGATCAAGGTCATTCGAAACATTTTACAAATGTCACTTGACAAGCAAATTTCGTGTATACGAAAATTTATTAAAATCTCGTTAATATCTGCCTGAAGCTTAGGACCGGCGTAAACAACTGAATTCAAAGAATTATTATTTGTCGTTTTGCATGAGGCGTCAAAAACTACTCGGAGTTTTGTCGTGGTACTTGACGGTCGGAGAATACAAAAGTGAGGTATTATGTACTTAGAATCCACAGTACCAAAATCACCTACGCAAGTCATGTGACCAAGGCTTTCATATTCGGACATGAATTTATTATATTCTTCCTTAAGTTCCGGAAGACGATTCAGCTTTGTTTCTAAATTGTTGAAACGACGTAACGCTTGTGGAGTCGAATCGCCGAGATCAAAACTGGGTTTGAACGGGTACTTCACTGTATAACGTCCCGTAGTATCGCGACTGTGTTCGTTTTGGAACAATTGTTCGACATACAAATCTTCTGGTTTTTTAGTGACGTCATACGGCACGTTTTCAGTCTCCCAGAAAGAGTTCATGATTTTATCGATACTACTAGTTTTATTATCAGAGAACAAGTTGAGCGAGGCTGTATTCGACTCACAATCGTCACTCAGTACTGTCTGACCAGTAATGACATATCCGAATATGGAATGCATCGCGACGGGCAAACCCGGGTCACGCGGTAGTATATTTTGACCGTCATAAATGTAGGGAAATAAGTCACCTGCGATCAACAAGTCAACTGGAGCCGCCGAAAAGTAGTTCGGGTCTGCTAACTCGAGATTTTTGAAATTATTGATAACTTTGTTTGACAAGGTTACTGTAGGTAAGTTGCTAGTTATGTTACTTACGACAACAGTATCAGTGCTAAGCACCGGACCAGATGAGTTTCGTGGTTTAATTGAACATGTAACCAGACCGAAATCTTGCACTGGCGCACCTCCCAGACCCATGGGTTCAAACTGACACTTGCGTCGAGACAAACCCAGGCGCTGGGCACATTCTTTTGTCATATAACCGGACATGGCACCGCTGTCAATGACTGCACGCACGGCGTGGTAAGTTCCCCATCGATCTGCGACGTGCACCATGGCAGTGCCTAACAGCACGGTTGAATTTGACGAACAAGTCAAGCCGACGTTTGGCATTGAACTTTGACTTTGATTTTGACCATTTGAAACGTTTTGAATACTTGAAATGTTTTGACCACTTGAAATGTTTTGACTACTTGAATCGTTTTGATTAATTGATGAATTTTGAACAGTTGGAACTGTATCTAAGTGAATACTGTGATGGTGCGGTTGTTTACACAGCACACAACGCACTTTTGACGTACACTCGGACAACGAATGCTGACGAAAGCAATTTTCGCATAATTGAAGCAGTTTCACTTTGTCAAGACGCTGCACCGGTGTTAAATCAAAAAATTCGAAACATCGATAAGTTGAATGCGGTTTGTCGCAAAATAGACATCTATTTGATCGTTCGCTATTATTCTTACTCACAGCTGACAAGCACGGCTTTTGGAACTGCTTCGGTGCACTACTGTAATTAGCAGCATTATTATTATTTGTTCGAATAAAATTCGGCTTTGCAGAGGTGTTAGGAACACTCTTAGGCGTAAACTGAATTTTTGATGTACTAATTTTAACCTCCGACATTTCCAAAACACGCGCCTGTTTCTCTACGAAATTAATCAGCTGTTCGTAAGTAGGTATATCGGTTTGATCTACTGATTGTTCGAATTCGCGCCTAGTGACGGGGTCTAAATTTCGCAATCCCATATAAAACAGTATGAAACTCGATAGGTTACTGATTTTCAAAAGTTTCAATGCTTTAACACACTCTTGATACGTTTGTAAAAATGTGTTTAGACCAGTAGCCGACTCAGTTGACAAAGGCTTAAATTGAAACAGCCGATCTAAATAGCTCGTAGCTAAGGCACGAGTGTTCTCAAATTTTTTGACTAGCAAAGCCCATACTATCGGATAATTATCGGCCGTCACTGGCATCCCTTTGACCACAGTCAATGCCGAACCGCTGACTGCGGAGAGCAGGTAATAAAACTTCTCAATGTTCGTAATATCATTGTTGTTATGAATTAAACTCGTAAACGTGTCATAGAATGTTTGCCAGTTTTCTAATTTGCTATCGAAATGGAACAATTCTAGTTTAGGCAGCCGCGGCTTAGCCGACCGCGAGTCTGGCCCGGCAGCGCCCGGGCCGCGGCCCGCGGAGCGCGACGAAGGTCCGCTACCGCTGCCGTCACACGATTGCCAAGTGTCGCTATTAGCCTCCGCTACACTCAGAATACGGAAATACATGTCGTCAAAGGTTTGAATTTCTTGATAATTTGGTTTAAATTTCGGGTTTTGTTTCTTATTATAAGAATTTAACTCGAATATGCATTGTTCGAAACATTCCCGAGTCGAATGAAGTTCTTTAAGTCGCAAATTAAATTCGGTTAAACGCTCTGGTGGAGTTGATTTGGATAGTTCAAATAACGTTTGACATCGTATAAAAAGCAGTTCTTTTTTGTTGATAAGTTGTTCGACATCGAATTCTTTTTCGTCCATTTCGAATTAAAAAACAAAAGACGCGCGCGACGCGTTGCAAAGAACGAAAATTGAAAACGTTTATTTTATACGTATTATTCTAGGTAAATAACTTAGATTAGAAATAAGCCTGTTACCTTAAAACTGCGTGAAATGTGTGTTTTATGTGTATGAATGTGTATTTAGTTTGCAAACTGAGGATGCGGTTCGATTGACCAAAATGTTTGAACTACGACATTTGAATATTGAAAATAATTAGCAAAACCAAATTGGGCAAGATATAGGTTTCACTTACAGTTTGTTCTGGCTCTTTTCCTCAGTCCCAGGGACACATTTAAGACACAATCACAGCACTTTCAGAGTTTTTTATGAATAATTTAAAAGAGCGCGCGCCGGCCGGCATTCATTTCGAGCTGTCAAATTTGCGCAACTGACTGGTGGCGCCGCCGTGCGGGAGAAAGCGGAATGTTCATTCAGCCAGTATGTTTTTGATATGTGCAGGAGGTTTTAATGCACATATTACTAATTATATCTGCCCAATGTAACGTACAACGAGTATGATGTATGATAATAATAATAATATGTTTTAATTATTTGCTCATATTACAGGCCACACCCGGTATAACATTGTAAATTTGTTTTGAACAAATATTTACACCTTATTTCTTGTCGGTTTTTTTCTCAATAGAGGTATTTACGGACCGGTGACAAATTTTTATTAAGTGAAAATTGAATAGGTAGGATATTTTGACTGATACAGAAATAAAACACTTTAGGTTAAATATAAATTATGCAACATAAACATGACACATTGCTGCACATGTCATTCTACGAGTAGCAACCTATCCCAGTTATGTGACTCAATTTATTTCGGTTGGCATTTCTGGTTGAATGCATTGGCTTTGTTTCCAAATACTGTAAGTGAAGGCATTGATTCCGTTTTAGTCTGCTGAATTTCGAATAATACGGTCATATTTGTCACCTGAAGCGATTGTTCGATAGTTCAATAACAGGGTGTGTTCAAGAGTGTAATAAATCTCATTTGAATTTGCTTTATTGCCAATAATCCTTAAATACATAAGTGAGTGTGTTTTGTTTAATTCTTTGTTTGTTACGCTTTCACACTGCAAATACTCGTCCGATCGTAATGAAATTCGGTATGGAGATAGTTTATGATTCTGAGAAGGATATAGGACAGTCATTATCCCGGGAAATTGCATGCCTAGTTCCCGCGGCCGCGCTTTAACATTCTTCGCAGATGCGAGTCGCGAGAAATAAATAGTCGTTAAAAATGTATTACCAAGCTTTTAGCAGTAAGTAAGTATGTCAAAGTTGGAGTAGATTTTTCGATGCCGATTGCTCCTTATTAAGAAGCACCCACGTAGTCATTTCAATAAGTGATTGTTTCGTAAATTATAGTCAGGAATCGATACCTAGTAGGCACCTCATTTTGAAGGCCAAGGCATGATAGAAGTACCTACAATCTAATATTATTAGTGCATTCCAACACAAAATCACTAATACTATTTACTCAGAAGTACTCTGTTTTGCAATCGGGCCCTGATTGTTATTTCCTGCCCACACACTTATACACATAGCATACCTGCTACCCGACTAATTTAGTGGCAGTAAATTTCGGCGGCCATTTCTCAAATTCCTTGTCTTAGCGCGGGACTTTTGCGTGATGTTCTATTGTTTAGAAGAACGGTCATTATCTTTAATTAGTTGGCGGCCTCAGCTATTCATATCGTTACATTCTAAGTATTGGTATCTTTTTCTTGATTAAGTAGGAACCAGTAAATAATTATAAATCACACCTACATCATAGGAACTGTTTAAGTACATAGGTAGTGTACATTCAACGTTATAAATACTTAAGTGATCACTTTTGTACCTTGTCATTTTAACGTCATGTCTGGTAAGCCATACGAAGTTATATACCGACCGAAAACGACGAGGTAAAATAAAAATATGATCACTTTTTTTTGACGTTGACTGCACTAGCATCATAGGTTCCCATCCACCTATGTTTTGTTTACTTACTTTTGCTGACAAGGGGGCAGAGTGGGACGGTAATCGATACAATGCTTGAACGGTTCCATAGGCAAAATCTACAGGTATCTAGCGCCTTAAGTAGCCTACGTAGGGAACGTACCTACCTTTGAAGGGAATTTATGGGAAGAATTGCATTGGCGACCCTGACTTCAAACAACGTATCTTAGTTAGATGTGTTAAAAATAAGCTAAGTATAAAATCAAAACGTCAAAATTGATAACATTGCAAAGAAAAGTTTGAAACTTCTGTTCTTAATTAAATTAGGTTTACATATGTAATTCTATCGAATCAGCCATCAAATTGTAGACACCTACAGGCAAGTGTAGTTTCACGTGTACGAGAGCGTCCAGCGAGTGCAAGTACGAAAGTTAGCGAGAAAGCCGGCTATGTGTTTCCATGGAGCGTGTAATTCGGCGTGATTACAATTACAGCCGTTCTCTAGAACGAACGCCATTACGCAGCGGGTCAGGCCCGCCGTCTGCATGAAAGTGTCAAGTGCATTTAGAACTTTCAACGTTTCTAATTGTCCCATGACGGTAACCATGGAAATGTGAAATTCATAGTAATATGCAAATAAGATTAAGTACTTCCTCCGACGACAGTCGTACTCGTTGACTATTAAAGCAGTAACAAGTTTCAATACCTATCTACAGTACCTACGTGCGTACAGGCGTAGGCATTAAGTATTACGCATGATACTTACTTGCATTTTTAGTACTTAGACGACAATCAACAGCCCGTAAACTAATTTATACAGGAATTGAGATTATAATGACAGGTACAGTCATCGGTTTTTTTCTTCATTAAATTGTAATACTATTTCTATTGAGCATCCTAAGCAGCAGCAGTGCCAAAACAAAACGTGATAAAAGTAATTAGTTACCATTGGTAGGTACCTATTTAAAAACTTGATAATGTATCGTGAAACATTTATAACTAACAGATTCGATGAAGGCTTACGTTGCCTATAATTATGAGGTCACCTCATTTCGACGTCGTAGGCGTGCCTCGCTCACACGAAGTCGCTCCAATCTCATGCCTATAAGTAAAAATGTTGTAGGAAACTCGGATAACTTGTCTTGTACACATACCCGGTCATCGGAGTAGAGCCTCACCAATCACCATTGAAGAACCATGACAGATCAAACGTGCCAGAAACACCATATATTGAAATTCAACATTTGGTAAAGTAATACGACCCAAAGGTGGCTTCCGTCCTTTTCTATCGTGTGCTAGATGAATGAACATAACGTCTTGCCGTCTCGTTTCGCATCAGTGAAAGGGGCTTATTTGTACTAAGTGGGTAAAAAAATGTTAACCTAGCTAAAAGTTTCATAATTTCTTGGCTTTGTTAAGATTTATTGGTTTAGCTACTTACGAAATATAGTCTCTAGGTACCTATGATAACAAAACTTTCAAGAAATTATATACCATAATTTTAAGTAGGTACCTAAGTGTTAACAAATCGTATCTCTGTCAAATAAAAAGCAGCTAAAAGTAAGCTATGTGTAAAAGCAGGTAAATGATCTAATAAATATGTGGGGAACATTAGCATCGAATTACTTTTTAAACTAACTTGAAAATTGGACAGTTTTACGCTGTCGGTACACCTAGGTTCTCGAATTCCATGCCGCCATTTTGAATACCATAGTGACGTCACGCGGCTGGGCGCGGGCGACTCGGCGCCCGCGACGGCGCAGGCCGCGCCGCAGACTCAGAAACGGGCTCGCGTTCGACCGAGGCGATGCCTCCGCGCCACCAAAATGCAATACCGTCGTCGTATTATCTTCCGCGTACGTGCTAATTCACATTAAACAAGACGTAACATTCAGTGCCTCTCTGCTCTTTTCACCTCGATTTAAGAACAGTTGAGCTTAACGTGCGTCAAACATCATCTCAGCAGACGAAAAACTTGATGGTGTAGTGAGGTGTTATTGTTGTGATTTCTTTTCGTCAGCCTCAGTACAGTAGGGCATCGGACTAGATTGTTGGGAGTCGGGGGAGCGCGTATCCGTGTCTCCGGAGGACCCAACGACCTCGATAAGTGAGTTGCATGCATTAACTTGTGGGATTCGTTTTGTATTCATCATATCGAAGTGTGGGCGCGACACGTCATAACCTTTGCGTTACCTGCCTTTTATAGTAGCTACAGATAGAATAAACTTGGTTTAAGTAGTTTCGGAAGATATATACGTGACGTGTTCACCTAGCAAAAGTTATAGGCAGCGCGTTTAATAGAATAAGTGTTCAAGATGATGGTAGATAAGTTGAATAGTAACAGTAGTAACACTATGGTCGCCTTAGTTTGACACATTGGATTGAAGTGAAGTTTTTTCTCGGACGTCCTGGATATAGGGTAGGTACAGTCGCGCACGGCTGCGCTCGAACAAAGCGCAAACGTGCGTTGAACTCTTTTGTACCTAAGGGCAGCGACTCATGCACATCCTCCCCTACACATAGCTACGGCTCGCTTGCATCAAAACCTCATTCAAACTCGAATGCTAACGACTAATATCTGTCATGTGATTTATCTGATGGCGGATATATTTTTTACATCGACCGCTCGTTGAATCCAACGTTGCGTGACTAGTCGCTAAGAAACATTAATATGTACATCGATAAAAGCAGAGCAGATGATCTTATTAGAAACACGAAAATGTACCTAAATATGTAGGTGACATTCGCTTGGTTTACTTACATTCTTTAATCAAACATAGGTACCATTTTCCAACTGTAGTAAGCACAAGACATAGTAAGTCTTAGGTACTTAACAAATTACTGTACGAATTAACGGGATGATTCGTGAGGCTATTAATATTTATAATCAATTATTAACAAACGATTATTGGTTAAACGCATAACTCTGCTACCTTGACATTGTTACGAGTAATTAATAACTTGATAGAAACCTGTAATAAAATAGGTACCTACTTAGTAAATAAAATGAACTAGGTTACCCAAATGAAATGAAATTAAAGTAAACAAATCAAATAAAATAATACGTACTAAGCTTGGTAGGTAATTACTTTATTTTAAATGATTGATTCCATTTTCTAACGAAATCCATGAACGTAATAATTCATAGATTTAATAAAATGTCGTAAATTGTGTGCTTTAGACCTATTCGATAACTTTTTTCCAATACTACCTAAACGGCATACCTATTTAGGTGCATAATGCAACCGATTACGAAGATGCCATTAGAGGTTGTGAAATAACATTTACCGAATTCTGACACGTAAATATTACCGAAGTCGTTGCAACTACAAGTTTTTATTATGTTTGATTTCATTATAAAAAGGTTGGGTAACCAGCGTGTGTAAATTAAAACTTATCTCACTTAGGTATCTATAAAATGTAAAACAGTGAAAGCACCTAACGTCATTGCAAACGGAAACGACTCAAAATTGTATTTACTTATTATGATTGTACATAGATACACCGCCACTTTCTTATTATGTAAGGAGACGGGTAGAACCATAACTAACACACTTAAAACTGGCAGTAGTATCTAATGTAGCCGGTGTTACGTTTTCTCCATACCAACCCCACGCGTTCAGGTCGGGATCCAGCTCAAAAGTATTCAACAGCTTAAATATTGGAATTCGGAATTGCCCCAACAACCAACTACCATTGTACGGATTTACTTACCTATACGAGAAATCAGAGAAGAAATGGGAAAGACAGAATGTTATAATTTCTCTTTACTTAGCTTGTAGTGTGTCCCACTGCTGGGCAAAAGCCTCCACTTTCTGCTTCCATTCGTCCTTACTTTTGGCCGAATCTTGCCAGTGTGGCTGGAAACGGTCCAAATGATCCCGCCATCGCCTCCTAGGTCTACCTCTGCTCCGATGCCCGTGACAGGGATCTCAATCGGTGATAATTTTATGTTCTATAGCGCAGGTCAGTTTTTCGGATTCTATCAGATCTACGAAATTTTATTTGGTTGACATTACGGCTTCACACTTACGTTAATTGACATTTGTCTTTCACAATAGGTAATAGAACTCTTTGTTTGAGGGATGTGAAGTCAAACTAACCGTCTTGAAATATTTGGGAAGAATTTGTGGAAGCCCTGTTTACACTTAATATACTATTCTGTGATCTCCAATATATTTTTAAAGTATTTAGGAGTAAATATTTTTTTAGAAATAAAGGGAAAGTGGAATGATGAATTCTCATCTATTTTCGAAAATAACTTGAAAACTATTTCTATAAACAAATGTATTTGAGACCTCTCTATCAAAGCTTTAATTATTTACACCAGAGTATGTGCATGTCCAGCAGATGTGTTTCTACAAGTGTCCCAATGTTCAATTTAGACTTAAGTTTTTAACTAGGGGACCCCATACATCCCTGTATTTTTTCTTTTCTATGTAATTTTTATATAAGGTCAACCGGAGCTAATGCGCCATAATACTTTAAACAGCATATTTATCAGATTATAACAAACACATTAAGTATCCTTAGAAGCTACTACTTATGATACAAGCTAGCATATTTGATCTTTTTTTATATTTCAGTGCCATTTTATGGCATTTTTAATAACTTCTACGTGTAAATTAAGTTTCTGTAAAAGCTGAGATTTATAGACGCTATAACCACAGTTGGGGTGAAAGCGTCTTTTACTGGTATTATGTGATTGGACTAGTCGGAATGATTTTAATTGAAATAATTTTATAATAATTTTAATAATTTTTTAATATATTTTTTTTAAGAACACATGATAAAGTTAGTTATTATGTTGAACAAAAATATTCGGGGCTATAGCGTCTAATTGACCTTGTTGGCGGATTACTTTGAAAAAAAGAGCTCGGCCACGATATCTAGTGATCATATTTATGATAATTGGAATGGACGCATTAGCCCCGTAGGTGACATAGCCCCGGTTGACCTTATATTTTTAATGTACTTTGCTATGTTACCTTTCGTAGTTAATTTTAATTACAAGTTTCTTGCTACGCATTCTTCTTGGCAGTGATATGATGGTCTTTCCAAAAGCGCTGGTGGTAGGTACCTATAAATATTGTATTTTTTTTTTTTATTCGTCCAATTTATTTGGATAAGTCCATAAATAATTAAATATATTTTTTCCTAATCACCTATTTAGGTACCGATCAGTACGAATAGCAGGACTACATTTAACGATTGAAAGATCAATGCTAATATCCTTGCAAAGTCCGTCTTATAGAATAATCATTTTTACTTACAAACACTGCGTATCTAATCAAAGAATTCAAATATTATGTTACGCGTCCGTTAACATAATATAGGGCAGGTACAAAATTATTAAGTACTCGTATAGTATAGAGCTTTATTTAACTGCAATAATTTCATAAATTGTATAACTGTAGACTCTACTAAATATGTTAGAAAAAGTAAAGAATCAGTAGGATAAAGTACCTAACCTAACCTTAAGTTTAGCTTACAGTTAAGCTATGATAGGTGAATTTTTCTGCACGCGTACAGTCACCTGCATTGAATCTGCCACAGCCACAGCGGAGCATGCGAAAATATCTGATACGTCCTACCGGCCTTAAAAATAAAGTCGTATCAGATATTTTTGCACGCTTTGTTGTGTCAAGTGCTGGCGACTGTATGTACAGTCATCGGTGTATACATATTTACACTTTAGTACCTTGTCACTTTAACCACTGTGACAGTTCATACGAGTATATGGCAGTTCAAATATAACGAAAATAGACAAGGTGCTAAAGTGTAGGTACAGACCTACTACTGCAAATACTTACGTACTGCCCCCATAATCTCTCTAAGAGGTCTATGCGAGTGTGAGAGTGTCGTTTTATGATCAGCAGACTAACGTTGCTCGACCTAAACGTTCTGAAAGCAATCTCTTCAGAATCAAATTAAATGGATGTTGCAAGATTTATTAAGTAAACAGATATTTAAATATATGTCCCCGTGTTATTAGTGACAAATAAAATTTCAACTTAAGTACATGCAACAACGAGTAAGTAGGTTGTACAATCATAAACATTAGAATCAGTGTGAGCTTTCATCTTTGAAATGTTATTTAACGAATACTTTAAACAGTAAATTAGTGATGACATGACAACATTCATAGCAGTTTTAGCAAAACTCAGTCTTACATAACATGTCTATGTATGTAGTATGTACCCATTACATGTGTTTCTGTATCGGTTAATAAGTAGTCGCTAAAAATACTTTTTATTCGATTAATCAGCCTTTAACAAGAATTAACTCAATTATTAATTATCACGTTTACAAATATTTACTGGTCAGTTTTTAGTTATTAACAGGAAGATATGGTTAATATTCCCTAAAATATGTATACGGCGTCGTGATAATTACACACAGTTACATATTCTTAACTACTCAAGTCGGCTGCAGAAAACATCTGCAAGAAACAGGTTAAATACTGCAGTGCGTCAGCTTTCGAAACACCGGAGAAAAAACAACTTTTAATTTACCATGATTCTGCAACTGCGACGAACTAAGAATGGTCAGGCAATTGCTCTTTGATTTTATTCAAATTTAAATTACGTTTGACTGTGGGTATTTTCTTTACTCTTATTTCTACATGCAATGTAATTACTTCGTCGATTTAAGTAGGTATCTTATGTAGAGTAAATACGATCAACTTGCCCTGGACCAAAATGCTTTGCATCACCAACTCACCGTATAAAGCTACAGTAGCTTGGTGTTTCTATAATCGAAATGTATATGTAGAAAAAAAAACTAAATTTACCTTGCATTCGAATGCAATGCAATCATCATGGAAAAATAGAGCATCAATTTAAATTTCATAAATATCAATCATAAATATCAACTGCTGTAAATATTGTTGTTCCCTTTTTCGTATTACACTCCCATTTACTAATAGTTAAAAATAAAACTAGTGAACTATTTATTTTACATACAGTAGCAAAAAACTATTCTTAGTTTGAGTGTTGTTTTCGAAGAGACTTGTGGCTAAAAATAAAATAAAAAAACTGGATGACTAATGGATGGTATCTTGATTGTTTACCGTCGATCAGACATTTCGCGGTCGACACATTATAAGTATGTATGTAGGTACGTACATAAGAGGAAACAAATTCCAATACTGCTTACTGTTTGAAAACAATTGCAAACTCGTTAGCCGACATCATTTTGTCATAATAAACTTGTTCAGAATGTCGTGACACATTTTGCAATACCAACCAACGCGAAGTGTAATCAAGCATCGATATGCTTGATAACAACCATAAACTGTGTTGTTAGTAGCTTTAATAGCCATGATCTCGTTGCTGAAACGCTAAACGAAGGTCTTTTTCAAGTCTCGCGGTCAAATTAAAAACCTGAATTGCGTAATCACTATCATTTTATTTCGAACCATGAGGTGCTCTAAAATTAGGTTAATCTAACTAGGATTAAGTATGTTGACTGGCTTGACAATTGATTGATCTCAAATTCCTTTGTATCTCACCACCCTCACGTATACGAGTACATACATATATCTGACTGTGGCTGTAACTGACACTCCACATCCAGGTGTAAAAGCAAACCCGTAATCGTAGTAGCCACAACGACGTGTAGCTCTTCAATGACGTCCGCCCGACTTAATTGCATTGATGTTGAAACAATAAGGAATTGGACACATAGGTGTACTAGCTATAACAACAACTACGTGCCTAACAAACGTAAGGCATACATACGACTATAGCAGAAGCTATCTATCAGGGCGGAAGCTTTTAATAATCAATTTTAGTATGATTTCTATAGCAATCAATCGTATACATAGGATATCAAACAACATGACATTAGTGGCACAAAGGTTCCACCCTGGTCTGATTTAGTTTCCTTGACTGTGCGTAGTTTAATTAATTAAGAAACTGATATTGGTGTCTTATAGTTTCCATCAATGGCATGCTTATTTTAAAGGTACTAGGTTACGTACGGTTACAACACTGTTATTTTTTGCAGGCACTTATTTAAGTGCATGTGCCTAGCGCTAGCGTGTTAGGCCCTCCAATTAAATTTTTATCTGTAAGTTGACATTCCAACCTTATAAACAGAAGTTGGTGTTGCCTGCAGAATATCCACCGGAAGTTTCTCAGCTTCTTCCCTATTTCTTTTTGCTGATAAAGAGTTGACAAGGAATATTAAAGTAATGAATTTATTTATTTTTACTTTTTTTCTTTTAATTAGAATTATTTTACATTTGTAGACGTCATGCAGACGCAAATAAAAAATTTTATAACAAAAAATAGAACCGACTACAAAAAACCATGAAAATAATTTTCTACCAGTCTGAAGTCGGTGCCTCAGCACGAGCCAGCAGGAGTGATTGAAGCCATTTACTCGTATAGTTGTAGGTGAGGTAGACGATTATAGGTCCACTCCTGCTGGCTCGTGCTGAGGCACCGACTTCAGACTGGTAGAAAATTATTTTCATGGTTTTTTGTAGTCGGTTCTATTTTTTGTTATAAAATTTTTTTTCACGCTTTTTAGTGTAAAAGATCTAAGATACAATAGTTTAATGTCAACTGCTCGTCACCTTTTACGAAAAATTGCTTTTTCCGATGCAGAGACGTTCATTATTGAGGAGTCCTGGTGCTTCACCACCCATTCCATTTCACCATATGCGTTCCGAGGAGCATAAATTGCTTAGCAACTGTGTTAAAGCAATTGAAATTCAGCCCATGAAATACTTGTTATTGAGTAGTAACTCCGATGGTCAACTGTGGTCTTCATCATCAGTTCCACTTCACCAAATGATGATTTTCAAGAGCAAATGCACGAGTTACTACTAAATATATCAAAATTACCATAGGTGTCCCTACAACATTTGAAGAGTTCCCTCGATTTCCTTAGGATCCAATCATCAGATCCTGATTCGGTGCTTATGGGACCTAATTGAAAGCATTCCTAGACGAACGCAAAAAAAAATTTTCAAATCGGTTTATAAATGACGGAGTTCTGAGGTAACAAACATAAAAAAAAATAAAAAAATAAAAAAAAAAACATACAACCGAATTGATAACCTCCTCCTTTTTTTTGAAGTCGGTTAAAAATAATCTCAACTAAAATTTTTATGTAAGTTTGCTATTATTGTGCTGTGCATGCAGCTCACTGTCCTCGCTGCGGCTGTTAAACTCTGAACGATTAAAACAAAGATATAGCCAAATTGTTGTTTGTGTTTTCCTGTTAATAAATGCAATGCACACACGGACATAATCAAATTATCACCCTCTGCATCGTGCCTCTCTACCATACTACTGGAAAACTCAATTACCGGAGCGAAGAGATGCACACTGGCATAGGTACTGAAGGGCTACTCCGAGACACGAAATTCGAAGTTCATATCGTACCGTCCCTCTCACTCTCGTATTAAATGACGTAAGCGTAGGCGGGACGGTACGATACGAACTTCGATTTTCGAATTTCGTGGTAGCCTTACTGCACAGTTAGAGGTTTCTGCCCGGCAACATTTCCGGAGCGTTACAACTTAGGGATCTTTAAAAACCGGCCAAGAGCGTGTCGGACATGCCCAGAATAGGGTTCCGTAGCCATTACGAAAAAATTAAGTAATATTTTTCTAAGTATTTCGTATTTCATACGGAATCTTCCAAGTTTAGGTATATTTTATACCTTACGTTGCTATTTACTCATAAACTACTAATAATTCTCAAGCAAGCTTAGCCGTTATAGTTTTCCTTGGAAGTTTGATATACTGACTACCATCCTGAATGTTTTCAAATTTTTCCACTCACCGGTTTAGATTTTAGAGGGGGGGGGGGGGGGGGGGACGCTCGATTTTAATGAAAATTTGAACTAAAGTTGAATATTTCGCAAAAAAATTACTGAATCGAAAAGTCGTCTTAGCAAACCCCTAATGGTTTTAAAATACCTATCCAACGATACCCACACTATAGGGTTGGATGAGAAAAAAAAAATCACCGCCACTTTACGTCTATGGGAGGTACCCTAAATAAATTGTTTTTGAATTTTTAATTGTACTATTTTGTCGGCATAGTTTATCCATATATCCGTGCAAAATTACAGCTTTCTAGCATTGATAGTCCCTGAGCAAAGCCGCGGATGGACAGACAGACAGACAGACAGGCATGGCGAAACTATATAAGGGTTCCGTTTTTTCCATTTTGGCTCCGGAACCCTAAAAACGAGCCTACCAATTCTTTAAAGGGTCGGCAACGCACCAGTGAGTCCCCTCGTGTTGCGGGTGTCCATGGGCGACGTTGATCGCTTTACATCAGGTGACCCGTCTGTTCGTTTGCCCCCTCTTATATAAAAAAAGGTACGTCACCCCTTTTAGTACTGGCCTCGACAATGCAAAATTGCGTGCGTAAGTACTGACGAGTTATTGCGCCTATACAGGGAATGTTACGGTCATGGTATTGTATGACACAATGGGCGAAACTCAGCCGGACAATATACAGTTGAATCATTTGATTCCTGACCCACCAACGTTCTCACAGTAAGGGTCTGTTTCGCCATCCATTGATTAGTGTTAACTGACGGTTAATTGTGATGCCCTCTCTATTTGTTAGTCAGTTAACACTAATCAATGGATGGTGAAACAGCCCCTAAATGTTATAATGTATTAATTCCCTTATCAAGCAATGCTATGTTGCTATGACTTTTTCTACTAAAAGATTCCACAGTGGGTGGATTCATTTAGTTTCGATAGTACGTCTCAATCGCCGTCGAAGGTCGAAGAACTTAATATCCCTATGCGGAGCTACGAATACGTATTTCGCTATAAATTATGATAACTTCCAAGTGGTTTTATTTAACTTGACTTTAATTGGAAGGTCCTTAAGACATTTTTCCATGAAAATATACGCTTTTCAGTTTCCTCGAAGACTGACGATGCATAACGACGCACACACTGTTTCACCATCCATTGATTAAATTTATCTGACAGATAAAATGTGATGCTGTCTCTGTTTTTTCCTTCGAATAGGCAGAGACGGCGTCACATTTATCCGTCAAATAAAATTAATCTGTGGGTTGTAAGACAGCCTCTAAATATTTCAAACGTACTTACTCACCATTCCTAGTACCTAACTCGTTCTACTAGTGTCTGGCGCCCCTTTCTGTTATTGACTGACAGATTAATTATTTGTGATCAACATGCATGTGTGACACGCTCGCTGAACCTTGTATGTTGTTAGACTTATAATATGAACGAGGTCACTAGTTACAATAGAAAAAAAATCCGGGACGGTGCTCAATTCGCTTATCCGCATTACAATAGCATGATATAATAAAATTTATGAAATCCATACTAATATTATAAATGCGAAAGTGTGTTTGTGTGTTTGTATGTTTGTGTGTTTGTATGTTTGTCCCTCTTTCACGCCGTAACGAAGCAACGGATCTACGTGATTTTTGGCATAGAGATAGTTTATGGGCCCGAGAGTGACATAGGCTACTTTTTATCCCGGAAAAATGCACAGTTCCCGAGGGAACAGCACGCGATAACCGAATATCGCGCGGGCGGAGCCGCGGGCAAAAGCTAGTAGATTATAAATAGAAATAACACATGTTGAGTTTTTGGTTAAAATTCCCTGAATTTTATAATTTAAACAGCTGACTGTCATTTGATATTTTTGTACGCAGAACCGCCTATTGTTCATCTAAAATACTAATCTATTAAATATATTTTTCCGGATAACTCGCGTCTTAAATCGAGTTTAGCTCGACATGAACAAAAACATCGATGTTTCGAATCGTGTCGGTTCTAAAATACATACTTAAAGAGGTACATGTCTTTGCCATTTTTTTTTTTTCATTTTAGTCAAAGCGAAAAGCAGAGTGTTCAGTCCGGGCAAAATATTTACTAATATTAAATAAGTCTGCCAAATTTCAAGTCTGTAACTCCCAGCTTAAGCTGTCAGACAATCATTCTCATTAGTTACTCTTTTAAGGTATACCATATGAAATATTAATATGGCAACTTGTGAAAGAAAAGTACGTAAACGAAAAGTAGATATAAGAAAGGTGGGTTTTAATATTTCGAGTCTAATCAGGATACCTTTTAAAGTTCCTTTAACGATGAGTATTTCTTTCAATGGCTATGTCTTCTCATTAAAAGTACGTAAAAGTTGTAATAAGAGTTCATCTTAACAAGGTGCAATTCGAGTTTTATGGGTAAACATTATCCAAGTATCCTACAAAAGTGTTTAAAACAATCAGAGAGTCACCTGTTTAACGGAAACAGTTTAGATTCCATTCAGCCCTTAGTTTTGTGTAAACGTACCTACTTTCAGTTGTAAACATTGGTTCACTTTAAGTTAAGAGACGTTGGATTGGCCTCCTTCCTCCAACGTGCACTCGTTGGAAATGGCGACCACGGTGGACAAACAATCGCTCGCCTCGTGACATCCGCTCTCGCCGGCATTAGGAAATCGGAAACACCCGCCTCTTACGTTAGAAAACATCTATTGTTCTCAAAATTAAAGAATTTGTTTCATCAACCGATGTTAACTACACTGCGTAAAAATAGACTAAAAATAACAGTGAGCTTCTACATACGATACGATAGTAACATATTAATATCATTGAAAAATAACTAACAAACTCTTCGGCAGTTCATAGAACTTCCTAATACTTATACAAAGGTTTATTATTAGCAATACAAAAAACAAATATTTACTTAGGTACCTAATATTTATTACATTTATCAGTATTAACATGACATGGGGTAAATGTATGTGAACGCAGTAAAGCCTCAAGGCAAAGAATGTGTAATTTATTGTTGAATATAGCTTGGAGTATACACCATGAAAGAGTACATGTATACCATGAAATTGTACAAGTCCTTTCTTACTTTTATTACAAGCTACACCTTTGATTAGTTACTTACTTCATAGCGGAACTTTTGAAGCCTCTCCAAGAATGTTTCATAAATGTTTCAAGTTGACCTTCTAGTTGATAAAACTTGTTTAGTGGTGCGCCTTGTGGCTTATGAATTCAATGGTAGACCCAAGATGAAAGCAATGTTCCATTAAGATAGATAAATTGACAATAATGGTCCAACGTGAGCATTGTAAACGACAAAAATAACAGAAAAGGTTCTTAAGACTTGGTAAAACACCTGCTGGCTGGTAATAACTTATACAGAAATGTTACGATTACAACTGGTTTTTGTTCAGTGTACGACAGAAAACTATGTGGTTAAAATTTATGAAGTTTGGGTTAGTTTGATGACGGTTTGAAAGAAGGATGATATCTACATGTGATCGTGCTGGTTCAATAACTAAAACGGACTATGCCGTCGTTTTATTTCTTTCAAGAAAATGTTATTTACTCAAATTAAATAATAAATTAAGTTAGAACTTGTTGCTCGTCAGTCCTATGAATGGAATTTAGGCAAATAAATTGTAGATATGTGGTAGGTACAGTCTCCAGCGTCAATATCTGATACAAGCGTTTATAAATATCTGATACGACTCTATTTCTAGGGCCGAAAGGACGTGTCAGATATTTTTTCACGCTCCGCCGTGGCAGATATTAATGCTGGTGACTGTACTTTATTATAGGCACATGATCTATATCTGTTGGCACGTATGCGAATCGAGAACTCGTACATTTTAATGCAATGTATTTTTACTAATTAGATAGATCTTAAAGAACGATTAAAAAGTGTCAACTTTTTTACCCAACTGCAAGGAGAGATATTGTTTTTTAATAGTAATCTATCCCTTCTCTATCTCCATCGTGGTGCCATTTCATTAATTTCGGCTACAAAACACTTCATTAAGTATGCCAAAGTATGCGTAGTCCGACAAGTATGTACCTACTTATGATTTGTCTTTTTAGTAAATAGGATTATTCTAAGATATTAGATACACTTAACTAATGTTAATTAAATATTATAATATTACCACAAATTAGAAAGTTTGATTTGACTTACATAAACGATGATCCAGAAAAAAAAGAAGTTACGCAACTGTATCAAAAGAAATAATTGCTAAGCTATGACTACGCAGGCAAACCTGATTTCTTATACCTACCGGCCTGTAGGCACGATCCATCAATTAGATACTGGGAGGGAACTAAACGCATACGCCGTCTTACCGTTAGCTCCCACAGACGTACCTACCTACAGTCGGCAGAAGTATTCCATGAGCAAATAACTTACAAACATCTAGGTACTTGAATACAAAAAAAAATCTTGACTTAATTGACACTTACAGCAATCCCTGAAGTTTTCGTTCTTTTATTCGTTTGGTTACCCCAAGAATACCTAAATGATTATCTAGGTACATAAAAAAATCCTAAATAAAACCTTATAAGTACTCGTACTCAGAAAGTTTTAAGAAAAAAGTCTCTCGGAATTTTAATTGCTTGTGTGAATAAACGATAAGGTATTGTTTAATTAATAAATTATAGTTATCTACCGTATTTGCTATGGTATAATAGATTCATTGAATTCGGCACTGTAAATCACATCAATCGGATCACTGCATTTCACTCCACTACTCTCGAAATATAATCCCTCTCAGTGTATATTCAGACACTCGATCAATTACCTCAATACAGACAATTCGGCTTAAAATGGACACCAATGTGTGATAAATTCGGCATTTTCGAGCTACCCATGTCACGGGAAACCATCGTCACAATACACATACTTAACTATGTTACGTATATTGTGATCGTGATGTCACGGAAGCGTTTTTTCCGACATATAAATTTATTGTGCTCAAAGTACTTGTACATACATATAATCCAACCAACCTACAGATAACCTAAAGATCCCTTTTAGGGATAAGTTCGCCTTTGTACTCTTTTGATTTGTTGTTGTCTTTTTGTATTACTTTGTGTTTTATGTACAATAAAGTATTTACATACATACATACATACATAACCAAAAGAAATATTTATTTGATCGATTCAAAGGTAATAGAACAGTTGTGTTTTGCTGGTTCATACGCAGTAATGAGCCGTTTCTACCGTTGTTGTACTTACCTACATATTAACTGGCGGTCGCGGGCCGGGCTCGAGACAGGTGTGGTCTGCAGGCGAATTGCGATTTGCGTTGCGCGCTGTTGACGCTTAACCAGTTCGTGGTTCGCCCTTCGACGCTTCTTCGATCAACCTCGATATCCCACTCACCTGTGTTTGAACTTTGATCGTACGAACCGCACGGTTATAACAGTACTAGCTTTTGCCTGCGGCTTCGCCCGCGTGGAATTCGATTAAAATCCGTACAAATTTTACCCCCCATTTTACCCCTTTAGGGGGCAATTTTATCTATTTCACTTACACAGATAATTTTTAATTGTAATCGACAACTCATACATACATTTTCATAGTTCTAAGTCCAGAAATAAGAAAATTTCCATACAAACTTTACCCCCCCATTTTACCCCTTTAGGGGGGTAATTTATCCATTTCACCTAAACAGATCATTTTTAATTGTAATCAAAAACTTATACACCTATTTCCATACTTCTAAGTCCAAAAATGACAAAATTGCATATAAGCCTCACCCCCCCATTTCACCCCCTTAGGGGATGAATTTCTAAAAATCCTTTCTTAGTGCTCACTTACATCATAAAAGGAACCTCTGTACCAAATTTCAAGTTTCTAGGCCCAGCGGTTTGGGCTGTGCGTTGATATATAACCCAGTGAGTCAGGTTTGCCTTTTATATATATAGATTACTTTCATGTAATTACGCCGTTAAGTATTAAAACCATAAGAACGTTAATTAATTTTTATAGCTCAGTGTAGCCTCCTCAGCTAAAGCGTGCCTTGTTCATACCTAGCAAGCACCTTTGACTTTTATTAATTTTATGCAGCAGAAAATAAAGGATTAAATAATTAATAAAGGTCTGTTTCAAATTTTAACTCTACGAACATAGTTATTAATATTTAACACTGGCCATGTGCTCTATGCCATTGTCGCCCTATAATGAAACGATTAAAGGTTAAATGATTATGAAAGGGCCTTTAACATACTAGGTACTTTGCCTATGTAATTGCTTTGTCAAACGTAGTTATCTACGGAATGCGGCCTTTTAATGAACACACAAATCACACAAACCCATCTATCACCATCACCACACTACACCGACTTCTTTCGAAATCAACCAGAGCTCATCTTCAGAGCAACACAACCGTTCACCATACCACAAGATGTTAGACTGGAATAAATTTACCAATGACAAATTATTTAGTAAAATACTATCTCCATATTAAATTACATCGAAAGTACTCGTAACCACATCAAAATCTTTAATTCATACTACTCATTCATCATACTTTGATCCTACCTACTGAATGAATGATTGGTCTTGGTTTGATAGCTTCAATGGTTTTATGCCAAATTCATACATTTTTCTAGCAAATGAAATGTTTCATTTCATATTCATATTTTTAAAAATATTTTGCTGATCAAGATTAGGTACCCGCTAGGCTAGATATAATACATCTATCTATATTTTAGAAAATAGTACTCATTAATGTATACTTATTACAACATAATGCATCTATGACAAGAAAGTAGAAATGGCTGCTTACGAATTACTAAGTAGTTGTAAGAACGAGTCCGAACGTAACATGAATCCGCTTACTACTTAGTAACCTGATTCGTATTCAGATTCCACGCACTGAATAGTCCCAAACCCGTTACACCTCATTCCTGTATATTTAGTGCCTATTACATTAACATTACATAGGTATATATTTAATAGCTAACCGTTTTTAAGTGCACATTTTTAGATTTTAAGAAGTCTTTGTCTAATGATCAGCTAATATATAGTCATATATATGTAAAGTGGTTTCGACCAAAAACTGGAAGTGTTCAGTCGAAAAAACCGACGGTGGTTTTGAATTTACATGAATATAAGTAGATGAAGACTCCAAATAATACGTAATGTACTTATCGAGTAGATTAGGTATACCATCTCTCCGTGACCAAAGACTTTCAGTTCAAACATTATTGGTCTTACTGCGAAAGGCTGACACTTTGATATACCAAAAATGTTTGTTTTCTAAGGACTAATAGGTGTGTTTTAAAAACATAATCATCGTTCATCTAAGTTTTCGTAGAACCTATGTAATATGGTTTCAATTTATTTACTTAGCTAAAACTCTGCCGGACATCGTATGTAAAAACAGATAAGTACATGGGTAAGCAAACTTAATTTAATTCATAAGTTGTTGGGACTTATTTAAGATCCACAATAATTATTCAAATGCATATGTGCCCCCTCCCTTCACAGTAGCGCAAGCTCTGAAAAACCGCCATCGAAATTTGCGCTATTCGCTCTACCCTCGGGCTAGCTCTGCCTATTTCATGTAAAAGGTACCTATATTCGAATCTGTGTGTAACGAATACAAGCACTTTTGTTCGTAGTGAAGTGAACTGTGCACACTTTTTCATTCCCAATTCCTAACTATCGCTTTGTTATATTCATATTTTGGGATTTGACATATCCGTACGAATACTGGACAACGTGCACCTGATACATTCTACCTATGAATGTAGGTATAGCGTCCAGTTTACCATGATCAATTTAAAGTTAACGTTACACTTACTGTGTATACTTTGTCTTCTATTACGTCAATTGGCAGAGTGATCGTGTTTGTCATATCAGGGGTGGTTACAAGCTTCACAGTCCGTCACCATTCCTCCATTAGCCCTTCTCCAACATTCATAGAGTGAACCATCGAGTGCTGTTTTAACTTGGGCGACGACCTGACGCGCTCTTGTACCTTAAATTTTCCCTACAATACAAGTCGTTCCACGGATGTCTCTTATCGACGTGTGATAAAAATGACCAAATAAAGTAAGACATTGGACGAAGAAAGAAAATCGCTGCTTGATGCGGAGTGTTCTTACATTATTCTCATCCTTACTGCGATTTTATACGTTCTCAGACTCGGGTTGTCTGAAGTACTTTAATTTTGATATTAAATTTTTTACCTACGCTACGAGTGATGTGTAGATCTCTTCAGATAGGTAATAAACTTAAGGGTAGGAGTAACATAATCGTCGCTTTATCTTGTAGAGACAGATACGCCATTATGTCTCCCAAATTCGAGATTTTGTAATAAAATTTTGTATTTTGTGCGATACTTAATAATTTACAATTTACATAAAGCCGCTTGACTTGATGAACATAAATAACAGTTACATGACTTATTTCAGGATCCCCGTGGAAGGTCGAGGTTATGGCTGGCCCAGCGGGTGGCGGCGGGGGAGAGCCCACCAGACTTATCCCAGCGAGAGTACCGGCAGTGTTCGAAATCTCCACATCTCCTGGAGCACCCACATTCAGTAAAAATGAGGTAAAGATAGATTCAAACTAATTTTTTCTTATACCTACTTATTGAGGAAAATATAGGTACCTAAAACTGATAGGCGAGTGACATTAAACAATATTTAGGATAATCGTTCACCCGTAGGTTCGCCCACTTAGTGTTAAGGAATTCAATAGGTAGGTACGGCATGACATTCGTACATAATGAGACAGATATCACCTAAATGTTATACAAAAACGTAAACAAGTACTTACAATCAGTGCGACACACTGTCCACTGATTGTGTCCAGGTAGGATACCCTTTTGTGGAACTCAACTGACCGATCAATGGGTCTTGTTCCATTGTTCACGGCAACAATTCAAACTGTTTCATAAGGAAAACTAGAGGTATCTACGTATTACAGGAAGTTACTTATTAGATACCCCTTTATAGTAGCACAGGCATTTATCTACTTAATCATACTAATATTATATTTGCCTCTATGCGAATGTTTGTGAGTGCTTGCGAGCGTGTGTGTGCTTGTTACTCCAGCACGCCAAAGCGGCTGGACGGATTGGAATAAAATTTGATAAGAGCTTATAGAGGTACTTACGTCTGGACCAACACTAGGCTACTTCACGATATTCCTACTAAATCTATGTGCAAGCCCATGATCTTAACCGCTATGATTAGAGACATGAAAGTATGCACGGTATTCGTACATAGGTATAACGTAAATGAAAGCCACGATGTAATTTTTTGAATTGTCATGGGAATTTGTGGTTAGGTAAAATGTTAAGCAGTTAAATATATGACAAAAGAGTAATGGGTAATGTACCAACCAATTTATCTAGAAATAATATACAACAAAATTGTAGACTCGGTGAAACTGGTTGAATGTTTTTGACTTGATCTTGAAAATCCTTTATTATTAGGTACGTGGTAGGTGCTTTAAGAAAATAATGCTAAATTCATACCTACAGCAAATTAGTTGAAATAGGGATGACGACTGGGTTAAAAATATATCATTATATTTAGTCCGACAGGACAGTTAAATTCTTAAAAGTAAATTTTATGTTATTGTACATACCTAACCTACCTACCAGTACCTACACCTATTCGAGCTCGATAACTTTTACGCACGATTCCCCAAGTCTTCGCGTAATATTAGGTAGGTACGTCTATACCGAACTAAGTTAGGTATATAGGGTACACGAAGCGACAAAGCTAATCGCCATCCGATCCGAGTATACCTATTATTAATAGGTATACAGAAAAAATTGTATTCGGGAAATTTCGTGCCTATTGATTTAATTAAATCAGAGCTTATAATTAAGCTGAACTTCGAGGAAAATGGATTTATTTGTAAGTCTTCTTAATTAAATATCCAATTTGTTAAGTTCCGTGAATATCCAAAATAGTTGAAAAAGTAATGATCAATCATCTATTTAATTTACTTAGTGATTGAAAACAACAAAACCTGCATTAGCAGATTAAATTGAAGAAGGAAGAAGTATTAAAAATATATACATCGGTACCTCAAAAATCCGGACACTAATTACTTAGTGATAGTAATAGTACCTACTTATTTTATTACACTCCGAGATAGGTATTCAGGATCTGACGGGGCAATGGTGCCAATTTTGAAATCCGAATGATAGAAGTATTTTTCATCACTTAGGCTCTGAAAGCAAGTTGCAGAACTTGAAATCTGTGTTATATAAATTCGATTTAGGTACATCTTTAGTATAATGCTGCTGGTCAGTGCTGGCTGAATGTGCCATAGCCAGAGCGCGAGGCCATTAAAAAAATAAAACAAAAGACGGTTTGCCGCGATAAATTTTCTTCCACTCTGTTAAAAATTGCATATACTTACATTTATAAAGGTTTTTCTTTATTTCCTTTCATTTGTGATGAAAAGTAGAGTGTTCAACTCGAGTGTAAATGATCAATTACACCCGCGAACTATAAGCACCCTCGCTCGCTTTGCGCGCTCGTACGCCTTGGGTGTAATTTATCACTTACAACCCCTGTTTATCAATCTACTTTAATATTTTTTTATTTTGCAGGTGGGGGTGACAGTGACTGCGCCGTCCCGTCGACCAGTGACCGCTCGCGTGCTCGGCGTCACCGAGCGGCCGGGCGTCTACCGCATAGAGTTCACGCCCGAGGAGGTCGGCACTCATCTGATCGATGTGAGTGTAAAAATAATAATCTCTGGTCATTTTTAGGATGTCGTAGTACTACAAATAACCCAATAGATTCGCCATGTTCGACCATTCGCAGCGTTACTTAAAACTGTTAGTGCTTTTAACTGTAATTTTGGCATGAGTAGACTAGACATACCTACTTTCTATTTCATATTTTGCATTGTTTGGTAACTCCCTGACTACTGTTGTACTTGGTGTGCCTATTAAATTTACACACACCTGCACAGCTGCGATAAAATTGAAGTGAACAAAAATGTTGCTCAAGAAAAAACACGACGGTTTCTCGAATGGGCTACCTACATACCGAACTACCACATTCCAGCATGCTACAATATCGTACCTGTACGTCCTTACGTTTGAGAGCGCGCAAGCCTAACTTTCAATTTATAAATGGGTAGGTACCTAGTCAATTTTTCTACTTTATCTTGGACACTTGACAGGTAAATATTTTCAGTCCTAAAAGTTTATTATTATTATTCAAGATTGAATGATTAGGTAGGTATAATATTCAATGCCCTTTTCAATCCCTCCTACCTCGGATCTTTTGCATTTAACGACAAATGTATCCGCGTAGGGACTGAACTGAATCTTTGTGGATACTATTTTTTAATTATCTGTAATGTTTATCCAGGTGGCCATCGGCGGTGACAAGTTGGCCGCTGGCCCTTTGGTGGCAAAGGTATACGATGCTAGTCTCATCAAGGTCACAGACATCGGCAACGCTGTGGTTGGACAACAGTCACAGTTCAGAGGTAAAATATTTTTTGCACTCCACTTGCGCCCTGAGGTGGACACTCTAATGCGTTCTCAGTTACAATTTTTTTATTGCTCTATCTAATAGGTACCTTTAAATGAAATTTGGTATGTTGGGGTTTTCGGGGATGACAAATCGATCTAGCTTGGTATTATCTCTGGGAAAACGCTTATTATCGAATTTTAACCCGAGCAAAGCTCGGTCGCCCAGGCACTGGATACATATCCATGCATGATCGTCGTTTGACAGATAGAAATGATAATTGCAGTAGCATTAGGGTGGAGACCAAAACATTGCACACCTTGTTAAGCTGCGTAAGCAGATATAGTTAAATAAAATTAATCATACATTTGTATATAGAATCTTTGCAACAAAACTGTGTATCTTCAAAGTTGCGCTATTACTAGATGTCAGAGTATATACTTAATTATAGGTAGAGTCATTCACGATGACGCGTACCGTGATTCTTATTACAATGTCATTAATGTCTAATTTAGACAAAATCAAAATCAAACTTTGTATTTAACTTCAAAATGTGACAATCACAAAAAAGGGCACCTAATTTATGTCGTCATACCTATAATCTTTTATGCCGCACCTACTCTAATTATTTTTACTATAAAATTAAATCGTGTTCAGTATAAAATCTAAACTAAAGCTAAAATAAAGCTAAAGCTGTTAAGAAAACTCGACTATTTAATAACCAATTTAATCTTTCAGTGGACGCAAGTGCTGCCGGTGAAGGCCAATTAGAAATTTCTATCAATGAAGGCGAAGTGCCTAACCACGTACAGGTAATTAGTACTCTATCAACGGTAGGTAAATTAGATTTAGGGGAACTGCAATTTGTTTTGAAAGAATAAACTTGTTTATATCAGTTTAATAAGGAATTTATAAAAAGTCATGAAAAATCATTTAAGCTAAATATATTATTATAATTAAGTTAAATATCACCGTTAAGTTGTATAAATTATAATACTTGTTCATGCAAGCTGCCATAAAGCTCTCATTGGAAACAATAAAGTATTCCTATAAGTGTTCCTATAAGGGTTCCGTTGTTTCCATTTGCGGTACGGAACCCTAACAATGAAAAAAAAATACTATCGGACATTGCATCCCACGCGGATAGGATTCTAACTACCTGCCCACTTTATTTTCGTTTTGTAGGTGGTAGGCGGTGGTCGCTGCCTAGTATTCTGGAGGCCTGAAACCCCGACGCCTCACCGAGTTGACATAAAGTTCAACGGGGAGCCAGTGCCATCTTCACCGTTTATCTTCAATGTGGCTCCAGCACAAAGAGTCACAATCGACACTTCACAAGTCGGTTAGTTCAAAAGCGTTTTCATTGCTGACCTGAGAGGTCTAAATGAGAATTTAAAAAAAAATATTTTTCATTTTATTTAAGTCAAATTAAGGAAATTATTTAATTACTTTTTAACAACGGATAATGCTTATGGAACATTGAAAACTAGATACGAAGAGTTGGGAAATCTTACCTAAATCTAAAACGTTACGAGACAGGCGCCCATTCCCACCTACCGACTCTACGGACCCCTAATCGCTAGGGGTCGGCAACCTTTTTAAATCGGAAGTCAGAAATTACAATTTATAAAATTTCAAAGTTTTTAAGGAGCCACAAATTTTTTTCTTGAGCAGGAGTATGCTCTCGATACGGAAGAGTGGCGGAAAGAAGGCCTTTTCCCAGCAGTGGGACGCTTAACAGGCAAAAAAAATATGAAAAAAATGTACTTGTACAAAGTTTATAGGTACTATAAACTAAAGAGCAGCAGCTTGACATCCAAAGAGTCGCATTGTGACTTGCGAGCCGCAGGTTGCCGACCCCTACGATAGGTGCTAGAAGTTTAGTTGGGGCTCGGGGCTCAAATGATCAATTTAAACTTCTTCTTTTAAATTAATAGTAGAACATTTGCATAATTTTCATAATGTGGGATCAACGGCTAGGTAGGTAACGGAGATTCCATTTAAATGGTACGAACCTACCTAACTTAGCCATCTAATCTATCATTATTCATTAAATTTACTCGATGTCAGTATTCTAAACAAGGAAGAAACGTTAGGTAATAAGAATTATTTATTACCTAACGTCTACTGCACTACTGTAATGGTTTTTGAATGAAGCAATATAAAAATTTGGCACGGGTCAATAAGTAGGTAACGGAAAATGCCACTGACGCAGGAAATCAACCGAAATTTACGTTTGCGCACTTTGCTTACCAGTTTATAATTTGTTTTAAAATCGAACGAATCAAAATGCGTAAATACACCAGAAATAAACTTTACTGACTTTACCTACTTACGTACGTACTTAAGTGTCCCATGATATTTATTTATTTTTTATATAATAATAGGTAAATAGTTAGTCTAAATTGTGTAGGTACAATGGGTAGGGTACCCACAGGCTTTACATAAAACATAAATAAAAATTATACAAAAACAGTAAAGCAATGGTGGAATCCGTTCGTATACGGGGGGCTCAGCGTACAGGGGAACAACGACCCCCCCCCCCCCCCCGCTTCCCCGAGTTGCTTCGCTAAATAAGCGTAAGATAAGAAAGAAGGCCTGTGGAAGTATCTAAATCAAAGTGTGTTTTTAGATAATTTTACCTTAAATAATCAACAGTGGTATCATTAAATACAGCAAGGTCGCCAAATTTTTAAGTTCATATTATTTTTATTGAGTCTAAAGTTGGCAACAGTTTTATTTCATTGCTCTGTTCGAGTTTTAAATACTATTGAGCACATTGCGGACCGCACTGGACCGCATTGCGTCAAATGTCAAACGTCACTGAAATGTCAATGTCAAAATTCAGGGCTACCATGGGTCTAGCACAAAACTCGAAACTCGAAGTTCGTGTTGTGCGGTCCCTTTGACACTTATACTATTTAGTACGAGAGCGAATGGGATCGCACGAAACAAACATCGAGTTTCGAGTTTTATAGTAACCCTGCTGTTCTAGCTAGTTCTATTTGTTTTTTCGCTGCGAATGCGTATTGTCCAAAACGTAGAAAGCGTACCTACAGAGTAAACGTAGTGTATTATAAGTCTATGGTCCAAAAGGTTTTTTAATGTCATTAAAAAGGAGTCAAGATGAGGTGATTCGATCTGTGGAACTCAAAAAGCCAGATTTAAAGCTAATTTACATTAATGAATTGACTGTATGGCTTTAACCCCTTGCTAGTAGGTGTCTTGTCATATCATTTATTTGTCAACAATTGTCAATGTCAATACAATTTATGGGCGTATTTTGTTTGTTGTCCTCGTATTTTGTTTAAATATTAATGTTCGTGTTCAAAAAACTAATTAGTTATTCAAGACATTGTGCATTGTTCTTAAGGTTACATTCATTTGATAATATTATTGTTTTTGCGCTCTCCGCACATGCTACTTAATTGCTAGACAAGCCTACAACACTCAGTCAACAATTCTTATGATTTGAGGACTAATTTCTTGCGCTTGGTGCAGAGCTGATCCCGGTGGGCGAGTCAGCATCATGTTCGGTGCGCGTGGAGGGCTCAGCGGGCGGGGAACTGGTGGTCACGGTGCGTGGACCGCGAGGGGAAGTGCCAGTGCGACTGGCTGGAGACGCAGTATCCGGGCTGGTGGCCAGCTTCACACCGCGACACGTCGGCCCACACACATTGACAGCGCATTACAACAACCAGCCAGTACCGGTAAGAGTAAACGTTCACTTACAAAACACTATAGAGGAAAATTGAGGAAATAAACTGAGTTCAATGAATTCAGTGATGAAGAATGATGAAGCCAAAGGCAAAGTTATATTAAACTTCAAAATTTAAAAGTGGATTTAAAATCTGTTCTTTCTGAGTAACAAGTTTACCCGCGGCTTTGCATGCAGAAACTATTTGATCTGGAAGTTTCAGTTGGAATTCCAGAATTTTACAAAATTCCCCTGGGAATGCCCAAAACTTATATCATGGGATTTATATCATTAAGGTTGTCTTAAGGACAGATGTTCTAGATTTTATCCCTATCCTGTGGGAATATCAAGTTAAAAGTATTCTATTTTAATCCAGGTTGCAAACTAACATTTTTGCCAAATTTCTTCCGAATTTGTCCAGCGGTTTCAGCATGAAGAAGTAACAAACATACTTTCGCATTTATAATATAAAGTGGAATTAAATGCTCTAGCTCTTCCTACTTTCTGAACTATAACCTAAACTGAACTATTAACTCACTTTGATACTATAATCTGAGTAAATTAGCTTGCTGCCCATAACTCCGCCTATAAATATTTAGTTCATCAATACTTCATGGGAATTTTGACAGCATTACTTTCATGTTTATTATATACTGAGTAGCAAATAAATCTGGCCCTCAGATGTATGCAGTTATAGGTAATTTTGTATAGAGTGGAGTAGAGTGGGCCAAATTTTGTGCCGCTCAGTATATTATTAGTAATGTAAGTTATATTAGGAAAGTAATGAAATGAATGAGTCTCACTTATCTCTCAGGGAACACCATTTGTCTGCAAAGTGTATGATGGCAAGCTAGTGAGTGTGAACGGGGGTTCGTCAGCCAGAGTGGGTGTGCCCGTGCAGTTGGCTGTTGATGCCGCTCAAGCAGGAGAAGGGAATCTAGAGATCACAGTGGCTGCTCGTGGATTGAACATACCTACCCAAGTACATCCGCAAGTAAGTAACGAACTGTACCTATTGGTATAAGAGGTTCTCAAAGTTTAATAATATAATTTGAAATTAGTTAAAGGAAAATAACCTGTAGTTTTATTTCAGGGCAATGCAAGATTCACAGTATCATTTACTCCAACGGAGGCATGCGATCATGTTGTTAATGTTTCATTTAATAAGGTATGTATCCACTCCTTCATTTCTGTTTTCATGTCTGATTATTAATACAAATAAAAGAGTTATTAATTTAACTCTATTACTTGCTAATGCATTCAAATTTAAGGTTTTTTTTTCCTTTTCAATTGTCCAGAGATTTATTTGTTAAAGTAATTATTTTTACAAAATTCTTGTGATGCATTATTCTTGGCACTAGTGATCTGGTAGAGTTAAAATCTGTAAAAAGAACATTTTGTCTATAAGGCCTACCTACCTACAAAATAAAATTTTTATTTTGGTTTAGATGCGTGTGCCAGGTTGTCCTTTGATAGTGGAGGTGTCAGAGGGCACTGGCAGTGGCGCGCGCGTGACCTTGCCGGGTCCAGTCCCCCTGCACCAGCCTGCTGCACTCACGCTGCACCATCCCACGGCCACATTAGATCAGATTGAAGTTAATGTCGAGGGTGAGTGTGGAGCCTGTTCAGAACCTTTAGTATCACATTTTTAAAAATTGCTAAAGCTGCGGTGTAATAGCACAAAATATTATTTTATTTACACTAAAACAAAAGGGTTGTAAAATTTTGCATAGTGAACATAATATTATGATTTTCTATAGCTGACTAATGGATCCAGATGTGGTTACAGAGTGTGGTTTTCATTAAATCATATTGAAAATTTCTATGCTAATTAAACAAAATTTTAATATTACTTCAAAATATTATGATTATCTTTTTACAGGCTGGTATAGATGAGACAAAGATAATTTATAAAAAGATTATAGAAAAAAAAAATCTAAAAGGCAAATCGGCCCTCTTCTGAATAAAAGCAACTTGAGGGGGAAGTAACCTGAAGGGGGGCAGAAATCGGAAAATAAAATATGCTTTGCAGTACTAACAAAGACTACCCACCTCTTAACTCCACATTGTCTATACTATAATTATTATCACTAATATATTAATACGCTTCATAACTTTGCATAGCCCATAATATACCTATTATGTATAGAATAGAATAAGACTTGGTTACAAGGTAACAATTTGGTTACGACAACCATAAACTCATTAATAAAGGCATCAAAAAAATAACCTGATGCTGTGTGTAACATTCATTGTCGAGAGAGCTCATCCGCTTCGCCCTAACTCGTTAACCCGGTATTGAGTGTAGTACGGGGGTAGGGTGGGTTCTGAGTTAGGGCCTAGCGTTGAGCTGAGCGTGAGCGGTCGCGGGCGCAGGTCCGAACGGCGCGTCGGTGCCGGCGGCGGTGGCGGCGGTGGCGGCGGCCGGCGCGGGCGTGTTCCGCGCCGAGTTTGTGCCGCGCGCCGTCGGAGAACACCGGCTCAACGTGCTTGTTGACTCCACGCCCATACCCGCCAGCCCTTTCCATTTGAAGGTAACCCATACTATTTACTTAGCGAAACAATAATCCAATCACGTACATAAAAACTTTCATAAGTAGCAGGTACTTTTCTTCTCTTAGCTTTGGTAACATGATGTTGTGTTTTTAGGTCTATGACGTAACAGCTATAAGAGTGAAAGATGTAGCGCATGGAACTGTCGGGAAACCTGTTACATTTTTGGGTAAGTTATCTGTGCCAAGTAATGTTCATGTCTACTGATGATAACTTGACTTCATAAACCCAGTGAACCAGAGGCGTCTTTACCTATAGTGCAGAATGTGCGTTGCACACGGGCGCAGCCCTTCCTAGATGACGCTAAAGTCATAATTGCACAAGTGCGCTACATGGGCTAAAGACTCCTCTGTAGTGAACTATTGTTATGTTAGATTTGTCGGAATGTATTTGTTTTATGTTTGTCAGTGGAGACGATGGCAGCCGGGCCGGGCAACTTGGAGGTGACGGTGAACGGCGGGCGCGTGCCCACGGCGGCGGCGGCACAGGGTGCGCACACATACGCAATCAGTTTCACGCCGCGCGATCCGCGCCCGCACACCGTCGAGCTGCGGTTCAACGGGGATCACGTGCCTGGTACGTCTCTAACTTTTATTCGATAGCTCTCTAGAGTGTGATATATTTTTTGTCGTGATGCAAGTAGACGTCTGGTTAAAGGTGTGGCATCAAATGTGATTTTAACGAATCAATAGCAGATTGACCAGAGCATAAAACGAGCCATTTTCCCAATTGTGCATATAGCCATCATATATGTATAGCAATGCATGAAAAACTAAAGGTACCTAGTAAGGAGTACAATTGTTTCCACTGTTGCTATTTAATATTCTCTATATCGAAGTGAAAAGCAGAGTGCAAAACTTGCGCATTAAATCCATTTTCCCCTCGACGTGTCTATCCACCCACGCCGTACCGGCTCGGGCTATATGAACGCCTCGGTTTAAATGGCTCGTTTTATGCTCTCGTGTACAATCTATATTCATAGACAAAGTGTGTTAATACGAGTGTAAGTTTGTCGATTAGTAAATGAAATCACTGCATTTATATTTAAGTCTGTATGAAGCGTAATTGTTTGTTTCGCAGGTAGCCCGTTCGTGTGCCACGTGTCGGCGCCGGCTCGCGTGATCGGCGCGGGCGCGGGCGAGTCACCGGACAAAGTGTCCGTGGGCGACGCTTACACCTTTAGCGTGGACTCGCCGGCGTCGCCACATGTTGACGTGCTCGGCCCAGCTCGCCGCCCCGTCCCCGTGCAGGTAAGAAACACGCGCGGCATAGCCTTCTCTACTTCATCGCAGCATCATCCATGAACAAGCGAAAAGGGTAATATGGGCTTTAAAAATAATAAATGTTACCAGTGACAAATAATAAAATGAATTGTTGTGTGTTAAAGGTATCAGCTGAAGAAACCGTCGGCGAAAATGAGCCAAGCAAGCGATACACTATATCCTTCGTGCCTGTTGACGTAGGAGACCACAGCATTGAGGTATATTTTATTATAGGCTTATAGCTTTAAATTAATTTATTAAACTTTTATCGCGTTAGTCACGCCTAATCTCTATGTCCTAAAGGTTCGTGCAGGAGCAATGGGAGGACACGTGGAAGGCAGTCCGTTTCTTGTGAAGGCGTACAGTGCGTCGCGCGTCGCTGTCACCGACATAGCGCCCGGCGTCGTCGGTCGCCCCGTATCGTTCACCATCAACGCTTCTCACGCTGGTAAGAAACGCGTTATCTTCAAACCATGAAATACCTACTCAATACTGATAATACACTGAAATTGTAAAATATATACTGTCTTGTATTAAGTGGATAGTATATAGTTTACTATTACATATCTACTTTTGTCCGTGATCACGCAAAATTTCTGTTCTTCAGGCGCCGGCAATTTGGAAATCATAGTAGCTGTGAACGGTAGAAATGTGCCAAATTACGTTCAAAGTGAAGGGAACGCGAGATTTAAGGTAAGCTATCCTAGCATAATAAAGTAATTTTAAACTATGTACCTATTTTCGACTACTTTCTTCATAATATCGGCTTTTAAATTCCCAGGTCAACTTTAAACCGGTGGAGCCCGCTCCGCATACACTATCGGTTCGCTTCAACGGACACGCCGTGCCCGGATCGCCGTTCACTTGTCCGGTTTCAGCGCCGGCCGCCGCCGCCGACGCGCGTGCTTCCGGTCCCGGGTTGACTTCCACGCCTCGCGGTGAACCCGCTGAAATACACCTCACTGGATTCCACTGTTAGTATTCTCATAGATATGCGCTGCGAACTAAAATCTCTATTTTGTCAGTGTCGTGTAATTTTTAGTTAAATGTTTGCATACTTGAGAGTAAAAGGTTATTGAATCAGTTGCGAGAACGAAGTAGAATATGATGAATGAGTATAACTACATTGTAACTATGCTTTATGTATAGTTTAATGATAATGAACGATGAAAGAATGTATCTGAAATTCTATAAATGTATGTGTTAGGGATATGGCTGTATAACCGAGTTCTTAGTTGTAATTCAACATTTAAATGACCAGCTTGCACATATCTCAGCTACTAACTTTTTTGTGTGTTGACCAAAATGTTATTCCTTTATGTTTATGTAATGCATTTATACTGTCAATTGTGTATTGAAACTATGCAATCGCTGCGCTAGGCTTCAATGAGAGAGTTCAATGCGAGACGCGATTATCGCTAGGCCATGTGCGATTGTTTGATTTGATTATTTACTGTGTTTATAAATTATTATATTGTTGCCCTTTGCGAATGACTGATCAGTAGCCGAATGTACAGGTGGACATTCGCTTGTGTCTATAGTAATCCCATGTGTGGTCTGAATTGTTTTGGTGCCTGTTTCCGTTTCAACAAGCGGCAATGTCGATGTAGGTACTTAGCATTATACAATGCACTATGCAGTCATCGTTTGAAATATCGGAGAGAATATTGTTCTTAATTATTTCTCAAAACAACCGCTTTATAAACGCAATGGACAAGGGACAGTTATCACTAAATACTTAGTGTCTTGGGCAAACTTCATCTGAATATTTCTGATGATGATGATGATGATATTATTTCTTGTGTTGTATTTAATTCTCAAGCATTTTTAATTTGTTACTAACATTTTTAACTAAATATTAATTGATGTTTGCGAAGTTTATGCTGTGTTTTAGCCATAATTGTCACTATTTAAGCTTGCCACCATAAATTGCTCTTCTAATAATATATTAAGTAAATATTTTTTTCTACCAAAGCTAGCATAAGCATAATTTAGCATAAGTGGCTGTATACGGGATGATTGTTTATTGACTACATTATTTTAAAGGGAACCCATTTGCAGCAAAAAAGGTCTTAAACTATTTCTATTATATTTCTTTCAGATTTTTTACGTTTTAAGATTTTTCCCTAAAATCCCAAACGTAACATAAGAATTAATTTAAATAGTTTTTTAGCCTTGTAATGTAGTTGTGTGTCTGTTCTGTTTTTATGATCTTTTGATAATTTACATGAAATAGAACTGTTGCCATTTTGCTATCGGAAAATATATGAAAAATTGTGAAATAATCGATATAATGCTTACGCTTCGTTTTTTCAACGAAATCTAGCAGAATTCGGTACTTTAAAATACATAACTTTAGAACAGGTTACTACAAGACCTTTTTTGTTCCAAATGTACCTTCTTTATCCCCATAAAAGGAAGTACTCATTACAATAACTAATCGGCCTATAAATAATTAAGTCGCTATGTGACCTTTTAAGGCTTTTAATATAAAATATAACGGTTCAAATCACTCACAAATCACAAAGATCCCTTCAGGGATAATGTCGTCTTTGTACCTTTTCTTTTGTATTTGTAACCTATTGTACTACTACAATCACGAAAATGCCGTGAAATCTGACCCAAGCAAGGTATGCAGCGTTTCACGGCACCCGGTTTGATGACGGCACTTACTTCTAGCGGGGGAGCCAACGGTTAGCGTGTCAGGGCCGGGCGGGGCGGTGGTGCGCGCGCGCGTGTCTCCGCTCGGCGACGGCCGGTTCACGGCGTCGTACACGCCGGAGGCCGTCGGACGGCACAGCGTGCAGGTCTCGTGCGCCGCGCGGCACGTGCCCGGCTCGCCGTTCACCTGCAACGTGTATGATGTGCGACGCGTCAGGGTCACCGGATTGGGGCCGGGAGGTAAGTCTACATCTAATGCAGCCATTTAATTACATACAATACTATACACATATTTGTTACGAGCTGTTGCCCGCGACTCCGTTCGCTTAGAAGTTGTTTATCGCCATCCCGCGAGAACCGTGTAGTTTTCCGAGATAAAAACTATGCTATGTCCTTCGCCGGGACTCAAACTATCTGTATACCGAATTTAATCTAAATCGGTTCAGTGGTTTAGTCCTGATGAAGTAACAAACAAACAAATGACTTACCCCTATTTGACAAATCTTGAATTTGCCTTATTCTATACTAGCTTTTACCCGCGGCTTCGCACGCGTAAACTAATCGGTCTGGTAGTTGCACTTGAAATTTTCGGGATTTTACCAAATTCCCCTGGCAATTTCCAAAATTTATATCGTGGTCTTCCTTCATTGAGGTTGTGTTGTGAACAGCTGTACAAAATTCAAGACTCTAAACTCAGTGCTGAAATTTCAAAAATGTTGCCTATCCAAATTCAAATCATTTATTCAGTAAATAGGCCGCAATGGGCACTTTTACACGTCATTTTTTAAACTACCAGCGCTTTCGGAAAGACCATCATTGCCAAGAAGAAAGCGCCGCAAGATAGGTACTTGGCAGAAAGTCATTTGTTTTCAAAATAGTTCAAAACTATCCCGTGAGAATATCCGGATAAAAAGTAGCGTATGTACCTATTATTCTAGACATCGAGTTACCTTCATACCAAATTTCATGACTCTTAGCCCAGCGGTTATTATTTCAAGATTTTATCCCTATCCCGTGGAAATATCGAGATAAAAAGTAGCCTATCTATTATTCCAGAGGTCCAGCTACCTACATACTTACTAAATTTCATGGCTCTAAGCACAGCGGTTGTTATTTCTAGATTTTATCCCTAGGTATCCCATGGGAATGTTGGGCCAAAAAGTGGCCTATGTGTTATTCTAGACGGTCAACTACCTATATACCAAATTTCATGACTCTAAACCCAGCGGTTATTATCCCTATCCCGTGGGAATATCGGGTTAAAAATAGAATATGTTTTATTTCAGAGGTCCAGCTACCTACACACCGAATTTCATGGCTCTAGTCCCAGTGGTTGTTATTTCGAGATTTCATCCCTAGGTATCCCGTGGGAATATCGGGTCAAAAAGTCGCATATGAGTAATTCCAGACGTCCACCTACCTACATACCAAATTTAATGACTCCAAGCCCAGCGGTTGTTATTTCGAGATTTTATCCCTATCCCGTGGGAATATCGGGATAAAAAGTATACTATGTTTTAATCCAGGTTATAAACTAACTTTTTGCTAAATTTCATCCAAATCCGTCCAGCCGTTTTAGCGTGAAGAAGTAACAAACATACTTACTCACTCACTCACATCCACACTCACAAACTTTCACATTTATAATATTAGTAGGATATTATTGTGAAAATGTAGATGCACAGAGGGCAAAGAAAAATTCACCTTTCAAATAATATAATAATGTACCTGACAAATAGACACTATGTTTAACATAAGGAGAAATTTTTATTCAAGCGTCGTTGCGTCGGAGGACCGCAATACCTAGCATTCCGCAGATAGAAGTAAAACAGAACATATGTATAGGCTAGGGTAGAATGATCGACCTGAGTGAGTTAACATATATATAGTACTAGCTTATGCCCGCGACTTCGTCTGCGCGGACCTACGTTATCGTGCGGTGGCGCCCTCTACTGGAATAAAAAGTATCCTATGTTGATCCTTGGGGCTTAAACTATCTCTATTTCATCAAAATCGGTTCAGCGGTTTCGACGTGAAAGCGTAACAGACAGACAGACAGACAGAGTTACTTTCGCATTTATAACATTAATAGGGATTTGCATCCACGGACGTCGGAAAAAACCTTTCGCTATGACATTTTTTTATAATACACGTTGTTTTAGGGGGTTAATTAATAAAGCATAATCTTCCTCCGTTCTAGAGCTCGAAGGTACTCTAGAAGGACTGAGTCTAGAGGAGGGAGCGGACGAAGAGCGCGGCGTGGAGGTCGGCAAAGCGGTGACGTTCAGCGTGGATGCGGCGGGCGCCGGCGAGGGCACGCTCGAGCTCGTTGTGTCGACGCCTTCTACCACTGTCAAAGCTGAGGTAAGTTGCAAAGCGAATAGGAGCATACAAATATTATGGGAGCGCCAAACTTCGCATATTCTTCGCAAGTTATACTGTAATTTTGAACCGAATCATCGTTTGTCAAAAATTTTTTCACATTGACACCTTCCAGGCTTCCATACCATCCTTTTCGGAAAGAAGAAAAAACTTTTAAAGATGTTCTCATTACTTTCAGGTTACTTTAGCTCAAGCAGGTTGCTGGCTCTATATTACGAACTGCAAAATTCGAACTTCATAACTTGCCGTCCCGCTGACGCTTTATTATTTAATACTAGAGTGAGAAGGACGGTATATGAACTTCGAATTTCGTAGTAGCCCCTCTGAATCTCATGGTATCTGTGGTCACTGTAGTATATTGGTGCAGGTGGTGGCAGTGGCGCGTGGCCTCTACGACGTGACTTTCGTGCCGGTGTCGCGCGAGCCGCACCGAGTGTCCGTCACGTTCAACGAGCAGCCAGTGCCAGGCAGCCCCTTCGTCTGTCGCGTCAGCGAGCCCCACACTTACGTTCAGATCGGTAATATATTTACTAGCGTTTCCCCATCGTTTTCAATGTCGAAATACTATGTCCCTTTAAAAATACTCAAGCACTGAACTACGCATCCGGTAGGTTTTTGGACTTACTTGTCCGCTGACTTCGCATCATATGGCTCTGGCAAATTTTTCAGCGGCGATATTTGCTTAATTCGCTCCCACTGCACGTAACAGATATTCAGAGTTTCACTTTTATTAATCCTATCCTTATATTATTTCCTGCTGCTAGACATAGGCTTTCCATGGATCTTCTTGATAACCGCTTTTATAACTACAGCCAGTGACTTCCCACCTTGCGGGGAGTACCAACATTTCGCCTTCTGCCTCAACATGTTTTAAAGGCAGACTCCAGTTTTAAGTTTCAATTAACATCCACAGGAGGCATAGCGACAGTAGAAGTGGACGAGAATCTCTCAGACGTTGAAGTGCTATCTCCTACCGGCGCCCGCGTGACGGAAGCTCAACTTGAAGACACGGGACTGCTGACGTTCCCGGCCAGTCGCGTCGGCCGGTACTTGGTGCGCGGCGCGCGTGGGCCCGTGGCGGAGGTCGAGGCACTGGACGCCGCGGCTGTCAAAGTTCTGTCTATTGGCGACGCCGTGGCGCATCGACCGGCCATACTTACTGGTGAGTTACTCTAGGAGTAGCTACATAGCTCGGATCAAATCAGCTCGGAAAATACATGGAACCTATTTATTTATAGGGCTAGTTTCGAATTGATCAACGAGGTGCGAGTCTCTCCTTCTAATGCCCGAGAAAGTAGTAGGTATTCGCGCAATGAGTCATTGAATATCAAAAATAACTGAAAATCCCATAATAAATTATAAGTGTAATTTTGCACAAATTCATAAGGACTCAAGAGTAAATAGTTTTAGCGATTTTGTAATTAAATTCACTAATCTTCTTCTACTTACGCAATTGGATCCAAATTCGAACCTATGACCCTCTGCTTGAGAGATTTGATCATAATTTTGAAATCCCAAGAAATTAGAAATGAAAGATGCGCCGCGTTTTTAGATATCCCTAATTTGCCCACGCACCTCATTTCGTGTGCCTAAAGTCCCCTAAACTAAACACTTGTTGAGCAACATTGTTGAGTCAACGCGTTGCTCAGCTGTTGAGTTATGTTGCCGTGTTGCCGCTTGGTGAGCGAAAACTCAGCTACACTTCGGTTCCACAATGTTGCTCAACAAAATTTTTACAATGAATACGAGGCTAAATCCCGGTTCACATTTATCTGTTGTGTTGTGTCGTGATGCTCTCTGTCTCTCTCTCTCTCTGTCTCGCACAACACACTACATCAGATATATGTAAACGCAACCATATAAAATGTTTGAAACCGATATCGTTTTGATGTGTCACGACACATAAAATGTGAACCGGTCTTTAATTTAAAACTCGTGTAACAGTGAGCACGAGCAACGCGGGCGCGGGCCGGCTGTCCGGGCGCGTGACGTGCGGCGGGCAGACCGTGCCGCACTCGATGCGGCGGCGCGGCGGCGCGCGGCAGGAGCTCGTGTGGCACCCGGCGCGCGCGGCCCCGCACCGGCTCGCGCTGCTCTGGAGCGGCGTGCCCGTCTCGCGCGAGCCGCTCGTGGTCGACGTGCAGCCCGCTAGCCACGGACAGGAGGTGAGACACTACACTATGGCGTGCTTTGAAACGAAGAAATAAAGGAAAAGCATTTACTCGTGACATTGACAACAATACATAGACACAAAATAGTAGATTGATAACCAGGGGTGGAAAGTGACCTACCTATTTGACCCGAGATATTTCTGGCGCTCGAACGAAATGGGTAATTTCACCCGATTTAGACACTCTACAACTCTTGGGGCTCTCCACAATTCTTGGGGCTTCTTTTCAGCCGTTTCGAGATTATTAATTCTTCAAGTTCAATCAAATCAACTGTCAGCATGCGTCGAAAAATACAATATGCTCAAGGATACAATTTTTCCAATAACATTCACTATGAAACATTTTATTTTTTTACTATACGTGCGCGGGACCCCTAGGCAGTTGTCAAGTCTGCGTAATGGTTCATCCGGCCCTGTCCGTAGGCCCGAACGTTGAAAAAGATTTTTAGTAAAACCCAAAGTTTCAATTCTACTGCCAAATTTAATTGTACTCCCAGATCTTTTTATTCGCATGAGAGAGACCATAAGTAAGCTAGTAGAAATATAATAACCATAAATTTTCAAAACAGGTATCAGCAGCCGGTCTAGGGCTGTACCAGGCGCAAGTCGGCCGCGTCGCTTCATTCAGCATCGACACGCTGGGCCGGCCGGCGCGCGAGTTCGACGTGGTCGTGTCCGGACCTGGCTCCCGGGCGCTGCCCGTCCGGTGCTACCAGACTAAGTCCGGGTTGTTACAAGCAGAGTACACCATCACTGAAGTCGGACAGAGCACTATAGGTAAAACTGGTTGATTACCTTTCAAAAGTCAATGCGAGATTGGCCATTTGCCCACCTAACCAGGGATCAATCGACATTAGTCTGAAATACTACTTATAAGAAAATCTACCCTCACCTTGGACTTTCAGGTCACATTTATGTTTGAACTACAATAGAAAAGAGTTCTCAGTTCTATAAATTTAAAATTGAACCTTTACTATCGTTTTCTTTTTTTTGCAGAAGTACTCCACTTATCAAAGCCTGTCACAGGAAGTCCATACACTTGCGAATCATTCGATCCGAACAAAGTCATAATGTCTGGGCTGCCTACCGGTAACATCATAACACAGACGCCTATCAACTTCACTGGTTAGTTCAGTTACTATTTAATACATTCATATAAACCAAGCCAGAACATTAATTACCAATCCTCTCAATATAGTCAAATTTTAATTAGAAAGTGAATCTATATACTTTAATTCTTTTTCACTTCTCATGCTCTAAAAGTGGGTCAATATAGCCTTACGAGACGGGAGTAAAGTGAGGACTTTACTCCCTAGGGAGTAAAAGTAATTAATTTTTTAATTTACTTCGAGTGACTTAGATAAATTCAAACAGCCAGTTACTTGCAAAAAATAAGTTTGTGTGTGGACCATTTTAATGACGAAAATGTTACGTTCTTAGTCTACGTGGTTTTAGTTCTTGCTTATGCCGCATAGAAGGTGGCGCCATTCAATTTTTCCGTTTGTGTATGGACCATTTCATCGATGCAATTTTGCTATGTCTGTGTCTTGGAAAAAAATACTTACCGCGAAAACTTTGACATTGTTGTAGAGCGTAAATCGTAAATGATTAAAATAAATTGATTATTCTCACAATGTCGTCAAGTGATAGCGAAAATTATGATGTCGATCAATCAAGGGAAATAATAATAAGAGCAAAAGACATAATTGATAATTTTCTGTCGCCGAAATCTAGAAAGATTTATTTTTATTTTTTGATTTAATCTTTTTATTCCAAACTGACTATTTTTTTCTCGCAATCGAAGTGAAAAATAGAGTTTTCACCACGAGACTAAAAGTCAATACGAACCCTCGGATAAAATAGCCACCCTCGCTAAAGCTCGGGTGGCTAACAACCTCGGGTATGTATTAGCTTATTTTCTCTCGATAAAAAATATACTATTATTAACTCCATTCTTAATGAATATTTTTAATGATATGTTGCTATGACTTGTAGTGGATACAAAGGAAGCGGGCGTGGGTGAGTTGGAGGTGGTATGCGAGGCCATGGGCGAGAAGCGCGTACGCATACCGGTCGACATCCGGGAAGACGGACACACGTACCGGGTCCGGATGCGGGCCACTGTTCCGGCACATTACCGTATTTACGTCAACTATGGTGGTAAGATATTCACATAATTAAATACGTACCTACATTTTCTTGCGCCTCAACGGTGAAAGTTAATGTTGTGTTAATCATCCAGAGTATGTATTTATGATGCTTAATATTATAGACAGTAGGCACACCTATCTATAAGACTTTCATTATTCGAATTATTGCTTGCCAAGTATGAAATTTGAGGAATAATTGCAGCAATTATAAGAATTGAGCGTTGTTTTGGACCGTTGTACAATTACCCAACAATTCCTCAAATTATGAAACATACCTATGTGTAGATATCCGTAGTTTACATGCCATTAATTTGACGGAAACTAATTAAGTCCATAATGGCGCAGTATTTATTTGATATACAAAATCAATAAATACGATGATTGATGGACGGTGGCCAGTGTGCAGAAATCGTCGTGATCAGCCAATAGGGATGTTGACGCCAATAAAAAATAATTCGAAGGCACAACTCCAGTAAAAAAACGTTTTATCGCCCTGAAAACCAGATTAATTTTAGATGACTGTAAAATTAGATTTTTTGTTGCTTTAAAACAAATAAATAGTTAGTTGATTTAGTTGACGGATAATGACGTCATAATTATTATTATAATATTTAATATGAGTGAGTCTCACTGTAGTTTTATGTCCAAAAAATACGTCATAATTCGCTATTGCCATTGAAATTCTCTGGGAGAATTGTGTTTTGACAGCTCATAAAAAGTACGTCAGTTGATCGGTGGTGTCAACATCCCTATTGTCTTTTTCCGAAGTGCGATGGCAATCTTTATCGCCGGGTACTATAGATAGTGTGTGTCAGGTGCTCCCGTGGCGGGCAGCCCCGTGTCTCTGGGCGTGCTGAGCGGGCGCAGCAGCGGCGCCGCGCGCTGCGCCGGCACCGGGCTCGCGCACGCGCACGTCGGCAAGGAGGCCGCCTTCACCATACACTGCGCGGACCACGCGCCGCCCACTGTGCAGGTAAACACTAGCGGTCATTTATACTTGACAAGTTCATATGTGGCACTCCGTGGAACCCTGACGCAGGGAGCATAAGCTGTCCTTATTAAGTATTGTTTACATGTGCGGCATATGCTGATTGCGACAGGGATTTATAGAGTGTCATGCTCATGCAGAATCTTGTCAAAGTATAACAATGTGCATCCGAACCTCTTTATTTTATTTTACTCCTCAAAACCAATGATTTAACCAATTGTTCACTGGATAGCCAAGTGGTTGGAGGACTTTCTTCTCGAGCCAATGGTTCCTTAATTTAAAAAGTCTTGCAACCAAATGGTATAATAAGTATATATCATCCGTCCCATAATGAACCCCGTGGCTTTATACGTCGTGTTGTGTTTTTTTTTCAGTTAAATATCTGTGTTGAAATATAAATTCTTATGATATTTTTTCAATGAGGGTTTCTCGACAGGAATGATATCGCTAGATGACGCTCGTATCGTGAGGTCTGTTTGACGTTACAGCTTAGTCTCGCTTGCGATTGGTTCATTTAGTTATTCAAATGTTTTCAAACGGACCACATTATATTAGCACCAACTAGCCTGTCTCAGGAACCCTCATTAGCTATATTGCGAATTTACTATAACATTATCAGATTTTTCGTCAAATCATGCCAGTATTACTGGTTGCTTGACGCCTATTGCACCGCGAGTTAATAGTAATCTGCTATGCTAAGTAGGAATATATAGCAACAGCAATTATAATCCTATGTAATTTAATGTGATTTAAAGAAATCATCAGAAATCATACGCGTATAAAAATTCATATATGATTAATTTCCAGACTTTTGCCGGATAGTGACAATAATTTCTTTGTACTTGCTTTGGATAACCGTGCAGTTATGTCACGTCTACGATCATCCATCCATACTAATATTATAAATGCGAAAGTGTTTATAATATGTATTGTGTATGTGTTGTATGTGTTGTGTATGTTTGTGTGTTTGTCCGTCTTTCACGCCGTAACGGAGCGACGGATCGACGTGATTTTTGGCATAGAGATAGTTTATGGGCCCGAGAGTGACTAGACTACTTTTTATCCCGGAAAAATGCACAGTTCCGGAGGGAACAGCGCGCGATAACCGAATACCACGCGGGTGGAGCCGCGGGCAAAAGCTAGTATAATATAAAGGAACAATAAGGGCGCCCGCTGCATTAAGCGGGTGCACCCCATTAAGGCTGCGTTTACACCCGAGGTGTGCAAGCATGTGTTGCGAGCACGAGGAATGTGTTAATGAACCAATAGAAACGCTTCATTTGCCTATCCTTGCACAGCACCGCTTTGGTGGAAACAGCTGTGTGAAGCGTTTCTAGTTACGTAAAAACACATTTCTCGCAACACCTCCTCACACCTCTCTGGTTGAAACGCAGCCTAACGCAGCCGTCGCCCTAAATAATTACTTTGCTCACCCGCGACCTTATAGCTACGTCTATACAACTAAATGTGCGTTCATCGCACACACAACAAATCCCACAAACCCAACTATAACCACCACACACTACCCTAACGCGTTTCGAACTCACCAGAGTTCATCTTCAGAGAGTTGAACGGTGTCGTTACATTCTTCTGATGATGAACTTTGCTGGAGTTCGATAAACGCGTCAGCGTAGTGTAGTGGTGGTGATAGTTGAGATTGTGTGATTTTGTGTATGTTCTTACCGAGTGGAGGTGGAGGAACTGCATGAACACACGTTTGTTGCATAGACCTAGCTATCGATAGGTTGATATGAACCTACGCAAAGTAACGCCTGATCCAATAAATTACTTACATAACAAAAGCTCTAGCTCCTAGAGACGATGTTCTATAAATTCAGTTATTTCTTTTGAATCAGGTGGAAAAGCTTACTGAAGGCAAAGAGGACGACACGGATTCCGGCTTGTTGGAATGCAGGGTGGTCGCGGGCGCGCCCCGCGAATGGCTCTGCGCGTACATACCGCTCGTGGTCGGCTTGTACGAAGTGCGGATATTCACGGCCGCCGGCCCGCTTCCCGGCAGCCCTTTCTCTGTCAAAGTAAGTCCGAAAATTGTGCAATCGGCTCGTACAAAATTTGGTGACTTCTCAATGAAGTCACCAAATTACAGGCTTAAGTATTCAAATTAAAAATTAACAGACGGCAGATGACAGTTTGTGTTAGTTAATGTTTCCTGCATCATACTACAGCAATTTTGCATCAGTCAGCCTACCACAACTTAAATGATCAGGTGTGTACATCATTTTGAGCTTAGACTCCGCAACCGGCTCATTCACTTCGGTTACTCATTGTACAAAAATCCGACTCACTTTTGATAAGTTTTTTTTCTCTATCTACTTACATCTGCAAAGATGTACAAAAAATTTAAGTATTACTGATACTGTATTTGACAATTTCTTACATTGAAAATTGTTTTTATCTGTCTCTTTCTAAAACGCTTTTCTCTATGCAGCAGGTATGGCGCTACTTGCATGTGACGTCACGTGCAACTATTTCTTTGTCTGTCTAATCTAATCTTAAATTAATCCATACTAATATTATAAATGTGAAAGTGTGTGTGTTTGTATGTATGTTTGTCCGTCTTTCACGTCGAAACGGAGCGACGGATCGACGTGATTTTTGGCATAGATATAGTTAATGGGCCCTCACTCTCTAGTGACGTAGAATTCTTTTTATCCCGGATAAATGCACAGTTCCCGAAGGAGGAGCGCGCGATAACCGAATTCAACGTGGGCGAAGCCGCGGGAAAAAGCTAGTATAAAATAGTCTAATGCCGTGTTACAAAAGGTAATCGAATCGTCACCTTCGTTTTTCCCCAAGCGACCCTCTCACATGTAATTTTTCGCAGGTGATAGACACATCGGCGATCGTGCCGGTGGGCGGCTGGGGCGCGGACAGCTCGGGCCGCGTGCGCGCGCCGTCCAAGCTGGTGCTCGACACCAGCAACGCCGGCCCCGGCACGCTCGAGTGCTTGCTGGCTGCCCGGCACCAGCGTAAGTACCTTCAAACCACAGGACGTGTCAAAGTTAAGGCGGTAAATGAGGAATCACGAACGAGATTATTAGAATCCCAAAGTCGAAGAGTGAAGGCTTCAATGAGTTGATGTTCGTAATGGCTTTTACAAATCGCCCCTCCGACATAAAGACTTACAGCCTTATTCATAAAAAATCCTTAATTGAGGTTTGATCGGCCTGTTAGTTAACAGACTGATTAAGCTTGTTTGACGTTTGTCAAGAAGTGTTATTCATAAACGTTTGTTAGCAGTCTGCTAGTTGTTGAGCTGCTGATAGACTGATTAGACGCGTTATGTTGGCACTCTTGACAAATCAAAGACAAAAATTGGCCTTATCGAGAATTAAAAAAAAGAAATTGACAGCAGTGACAGCAGAGATGTTTGTTTTCCCGCCATTTCCGATCCGCGTGTTTAAGTAGACCTAAACTAAGTGCAAAAAGCCGTAAATATGTTAGTCATCTTAATTTTATTTTTTTCATATTATTAGAGGATTTTTAAATACAAATTCCTGAAAATAAATATTCCTGATTTTTTTTTAATCTTTGCGTAAACTTCCATGAAAATATCATCGGTATGGTTTTTTGCTCTTGTCAAAGTCAGCTGTTCAAATTTGTGGCGGCCATTTTGTGACTTAGCAGGGAGATAAAGGAGGGTCTACGGTCCACTAACTTTAACAGAGCCTTGATCGACTGATTAGCGCTAACAGACGTTTATGAATCACGTTTTTTAGCATCGGGACATCAAGGAGCCTTCAAGGAGGCTCTAACTTTTTATGAATAAGGCTGTTAGACATTGTGACAACCCCCTTGTTTGGGGCCTTTACGTCATTAACTAGCCAGAGGTCCGCGTGACTTCACGCCGTGACACTTCTTTAGCATAACGTGACATCCCGGGCCCCCAATCTTGAACTTTGACACGCATCTTTGTAATTTTTTGCTTGATTGACAATAGAAAAGATAAATCTAACTGACGGACTAAGATCCGGTCCGGATGGAGCGTTTTGTGCGCTAGGGCACTCGCGCGTTCCCGAGGTACTCGACTTACTACAGCTACATACACTCCGTCTATGCTCTCGCGCGCTTCCAAATGTAGCTCTAGTACCTCTTGAAGGTGCGAGTTAGTGCAGTAAATAAAGGTAGTGGACCCAGCAGTAATTCCTCAGCCCGAAAAATACTTGACAGTATGATAAAGTATCAATAAATAAAGAGTATTGTATAAATATCCAAAAAAAAAATTAAAAAAAAATGCTACGTTCAAACTTTCTTCGCCATAGACATACTCATGTAACGTTTTGGAACAATATATGAAATATAAAAAAAATCCCAGCAGAAATGCCAATATTAAAAAAAAATTTTTTTTTTTGCGTGTTTAGAACCGGAAAATTTCAGATTTTTTTCTAGTATCACATAATGATACGAATGACTTATTTGGTAAAATAATTTTGGACTAATATAAACAGATTTGTGTTTCGACACTACTTTGAAAAAATCTCGTATCTCAAATCAATACGTGAACAAAATTGAACCTTAACGTAATGGTCATAAAGTGCACTCGGAAAATTTATCCATTTCGAGATACGAGTTTTTTAAAAGTAGTGACGATTTTTAGGTATAAATACCTAACTCAGGTGGTTTTTTTTTGGATTTTTTATATTTTAGTTACGGCTCATACTATACAATAACCAAGCAAAATTTCATCGACTGAGGAATTAATGCTTGGGTCTCCATACAACAACTTCCTTCATTTACTACACCAAGTGTCCTCGCACGCAAAACGCTCCGTCTACATGGACAGGGTGTTAATAGTATCCAATCGTCAGGCGTGGAGACAGTGTCCGGGCGCGCGGTGGTGACGCTGACGGCGGCCGAGGGCGTCAGCGGCGAGCAGGAGCTGGAGCTGACGTACAACGGCGCGCTGGTGGGCGGGGCGCCGCGCCGCGCGCTCGTGGTCGCCGGCAGCACGGCCGACCGCGTCGCGCTCGCCGGCCGCGGGCTCGCGCACGCCGCGCCGCACACGCCCGCCGTCTTCACCATAGGTCAGTGCCACTGTGCCCACACTTGTCTTTGCATAAGGTATACAACATGGTATTTCATCTACCCCCTTGTAGTAAATCCTCCATTATGCATTCAAAAACCATAGATAATGACCAGCATTACGACATTTACGACATTGGATTCTGTATGAACACGGTAGTATCATAATGTTCATTACGATACCGAAATTGATATCGTAATGAATATTACCGCACCGGAGCGGTGGCATAGGCGCAGGAGCTCATAGGGGCATAGTTCTGGTTGCAATGCAAGTCATTCTCAATAGTTCTTGAACGCATGATAGAGGATTTAGAGGATTTTAAGGCCGCCTGTTCCGTAACAGTTGTATAAACTACTATTTTACTTCCATTAACTATAAAAGAGAAAATATTCAACACGAAATATTTATCTTTTCTGTAAATTATGTATTATTGTAAGTTTGATGTCGAAATAAAGTTATGTCTATGTCTATGTCAACAGGTCAAATTTAGATGATTTCTCCAAGACGTAACCTAATTACAATGAATGATTGTTTAAATTAATATAAAGCTATAGATCATTTTAAATGCTCAATAGTACATTATTGTAGAGGCCGGGAAGTGGGGGGTTACCGGCCAAGCAGATATAGACGCGCAGCGCGATACTTCTCGGCCTATTATTTTGTAACACCTATGTTATTACGATAATTTACCAGATGGGTGGTGGAGCCACTCCACGACGCCGAATGCTACCGAAAACCGCATGAAAGCCCAAAAATTAGCCCAAGACGCCCACTTTTGGTTTCGATTCCAATGATAGCATGTGTTACAGATGGCAGTGCGGCGGGTCCGGGCGCGCCGGAAGCATCACTAGCGGCGCCGGACGGCGACGACGTTCCGGTTGCTTTGGCGGCGGCCGGGCCGGGCCTGTGGCGCGCGAGCTACACCCCGCGACGCGCCGGCGACCACCAACTGCGCGTTACGTGGGCAGGCCGCCTCGTCAAAGGTACACTAATATGAAACATCCACTACACAAATCGCGAATTTTATCAAAGTTTGGCGGACCAAAGTGTAGATACTTAGTGCAACTTCATGCATCTTTGCCTAGCCTCGGAATTCTTCCGATCAGTGTCTCGGTTTTTCCCGAGTCAATGTGAAGTTGTACGACCTGAGTGAGTGAGTGAGTACCCGCTCAAATATACAGCAGAGTTCATGTTAAAATTAAAATCAAAGCGTTTATTCTGTAAGTAGGCCACAAAGGGGCAAAGACCATCATTGTCAAGAAGAATAGGCCGCAAGAAACTCGGCATAAAGTATTTTTTGTTAGCAAAAATTATATTACATTTCACTGAACTACTTCTAGAGGGAGCGCGAATTATACTTTGCTTACGCCCTAACGTGGCGTAGATTCACTGCTTACGATAATACGTTTGACTGTCATGTTATTCTTCTCCTATATATTAGTCTTCTTTTTTATTGGTACTCAAGTATCTTCGTATGTTCGCAGGATGTCCGCTGACAGTGAACGTGACGGCGGGCTCGGAGAGCGGCGACGCGTCGCGCGTAGTGTGTTCCGGCGCGGGCCTGGCCGGCGGCGTGGTTGGCCGCGAGATACGGTCCTGGATCGACACGCGCCGCGCCGGACCCGGAGAGCTCACCGCACACTGTACCGGCCCCAACAAGGTAGAGTAGACTGACCATAGATAATAATAACTTCCTTTACTGTTGACCCTTTAGAGAAGATAGACTCTTTCACCACCCATTCATTAATTTGCACTGACGGATAAATGTGATGCCGTCTCCGTCTATTCGAACAAAATAAATAGAGACGGCATCACAATTATCCATCAAATAAATTCAATTAATGAATGTTGAATTAGGGGTTAAGAGTTGCGCAATGAACTATAGTTGTAGCTTCCAGTCACTTACATAGGCAAGTTTGACATTTACATCTCAACTAAATAAGCCAATCTCAAGCAAGACCTCAAACAAAATTCTCGCCAATGGATGGCTCCATCCTAGTGATATGTTCATCAGCAAACCAGCAGTGCCCTCGACGCTGCGATATGGTTTGTTCGTCTTCGTGTACTAAGTATGTCCTTCTAGGTGGCGTACTGCGAGCTGTACGAGCACGGTGACGGCACGTTCACGCTCAACGTGAAGCCGGCGGAGGCGGGCCGGCACGTGCTCAGCGTGCAGTTTGCCGGCGACCACGTGCCCGGCTCGCCGTTCGTGCTCAAAGTTGCCGGCGCACCGGATCCTTCCAAGGTATTTATAAGTGTTTCATCTTCGCTAAGGGAATGAAACTTTGATTGATATAATATAGATTAAATGTCCGTAAATATTTAAAACGAAATGTGAATCCAAAAAGGAACCGATTGCGAAGATAAATAATTTGTGCAATTGCGTCTGTTACATAAATTTAGAATCAAGTACCATCCGTAACAAAACGTAGTGGTTGTTTATACTCTTTGGTACCATCGCGAACCGTTATTAAATAATAAATAAATAAATATCACGGGACAATTCACACCAATTGACCTAGTCCCAAAGTAAGCTTAGCAAAGCTTGTGTTATGGGTACTAAGCAACGGACAAACATAATTGTATAGATAGATACATACTTAAATACATATAAAACACCCAGGACCCGAGAACAAACATTCGTATTTTTCATACAAATATCTGCCCCGACACGGGAATCGAACCCGATACCTCAAGCTTCGCAGTCAGGTTCTCTAACCACTAGGCCATCTGGTCGTTTATTGTTGAGCCGTTATTGTTGAGCCACTCGCCACTATTAATAATCTAGCAGATTTATGCATAGTCGTAGTATATGTTGTCATTAAAAACCAGAACAGCATACGGCCAAATTACGAACAATCCCGGTTCGGGACTGTACATTCGAGTTCATTGTGAGTAAAAAATTTGATCAAAAATATCTAAACGCGACTCTATTGTTAACGGCGTAGAAGCGTGTTCAGACATTTTTGATAAAATTTTTGCTCACAAGTTTATGAACTCGACTGTACACCGGGTGTAACCGTAAACACTTGTCAGGTCCGCGTGTACGGTCCGGGCGTGGAGCCGGGCGTGCTGGCGACGTTCCAGTCGCGCTTCCTGTGCGACACGCGCGGCGCGGGCGCCGGCCAGCTGACGGTGCGCGTGCGCGGCCCCAAGGGCGCCTTCCGCGTCGAGATGCAGCGTGAGAACCAAAAGGACCGCACTATACTGTGCAAGGTGAGCTTACTTATGACTATTGTGGTCAATCATATTCTATATACTGTATCTATTGTTGGAACCGAGATTTAACTACGACAAAATTGTTGCTACTCGTAAAATTAGTCTATGAAGAATTCATTTCATACATTTCATTAGTTTTAATTCACCATCCCAGTCAAGATTATTTAAACTATTAAAAATACAATAGTACCGACAAAAGACAAAAATAATTTGTTGTGTTTTTAATTTACTCGGGCGCGGTACTCTTAGCCACTTCTGCAAGTAGTTTGCGTCCTGCGTCATAGATGCTAAAGCAAGCTAAGATTTTTACATAACTATCCGGCTTAAATTAAGATAACGGTGGACCGTTAAATCTGTATCGATAACGTATTGTTTCGCCGTAAGCGTGAGTAAGGTTTGCTAGCCTGTGACGAGTAACACGTGGAGACGGTTGAACCCGAACACTGTAAGCACGAATTTGTCGTCAGTTCTCGCCGACGGAGCCCGGCGACTACCGCGTGGAAGTGCGGTGGGCGGGGCGGCACGTGCCCGGCTCCCCGTTCCCCGTCATGATCTTCGACACGCAGGAGGAACTGCGCCGCTACATGCAAGCCAACGCCGCCTGACCGCCCGAACAATCCCAAACGATCCCGACGTCACACGACCAACAAATCATTCATTGTAACACATGTCATTTAAATAAAAATTGGCGATGGAGTTTCCTCGTAACACCAATTAAGACAAATATGAGTGGTACGATAAAGACAGTGCTTTATAATTGTAGCTCGCTTCAGCCAACAACGCGAGCCGCTGATATTACGTCCTTTTACCTGTTTTCTGTATTGACATTGGGAAATTATGAAACGAATAATGTAACTTTATTGATGTTATGGTGGAAACTCCATCGGCTGCAATGTGTGCAGTATCATTGGGCTTCACGAGATTGATTACCGTCAAACAATATTATGTAAATAATTGAAGCGCAAAGTTTATTTTATCAATACGTCAATGTTGATATTTAAAAAACTATTGATTTGATTCAATATAAATCTACATCAAAATCGAAACGAGTAAGTAGTGTAGTAAAACTAATAAATTTCTTAATCGTCTGAATTAGTCCGATGTGTCGTTCAACTAGTATCGCTAGTTATTTTAGCGAATTACATACAAATGATATTATTAGATACTTTATTTCCGTCCGATATATTTGGCATTTTTAGTCTCAATTAGTTATTTATAATATAAACGACCAATATGTTTACATATTTACATATAACTTTCTCTTATTACAAAAAGTACATTCTAATTATAGTTTCTAATCGAAAGGAAGCATAATAAATTGTTTATTTGTTAATATTTAATTTATTAATAGATGCATGTAGGTTTACAAACATTAACTAAATGTAACTAACGAAGGTATTTGTTTATTGTTGTAGCCCGACCGAGCGATAGTATCCTTCGCGCGGCCGGGTAACCTGCTGATCAGTTCAGTTACTAATTTGTTAATAAATGGAACTTAATTACAACTCTGCTTTTATTTATCCTAAATCCTCACACAGCATATGAGATGGAAATTAAACTCAACACTTGAATATGAAATGTTGAATCGATGTTAATATGTGAACATTAAGTTAAGTAGACTTTAGGTAGACGTGTTTAAAAAATATATATTCACTTTGTTATTATAATTATGAAGGATACATTAAGTCTGTCAAAAACTGGGTGCCAATGAATGAAATCAACATGCCAGTAATTGAATACTTTCTTTTACTTCAACTGAGATTCACTCTTTAAATGATAGTCGGGTCAGTTATAAAAAAAAAATGGCAAAAAATAGGCAATAAATAACTGTTTATCCTACACAACATGAACACCGAACTATCCCTCTGGCTTAAATCTGAACATCATGGTACGGCGATCAGGGTACGTAGCTTCACGGCCACCGAGTTGCGCTCGCAGCGCGTCTAAACTGTGCCACAGCTGCTGCATCTGGCCAAAGATAATAACCTCTAGCCGCTGTATCGAACTCTGCAGCTCTCCTGAAAATAAAAATAAAGGTAAAAAAATAGGAACGGTCAATCCTCCATGGTTCTCCATGTCCACTGGCCTTATCTAGAGGATTGTAGTTGTAGTTATCAAGAGCTAGACAGAATAAAGTTAACTAACAGTTCAAGCTCAGCTGCATAGAACAGTTCCCACCGGATAAAATATGGTCCATAAAATACACAAAATAACTTTCTAAATCGATTTCGATCCAAAGCTTGGAACTTGAAGAATTAACAACTTACTAGAAGTAACAACTCCGTGCAGTCTCCTGGTTATAGTGGCGTTGGCGGTCGCGTTAACTTCGAGGGTCTTTACGGAGCACATGGCACGGGCTTCTTCCCGCGGCCCGCTGCCGTGGTACGTGGCATTGCGGACCTCTACAAACGGCTGTTTGGGAATTTCATGCCCATTGCTAACTGTGTAACGCGGCCCGCGCACTGCAAAGAATATTAATGTTAAAGCCACATTATATTCAAGACGGCACTTTCATTACTACACAAACGGCTTAAGCAAATGCGACGTAATGTTTCGAATTACACAAGGATCACGGTAAATCAAGTCGAGAAATCCCCGTAATCTTATGTAAATTAAATGAACTGAAACAATTAGTTTGCTCACTCGCGACCTTATGAGAGCTACGATTATGCGATTATTATTGTGTGTTCATGCAGTTCCTCCACACTGTAAGAACACTAAAAGCAAAGCAACGCCTAATTCAATAAACTATTTTTGATCAAAAAATATTTTCAGGCAACTTCAGTGACAATGCTTTTGTTTTTGACCTATTGTATGTATTTATGCGACCTATTCTCAAGAGCTCACGAAACAGAGCAGTCACAGAAATTTTACCTAATATCCTAAATATTCTTGAAATTTAGTATGCTAAGCTATTCAAATAAATGCTATCTATTTAAAAGTCTATTTCATACGTATGATAAAATTAAGAAACCTTATTATAATACATTATAAGCTCTTGTGAGATAGACTTGACTTAGGAAACTTACAAAAATTAAACCTTAAGTAGGTAATTTTGAACATGAAACTACCGTGAGACTCACTCATATTAAATGATATTGTATCTAACGGATAACTCACGTATTAAATCGAGTTTTGCTCGACACGTTTTCTCGGCTAATTAGTTGTTTGGGCTTATGTAGGTGTAATGACACTGAGAACTTAACGTTCGAGCTACCAATTTATTGCATTAGTTTTTGCTCTTGTTTCAGTTCTGAGACTTAAAGTACCTCCCTGCAATAAAAATTATCAATTTTTGCCTTCTGCGGGCAATGCGTGCATTACACACACAACTACAACATTTCGCGTAATTAATTACAGCTTGATTTGGACATTTACTCATTCATTTTACTTTTGTGCAATCAGTTCTTTTTGTAGCTGTGTGTGTGTGGTGTGTGTGTGTGTGTGTGTGTGTGTGTGTGTGTGTATTCACATTAACTCTCGTGGCACTAGCTATACCACCAAACGAGCAGAAAACAGATGAAAGAGGAAATAAATATCCATACGATAAGAAATTGTTTCCTCGACCGTTTTACCTCAAAAATGTGTCAATTGCGTAAAAAGTACCTACTTAACGTTTCTTTTAACTTCTACTTTATGTATATGTATGATATGAACGTGATTATGAAAGCTACATACTTATGATTCAACGGTGAATACTCCCGGATAAAAAGAAGAAAAATAAATGAAAAAGATCGTGATTCGGATTAGCATTAACAAAAACTTCCATTCGACAACATGACACCTGTACCTATCGCACTTATCTATTTGTAATTAATTTGATATCACAGTCTAAGGTCGATTGTAAAAGATTTGTTTTTCTATTTAAATAGAAACAATAAGAAAGTATTTGAGTATATTAACATTAGATAGCTGAGTTTTAAAAAGAACCTGTTAAAACTTTTACCTACTATTTTTTTTATTCACAAGAAAAACTAAAATCATACATTAGAAAAAAAAATTGTAAACAAAATAAATTCAATTTAAACCTATACTAACCAACCTACTTAGTTTTGAAAGTCCTTCAAGTCTTACCTAGCTACTTGACATTCCAGCTCCATCTATTTTGATACCTATTTGATCAGCTCTTGAGGGATCAAAAGGAAAACTATAAAGCCCATTGAGTGAAATACCTGTAATAGGTACTCGAAATAATATTTAGCACAGTTCTTAGCAAAGAGATAATCTTAAGTGAAAGAGGTACTTACAATGAGGATACGCGGGAGTCGTGTTGAGATGGTTAACTATAATCAAAAGAAATACTGTAGAATTTAAACTAGTTCGCCACATTATTAATTCACGTATCTCTATATTATTAAAACTTTTCACTGTGACCTGTGCATTTGAAACCAGAGTTTTTGATTGTTAGGTAAATAAATTTCGAAATTATTTGTTATTGAGTTTATTTATCACTCAATACATTTTATCTGTTTCACTATATTTATCTATCGAATGATCTAGGTAATTGATTTATTTGTGCGTAGAATAATCGTTACGCGATGGAGTCGGCTCCGAGCGTCCCATGCGGGCCGTATGGTGTGTATGGTAAAGGTTACGACGGGACACGAACTGGATGAATTCAGATCAACAGAGACTAAAATATAGTGGCATGCTGGCACAGACGATACACTGCCTAACATTGTGCAAAACGATTGCCTAACTCTCCAAATGGGTACATACTCGTATGTACACGCGCAAGAAACAAACCTTGCTTTTGAAGCTGTTAATTATTACCATACTTACCAGTTAGGTACCTACTCTATAGATATGTTTTTTCATGGCAACATATGTAGCTTGTTTTAAGAAACATCGTAAAAAGTCGCCATCAAAAGAAATTGAGAACTTTGCCTTATGAGCACTAAAATGCGTTGGGTAACTTGCAGGTATCACCGATACTACCTAATTTCCTCTAGAAAGCAATACAAAGTAGGTATGTGCCTATACAAGTCGCTCTACGAGTGTGAATAGCGCAACGTAAAATGCCTCTTAGACACTATATCTTAAAGTGTAGTAAGTAGCAACGAGGTTCACGGCCTTTACGGAAATAGTTCACAGTAATAGGTGGAACAAATACAGGAATTTCGTTTAGCATTATATCAATGAGAAGCCGAGCATATGTTCTTATAAGTAAAATATCTGTTTAGGCGGTTAATAAAACAAGAGGGAACCTCTAATAAAAAAAGTTCAAAGTCCAGTTTATAGATTCACGTCTAGATTGAGGTTGGGTGGCCTGAGCGTCAGCCAGTAATCAGTGACTTTTATGTAGGTAGGTATAAAAATATGGTTGTTATTAGTGTACAAGTTTGCGTACCTATCTTTAAATTTTTTGTTGTATAGAGATACCTATTCTTTGGAACAATGTAAGACCATGACAGGTCAAAGCAGATTTATGAACATGTCATTTAATTACGGATCTTACTGGCTTCCTTCAGTCATGCTCTACTTGTGCAGACTGGTGACCCGTTTTATTTGTGTAGGCCGCGACGTAAATCAGTAATGTCGATTTTAGTATCTAACCACATGTCGAAATAAATAGGTACTATATAGGAACAAGGAGCAACAGCAGAGGATTACAGATACGTTCCCAACGTAAGTATACATAACTAAGAGGAGTATTTCACTGGACGTCTTTTACAACAGCGGAAGCACTGTTTCTTGGCGGTAGGGTAAGCGGAAAGGATACCTTCCAATACGACCGCCTTGGAGGTGGCACCTACCTACTAGATTATAGTGTAAACAAAATAGTAATTGGATCAATTGTCCATACCGCGCCGCTTATTGTACCCACTGGTCATTAAACCTAACCTCAAAATGGTCTGGCTTAGCTTTTCGCTCAGTCTGTGTCCATCATGTTATCCAGAAAGATAATGTTATAGGTACGAGATGGATAATTTTTGTAAATTTTGTTTTGTCTTTCTAAACATTTGAATGCTAACGGAATAGGAATAGGTATAGGTAGGTATAGATACATTGAAATGGGCGTACCCAAGCAATTACATATCAAGCAATAAAAAAATTCCATTATTTCACAAATTTATGAAGCATCGGGCAATAACAAAAATGATATACTTAATAAACTCATAATTTACTTACTTATGATAATGGTACTTACAGTTAGAGGCAAATAAATCAACACAATAAGTGAAGAAAAAAATACTCGTACTTACGTTGGCCCCTGCCCATACCCCCTGAGAGGGGGTAGGACGCCTAAATTTTGGTAGGATTCTGCAGATCCCCATTTCTAGTGCCAAGATAAATTTATAAACAATGTTTCATACATGTGTTGCCGCCACACTGTATCGTATTATGCAAGCCCTACTTTACCTGTACAAACGATGACAGTACTACGTATACAATAGGGTAATAAATCGTAACACAATTTCATCAAGGAACCTATTATGGGATATTAATTAATTAGTCGTGCATCAATAAGTCAGCACTCGATAGAGTAATCAATTCTAGACGGTCTAAAGTCTAAGTAAGTAAATTTGGATTCAGTACCTATCACTTATTATTCCGTGTCAAATAAGGGTCTTTACACCCTGTTTTTAGGATTCCATAGTTAACTAGGAACCCTTATATGTATGTTGTTTCGTATGTCTGTCCGTCTGTCTGCTGTCTGTCTGTCGGTCCGCAGCTAAGCCCAGGGACCGTTAGTACTAGAGAGCTGTAATTTGGCACGCCGACAAAGTGGTGAAATAGAAAAACCTAAAGAAAAAATTAAAGTACTTCTCTTAGACGTAAGTGGAGGTGATTTGTTTTCTCGAGTACCCCTATAGTGTGGAGTATCGTTAGATAACACACGGATTAGCTATGGACTTTGAAAAAACTTCGATAATCGAGGACCTTTACGCTGTTTTACTACTAATAATTATTTACTTATCTTAACTCTTGGTTATCTTTTAACAGTAAGAGTTAAAGTTAACGGATATCAAAAATAACACAGTGTATAATTTACCGTCATCAGTCATTTTTTCAGCATGTATTATAATAAGGAACAGTCAAGCTGAAGTAAGTACCAAAGTAGGTACCTACTCTAGGTACTTAGTACTTCCTCAAGTGACTGGCTAGTGTTACGAATAATCCTATGATTGTACCTATGTTACATAGCGTTTATTGTGTTTTTCTTAGCGATCACTTAGCGATTTCTTAGTCGTCAGACTAGATTAGATAAGAAAGTATTCAAAAGATCTGAAAATATATATTTTTTAAGTAACTACCTTTATGAAAATAACTCGATGAGACATAACACAGATAGTAGTACCAACAATGGCTTTGACAACATCTAGGTACTCCTAACGTGCAGAAAGTTGCGTAAAGTAATTGCTAATACTCTAGTTCCTTCTATAGCAAACAATGCCCCATGACACCATGCTGATATGGTAATACATCAGCTCTGAGACAATACTGGCCTAGCTTCTTAAGGCTGACGTCCACTTGGGCAATGCTAACATCCATACATGTCTACGTACAACTTTTACTCAAAAACAACAAATGTTATAATTTCTAATCACGGGTTCATTTAGCTAAAAATATATGAAAAACTAAGTGTTGCCAGCGACTCCGTCCGCGTAGAAGTATGAAAAATAGTTTACATCCTACTTTCAAACCTACCGAAAGTAGGTTTTAGGTAAAAAAAATCCTAAAAATCGATCAAACCGTTTTAAAGATCACAAACATTTTAATAAGATTAATCAAATTGACCTACCACCTTATTATAATCAACTAATAGTAGATTGATAACCAAGGGTGGAAAGTGACCCATTTGACCCGAGATATTTCTGGCGCTCGAACGAAGTGAGAGCGCCAATAGTTCGAGGGGAAATGGGTTATTTCACCCGAGTTAGACACTCTACTTTTCATTTCGACTGTGAGGAAACTGAAAAACTCCAAAAAAACGAGAATAATAATATTAATAATAAATTGAATTTACTTGTACCTATATCCAACCTCCATCGGTACCTTTTCGACTGGCTACTTGCCATGCCGAAACGTGAAAAAAAATTTCGTTGACGTAACTCAATTATCTTCGATGTCATGGCTAGACGAAAAATTAAAAAAAAATTACTTTCCACCCTAGAGGAGGAAAAGCAATTTTCCACCCGGCTATCTACCCATGAAAATTAAACTTTCCGAACAGGAGAGATGAAATAGTAGATTGATAACCAAGGGTGGAAAGTGACCCATTTCACCCGAGATATTTCTGGCGCTCGAACGAAGTGAGAGCGCCAATAGTTCGAGGGGAAATGGGTTATTTCACCCGAGTTAGACACTCTACTTTTCATTTCGACTGTGAGGAAACTAAAATACTACAAAAAAACGAGAATAATAATAAATTGAATTTACTTATACCTATCCAACCTCCAACGATACCTTTTCGACTGGCCACTTGCCATGGCCGACTATAAAAAAAAAATCGAGTTGGTCACGACGTGCATCTAGATGGCCATGCCGAAACGTGAAAAAAAAGTCATTGATGTAACTCAATTATCTTCGATGTCGTCGGCTAGTCGAAAAATTAAAAAAAAAAAAAACTTTCCACCCTAGAGGAGAAAACGCAATTTTCCACCCGACTATCTACCCATGAAAGTTAAACTTTCCGAACAGGAGAGATGAAAATAAAATTGCAAGTGAATTTTCTTAAAAGTAGTCTGTATGTATAGGTACTTCAACACTGTCTTGTTTTCCAGTTTCTTTAATAAATAAATAACAGCTAAGCTTCGAAATCCACGGCGATCTTAGGTGCGCCAGGTGGTATGGCCGCACACAATGAACTTTTATCTCTGATCTGCATATATATGTGTCAAGGGCTGCAGCTCAACCAGCCTTTGTTGGATTTGTATGTTTTTTATAGCAATTCATGAGATTCATGGGAATTGCGAGGTAACGCCCAATAATTCAGCAATGACTCACGCGGAAATTGTACCAATGACTTAATAAGATATTAAACCGAAATCCTTTTAAATACACCGTGGGTAGGTATACCTCAGAGTGTTATAAACAGAAGTAGGTATTAAAATAAAACTCGTTTTAGTTATAATCAATGCTGAATAAAACAGAATCAGAAGTCCCTAGCTCCCATCAGCTACGTTGTATAAACTGTGAATTAAATCTTAGGCATGGTAGGTAGGCGCAGGTATGTTTATAGCGCACGTTATTTATGAGTCATTTTGTGCAAATTCAGAGAGACTTTCCGTACAATAAAATGTTTTAGACTATCGCTAAATTCAGGTTTTGTTGCGCGTATTATACCTTGATTTGATTTTAGAGAAGCTCAGTATTTCGGGACAGTTGCATGCGCCACGCCATAATTACGAGAATTCCCTAAAATCGAAGTACGTGGAACAAAACCCGAATTTAAATCATAAGACTTTTCGTAAATAGAGACTTTTCGTAAAAATAAATAAAGAACATTCTTCAAGGGTTAACTGGTCAAGAGCATGTCGGGCCATGCTCAGTGTAGGGTTCCAAAGTTCCCGACCGTCACAAAATAAGTGGACTTAAAATACGACTTTTAGTTCGATAAGACTATTATAGTTTAATTTACAAAACTGCTTAGCTGATTAATTCAAAATATTTTTCCTAGAAAGTTTTTACTAAGCTTAACTTCCCTGATTTTTTTCATATTTTTTAGATTTGCGGTTCAAAAATTAGGGGGACACATTTTTTTGAACTTTCCGAGAGATTATCTCCAAAAGTTCAAAAAAATAATAATTCAATAATTAAAAAAATAAGTTCAATAAAATATTCACTTTATCAAAACGTGTATGAATGCGCATCAGTATTCTATAAAAAGGCATTATAAATAATGACTGATTTATCACTTGATCCATAACGTATATAATTATTAATTAGTTAAATCTCCTTAATCAATCCAAGTTGTGTAACTTTCTTGATAACAATAACCTTATAACGCAATCGACGTATAAAATATAACTTTCAGGACATTTAAAACCATTCTTAGTTAACTGGTTTTAGTGGAAACAGTGGTATTAAAAAGATGAACTTTATAGTTTTGCTATCATGTCTTGCCATTTTTCTAAACTCTATCAACTCCTCAGCTGGTAAGTGCCTAATTCAAATACTTTATTAGTTAACCTTAATTCGAAAAAATGGGTCTGTAACCCATTTATCTCGCTCGTACCGTTGATTTGATTTAAGGTCGTCGAACTCCTGGTTGTACTAATAATGAGTAAATTGTGGCTTCAGCCTTCGAGTTTATTAATTTGGGTGTAATTCAGCGAGTATCTGTTTAGACAAGCGCCTATTTTCATGCACGCACTCTCATGTATTCTACGCACCTACTCGAACATACAAATCTGTTTTATAGTTAAATTCCTAATGTCAAAACCTAAATAGGCTGTCTACCCATACTCAAATAATTTTACCAAAAGTGTTAATGGTAGTTTTGCAACTGTTACGTAAAGGAATCCTTAAAACACGAGTGGATTTTATGAAACGAGGCGCAGCCTTTTACCGAAAAAATGTGTCTATGGATAGCAGAATAGAGGCCCATTTAAATTGATTGATTGATTTTGACAGCTGTTCCAAATTTGAAACTCATTAGTACAGTACTATATTTTTGAACTTGTACAGTCGACGTCATAAATAAGTGATCATTTCTGTACCGCGTCGCTTTCAGTTGTTACACAATTTCGTATGGCTTTTCAAACATGACGTTAAAGTGACAATTTACAATAAGTGATCACTTATTTATGACGTTGACTGTACCTAATGAACATTACGTTACTGCTGTTACCTACTACGAGCATGACAAGAAAGTTGGCATAGTAAAATCGGTTGTTTAATGCTAGTCATTGCCAACGGTTTTAAACGCATTATAGAGGACTTATGATATGGGTGTAGATAAAATTATTTTCTTAATTCATAGCTTTATTTCAGGAGGTTCTACCTTAGCTGGTGATCATTTATTAGATGTGATAATGCATCAAGTGGTAAAAGTAACCAAAGGCGAGAATAGACAAGGCAGTGAAGGAGAACCAAGCTCTGCGTTGGATGCTTTAGGATTTGATTACCAACACGTGGACTTGTGTGGACCACTTATGTGGTAAGTTTGTATGTAACATTAGTTTTTACAAAGTACGTACGTACGCCTAGATACTTTATTATTGAGGGAGGAATTAATAGGTTGGTAATAACTTACGAATTAAGTTTGGTGAGACCTGGTGAGACAAGTCCCTTACCGTACGTAAATAGGTGAAAACTTATGTACCATCGAGTGCAGCGTCGCCTTTCCCCCCTTAGGTCGCAATTTCTTTGCGCTCTTAGAAAGCTCCAGTCCCCGCTTAGAATCGACAAGCACCAATAGAAATTCGACACTACTACAAAATATATATTTTTTGCAGGTTAAAATTTGTAGTATATTTTCTCTTAAATTTTGGCCAAATCCATAAAAAATGGTCCTTTCTTAATTATGAGAGCTGAATGGTTTACTTAATAAGGGACGGGGCAAGCAAAATTTCTGGTTGCAAGGGATTTTGTCGAAAAAGGGGAAAGGCGGCACTGCACATGATGGTACTTAAATGACCTGTCGGCCGTGTCGTATAGAGAAATCAACGTTGCATATTCGAAAAATGACTTAAGTCCCAATATTTATCAATTCTGTTCACTTGCTACGTAACAGGTCATAGCTAAGTTTTATACCTAAGTACGAGTAGGTATATCGCAAGTAACCTAAAGAGTCTTTTTTTTCTGAAATATTTTTGCTTTGGTTAGGTGTCTCTTTGGTTTTATGTTGAAGGTGCTTAGATGAATAAACTCAATTAAAATGCTATAAACTACTTTAAACAAAACTTTTGTTGCTTCTTTTAGCCTAAGCGCCAACATCACTAAAGGATCTATATATGGCTTATTGGGATTTGAGACTATCAAAATGGATTTCATAACGGAAGGATCACGGGTTATCATCGATGTCGATATCAACTTTCCAACTCTAATGCTGAATTCTGGTATTGTAATGAATACGGGGTGTGGCCTGTAAGTTGAGCAAATAATTAAATTATAAATCATAATATTATTATTTATCATCACCTACCTCAAACTGGACAACATTAGTGCAGCAACTTATAAAATCATAGTATTTTTTTTTTTATTTTATTACTTTTATGTTTATTCGAAGAAGCAATGTAAAGCAAAATTCTTGATGTTTGGGTTGTGTTCTAAGATGGCGTACATTTATAGCAAATCTTTAATTTATATGAAAAAAGGAAAATTCAACGACTTTAATTTAGTTCAGTTTGACGAGGACGATCCGTTTTAATTTTTTTCTCGTATTACAGGCCACACCCGGTATAGTCATTTAAATGTTTGAGAATAAGTTCTCCTTTTATCCGACTTCGAAAAGGAGGAGGTTATCAATTTGGTTGTATTTTATTTTGTTTTTACCTCAGAACTCAGTCTTTTATGAACCGATTTGAAAATCTATGTCACCTGCAATATTGGGCTTCAATCACTCCTGCTGACTCGTACTGAGGCACCGACTTCAGACTGGTAGAAAATTATTGTCATGTTTTTTTTGCAGTCGGTTAAATTTTTTGTTAAGTTTTTTTTTTTTGTAAGATGCGAGTATCGCGTTTCATACGGACAATGTCTTGACATTATGATATCTCTAACACCTGTTGTTCATGTATGATCAAGCCTAAAGCTGAGTTTAGATATGCAAGAAAAATCGTACAAGTTATATACACTGCGAGGCCGTAAAGCCAACGAGTTTCTAGTGGTCAGTCGAGCGCCGCAATGTAATAATATATAATAATATTTTTATTTTCAGATTAAAATCCATAGCTTTGATAGTAGATACAGTCACTCTTATAGACTAAGGGTTAGTAGTACAGTACAAGTCCTATATAAACAACTTAAGTCTCTTAAGTAATGCAACTTGTTTTCTTGCAAGTCTAAACTCGGCTTAAGCCAACGCCGCAACTTGATTTAACATTACAATTATTTTTTCCCAGATTATTACGAAATGAAGGGTAATATAATGGGAGCGTTGCCGCTAGCAGGACAAGGTAGATTGCAGTAAGTATAAGTGTCTTCCTTTGGTAGGTACGGTCAAGGACTTTAAATGAGCCATCATGGAACCATTTCACAGTAAATGCCATGATAACATCACGTTAATTAATAAGGAATTCGTAATGACTTTTCCTACGAAAAGGTTCCAAGGTGGCTCATGAATTTATGTCCTTGAACGTACTCTATCGAACCATTTGGTCCCTGACTCGCCTTAGAACGTTCTCCCAGTAAGCATCATAACATAAAGATTTTCCTTGTCTGGCAAAGCGGTTCTATCATTTTCTGTAAATGGGTTCCACATATGTAGAGTCACTATTAAGTTCGTTGGAGTATGACGCTTAGTAGGTACCTTACGTACTTTTTATGGAGACGAAGTTAAAATCTAATTTGTTTTACTTCGTAAGATGTGAAATCTGAACATTAAATCAATACATAAAAATTTCATTTTTAATACAAGGTTTTTTGCTGACTGTACTTTTTGTTGACTGTACTTGCATTGTCACCCAAACTACATTTGAATACCAAATTCCAAGTCGATGCTATTAACCGTTGAAGAGTTCCGTCCTGTGGAGACAATTCTGGCTAGGCTACCAGAATGTTACTACTAGATTATTATATTGTCACGTGATTTTCATAAGTATGCCAAATTTCATGTTAATCAGACTACTGGCAGTTGGTCGAATTTAACTTGCAAGATTTGACTACAGACAGACAAAGGGACAGGTGAAACTAAATAAAAGCTTGTAAAAAAACTACTGAACTGAACCCTGAAGCGGGCAGGTAAGATATTGATTTCGAGATAAGAGTTTTTTGAAACTAGTGACGATACCTTACTTTTACCAATGAAACTCATTTCTGATAAGTTATTTTCATTGGACAAGAGTTATTTACCTATTTCTATATTACAGCATTGAAGTAAAAGAATTCAGATTCTGGACTAAAATCATACTTGAAGTATGCCAAGACGGGACATCCATTGAGGACTTCGAGAACTCCGGTTTCAGTATCAAAAATATCTACGTAAGTTCTTATATTTAACTCTAGCCTACAGTCTACCTAACCTACCACCACCACCTATAAGAGACTTTTTACTTCAAACTAGCTTTTGTCCGCGGCCTCGCCCACGTGGAATTCGGTAATCGTGCGCTCCTCCCTCGGGAACTGTGCATTTACCCGGGATAAAAAGTAGCCTATGACACTCTATGGCCCATAAACTATCTCTATGCCAAAAATCATACAAAGACACACACTTTCACATTTATAATATTAGTATGGATTTAAACTGTTTACATAGCTATAGGTACTTAGCAGGTATAGCCTGCTGCCCGAGTCTCCGTCCGCGTAGAATTCATTTATCGCTATTCCACGGGAACTACGCAATTTTCCGGGATAAAATCTGTATACCGAATTTCATTCAAATCGGTTTAATGGTTTAGAAACTTTCACATTTATAATATAAGTGGGATCAGTGGGAGTGGGATAGTTCTCATAAATACCTTCCTAATTTATTCACTTGATCAATTAAATGATTTGTAACAACTCAATGTTACAATGGTCACTACCAGCCTCAACTATAGACAAAAAAAAACACGTTACGTCTCCAATACCTGCTTTGTTTAAAACAGCGCGTATCTGTCGGTGAATGTTATTGCTTGTTATCGATTAATCCCAGGCAACATGCTCCTAGCTATACGTAATAACATGTATATCAATCATTGCTATAGCTTGCCTCGTAGAATGAAGATTAAATCACGCTCTACGTCAAAGCTAAGCTCCATTGTCGTATCAGTTTGATCGGAACAGATATAATAGCTGTGTGATGAGTAATGGCGAATTCAAAGCCTAGGTAGTCTTGATTTGCTTATTTGGTTTAGTGCGACGCGAATTTGTTTACTTACGTTGTTTAGTCAAAGTACTCCAACGTGACTAGGTTTTGCTCATGCGTCCAGAAATCTTCTCGCACTGAAGTAAGTTTCTATTAAAAAAATTAATAAGTACAAGCTCTTTTTGTTGACTGTAATCAAAGGAGGATGAGCAAATTTGGATAGACTCTGGCCAAGGAACTAATAACGACAAGCCCTGTATCATTGGAAAGGTTATTTATGCTCTACAACTTTTTGTAAAATATGAAAACGAATATAAAACAAAATTATGATACAAAATCATCAACATACAGGAACTTACTTAGTATCGAAAAAATCCACTTTTATGCAGCGTCAACTTTTTCGCACAGAGATTTGGGACTACCTGCTATAGTAAAAGTTTTAGAACTTAGAATAAGCTATCCAGTGACATATCACTTGTCCTTATTGGTCATTAGGCCAATTAGCCCACCCTCCTTTACATATGCACATATATCAAATCTCAAATCAATCCCGTCATTGGACGTCAAAATAAACTCGCAAGAACAACCACGGCAAGTCAAATATAAGCTTGTTACCTATACCTAATAAAAATACAAAGTATCACTTTTAGGCAAACAATATAATATGGCAAAGAAGTATTGCATTTGTAAACTGTGTTTAATTGATATTGCAGTGTCGCACTGAATTCGATGGAAATATAGACGACATCTTCAACAAAATGGTGGAAGAACTCCTGCCTGACTACCTGAACAGGTTCAACAAGGCCATCGCCTTGTTTTACGCTGATATTATCAAAGAAATATTAAATCCTATTCTTTAATATTTTTGTTAGCATATTTTTTTCATAATAAAATATTAAAATTAAGTAACTAAGCAAATTTGTTTTAATTAGCCGCACACATAGACGTAGAGTTGCAGAAAACAGCCCTGTTTTCCACTTACTATGAAATACAAATGAATTTATTAGTTTGCTTTTATTTGTACCGAACCTTCAATGCATGAATCTGTCTAATCAGCGCCAGCCCTGTGGTCAACAAGAGAAGCGGTCAAATTTAGGGCCAGATGGCAAGGGACATCATTTTCCACTTTCAAAGAGGCATTAAGCGGTGTAGACAATCTCGCTCTACCTTGATCAAGGACTAGAGCAAGCGCTGAGGCTGACTCACACTTGACAGATATTTTTCTCATAAAACAAATTAAAAATAGTAAAAATTCCATTCGCAAAGCAATTAAAAGTAGGTAAATATTTTGGTTTAATTAGCCTATCAAAACTTTCCTCAAAGTTGATTTTTCAAGATACCTAAGCTGCCGAGGAACCTATGATGCACGTGTAGACGTGTACCGTGAAAACATTACCAGCTGGTAATCGAAATAATTAATGATAAAACAACAATAAATACAAGGGGTCAACCATAAACTACTTCATATATTTAGGGGGGGGGGGGGGCAACCGCTTTGTGACTGAAGAACAAAATAATTAAAGCTAAAATGGTCGAAATTGTTGTGACGTAGGTAATTTATTGAATCAGGCGTTACTTTACGGAGGTTTATATCAATGAACTAAAATTGAATTGATTGAATTTGTTGTGGTGGTAGCTAGGTATTATTTTGTACAGAAGCTTGGTATCAAGATGATCTATCCCGACGATTTTTAAATAGTCTCTCAACTTAAGAAACTACTAATTAAATTAATTTGTTTTAAGTACCACGAGTAAGTACATCGAGCCAGCCACTTATCTACTACCTATGGGCAAGTAGTTTATAAGCAAATCAACCAGATTAGCATAAATCAAAACACCGATATAACAATTTAAGTAGCTAATAAGATAAAAATATACGGCAACGAGTATACCTACCTATTTAAACTGATAAAACTGATATCCTATTCTTTTACAACACGTTTTTGTGTATTGTTTTAGGAACACGGTAACGCCTCGCCAAGTTGAGATTCAAACAATCCCATTTCCACTTTTTTACATTCTTAAAATAAATATATGTAGTTAAGTACATAATAATGGCTTAGTGCCATGTTGAGTACATTACACATTGCACTTTTTTACTCGTATCGTATAAAGAAGACACGTTGGGATATTTTTTGTAGATAGTTATATTACAAAAATGTTGCGATTCGGAACTTTTAGAAAATTTGTGTATTTACCTACCTAAATATTAACTATTAAATGTTATATGTATACCTACCTATGAAGCCAACAATCTAAGAAACCAACTGAAACTGAACTCTCCGGTCATCTTTGTTTTGGCTGATTTCCGATGCTCCCAGGGCCACACTGATTATTTAACATCTAACAGGGTAAAACCAACCACATATCGAACCAAAATAATTAAGTACATACTTTTGAAAAAATATTTTGCTAAGTAACCCTGGGGCATACCTAGTGTGATCCTATACGTATAAAACCTATTATTTAAGATAGGTACGTTTCAATCAGACTCCATGCAGAATTTTACGGTAAGCTCTTAAGCCGCGAGGGGCACGTTGGAGCAGCAGCCAAGCCCTGAAATGATAGAGTCACCTTTCCATGTCCCGCTGTACACACGTAGTAATTATATAAAGATAAGTAAGTACATTTTCGCCAACAGATACTGCCATGATTGATGATTAATTCAAATCTGTGCCGATAATCAGCAAAGATTAAGTCGCTACCTGTTTGTGCGAGGGCTCTTCCTGAGTCTCAGGGGGCCGAGCAGCAGTTCACGGTTTGTGGCCAACAATTAAAGGTGTGCTAATTTACATTAATTAATTAATTTTGATTACACTATCAATTATTATTAATTAATACTTCTTCACTTTCTATCGTTAGTGCCGCTTTGTTTTCGAATTTATACAATTCGATTCTACCTAAACAAATAACTAAGTATTTACTTAGTTATTTTATTACACTAAAATTTTTCGGTTTTAAACTTCAGAGAGCATGCAATTAATTATTGTTTATTGTTTTGTTTAATAGAGTTAGAAGCTGTTTCAGCACACATTTATTATTTTTATTTGATGGACGAATTTAATGCGATGCCGTCTCCGTCGGTTTGAACAAAATAAATTTAATCAATGGATGGTGAAACAGGGGTTAGATTTGTATTAATTAAATAACATATTTCTTCCAGAATGAAGTTGCTAGGAGTTTTGCTGTTGTGTGCATTCGCGGCCGCCGTGCCCACTGTGGTGCAAAAGATTGACCTGGGACTTGGTAAATAATATTTCTAATTGCATAAACTTAAAAAATATTTAACGAGAATGTAGATATCCAAATAGGAGCTCTTTCAAAAGAAGTGGTGTCTGATAGGAAAGTTGGTGATAGATTTTTTTCACACGCCACGTGAAGTAGGTAGTAAGAAAATGTCGTAACCTTCGTTATTGCGGGAGCAAAAACGATTTGACAGTACCTACTGAGAGATTATGACAAATAAGCAATAACAGAGGTGACACTTCTATCGAGCAATATTTTAGGCCTACGAGCTCAAAATTTATCAACTTTATTTCTAATCCACCACCACCTTCATACTTCCACACCACACACCTCCATATACTTGACTTCATTAACAGTACTTACAAAAATTAACTACGCAATCGCAACGCAAACTCTTCTGTAACTTTTCCTATTTGACACTGTCATTTATTAATTATTCGTAATAATCAGTGTTCACGCATAATTACTGCTTGCTTGAGTGCTTTCAAAAATGCCGCGAAGGAAAAAACCTGTGATGAATTTGTGGATAAAGGATTACCACGGGCTCGCTATACAAAATTATATTATTCTAAGTGCAACGTTAGTTTCTGTCAAACAAAAGCTTCTGCGGAATGACATTTCAACTCGCAATTTCAACTTCTTACATCCTTAGGATTTTTAGGCAGAACATATCCGTTTTACTAAATAGACATTCTGTTAAATATCTATTCTTTAACTGTTTCTGTTTTAACTTCAAATTGCTCCCGCGATAAGAATGGTCGTAAGTCATAACGCTTCTATTGACGCAAAAACCAACTTGTACTAAGAAGCAGAACTTCGGTACAAATATGAGGTACAATACATTTCTGTTCATTCCAGATATCCCAGCTGACGCCGTAGCTACCGTGGAGAGCAGAAATATTTTGATAAATGCGCTAATCCGCCAGCTGTTCACATACATTCGCTACGTCATCAACAATGGGTCCGCCATATTCGGTTTGCCGCCTCTGGACCCCCTAGTCATCGACGAATACCATCTGTACATTCCCGCCGGTTTCATCAAGTGAGTTCAGTCATTTCACAGCATTATACCCTCCTTACCTGATACTCCTCCTCTGACACTTGTACTATTTAACACGAGTGCGAGAGGGACGGTACGATACGAACTTCGATTTTCGAACTTCGGTGTAGGCTTTCAGGGTTGAAAGTTAGTATGACGATAATTGTCTAGCTGCTGTTAATTTAACATTCTTTTTTCATGACATGTCATTTTAAAAAGCACATTTTCTTTTAATCCTGCGCAACCAAATCATTTTTATGAGGTACCTTCCTAGCCAAGCGGTATGTATGCGTTGAAAATCCACCAAAATTCACTTAGCCTCTCTGGGTGTGCTTTCCTTTTGGTGTTTTTTCCTCGCACAACACTTACTTAGTTACACCACATAGCTCTGATGGATGTAGGTACTACCATAAGATTATCACTAAAAAAAATAATTATTATGACTAAAACCGAGTAATTGAGACGAGGCTCGCATTCGAAACATTCACCTCCTTGCACTTGCACACCACCTTGTTGCTTTTTGCAAGTATGTACACGACATGTGTAGTTTCCGAATAGTAATGCATTATTGTAGGTATGTACTCGTACTGCAGGCAGAGCATACTAAAGCGCTATGCGATTGTTTCAAGTTTCAACATTGCAATTTAACTATGACTGTGGCTATCATCGGATTATTCTTGTTCAGTGGAGGTCTGAAATATCTTAACATAGTACGGTAAAAAACTTTAATTCATGGTGGCCCAATGGAGGAATCATTTCACATTAAACGTCATAGTGACTTCGCATTAAATAACAAGGAAAATCGTAATGACTTTTCCTTTGAAAAGTTTCCATGGTGGCTCGTGAATCAAAGTCCTTCTCCGTAGGTACCTACAGAAGTGACTGACATGGTACCCAGTTAAGCGTAAACATATTATTTTTGCCCTTAACTTCACCTGCATTTATCATGCCACGTCCTTGCCAACGGCTAGATAGATATAGTGGTTTCAAATATAACACACGATTAGATCAGGTGTGTTTTAAGTCTAAAAAATTATCTATCAAGGCAAATCAAAGTCTTGCCTTCGGGAAAATCATTTTATTTGGTTATAAATAATCCATATCCATACTTATACTTATAATATTATAAATGCGAAAGTGTGTTTGTATGTTTGTGTTTGTGTGTTTGTATGTTTGTCCATCTTTCACGTCGTAACGGAGCGACGGATCGACATGATTTTTGGCATAGAGATAGTTTATGGGCCCGAGAGTGACATAGGCTACTTTTTATCTCGGAAAAATTCTCCCGAGGGAACAGCGCGCGATAACCGAATAACACGCGGGCGGAGCCGCGTTCAAAAGCTAGTGTAGGTATATTTATGTTACGATTGAGCAATGTTTAGTCACTTATAATGTTTAATCACAAAAATCTATTCTTATTTTTTTTCTAGCCTTGACCTTGACCTGAAAGACGCGAAAATGACTGGAATTGGTGGATTCGTGGTGCACACCAGCAACTTCGTTCCCTCGCAGCTTTCCTTCGACCTGGATATCTCAGTGCCCAGCATCGTTGTAACTGCCGGTAAGAAACTATTTAAAATTGTGTTAACTTCTATAATAAATACCGCCAATGTATATGTAGGTATTTTTAGTCTATTTGTGCTCGATATACCGAGAAACGTGTGTTACGATTTGACTGTAAATTCAAACCTTAAATTAAACAGAGTATATATGTAATACAAACTAAAAGTATGTTGCGTCTAGGGACCGCGGAAAAGGGGCACAAGTGGGGGACAAGTGCGTCCCGCCTCCGCATCGAATTGGAATGGGGGGTACAAATTTATGACCTTAACAAAACGCTTGTACATCGCCAACAAATTATTTCGGAGTATATACATAAATACCATGGTTAAAGATATCGGTTAAGTTCATGTTTTGATATTTTGATCCTTGGCCGCTCAGAAATATTTAATGTCGACTTTTTTTAATATTTATTCATTTTAATTATCTACGTATCAGTAAATACATAATTAGATAAGTAAATACAGATTTTTAAGCGGCGATATGGGCATTATAATTACTGGAACCCACGCACGAAAATATTATCATTTTCAGCTAGTTTTCAACGTTCTACAGTAGCTACTGTATGATTTTTTTTTTTCACCCAAAGACAACCAAAGCTGGTTAAATATTAGTGAATACCTGAATTGAAAAATAGTTTCCGCAAACCTGTAGCCTCCTGAGTCCTAACATTTTTAACAAACTACCTATTTAGTGCTTAAGACCTAGACGTGTTTGATCTGCTTTGTTATTTTGGATACTATTTCGAAATTCTTAGAATTATTTATTCAATGAACAATTTGTACTTCATAAAGTACATTCGGCCGGTATTCTTTGTGTTAATTGGTCCTTTATAAAGTACGCGAGGGCTCAGGAGGGTAGATAATATTTTTAGACCTATCCAATGGCACTCCGCACATTGGGATACACGAAAATTTATTATGATTAGACTACTACAGCTTATCTTTTCAAAATTTTATTCTACTAAATAGGTATCTACTTTTGCGAACGTGGTAATGGCATTAATTACAGCTTTACTGTACAGGAATGAAATATATTTATTTACACATATTCTATAAACTATACATAGTAATAACAAATAGATAGTAATAACAAATAAAAATTGAAGACAAATAAATTGATTAACTATGAAAAAAAAAAAATTGTCAAGTCAGTCTTTCAGTCGGAGTGTGGTAGGGCAGCACCATCATCAAAGCCAAATAGCTTCGCTGCTGGCTTCCATTTGTGACGGGTGCCTCGAATGCACATGCTAGTCGCTCTAAATATGGAAGTAATTACTCGTGCTCTCAGCCATTCATGACGCAAGACAAAGATCGGTCCCAACGAGATGAAAGTGCTAGCTTTACTGTACTAAAAAAGAGTCTGGTCATACATTTTTAATTTACAACTCTATATAAGTATAATGTAAGTTCACTTCCTTGTCCACCTGTAGGTAAAGAAATACATAGGTTGTACTAATAAAGTTGCAATTAATGTTAATAATTACAAATACAAATACAAAATACAAATACAAATCTATTTATTCACTTGAGAAGCGGTTACATCTGTTGTTTACACAGTAATAGAAGAATCAGTACAGCGCTCTCGCCGGTGTCACCAGCATGCAAATATTTATGTCAAAATTATATAATAATAAATAATACATCAATTCAAATAACAAATGTCATGCCCAAAAAACTCGAAAAAAAAAAAATTAACAAATAAAATTATCAAGTGTAATACATTGAATAATTAATTTAAATAAAAAAGCTATCAAATACAATTATAAAATGTCAAACCTTATTATTCTTTAAAAAAAAAATTGTATCACCTAATTTTTCATTATAATATTTCACAGAGAGAAATTCCCTAACAGAGTAAAAACGTTTTTCCAACAACCATTTATATAGCACACTCACAAATCTTTTATATGGCAGATTTTTGATATCTTTCGGAATGTTGTTAAAGATTTTTGTAGCCATACAATAACAATTCCTATTGCGTAACTCTGACTTTATTTTAGGCTGTATCAGTTTTTTGGGATATCTAGTGTTGAATTTACACACATTTTCGAGCTGAGTAAACAAATTAAAATTAGTTTTTACAAATTTACTTATTTCCAGTACATATAGTGATGGAAGAGTGAGTACTTTCAATTCGCCAAATAATTGTTTACATGATGTCAGTGGAGGTCTACTGCAGATAGCCCTTATGCATTTTTTTTGGCTAATAAAAAGTCTATCAATGTCATAAGAGTTTCCCCAAAGCAGCAACCCGTACCTGAGCACTGACATCACGTAACCATGATACGCTAGAAGCGCCGTTTTTTTATTTACATTCGTTGCGAGTCTCCGAATCGGATACACGAAACTATTTACCAACTTACATTTCTTATCAACTTGAGGCTTCCAGGACAAGTTACTGTCTAGTATTATCCCTAGAAATGTGATGTGGTCTGTTTCCGGTATACTTGTATTATTATATTTAACATGAATGTCAACACATCCTTTTCTATTATAAAATTGTACATGTCTTGTTTTGTCAATGTTAACTTTTAAATTATTATTTTCTAACCATATAATTACATTTTTTATTAAATTGTTGATGTCATTATTGTAAGAGCTTATATTTTTATCTTCACATGGGACTATTATTGAAATATCATCAGCATACAGTACACATTTACTTTCAGTTATATTAGGTAGGTCATTTATGTATAACAAGAATAACAACGGGCCCAAAATACTCCCCTGTGGCACACCAACTTTATTTGGTTCGTAATTAGACCTAACATAATCAGAAAACAACTTGTCATCAGTATTGTTCATCTGAACACACTGAATTCTATTACTCAAGTAGCTTCTCAGCCATTTCAGGGTCACTCCTCTTAAGCCATACATTTCGCATTTGAGCAGAAGACGCTCATGTGAGACAAAGTCAAATGCTTTACTCATATCAAAGAATATGACTGAGACAGGATTATTTCTATCTACATGCTCAATTATACTATTGACTAACGTAAAAGCGGCCAATGTGGTAGATTTTCCTTTCTGAAATCCGTTTTGTTCATTTTTTATGATATTATGTTTATTACAAAACATAACTATCCTGGTGTGAACTGCGTTCTCAAAAATTTTTGATAAAACAGATACTAATGTTACTGGACGATGATTGTCTAAATTATCTTTATTCCCTTTTTTATATAATGGCTTTACAATCGAAATCTTTAATTTGTCGGGGAAGGTTCCCTCTGTGAAAGATAGGTTCACCAAAAAACACAACACAGGTGCAATTAAAGGAGCACATAACTTTAAGATCGAAGTTGGTATCTCATCGTATCCCACGGATTTGGTATTTTTTAAAGATCTTATAATCTGAATAATCTCAGATTCATCAACGGGATGTAGGAACATCGTTGAACTACATGTATTCATATGCATTAAGGGATGTTCCCTGTAATCGTATTTATTTTTAGTCATATTTATATAATATTCATTAAAAGCTGTAGCAATTTCTTTTGGGTCAGTAATTATTTTATCTCCTATTTTTATGCTTTGCAATTTAGATGGCTTCAAATTTCGATGTATCTTGTTTTGAATAATGTCCCAAGAGGCCTTACATTTATTTTTTGAATTGTTGAGATACATGTTATTTTCCTTTCTTTGAGAGTTTTGAATACATAGTTTAAGTATTTTAGAGTAATTATCGTATTCCTCTTTTGCTGCCGCGGACTTGGTTTTATAGAAATGAAATCGTAGCTTTCTTTTCATTAAACATGACTTTTTTATTCCTTTTGTAATCCATTTAGATTTTTTTCCTTTACTTGACAATTTGATCCTTCTCTTTGGAAAACATAAGTTAAAAAATAGGACAAAGGTGTCATGAAACTCCTCAAAAGCCTTATTCAGTGAAGACTGACCAAAAACACTACTCCAAGTAAGACTCTTCAAACACTGACAGAATTTTACAACATTATCATCTGCAAAATCCCTCTTCGTGATGTACCAATTGTCAACAGGTAGCCTTTTATGCTCAATATAGAAGTTGAGTGTTTGCCCCGTGTGATCAGAGAGGCCAAGATCGTGTATTGAAGCAACGCCACTCGGTACGTTGCTGATAATGTGGTCAATACAAGAATTTAGCCGTGTCGGATTAACAATGTGAAAATGAAAATTGTAATTTTGCACAATCCTTAGTAATTCTCGGCTATCTCGTGAAACTATCAGTGTATTTATATTAAAATCACCTGTAAGAATTATTTTTAGGGATTTACGCTTTTGTAATTTGTGGAGAATATTTTCTAAGTGTCTAAAAAATACAGTTGTGGTGTTGGGATTAGGTACTCTGTATAGGCAAATTATTATTGTTTTATACTCTGGTATTTCGATGCCACAACATTCAAAAACCAGTTCAGTAGCCATATCTGTAAGGAATGTTAACTGTTTATACTCAATATGTGCTTTACAAAAAATAGCGACTCCCCCGCGCTTTTGAGACCTTCGTGAGAAACTTGAAGCAAGTTCGTACCCCTTAATGAAACAATTTGATTCATGTCCTAATTTAACGAATGTTTCTGATAAGCAGATTATGTCAATTTCAACGTTTTTATTCCGGAGTTCTAGTAGACATAATTCTATCATTTCCCTTTTATTCAATAGTCCAGCAATATTTTGGTGAAATAATGTAACGTTATTCGCGAAAGGAACTATTGTTTACCACGTGATCTTCCCAAGGCTCTTCATCGGTTTGTGTGGCCTGATTTGCCTGTTTATGCGCATCTTTATGTGTATTTATAGAGTATGTGTAATCACTGTAATATTCTATATATGCAATTGTTTTGATAATGCCCTGAAATATTTTTCTTATACCATGATTGTTTACTACTCCGGTTGTCCTATAAAACATATCATCATCATAAGATAAGTCAAGGTTTGAATCAAGTAAAAAGGAATATTCATAAATTAGGTTGTCGTGATAAAGTAGGTTATTAAATTTTTCAACTCTCCAATTATACATTATACCCATATTACACTTGTATGTAGGCAGACATATAATAAAATTTGTATGGTCTATGTTCAACAATATTTCTCTTATCACAGTCACCAAAGCCGAATAATTTTTTGTTTCCTTAAAATCACTCTCTCCTATGAAATTTAAATCTATAAATGTCTAAAAGCTATAAAATTACCTATATAAATTTGTGCGCTACTTAAATACGCGTAGTGGGCCACTCGTGTGCGTATCAAATTCGCACTTGGCCCAGCTTTTTAAAACTTGCCTACAATATTCTTAATTAAAGACGTCTGTTTTCTAATTTTCTAGGACACTACGACCTGGTTGGAGATCTGCTCACCGCTGTTCCTTTGTATGGAAAAGGAGAGGCCAGGTAAGCAACTCCATCTCAAAATGTGTATTAAAATGGTCGGTCGGTATTAAAGACACGAAACGTCGAAGAGCGTGTCGGATACCCCCAAGATAGGGTTCCGTAGCCATTACGAAAAAAATAAGTTTTTTTTTTTTTAAGATTTCGTACCTATTGTGAACGGAATCATCCAAATTTAGGTATATTTTATACCTTAGGCTGCATTTACTCTTAAACTACCAATAATTCTCAAGAAATCTTAGCCGTTATAATTTTCCTTGTAAATTGAATACCGGGTGTGGCCTGTAACACGAGCAAAAAATTAAAACATAGATCGTCCTCGTTAAACTGAACAACATTAGTTCAGCGACTTTAAAAAATAATGGATTCTTTGAATTTTCCTTTTCATACAAATTAAATACTGCCATCAATGTACGCCATCCTAGATCACAACTGACGTCGCCTGTCACGCTACAAACATCAAGCATTTTGCTTTACATTGCTTCTGCGAATAAACTTAAAAGTGTAATAAAAAATAAAAAACTAATTATTTTTAAAATTCACTGAACTAATGTTGTTCAGTTCGAGGAGTATGATCTATGTTTAAATTTTTTGCTTATATTACAGGCCACACCCGGTATACTACTACCATCCTGAATTATTTCAAACTTTTCCACTCAACAGTTTAGATTTTAGAGGGTTGGACATACATGTCGTCGTAGGAAAATACTTATTTTCGTGATATTATTTTTATATTTGGTGCCTTTAGAACCGGCACATAGGTATGTATTAAGTATTATTTTTATTTTCATAAAACTGGGATCTTTAATAACGGCATTAAGATGTGAACTCAAGCAATCCTAGGGAAACTATTAGACTAAATCTAAATTATAGCATAATATAGCTGATATATAAAACCCCCGTAGTGCTTACATTCATAATAATGTTGTAAGTTTCGTGATTTTCACTCAAACAACTTTATAGCACTCTATTACCTTATCACGCTAAAAAAAAAGTTTCAGCCACATCTACATTGCAGTGGCTCATAGTCTACTCGTGACGTGACCACGGCCACTCAATAGTTACACTAATGGTGTTGTAATAGTTGTGACTGATTTACTTTCATGTATGATAGGTATAATATTCAATAAGAATGATTTTTGTCTGTACCAGGTTCCAGGTCGATGAGTTTCGTTTCCGTGGCAAGGTGCTCCTGAAGCAGTCCGATGACGGCAAGTCAGTGCTGATCGACAGGGTCATTAATTCGGCCTTCGAAGTACCTAACTTTAAAGTAAGTACCAGAGGCAGAGCAGAGATGGGCATTAATCGATTATTTTTTTAATCAACTAATCAATCGATTGAACAATCGTCGCAAAATAATTGATCAGTCGTCATTTTAGTCGACTAAATATCACGATTCAATCTCGATTAAAAAATGGAACACGCGCGTTACATAAATTAAATATGTCTTGTCATGTGTGTGTTGTCCACTTGGAAAATCGTTTTAGTTATGCTGTGTGATATTTATTACAAGTAAAAATTATTTATTCCTAATATTAATCGAGAGAAAATTAATCCAATTGATTACAAAATTTTGTCCCTGGTAATTAATCGACGATTAATTCAATCGATACTAAATTTATCGAAAATCTTGCCACTAAGATTATTATTATAATCACTTGTTATGCGTTACACGTAATTTTTCTTGTTACTAGAAAACAGACATTTCGATGTGTAGCATAGGATGGTAACATTTTCTGATTAAATTGGGTTGTTACAAGTAGTGAGCATTAGAGGTAATAAACCAACCCTCCTCCCCTCGGACCAACTTATATAAATGTTCCTCCTACAGATAAATACTAGCAAATTTTAATCGTCTTCTACCTATAGGCACACAATCCAATGTTGGGCACAGGCCACTTTACTCTACTTCTCTAGTAATAACATTATACTTGAATAATGGCTTTGATTGAATGCGTAGAAGCGAATCAAAGGCTTCTTTGATATTAAAAACCATCGACTTTATTATAAAGTCGATGTTAAAAACGTTCTGAAACACCCTAGAGGCGCGGCCACATGCAAATCGCTCGACGCTCGTTTTCAACGTCCAATCTGGTCACATGACATATAGCGATAAAAAAAATGTTGAGCTTTATCGCTGGAAAAAGAAACCTCTTCGATTTCGGAAAAAACATTGTTATTTTTTTTCACTGTTATTTCTTTTATTTGTACCTACCACTGCCACGACTGCTACTGAGAGAAATCAGCTTCCTAGACCAACATCATTCCTGAAAGTAGCCAACCTGTCGCTGTTGCTCGACGTGGCGACTTAACGCTACTTTTTTGAGTCGCGGGAAATTGAAAATCACATTCAAAACGGGGCACATGACCAGATTTATCGCTCCAAACGAGCGACAAGCGACTGCATAAGGCCGCACCTTAAGTCGCCCAACGCTCAATCAAGCTGTTTCCCAGCATCTATATCAGGGTTTCCCAACCTTTATTTCGCCGAGCCTCCCCGAGCCAAAAATAATATTTTCATGCCCCCCTTTAGGTAAGTTTCAACAAAAATAAGAAACGCACATTTTTTTAAATAGATTTTTTTTAAAATGTAATCTTACAGATTACGTACGACGCCCCCCCCTAACATTTCTCTACGCCTCCCTAGCGGGGCGTGCCCCCCTGGTTGGGAAGTCCTGATCTATATCATCATCAGCTATTAGTTCTAAGTATTTAATACAGCACGATTATTCCAGTCTGAGCTGACCGGAGTCATCGGCGGTGGTGACATCGACAAAATCGTGAACGCGGTCATCGAGGACGTGATCGTCGATTACGTGAACCGCTTCCAGGGCGCCATCGCGGCGCTGGTGACCACGGTGCTGCCCGCCGTCGCCAACCCCCTGCTCGACCAGCTCGACACGTGGCGCTATATCGACAGATTCGTCTAAACCACCGACGCCAACAAAACACAAAGGCCCCAGGACAAATAGTTTTTTAGAGTACCTACATAAAGTAATGAAATGATTCATATCACTGAACGTTTAACTTTATTACCCCCAAACGTAACTAAATAGTACCTATCTATAGGTTGTTTAAAACCTATGTTACTGTGTTATCATTTTTACGCTCTATACTCTGATGAACGTGTTTTTCGCTAGAGTTAAAAAGGGACATTTAAATAAAGCTGTATGATTGCGATAAAATTAACATGCTAGGCCCTAGTTTTAGATATCATACTTTTTTCCTTTGTTTAGCTGCAGTAAAATATGCTTGGTTTGAACAGTTTATACATAAATCTCATAAAACAAGAGATATGCAATACATTGTGACTACAATATATCGTTTTATTTCATATCTGTTACATACGAAAATCCAGGCTACGAAAACCTTTGTTTTTGTTTTTACATTATGTACATAAGCACCCAAGAATATCTGTTATATTATATTTGTTATTTAAACCTTAAATTGTATGTGACTGCGTGCATCAACTCCTGTTGGTTCCGACAGAATATCAGCGCTGTGACAGCAATGTCCACATGCTGAGTCGGCGCCTTTTCAACAACTTAATTTATATGATTTATGATTACAACTTGAGTTGTTTGTTTTCGTACAATTGTCATGGCATGTTTGTGAATAAAGTTTTTATCTATCTATATATCTATCGACATACAATCAATTGTAAATATATTTGAACCACTCAAAAATATGTTATCTATCACGGCTTTATTCCGTCAGAGTAAGACTTTATGGTATAGGTACAGTCGAGTGTTAAAATATGTACCTACTTAATCAAAGTTTCATAATAATGTACCACAGACTCTTATTCCGACGCAATAAGGCCGTAGTAACATATTTTTGAGTGGTTCGAATAGATACTAATTTTTGCACTTGACTGTACACTGAAGCGTTTCGGTTATTCATATTTTTACGCTCGACTGTATCAACCCACTGATTCGTTTTATTACAATATATCAGTGACAATAGTATCAAGGCCCGCAGTAAAAAAAAAACGAACGATTATGATGCCCTTGATTGTACCTGAATTAACTTAATCACTAATTCACTAAAATTCACAGACTTATAAAAATATCTAATTACATTTTTAACGATACTCTGTGCATACTTATTATGTGAGATAAAAAGTTATTAATATTTTATTCAATTGAAAACTCGAAGAACATGATTGAGTATGTATTTATTTCAGCTAATCACTGTACAGGCACTGTTTGTTAGTAATACTGGTTGGATGGTTCATAGTCGTCGTACCACACTTCGCGACAGTAGCCGTTTAAGTCCCTCTTCTGTCCCTGCGGGCACTCGACCGTCCTCAGCAGTTTCGGTGAATCTTCAGACCAGATGCCCATCACTAATAACTTTTCTTCCATTGGCGGTGTTTCGACGTTGTGCTCCCCTTTCTTCAGATTATTTAAAGGCAAAGACCAACAGCAGATCTCGCCGAGGAACGTAAACACAAACAAAAGTGCAAGGCGACTCATTTTTTATCTTGTCGGCAACCAGTCGGGATGCAAACTGAATTTGTTTTATATGCGTATTAGCAAACTAAGGCCATCCTCAAGTTCCGCCGCCCACTCGCCACCGGAAACTTGTGATTTGCCGGCATTTAGGATAATTGGGTCGCTTGTGTTTTAATTCATGCAACGATAAATAAACGTAAATTAGTGTCCATTCAATGGACAATAAATTACAAGTACCTAGTAGTCAGTCCAGTTGTTGATAGGTGCGAATAATTTAAGGATATACTTAATGTAATTGTTACTAAATCATTTCAGACGCTCTTTGCAACATTTCCCCATACAAGATTGCTCTCCTCTTTCTACTCCATACCTACTTTAAGAGGCACCGAGATTCTAATCAATTTTCGGTATATGCACTTGTTAAAGGGGAAACGCGGTGTTTAAGTTATACTTGCTTAGTTGGTCAAAACACGCATTTTCTTCGTATTGGTAAAATAAATACATATTAAAAATGTAACGTCCAAATACTCATGACCTGCCGTGCGCGCAATACTTAGGTACTTAAGTATTTATTAACGCGGTACCTACTAAGGTTTAGGTACAGATGTAGTGAATAATGTATTGCCGTCGTATTTTGTCGGAAAAGTTCGTATTTATCTTGCTTTCTCAACTAATCTAAATACTGAATTTTACTTAAGAAAGCAAAATAAAAATAAAATTATCCGACAAAATACGGTGGAAAAACATTATTTGATAGATCTGCTGTACTTAATTTGTTTTTTATAGACAACGTTGAAATTTTATTCTAAGTATTGAACGAACACTTATGATTTATTTAGTAAGTAAATCCTCAAATATCTTAAATTACCTACATATGAGTTTCACAACGAAAGCTTTTCTAGTAATAATATGTAGTTACAGCAAGGAACTAAATTAATGTAATTAATGTGCCAGAAGCTCGGTGCTCCCTTAAATATTATAAGCTCTGTGATTTCGTAGTAAAAAGTAAAGAACTGAACACCTATTAATTACAAGCCGTGTACCTACATACGTTAAAAATGTGGCGAATATATAACAAGGCGGTCTCATCAAAAAACTTGTTTTTATTTTAAAATTAGGTACCTAGGTTACGTCTGCAGTTATATACCTATCTGTATTCTTAGCTGCTTTTTGCTTTTGGGATTCCCAGACGACCAAATGACCAATACAAATAAAAGAAAGACACCTGCATTACTCGGAAAGCGATCAGGAAATCCATTAACTTACAAACATCACTAGGTCTGCTATAGCCTTTACGCGCGGTTTCGCGCGCATGTATCATAAAGCCAGGTCTCCGCCGAGGGCCCAGTGCGGATTGGGAATTTCACACGCACCATTGAATTGCTTTGCAGGTTTGTGCAGGTTTCCTCACGATGTTTCCTTCACCGCAAAGCTCGTGGTAAATTTCAAATATAATTCCGCACATGAATTTCGAAAATTTCAGAGGTGCGAGCCGGGGTTTAAACCCACGACCCTCTTGAGAGGCGATAGGTCAAACAACTACGCCACCACGGCTCCATTGCATTCAATTATTTTCTTATTAACTTGCTTTTTAGTGATTTATAGGCTATAAAGTATATCTCACAACGATTCCATTTAAGCCCGAACACAGCTTAGTTATGTTGTTTTATAATAGAGTTCCGTTGCCTACCTTCCGACTTCAGCATCAGATCAGAATCATTAATTTAAAGCTTATCTAGGTACCTATATTAATCATGATCATTTTATAGACGCGCGAGCATTAAGCTACTTAGCTTACAGAGCAGCTCCATCGGCCATCTACTGTCTTCTTCATCAAGTCCATTTTACCAATAATTATACTTTCTGAATGTAATACGAATAATAATCTTTTATCTTTGCTGAACGCGGCTGGGGGAATACCCGTCTTTGTATGTACTTCCCCAGGAATTCCTGAATGAATGAAGTGCAAATAATTCACTCTTTATTGTACGCATACATTTACATTCTATTCTTTTACGTCAAGAGATAAGCATCGGCCTCATTTAAAATATCTTAAATTTCATTACTAAAGCAATCTAATCTTAAGTTAATCTAGCTAGTCGTGCTTTGAAAGAAAAATTTCAAAAGAAATCGATTTCATAGAAGTTATTAAAGAGTTCAGTAAATTGAAGGCACGAAAACACATTCAGGGTGTATGGTAGCTACGTAAAAAGCATTAAAGGGGGTGATAACCGAGGTATTCTTAACAATTTTAGCCATATATATGTCTTAGCCGAAATTTGATTTTTTAAAGTAAATTTGAAAGTTTAGAAATTTTAGGAAAATACCCAGAATTTGATAGTCACGTGTCAATATTGCCCCAATGAGCATTAATTTGTAACACAATCTTTTATTTCGGATAGTTTGTGTATTGGACCAGATGAAATAATTTATGTGTCTTTCTTGCTAAAAAAACAAAATGGAGGCATTACTAAAAATTACTCGTGACTAATTTTAAAATAATTTTCAAATTAAAAAAAATATCGAATTTCGGCAAAGACATATATAGTAACAATGTTCAAAAAATTCTCGGCTATCACTAAATATATAACATGCAAAAAAAAATATCTTCGATTTATTTTATCTCATTTTTGTCGATAGATTCGTATTTTATTTTCCTTACCCATATCCAATCCATATTGTGGATATGTATGTTTATTTAGCCTAAATAAATAAATAATTTAAGTCGAAGTTAAATTTCACTTGCCAGATTTTAACGAATTTAAACATAAACACTTACCTATTTATACATACAAATGTAAACTGAATAAAAAGCTTGTAAAACTACATTTTTAGGGTTCCGGAGCCAAAATGGCAAAAACGGAACCCTTATAGTTTCGCCATGTCTGTCTGTCTGTCTGTATGTCTGTCTGTCCGTCCGCGGCTTTGCTCAGAGACAATCAATGCTAGAGAGCTGTAATTTTGCACGGATATATAGGTAAACTATGCCGCCAAAATAGTATAATTAAAAATTCAAAAACAAATTTTTTTAGGGTACCTCCCATAGACGTAAAGTGGCGGTGATTTTTTTTCCCATCCAACCCTATAGTGTGGGGTATCGTTGGATAGGTATTTTAAACCATTAGGGGTTTGCTAAAAAGATTTTTCGACTCAGTAATTTGTTTGCGAAATATTCAAATTTAAAGTGCAAATTTTCATTAAAATCGAGCGTCCCCCCCCCCCCTCTAAAATCTAAACCGGTGGGTGGAAAAATTTGAAAAAAATCAGGATGGTAGTCAGTATATCAAACTTCCAAGGAAAACTATAACGGCTAAGTTTGCTTAAGAATTATTAGTAGTTTTAGGCAGTATATCAAACTTCCAAGGAAAACTATAACGGCTAAGTTTGCTTAAGAATTATTAGTAGTTTATGAGTAAATAGCAGCGTAAGGTATAAAATATACCCAAACTTGGAAGATTCCGTGTAAAATACGAAATCCTTAGAAAAATATTACTTAATTTCTTCGTAAAGGCTACGGAACCCTATTTTGGGCGTGTCCGACACGCTCTTGGCCGGTTTTTTTTAAAGCTGGGGGGCCTCATTTAGCTTTGCCACCCCGGGCCTCTGACGGGCTTAGTCTGCCAATGGTTCTATTAGGTATCAAGATATTGTAGCAATTAATTAAAAATCATTTTTAAAAGTAATTAAAAATAGCTAGTCCAGATTTTTTGAGCAAACCCATTTCTTATAAACTGCATTTATTATAAAATACGTTTCATTCTATTATCAGACCTGTGAAGATCTTTTTATGTTCGTCTCTTAGACCATACGGTAAATAGTAGGTATTTTAAATATTAATTTATTAGCCATTTGCCATAATTTTAAACTGCCATCTATTGCTGGATAGTAAAACTAAAAACGGAAATGAGCTACTCTTACGGTAAAGCAGTTTTGTCATTCCACAGTGTTGCCGTTTTGCTGAATTACCCATTTGTGAGTACTTTTCTTGTCATCCGGTGACTCAACAACATTCATTATTTTGGATTCTTTAACTTTATGCTTTACTATTTAGTGTTAAACATATTTTACATTGTGATTTAAACGAGTCATAGCATGTTTTATAATATTTTTGATTAAATTGCACCAATAAAATCAAAACGTGGCGGATCTAAAATTGGTCTACTCGAACGTAATTTGAGGTAATTTTATTTTAAAGTGAAAACATTGTCGTGAGTGAATGATCCCCGTATAATTCCGTCAATTCCGTGAAGAACAATAACTGCGAATGAAAAGTGATTTCGGAGGATAAATTGAAGCCTTTTCATGTGATTTTGTGAATTTGTGTTGGTGCAAAATTAATTGTAGACTGTAATTGTATAGTATTTTGGAGCAAAGTTCCCAAAAAAACGTACCGCTTGGTAGTAATATGAGTAATGTTACCAACCAAAATGGAACAGGTCTAGAGCAGCAGGTCGGTACCTCGTGTGCACTTTGTATTGATTTTTCCTTGTATTGGAGTAGAATCCATATATTGAGTAAAGCTTAAATCGAACCTTGCAAATATGTCATAGGTTTTCTCAGTCATGAGGAAGTTAACCTAACATGCTATGGAAATGAGAATCTTAGTTCCACTTTACGTGTCCCGCTAGCAATAACCAACATGGCGACTTGGCTCTAGAAGCATTTGATTTAGTTTGCTGGCGTTAAATTTCTGGTATATTTTCTTACTTTCTTTACTTTGGACATATAGCAGGTGCCTTTCGAAACTCATATTACCGTGAGGTCATTGTTACGTATAGTAATTGCATGTCATGGCGCGGAACTACACATCGCACGAATACAATTTTCTATCAGGGAATTATTTAGAATAGCTATCTTGTTCAAACCTTATTTGAAACTTAGAAGTACCTGTACAGCCATAGGTGTATATTTAAGTATTGTTTAATGTACTGACGCGCGTCTACCGAATCTTAAGCGATCTTAAGGTAGTGTGCAATTTTTTTTTAATTCGTCTTTTTTTATGATAATTTGATTAAAGTGCTTTAAAGAATATTCACCTTTAGCCATATATCAATAGTATATGAAGTTTTTGTTACAATTGCTTAGTTAAAAAAAAATGTAGTTGGTATACCTAAGTATAAAGAGTATTTGGATATGCTTCTTTAGTCATGCTCATGTCTTAACTGACCATACTTTTACCTATTATTACATTAGGTAAACATTGCTTAGGTTTCATAACTGATTAAATATTAGTAAAATGTAAGAGGCAGTTTGAAAGCTATTTTAGGTTTGACCTGTAAGTAATCTAATTAAGCTGTTTGTGATTTGTTTAACAAGTTCAATAAATGATTAAAACTGAATGACACAAACACATCCTAAACCAAAGTTTTATCACGCCTGTGAGAAAGTAGCTGCTAACACAAGAGCTTATATTTCACAATATTAAATATACTACCAAAGTTTTGTATCCATTAGTCAGGTACAAACACTTGACCAACAATGATATCCTGCTGAGAGTGTTTCCACAATATCTACCTCCTAAACATATACCTTGTTGAGTTTCTTGCTGAATTCTTCTCAACAAAGGTTTTTCTGATCTGATGGAAAAAAAAATTGACATATGTGCTTAAATGGAATATTTTGACTGACATTAACCTGAAATAGGAAATGATTTTTCATGTTTGTCCTACAGCTTGCTGGTCTGGACTTGCAGCACCAAGCTCCTAAGAGTGCTAACCCCTACATCCCCCCGCCTCTGCGTCGGCAGTTGCAGCCTAACGCTTCACACGGTAAGACCATATTACCAATATATTTCATGAAACATTAATACGATGGTGGCTGGCTTAGCACAAGACAGCTAAGCATGCTAGTTATACATCAATAGGTTCCTAATTTTATTTAGAACCAGCACTTTTTCTCTTATGTAAAAAAATAACTAACAAGTCCAAGGATAAAATAAGTAAAAGTATATCTTTGTGACTTTTTGTATGTATAGCACGAGCTAGGCTTTTTAAGCATTTGGTTTGTTTCATTTAGTATTCATCACATTCAGTTGCTTGAATTTTGAACAGAACAAGATTAAAAATTGGCACATTGACATTTTATCTATAAAATTTGCTATCACTGCAGACAACAATGGTGTAACATTCATAATGTAAAGTAGGTATCTAGCAAAATTTAAATGTTTAGAAACTGTAACTTTGTGATCCCTAAAGCCATATAGTCTAAAGCACATTCATCGTAAAATCTTTCTAAGCTTATCCTATACCATGTGATAGAAAGTTGTGAAAACTATTGTAACTCAGTGTGCTATACAATAAGGTGTTTTTTTTAAATGTTATATAGGGTAAACTAACAGGCCCTGTAATTTCTTTTCTTGTACCCAAAATAGCTAAGTTACCAAGTGTGAATAATAAAAAAACCGACTTATTGCGAGTCAAACTCGCACACAAAGGGTATCCCGTATCATTATCTATACAATTAGACATTAGCAAAAAAATACTTTTGATGTATGGGCGCCTGCTTAAATATTTATTTTATTCTGTTTTTAGGATTTGTTGTGATAGCGGCAACAGAAATACATAATCTGTGAAAATTTCAACTGTCTAGCTTTTACGGGTCCTGTTTTTACTTTTTGGGTATGGAACCCTAAAAAAGATGTGAATAAATTGTATTTCCCTTTTTAACTAGGTACAGTCGCATGCAAAAATATATATACAGCCATAGCGTCAAAATATGTACACATCAACGTTATGTTTAGCAGCATAAAGGTGTATAGATATTTTTGATGTCTTGTTAACATATATATCTTTAAGCTTTTGACCGTACCTACTGCACCTGGAATAGGAAACAATTCTGATATTCCTTTCAATCTGTGTCATAAAACTTTAGTTTGTTTAATGTGTATATCAAACAGAGGCCCTATTGTTTCATATTTCTAACACTCGCCGCATTCAGATCAAATGACAGTTTTGTATGCGAAAACTATCATTATCACACGTGTTTGAATCCTTGATGGAGATGGGTGATTTTTCAAAAATACGCTATACACCATTAGTGTAGTACTTATTCTTTCACACTTTCTTTCATTATTTTTGGTACTTTTCCATTAAGACTCGATCTTATTGGCTTAGTTACCTATATGTTATTATTATGATTGCTGTAGCTTAATTATTTTAAAACAAATGTTGCTTTAACCGCAGCACCGCTATGAGGGTGAGCAAAATGGCTTAATATTTAAATGACTTCTAGAAAAGGTAGTCACAAGCATTTAGAAGTAGTAACATGAGATTAACTTGTGTTCAGGGGAAGAGTCTAAGCGTTCAAGCTTAGACGAGCGTCCTAGCGAGTCAAGAGACAGCCGTTCAACATTGGGTGGCGGCTCTAGAGGCTACGACCGTGGTGGTCGGCGCGACGACCGCGACCGCGACCGCGAACATGACTACGATCGCGGCTACGATTCGCGATACCCGCGCAGGGACCGCGGTAATACTTAATTTCTTTACACTATATTCATAGCTAGGCTAGTCTCATATTAATGTAACAGGTTCAAATTACTGACGAGCAAGATCAGCAAAATGTTATGGAAAATTCCTGGCCAAGTCAGTGATACGATTACACTACACTGTTGTTGGAATGTGGACACCCTGTCAACAAAAAAAGGATGACTAAAGATATTATCAATAGTGTACTGGCTGATTTTGCACTGCAATTTATTGTGTTGGTAAGGTGGTGACACTTATAACTTGAATTAATTTGTTTTCTAAGATATTTGACAAAATATTGTACAAGAGCAGTAACAAAAATAAATTCAATACATTTCTCTTTTGACCTTTAAAGCCAGAATCAGTAGTTAGGAACAAGGTGTTAGGTTTGCATCATGCCAGTTGACAGTTGTTATCAAAGTCACCTATTGACCTCTGCTTCAATAAGAATGAACTGTAGGAAATTATTATTAAATCATACATGGACTTTCAACAGCTCAACTTCTGGTCATGTTTTATATTTATAACTAGCTGTTGCCCACGACTCCGTCCGCGTAGAAGTATGAAAAATAGTTTACGACCTATTCTCAGAATACCATATTCGGGTTTTTTGTGTATAATTACACAAAAAAATCATAAAAATCGGTCAAGCCAGCTTTGGAAGAGTTTGGTCACAAACATGTGACACGACAATTTTATATCCCTACTAATATTATAAATACGAAAGTAACTCTGTCTGTCTGTTACGCTTTCACGTTGAAACCGCTGAACCAATTTTGATGACATTTGCTATAGAAATAGCTCAAACCCCAAGGATCAATTTAGGATACTTTTCATTCCGTTAGAGGACGCCATCGCGCGATAACCTAGTTACGCGCAGAGGAAGTCGCGGGCATAAGCTAGTATTAGATATACGGGGTTCTCGGGGCTTTGCTCGGACTTACATCATAGTAAATTACTTCAAAATTCAGAAAATAATGCATGGAATGTAAAAGAACAGGAATTTTATAAAATATTTGTTACTATATTAATTACTTTATATAAAAACTCGAAAGACAATGGGCCAGTTGAATAAAGAAAAATATAATATTTTACTTGCAATTTATCTTGTATACACTATGTTAAATGCTAATACTTTAGTAACAATTTGTGCTCAATGGCGAATGAACCATTTCTTATACTTTTCTTTATTGATATGAGCCAACAGAATCCTATGAAACCAAAATCTGTTTGATTTTTTGAGTTTTTTTTCTTCCAAAATTAACCTATTTAATTATATTGCCCTTCAAATATTTATGTTCTAATTGGTTTTGTAATACATTCCTTTGTACAGTGTTAGAAAGTATGTATTGTGTGCTATATTTTTCACCTATTTTTTATTAGTGATTAATTAACCTAACAGAAAAGGATCCAACAATTTTCCTTTTATTTTATGTAACAGACTTAAAAGCTGAATTAAAGGACTATTGCTAAATAAGTATTGCTACCGAAGGACTACAATAGAACTTTTTTTAGTACAAAACATTTTTAATGAAGTATGAGCCCTGCGAAGTTAAATCAAAATGAAAAGCCCAATTTACACCGGGCGCGGAGCGGACTCCATACTGACTCAGTTTTACGTACAACAATCAGCTGCATGAAAGTACTTACACCGAACCTATCTAAAATTTGATATATGTAAGTTGAACTAAGTCATAATGAGTCTCTGTTCGCGTTGGAAACTGTGCTAAAGAGTAGAGTAAAAAAAAGCTTTAAACACATGCTATGCTTGCAGTGCAAATGGTCAAACAATTCTTATCTATATTTTGGTTCTCACTATGCTCCATCCAAGCAATTGATTCGAAGCGATTATCCCACAGTTTGCTTGGCGCCTATAGCTAATTTCGAGAAGTCACACCCGTGTTGGTCGGATACATATTGTAATCTTTTGACACAATTTATTTGAGCAGGTCGCGATTCAGGATATCAGAATGGCGACTCAGATCGCTGGGCTGAGAACGACAGATGGGGGGACCGCGGGCGCGGAGGCGGTGGCGGCAGCGGAGGCGGTAGCGGAGGCGGCAGCGGCGGCGGGCGCGAGCGCGGCATGGAGCGGGACATCCGCCGTGACGACGACTACAACGAGCCGCCGCCGCCGCGCAACGACCGCTGGAAGGAGCCCGAGCCACGCTCGGACGACCGCGGCAACTCGCGCTGGGCCTCCGACGACGTCCGCCGCACGAGCTCTCGCAGGGATGAGGTAAAGCCCAAAACATTTATTACCAAACAGTAAATAGTATGACAGATTCTTAAAAGAGCTCAAGATGCTTAAAATATGTAGACTCGTTTATTTATGAGGGTTGTTAAATGGCTCAGTATTTTTAAATTAGCACCTGGCCGTGTTTGGACATCATTCAGATATCTAGTCAAAGAGGTGTTCAAGGGCTCATAGTAAGACTTTAAGCACCAACTATTGACCTCTTGTTCAGATTTGACCTGAGAGTCAGTGACCGTCACATCTTTAATTTTAAGCTGCGTACTTACCCGCCACGCACAGCGAATGGCGGCCTCGATACGTGACCTTGTCGCTACGCGGCTGATGGACTGACTAGTGTTACAAAAATAGACTTATATCTACTAAGAAGACAAGAGTGGCAAGTGTTCCACACGAACGTGTAGGTACCTCGCTCAGGTTGCTTCAAGTAGGACCCTGAAATGTATAAGTGCCAATGATTTTCGGATATGTTAGAGATGTTCATCTAAGGCATTCTTTTAGGTTTTTATCTTTATGTAATTAATCCATGCTCCTGATTTTAAAAAGCCACTGTTTTTTTTTGACAAAAGCTTTTCAACACATTCCTAGTTTTGGAGAATAAAAAGGACAAATAGTATTTTACTAGCTTTTACTTTTTGTATTTGTTTGGCATTGTGGAATCTCCAGCATCATAGGCTTTAGTAATAAGGAAGGGCATGTTTTTTGCCAGAATGACTGGACGATCCCGCTACCTCGCGACGAGCGGCAGGAGCTGGAGTTGTTTGGCACCGGCAATACCGGCATCAACTTCTCCAAATACGAGGATATCCCAGTTGAGGCCAGCGGCGACCGCGTACCGGACTTTATTACAAGCGTAAGTTAATAACTACCTATGATATTAACAAGTAATAATTGGTTTGATGAAAACTTCTTTTATAATACAAGATTTTTGGTGGTTGTGTTTTTCGAGGACTGAATTTGCATTTCATTTCGATCACTAGAAGTGGGTGAAATTGGATTTGCAATATTTGAAGACAGCTTGCATACATATAAAGCTGTGAAAAATACACGCTTTGTAAGCGTATTAGCTATGAAGTCGTGGTTGCATGTCTATCTCTGTGCTTGCTGTCGAGCGTTCTTTTACCAACAACCCAGTATATGTTAACCCAGTATATCCTATCTGATATGGATTAATACCTTGTAGTTTTCCATATAGTGAGTTTATCCGTAAATTGGGTCATTGCCAAGGTGAGGTATATTTGGCTTTGATTATACTATAAAAATTAAGTGGTTCGAGTTTACTGTTAGAGGGCATCTCTTAAATTACTTTTAGGGATTATACCCAATATACACATACTTACAGGTATTAGGCGCTTAGCGTAAGCTACAACTCATACACGCCTATGTATAACTAGCACGCTTCAATGAAAGTAGCTTGTGTACTTGACTCAGATTTCTATTTGACGTACTATGACAGTGCCAACTACTTGTAGATGCACTACTGACTTGGTAACATTATACTTTTATGCTTCAACTGGTAATCATTAAGCAATCAATTCAATCACAATTGTAAGTGCGACATTAAAACTGATGAGGCAACTAATGAGCTAGTCTATATTTCTAGTTTCTAGATAAAATATATCGTGAACATTGATTGCGCAATGTTAAATTTGGTGACGTCATTTGTGGTCGGTATCTTTCCAAACCCTTCTAAAAACGTCCACGCAACTCTAAATAAACTCGTTGTCAACGAAACTGAATGCATGCATGAAGTGTGTTGAATGACAACGTGACCTTTTGTCTCGCATGTTAACCTGATGATACCTTTTGTTAACTAAGGAAAGTTGAGTAGGAGAAATATAAGATCATTGTGAATCAGAAACAAGTAAATTATAGCATAGGAATTTATTTTGCTCGCGTGGGGATTTTAAAATATACATGTCATTTTGAGTGAAGTCAATTGCATTGTTGCTAATGAATTGATAGTGTATTATATTAATTATACATATCTGAGATAAGAGCGCTGCTTAAGGCATACATTTCCAAGAATGATCAATTTAATAAATGAGTTCATAGAATATTTGTAACTGATACATGAAACATAATTAGTTATCTTAAATCAAGTATGTTTTAACATACTCAGTTAAAGATATGAGTACTCAAACCCCATGCCAAAAGCATGCAAACAAGCTAAATGATACCAAAAAACTGTGATTATTATATTTTATTTGTGATTCGAAAACAATAAAAATGAGAATAGAACATTTCAAAAGTAAATAACTAAAATTCTCTTTAATAAAATTGTATTTTACACAAGAAATTGTTTGAATGTTCAAACCTTCTACTTCGAAATATGAAAGCCAAGAAAAAAGAAAAGGCGTCATTTAATTTCTCTACACTTAGATTAGTATCTAAACTCGTTTTTTTTCTTCTATATTCGTTTTTTCTTGTATTTTATCTATTCAATTAAAGCTTCCCTGGTTATTCAGCTATGGGAACTGTTAAATTAAACCTTCGAATAGTGACTGTTACCAAGGCCGTGGCTTATTTGCTCTTCTGTGCAGCATTATGTCTAGAGAACAATCATTGAATAACATACCTCAATGAAGCCGACTTCGATGTATGACGCTCGGTAGAGTCCGTAAAGCCGCAATAGTCCGCACCGTCACTTAACTAGCTAGTTTTAAGGCGTACAAAGTTTTTTATTATTTACACACAAAAATATTTACAATGTCTATATAATCACAATTAATATTTATTTTACAAAACCGAGCACAACCGCACCAATATATGTCCGCCGAGAGTTATATTTTTTAATAGTTCGACTGCCGCCTTTTTTACGGTCGAAGGCGCGCGGCAAAGGCTTTGCGCCAATCAGCCACCGACAGCAAAGAGGATGAAAATTCAAAAAATTGTTCGCCATCCAAAATACTTGCACAGGAACATTTGGCGGTGCTACTTGGAGTGGTCAATTTAAATTTTTTTTTAGAATATAAATCTTATGTGCTGTTCTTTTATTTTAATAACATTTCTCTCTTTTTTAATTTTATAGTTTTTATACCTAATTTTTATATATCCTTCAGAGTCCTGACTTTTTATAGATGTAGTACTTAAGACCCTGACATAACACCAGCTTTGTTATATTAATATCATTACAACATTCTTTAAATTCTTTATTCAATGAACAATCTGCTATATAAAGTACATTTGGCCGTTATTCTTACTGTTCTCACGAGGATAAGTATAACGTGCAAAACTTATTTACAAACAATAAAAATATTCTCTTTAAATAATAAATTTGTATTTTCGCAGTTCGAGGACGTTAACCTGACGGAAATAACTCGCGCGAACATAAGCCACGCCCGCTACGACAAGCCGACGCCGGTGCAGAAGTACGCGATCCCGATCGTGCTCGCGCACCGCGACTTGATGGCGTGCGCGCAGACCGGCTCCGGGAAGACCGCCGCCTTCCTAGTGCCCATACTCAACCAGATGTACGAAGCCGGGCCTGTCAAGCACACAGGGTGAGTAACAACTGGCCGAATATTCGAGCGTTTTGACCGCCCGGTTAAACGTCATTAGCGTCTAACGTTTATTAAACACAACAGAAAGACAAATCACGAGATTTTAAATCACCCTAAATTCAGCATCGGCATTGTTTTAAATTTTTATAAAAAATATACTCTGGGCATTACTTGTTTTAACAACACCTGTGAAGACACGAATGACAAGAAAAAACTGCAAAACACTGAATGTTCGCCCAACTACAGATGCAAAATGAATGTGCATATTGTTTTTCCACCGAGAAAAGTCTGATATCAATCGGAATACGACGGCATCCGAAGTGAAAATCAATTATTGTCATTTTCATATCCATTAATATTATAAGCATCAGTGGCCTATGTCATCTATAAAAACATAGTTGATTATTAAGAAACTTAGTTATTTAGTGTCTTACGTATGTCAAAATCAAAAATGTATGGTTGTACGATGGGTACCGAAACTAACTGACAGAGCTGTTTTTTTTTTTGTCTAAAATCGATGCCATGCTTTCTAAGAACAGATTTTGCTTTCTCTTATAGTTTATGATATCCTCATACTGACTCATATGGTTTGATCACCCTGTATACATAAACATACGTCCAAGGATGGCGTTATTAATAATAGCAGGAAAATTTTCCATTGTGGAACAAAAAATAACCATGACTGTATGCATAATTTGCATAGTTAATAAACAGTTAACATGTCCCAACTTTTTGCTTTCGAATATACAATTATGCATATAAAATCAGCATTTTACCATGTACTTAGACCTTCAAAGGCTTCTTACCTGGGTGTGACTGGCAGCAAACTCACATCTCGCTCAATGTTCCAAGTTTTAGAACTAAAGTTGTTTGTTGCAGCCCGTACAACCGGCGAAAGCAGTACCCACTTGGATTGGTTCTGGCTCCCACTCGCGAGCTCGCCACGCAGATATTCGATGAAGCGCGCAAGTTTGCTTACCGCTCCCGAGTGCGCCCCTGCGTTGTGTGAGTATAACTGCAATGCGCTGCTATTGTTTTTATGAGCGACGGTGTTTGATGGTTGGTTATACCAAACTGTCACAAAACGGTTTGATTTGATCCTTTTTGTGCATACATGCTCTATAGCGTAGGTGCTCACTCAAAACTCATCCCATCGCCCCCTCTCATGTTTACAAAGTAGTACCTACCTTCCAATTTTGTCTGAACGTTCTTTTGCCACTGCCCCCTGAAAGTATCCAAGTATCGCAGATTATATCACAGTTATTACGTAACTCATTTGACAACTGCTATATTCAGTTACTAGCCGGCTCATCGGAGTTAGTAGCAGTCACACACAACGACAACTGCCAAAAACAATAGAATCACTAAAGTGTCAACGATAGCGGTGGGGAAATCTGTTTTTATGCCTGCCTTCCACTAAAAAAGGGTAATGAGCGGAAACGGAGGTAATGGTTTGAGCGGACCGGAGTAACAAGCTTATGACATGACTCGTTATTCAGTGGGAGCACGGTTCGCTGTTGCGAGTTAAACGGACTCGGTACGTAGTCCGCTCCGTCTGCAGCGGTCGGTGGGCTATACAGAATGTAGCGAATGTTTTCCCATTATATTTTGTCGGAAAAGTTCGTATTTAACTTGCTTTTTCAATTAGCTTCAGTAAACTAGTCGAGAAAGCAAGATGAATACGAACTTTTCCGACTAAATACGAGGGAAAAATATTATTCAATAGATGTGTAGACCAGAGCTTGGAATTTCCACGGCATTATTAATCAGTCATAATGACTTCTCACTTATCGAGTTCCGATATTGAAGATTCGATTTGTAGCATTCGAACATGGCGGGTGTAGATAATATCTAATTTTGCTATTTCTGTTTTTTTGGCTAGTTGAAGTATAATTTTGATCGTGTTTTATACGGCGATTAACCTTAACAGTGAACAGTGATCACAAAATTCTATATTGTTCTCGTGTCTGACATTTTTTAATGCGTTAGTTGTCTCCACGTGGTTTCTGGAATTTTACTATCAAGTTGCAAAAACTACAATCACCGAACAACGTCCCTCTCAAAGAGAAGTACTTTGACACTGGCGAAATTGTCCTATTAATTAGGACAGAAAGCCATATTTTAAAAGAGAAGAAGAAGAGTTCCGATATTCAATATCAATATATCGATACACATGTTAAAATAGATTAAAAGTAGAGGTCAACAAAAGACGGTTTTATCGTTAAAGATGCATTATTATTTTAAAAATGCCGCGAAATTTCTGGGTTCTGGTAATGACGGAGCACTGATTTGAGTACTGCGCAGGTACGGCGGGTCGCCGATCCACGAGCAGTTCCGCGAGCTGGAGCGCGGCTGCCACCTGCTGGTGGCGACGCCCGGGCGGCTGGTGGACATGCTGGCGCGCGGCCGCGTGGCGCTCGACCACTGCCGCCACCTCGTGCTCGACGAGGCCGACCGCATGCTGGACATGGGCTTCGAGCCGCAGATCCGCAAGATCGTCGAGTACCACACCATGCCCAAGACCGGCGAGCGGCAGACGCTCATGTTCTCGGCTACCTTCCCCAAGCAGATCCAAGTGCTGGCGCAGGACTTCCTCAGCAACTACGTCTTCCTCGCGGTCGGACGCGTCGGGTCCACGTCGGAGAACATCACCCAGAAGGTTGGTATCATTGATAGTGCTATGACCCACCCTAGGTTTTGCTTCCTTCGCAGGTGGTAGGACCTTGTGCAAGGTCCGCCCGGATTGCTACCACCATCTTGCTCGCTAATCCTGCCGTGAAGCAGCAGTGCTTGCACTGTTGTGTTTCGGCGTGGAGAGTAAGACTGCCGGTGAAATTACTGGCACCTGAGGTATTCCATCTTAGGCTTCTAGGTTGGTAACGCATCTGCAATACCCCTGGCGTTGCAGATGTTTATGGGCGGTGGTGATCTCTTACCATCAGGAGATCCACTTGCTCGTTTGCCATCGAGTCCCATAAAAAAAAAATCTTACAAAAAAATGGAATCTTAAATTGTACTGAATTTACTGAGGATCCTAGAAATAACTAATAAGTGATTTCTCGAAATACCCACGGGACAGGTGCAGGGTCAGATTAAATTAGTATTAGTAATAAGTAGCTTTCATGTGGGTTAAATCATAGTACAGAATTGTTTTAACACCATGTATGTTTGTTTGCTAGGTGGTCTGGGTAGAAGAGTCACAAAAGCGCTCGTTCTTGTTGGACTTGCTGAACGCCTCCAACTTACTGAAGAACTCGCGCCCCGAGGAGGATCAGCTTACTCTCGTGTTCGTGGAGACTAAGAAAGGTATACCACTTGTTTCTTTCATTTTAGAATAATAAACGTCGCTCAATTTATTTGTATTTGAAATACTTATGGGAGTTGTTGCTTCTATTTGTATGCAATATGCAACTTTGCCTTCTGATCATGACTTTTTTTAGTGATTAGACATACTTTAAATATGGTAGACTATAGCTTCCTCTTATACTTTTTAAGCGAACGTAATCCATTGGCAATTTATATTTTAATGGCTGCCTAGAAAAAAACGTGATTGAACCCCAATGTCAGGTATTTGAAGTGTGCGTTTGGCGAGAACAGGTGATCCCAACCCTATAAAAGCCTATTCGATAAATCACGAGGCAGTGTATAATGTTTTTGTTACGGCGATAGGCGCTGACCAGCTGGAGGAATACTTGGACAACGACGGGTACCCGGTGACGTCGATCCACGGCGACCGCACGCAGCGCGAGCGAGAGGAGGCGCTGCGTCGCTTCCGCACCGGACAGACGCCCATCCTGGTCGCTACCGCCGTCGCCGCCAGAGGTCAGAACACCTAAACCTCTTTGTTTGTTAACTGTCTTCTGCCATACTAACTTAAAAAGAGCGCTGTTATATGACTGGCTGTCTCCCGGGCCTTTGTCTGCGAAAATTGTAGATTTTACTGGGCGGCATATCAGTAATATTCTAGAAAGACGATGATTTTTTTGAGTGTGTGCCTTAATATGACATTTTTACGCTTTATGTCGTAAGTATTAATTTTATTTAGTTAAAAGTCGATTTTTAAGCCGGAATGAGGCTGTTTTTTTGTTTTTGATTTTTTGGAATTAATTATCCAAATTTCAGTGAAATCGGACCACCACTTTGGCTAAAAAAAATTGTTTTTCTAAACGAAGAGGATTTCACCCAGACTTAAAATTAGGTAAAATTTTTATCTTATAATGAGACAAATAAACACGCATAAGAAAGATTTCAGCTAGCGGCAGTTTTACTACGGGAGACCAGTCAGACTCTTTAAATTCTGTTTCGAGTTTGAGGTAAGTATCCTCTTTACTTGAACTTGAACCTGTAGCATGTCAGAAACGATGTGTTATCACAATAAAAAAATCATTAGGATTGTAATCGCAATACGAAAGGCGCGCGGGCTTTATTTAGAGCATTTCATGCAAGTTGCTTGTTAATGCGTTGTTTATGTGCAAATATGATGAAAGGTTTATTACTTTCTGATCCGCATATTGCTAATTCGACACTTTCCTACTCGTAACTGGTCATATTCCAAGTTGTCATTGCACAGTCAAATAAAATCGCAAACACGTGCTTATAGGATTAATAAGTATTAGGACAAGTAGTACTGAGCAGTTACTTTTTACAGTTAAATGCAAAAAATATATATATACAGCCATAGCGTCAAAATATGTATATACTGATCTTATGTGGCAAAAAAAGTGTATTGATGTTTTTAACGTCTTGGTAACGTATGGTACGATGAAAGTAGTCTCGTCACTCTCTGGCCCATAAACAATCTCTATGCCAAAAATCACGTCGATCCGTCGCTCTGTTTCGGCCGTAGGTTTCAGCGTGAAAGACTGGGAAACATACAAACATACAGACACAAACATAAAACACACACTTTCGCATTTATAATATTAGTATGGACTTATGCCCTTGACCGTACTAGGGTTCGTCATCATCATGGCGGCCTTTTGGTTATCCAATTTTGAATCTCTTCCCTCTTCTTCCACTCGTGGCGATCTTGTGCCCGTCTCATCCAGTCTCGACCTCCGTGTCGTCGAATGTCGTCCATCCAGCGCTGCGGTACTAGGGTTGTTAGATAATAATTTACTGACTATGACGAATCAGGAATATGAGCAGTTAGGAAAGTGCCGCAATACGAATATGAGAAATGAGGAATATGACGAATCAGGAACAAATCGAAAAATTAGTCAATTACAGCAAGCATTGATCTGCGTAATATTCACAGAAGCTACTCCTCCAAGCTTGTCTCCCGGGTAATTCATTGGTGAAGTTATCTCTCCCATTCAACCCTCCATCTCACTTCCAGGTCTGGACATACCGCACGTGCGTCACGTGATCAACTTCGATCTGCCTTCGGACGTGGAGGAATACGTGCATCGTATCGGGCGTACCGGCCGCATGGGTAACCTGGGCGTCGCTACGTCATTCTTCAACGACTCCAACCGCGGGCTGGCGCGCGACCTCGTTGAGCTGCTGGTCGAAGCCAAGCAGGATGTGCCCAAGTGAGTAAATGTCGCGTATTGATGTCATTTACATGTTAATATGATGTTGTGTGTATTTTCCCCTTGGAAGTAATATCTAAAACGACTGCAAATAAAAAGGACAAGATAATTGAAAAGGCTGTATTAAATTATGGCGTCTTAGGCATCAACCCCACTATACCGACTTACACACCTTATAGCTTACAATGTGCTGTCTTAATTAGGCAAAGAGGACGTGCAAGGTGGTCAAGCAAATATAAGTCAGGGTCTATGAAGCGATCTGCGCTTACATTCAGTTACTTAAAAACTACTAAGAACAAATTTTCAGAGACAGACGTAACGATAACTGACTTCATATATTGTGTTGATTAGTTGGCTGACAAGCACCGCAGCGGATGGCCGACTGGGCGGCGGTGGACGGCGCGCCGGCAGCCGTTCCGGCGGCGGAGGCGGCGGCGGCGGCCGGTTCAACAGCGGCAGCGGCAGCGGCTTCGGCGCGCGCGATTTCCGTACGCAGTCGCGCCAGCCCCCGCGCAGCGCTGGGCCCTCTTCCATTGGCTCTGGTAAGCATCTTTAACTCGTTTTTCAGTACAGAGTAGTTGTCGTTCAGACTAGCATTGTGACTGTTAATCGTTGATGAACCAACATCCGAAGTTATTATTACATCTAAAAGTGATGAAGTATACGAGGTAGTTGTAAATGTTTGTAAAGGTTTCGCATACGGGGGCGGCGGCGGATCGTACGGTGGCAACTACGGCGGCTCGTACGGCGGCGGCGGCGGAGGCGGCAGCAGCGGCGGCCAGGACTGGTGGGGGGACTCGTAAGTCCCGCCACGCCCGCACGCACCGCTCCGAACCCGGCCCGCACATCTCTACCTAAGCGACATGACGATCGTCTTAGATACGACGTTCGCGGATATACGCGGGAACCGAGATTCCTATGGTCCCGTTTTCCTCGAACAGCGGATATTTATAACTCTATAATAATGAGATAATATTATAACTGTTAGCGGAAATCGAGTAAAAACTAAATAGCCATTTCAATTTCAAATAAATACATACTTATCCGAGCATGTTTATTACTTAAGTAGTTGTCAACGGATATATGGGTCAGCAGGTTGTACGAAATTTGGCTCGACCGTCTCGTTAGAGAGTGCGAGTACTAGAGCGCCTCGTTTATATTGCAATAATTTCAAGGTCGGGCCGAATTTAGTACAGCTTTGGTGCGACAATGTTGATAGGATGGAAGAGTGCGGTGCGAGTGTGATGAGACGGTGCCGGTGTGCAGGCGAACGGGTCGCGGGCGCTGAATCTCAAGGCGCGGCTCGCCGGCCGGGGTCGTGCCGCTCGCCGCGCCACTCCCGCTCTACCGACTTACAGCTCACTGATCCTTACACCTCCGCAGTACCTATACATACACACACCATTCCTACACCTCACTCGATACGTCAAATTAATATTCACGCTAGAGCGGGCAGGTTATTTAATGAACTGGCGTAGAGCGGCATTGTAATTCCTCTTAATTATGTTCTTACTGTTAACCTAGTTTGAGTGGCATACAAAATACCTGTCAGTTAATGCGTAATCTAATGATACTACGCAACATTTGATCAAGTCGGCTAGCGTAATTAAGAGTCACATTTTATTTTCTGACATGTCAAGATGTTCATGACTTGTCCTCGTTGGGATATCATCCATGGAGATGGTGTTTTAACACTTTACAATCAGGTCGGGATAGACATTTTTTTTTTCTGGTTTTATGTTATACGAAGTTTTCGTCCAGGATTATACTATGTTTATTTATTTCACTTTGTTTATTTTGGTTTATTTTCCAAACAATCATGATTGTTACACGCTGTTTTTTATGCTGGTAAGAGATGGATTTCTGTTGGAATATTGTCGAAATACCTCAACTAGAGGACCCATTGCGCGAGACCATGGGTATATTCTAACGCAGGCATTTTATAATTTTGACAGTAACTATTAAATGTAGTAGTCTTATTAATATAGAAATATTTTTGACGTTCGTTGATTATGTGTATTGTGGAAATCGTAAATGAAGTGATGTAATATTGTATTTTCAATTGTCTATTTTCCGACTTACTTATTGCTGGCTCACTCGTAACACTGAAATTTGAAGCATTTACGCACCCTAAAATCGATGTAGCTAATGTTTCAGTAGATTTAGAAATTGAAAAGTACCGATACAGTATAAGTAATAAATAATAATTAAAAATTTGTCTGTAGAACTCCCATATTGTAATATCTGTCATCAAAGTGGTCTATAATTTGAATGTGAATTTATCAATAAAAAATTAAAGTAAATACTTGTTTCATTAACACCCTTTTGAAAAAGAAAAACTAATGCTACCAAACTTAAAGCAGGTTTAACGCATTCACTGCCACCGACGCATATATGCGTTTTCGGCCCAGTACCGCTGTCATACTTATTCATACGTTTAGAACGTACATGTGCGTCGGACGCACCTGTGGCAGTTAGGTGGCAGTATATGCGTTAAAATCTAATCAAGATTTTTTTTCGAGAAACTTGGCCATTGGACGTATTACCATATGTACCTATTATAATACACCGCTTTGTGGCTAATGTTACTGTTGGACCGACACTTGCAACCAAATTTAATACGTTTATTGAATCTGCTCGAATTTTAACTACTCGGCGGCACAAAATTTGGCCCACTTTACATACAAAATTACCTATTACTCCATATATTTGAGAGCCAGATTTTTTTGCCGCTTAGTATATATACATGAAATATTTTTGATTTTTTTGAATGGTCTTTTATCATTAACGTGTAAATAACTAAAGTGGTACCTATATAGATTACAAGTCATTTTCATCAAGACATGTAAGGAACACCGTCAAAAAATATAGTCAAGTGATTTATATAAGTACTACACTAATTTCACGAGCTCGTCTGTCAGTAACTCGGAATTACATATTCAACCAATACATATTGTGATTTTCTGCTATCGTATGTGCCAACATACCTCTGACTAAGTTAACCTGTAAGACAGATCCTGCCAATACCTAATGATATAAACACTATAGTGGCTCTATGATCTTTGAATCTTTCGAAATGTCTGAAATATGCCATTTTTTACACTTTCAATTGATTATTCGCTGTAGTTCCTTTGGCTGTTCCCTCGAAGGAACTAGGTATGGCGTTTTTTTTGCACTATTTCCTTCACAAGCTATTCACAAGAGATGAAAATGAAATGAAAATATTTTATTACTTTTTAAGGTTTACAATATATGGTATCAAGGTTGGGACTTGCTAGTAAGCAAAAAAAGGATACTTGTCTTGTGGCAGGAAGAGTCTTTGGCAGGAAGTCCCGCTCTTCTATGTATATCATGGAGAACTGCGTTTATTTTTTCGCCTTTGTTCCTTTTGCAGTAACACTTTCTTGCAAGGGAACCGGGCCGAAAAAAATAAACGCAGTTTTTCCTCCATCTTTTGTGAAGGAACTAGTGCGAAAAAATCGCAATAGTTCCTTCGAAGGAACAGCCAAAAGAATATCCCTTTCAATCTCCATAGCTCAGCCATTTTGAAAAAAATCCAAGAACTTAATCGTCAATAAAAAATATTAATTATAATTTTATCAAACATGCTCACAAATACTCACGAGAATCGGATGAAAAATGTGACCCATAGAGGAGAACAGAAAATGGGATAGACATACGAAAACATTTTTGCCGAAGCTGAAACGGTGACGCTTCGTGCTCGTTCAGTCAATGAGAAAGTTTGTGAAGAGTTTTGGATGTTGGTTATTCAATCATGCAATAATAATATGGTTGAACGGATTTAAATAAAACTTGGCGTACCTACAGATAGACAAATACCTATCTGGACTCAAGACGTGAGGATACTTAATCTAATGGGACTATATTACAAGAAAGCGGTCCGAGAACTTTTAAGTACCTCGGCTTTCAAGATTACCTACACACCTAGTTTTTTCTGTTCCGTGATAGGTAACCACAAAATATTCCTAAGCTAAGCATTATCTAGATATGGGTACTACGAAAATCTACCCTCATAAAGTAAGTTAAAAACTTGGCTCGATGATAGAATCAGAGAGCATTGACTACAGGCAGCGTTATTTTAATGTATGCAGGCCGCCTGGCGCCGCGGCCTGGCGCCTGCGACCCTAATCCAAATAAGTAATAGGTACTACCTTTTATCGTAAATGTGCATTTATCTAATTTGTCTAGGTAATATTAAATTTGCAATAGGCACATGCAGAAAGATTTAAGTATTGGATTTGTTAGCATACTTAGTTGTTCAGCATCAAAAAGTAATAGGTACCTACTGATGCGGGCGTTGAACTCTCCAAATCTAAATAATAGCGAAAAATATTGACTTGTTTTCTTGTTCCCTGAATGAATCATTAAGTCATCATTATTCATAATACCTATGCTATACGCAGGATGATATTGTAGCAATATAATAATACTAGCTTTTGCCCGCGGCTCCGCCCGCGTGGTATTCGGTTATCGCGCGCTGTTCCCTCGGGATCTGTGCATTTTTCCGGGATAAAAAGTAGCCTATATCACTTTCGGGCCCATAAACTATCTCCATGCCAAAAATCACGTCGATCCGTCGCTCCGTTATGGCGTGAAAGACGGACAAACATACAAACACACTTTGACATTTATAATATTAGTATGGATATGGATAGTATATTAAATGCCTAAATGCCAAGTTTCATAGTTTTATCTTCGACAGCGACGAACTTCCACCATATAAACTTTCACTCCCTATTTTAACCCCTTAAAGCCTCTTTTTCGCGATAAAAGATAGCCTATGTCCTTTCCCAAGGTCTATTCTATCTCTGTACCAAATTTCATCCAAATCGGTTCAGCGGTTTTGGCGTGAAAGCGTAACAGATAGACAAACAGACAGAGTTACTTTCGCATTTATAATATTTAAGGTCAAACGGGGCTATGTCGTCTACGGGGCTAATGCATCCATTGCAATTATCATAAGAAAAACATCCTTTAGAACTACTCACGCCATTATCTTAAAGACTTTGGCACTAAATGTACCAAAAATGATCACTAGATGTCGTGGCCGAGCTCTTCTTTTTTAAGTACCTAATCGGCCAACGAGGTCAATTCAATTATTTAACCTGAACTGAGGCTACAATTTTTTTTCAAATTTTTCCACCAACCGGTTTAGATTTTAGAGGGGGGAGGGGAACGCTCGACTTTAATAAAAATTTGCACTCTAAAGTTGAATATATTGCAAACAAATCAATAAATCGATAAATCGTTTTAGCAACCCCGTCAGATATTTCGAAGCGGCCAAGGTGATAAAAAAATATCGATACATGAACCTTTATAATAGAGTGCATGTGCCGATGTAATGTAAGTTAATTAGGCGATAATTTAAGTACAGATTCAACAAAAATAATTGTGTTGATTTTTTTATTTTTATTTAATAGAGTTTAATAAATGTTTTTACATTCAGAGTTGAACCGCATCCAAGACCTGAGTACAATATTCTGGTACAGTGTGCAAAAATATCTGACTTGTCTACTGGCCCAAAAAAAGAGTCGTGTCAGATATTTATGCTAGCTCTGTTGTGTCAGATAAATGAAGCTGGTGATCTTTAAGTTACCATCCTTAAAGCTAGAAACTCACTGACGGCGGAGGCGGAGTGGTGCGGTGCGGCGCAGGTTGTAATATTCGAACTAACATGAAAGAGGGCATACAGAATACCGCGCGGGAAATAAGCGTGGCGCGGTATTCTGTATGGCCTCTTTCACGTTAGCTGGAATATTACAACCGCGGTATCGCCGCCACCGTGCCGTGCCGCACCACTGCGCCTCCGGCGTCAGTGTGCTTTTAGCTCCACTGAGATGTTAAGTCAAACTTTCCCGACCATCTGCTAAAATGTTCCTGCGTAGTTTCACTGTACGTAAAAGTACACTCGACTATTATAATATGAGGAATAGAAAACGTCCCTCAAAATACTTAATAGCAAATAGAAGCGCTACCAGCTTATTCTGAAAGTACGTTTAATCACGGAAGATTAAGAAAGGAAGGAAAGGTTACTGATATTCCAAAGATGGTGATTCAATAGATAGGTTACATACATTTAATTACCTACTACAGTACGGAACGCACCTACGTTACGTAATCTACTAAAACCTATAAAAACGCAAGACATGGCGACAGCGACACCTAGATGTGTCGTAAACGCCGTAAAGTGGGTACATAGATGCGGAGCGATATCGACTATGGAAAAAATACACACGATATATTTCTGTTTCTGATATATTAAGTACTTCAGTGGTATAATAGCTATGTGCGTAGGTAGGTATGTATAGTAATCAGTCGGTCAAGTAATTGCTTACCATTTTATGACTCTTCCTACATCAGAAAAAGAATATGGCTGATTGGCTTGTAAGTCTTTTGGCTGTAATGATATTAGATATATACCTTAGTGTGCTAAAGTATCTTATAAATACCATGGTTGCAATAAATAAATACTAAATAAATAAAAAATAATAAAGTAATTTCTAGGTGAACTATAATTGTTTAGTAAATTAGTTAATTTTTTATTCTATTTGTGAGATCCTATTAATAGCCTTCAATTTTAGTACTATAGAATAAGCTTACCTACAGGTATATTTATAGCTGTCGGTTCTTCAAAAATTCATAAATAAATTGTCACAAGAAGTTATCATCGAATGTGAAGGTATAAAGGTACATACATAGGTAGGTACCTACTTGGATAGGGCAAAGGGAAGACTATGTCTTTCAGATTTCATTATTATTAATTTATCTCATCGATTACGTCCGGTAATGGCCAACGGCTTATTGAATGCGTCTTTTTGTGGCGCCTTATTATTTGGAGATCGCGTCTAGAGCGAGCGGGACCCCGCCGCGAAGGCATCCACGGAATGCCTAAAAGGTGACTCGTGGATAAATTACGGACATTTCTTCCATTTTAACGATTCCCTTTATTATTTAATTTATTTTTATTGTATGTTACACATTCGGCTTGTAACAATGTTTGTTTTTGGGTCTCATTAGCATAGGGCTCACGCTGGGACCGAAAAAAATGAAGGCGCAGCCATTTTGATTTCTCGATAGGTTTTATCTTGCGACGGCTGTTCTTCGTTAAGAGGTTCACGTGTCTAATAATAAAGGAGATAGCGGGATGTCTCAATTCCGTAGTCATTTGTCGGGTTTTTATCGCGTCTCGCTTGTGACATTATAAAACAATTAATTTATTATCGTTCCCGGAGATGATTCCGATCAGTTTATCGGCGACGCGCGCTGTTGGACGTTAATAGTTTTATGTAAGAGGTAATTTTTATTAATTGGCCATTGATAGAGTGTTCACTTTGAAGTGCTCGATGAAATACTGTCATGCGGGAGCGGTCAATAGCCAATACCATACAGATAGGCAGCAAGATAGGAATACATCTGCCATTTCCGTGAGAATTCTGTGTGATAGCGACTTTTTTATAACAAATTATCGACATCTTACTTATTTATATAATAACAAAAAAGCTTAACACAGTTAAAGAGATAATTTTAAACATGAAGCTTGGTTCCGTTTTTCTAAACATAGCTCGTTAATTAAGCGTATTTATATAATTTATTGAATCAGGCGTTACTTTGAGGAGGTCCAGATCAATGAACTGAAACAATTAAGTACATTGGTCTCAAGCCACCTTATGTATATTCAGCCACATTTATTCAGTAAATAGGCCGCAATGGGCACTTTTAAACGTATTTTTATTAAATATCAGTGCTTTCGGAAAGACCATCATTGCCAAGAAGAATGCGCCTCAAGAAACTTAGCGGAAGGCCATTTTTTCAAAATGAAATAGGTATCAAATTCAAAAAAAAAAACCTAAAACCTACAGTATACAATTTAAAAAAAATACAGGAAAAGAATAATAATAATACAGGAATGTATGGGGTCCCTTGATTACAAAACTAAAACTAACCAAAGTCAAAGTCAAAATCTCTTTATTCATTTTAGGCTATGACAAGCACTTATGAACGTCTAAAAATATACCACCGGTTCGGAAAAACCTCTGTTGAGAAGAATCCAGCAAGAAACTCAACGAGGTATTTTTTTTAAACAGATTCACAATATTTATAGATGATATCTATATACTATACATTACAAGTATTTGACACAATTTTATTTTATTATACTAACTTTATCTACGTTCAGTGGAAGTGTAGAATGATTCCACAGTCATAAATAGCTACGTTTATGAAACACATAGGTAAGTAACGTTTATGCAAGAAATGTGTCCTCCATAAACGCAGCTATCATAAGGTGACCACATCTTTCAGTTCATTAATCTAAGCGTATTTTAAACCACATTTTGACTATGAAATCAAACAAATTTTCTCAATCACTTTTAAATCAGGTAGCCGTGGCTGCCAGTGGTTTCACCTATTGCCTCGTAAGCCTCTGCTTACGATCCTCTGATCGTGTGTGCGGGAATACAGCTGTTTTTTTTTTCGGGATGATAATGTGAAAATTACATTTGAAATTTACCATGGACTTTTCAATAAAAGTAATTAGGTACTGTAAGAAAACCTGGATACATCTGCGATATAGTTCTTAAATTAAGTGTGAAAGGTTCCCTATCCGCACAATACAATTCAACAAAATTGTCGAGTTCCTCGTTCCTCTTATTAAAATGTTACAGTTTTGTGGTACAGGGTGAAGCCTGCGTGCAAACAACGGTTCCCCTTTTTTATGCATATTTTTTTATATCAAAATTATATTTTGCATAATCTGCTTACACATAGTAATACCTATTTAATCCGGAACTGTTCGCAGAACTATCTTACGCATAAGCAATATAAACAGAATGGGATTTTCGCATAGGTAATTTGAATTCCGAATATTGTTTTAAGCCTTTAGGCAAAAAAATATTTACGCATAAATTAGTTACGCGGATAGCTACTTTCGGATATTTAATGTAGCTTTTAACGACTTATTTTACGACTTTAAGGCAAAGTCTGCTTCGCGGAGCTCCTATTCCACCTGGTTAAGGCGCTTTGCGCCTTGACAAAATACTAACCTAACCTAACCTGTAGTTGAGTAATCACGTACCTGGGCTTTCTTTATTACGGGGAACTCTGCCCCCCGAGCCCCCCTTGTGGGGAGCTTCCCCTCCCCCCTCCCCGTCACCCCTTTACTGGATATAGATTTGAACAGGATTCCAGCTTAACAAAATTCGGCTAAATGACATTATATGCGGAACAAGATTGTGCATAGTAAAATTCGGCCATGTTGATATTATGCTAAAATAAATTCGGGTAAACCATTATTCGGCTTATACAGAATTATGCTGAACTAAATTTCGGCAAGTTTAAGTTTCGGCGTAAATAAATTATACGAAGCCTGTTATGCGTAAAATTATTATTACCTGTATTAAAAAGTATGCCAAATAGATATCACCCGCAAACAACTACAATCCAAGCCCTGTCATTTTTAGGGGGAGGAGGTCTGTACCTACTTGGCAGAGGATGGTATATTCGAGTATGTAGGTAACTCAAAAGTAATGAAAATTTTATAGGGTATTTTCTGAGTTCCTTTTAAAATCGAACCAGTTAGGACATACTTTCTCAAACTCTATGGATTCTTTTGACTTGTTATGCAGGTAACCATTATAAGGGTTCACTGGGTACTAAGTATAATTTACAGCATACCATGTGTTTCCTCCAGCCTGATTGCACCAAATGCTGGTATTTGAAAACTAAGCAGAATCAAATTAAAAAAGGACTTTAAAGTAATAATAAAACTCAATGCCTTGACACAGTGAACTAACTTTTGTTACAAAAAATACAACAATGCCCTTTTGTCCCTCAAATTGCGTTGCTGTGGACGCGTAATAATTTATGGCGAATATAAATTAATCAACTAAAACTGCTTAAAAAAAAACTATTCTGTTTGTTTTAAAATATTTTTGTATTCTGGTTTACGACCAAACAATAGTAGGACGAAGCCTAGTGTTAAACAATGAAAGTTCATTCAATTTACGCATATAATACATTTAGTAACATTGACGTTAATAAGATTTTACTTACTTCCTACTAATATTATAAAGGCGAAAGTTTGTGTGTGTGTATGTTTCACGCTAAAACGGCTGGACGGATTTGGATGAAATTTAGTATGTAGATAGCTGAACATCTGGAATTAACATATAATAAGCTACTGTGTATCCCGATATTCGTACGGAATAGGGATAAAATCTTGATATAACAACCGCTGGACTTAGAGTTATGAAATTTGGTATGTAGATATCTGCACGTCTAGAATAACACATAAGCTACTATTTATCCCAATATTCCCACGGGATAGGGATAAAATCTTGAAATATCAACCGCTGGGTTTAGAGTTGAAATTTTTGACAGTGCTCTTAACACAACCTCAATGAAGACCACGATATAAATTTTGGGAATTCCCAGGGAAATTTTATAAAATCCCGGAATTTCAATTGTACCAGATCCGCGCAGAGCCGCGGGTAAATTCAGTTCTTTAATAATGCCTAGTCGCGCAGATTTCTTCCTATTACATATCGTGATAGGACAGGCAGCTGTTTCTCTCGTACCTACCTAATGTGAGTTACAAAATGATCACAGTTCTAAACGTCAGCGTTTTGTAAGTGAAGACGTATTGATTTTATTTTGTTTGATATTTGACTGTTACCCTACAGAGGTGTTGGAAAGTAATTTATTGCTTCATTCTCAAACCGTTGGCTCTGTCCCGTCACGGTGGGCTCGTGGTATTCATACGACTATTATTTCGCGCAAAGTGTGTTTCGTAAACAAGACATCGGGTGCTGCCTTTGTTCCACATTGTACTTATTTTGGAAACTTTGTCCCTTTTCAACAGTGTGTGACAAAAGCCTGCTACATTTTTACCCGGGCGTAACCAATTTTGAGTGACATTCCCTGAAGCCCTTTTACTAATTGAACGAATGTAATTCTTGCATTCATTGTCAAATGCTGTAAATCAACCGTTTGTTGAAACGGGCACGACTTAATTTATGATTGAATCATAAAATCATTGTCACCAATTAACAAAGTCAAAGTTTTTCAAAATACACAAACAAGCACGCAAAAGCATGAATAAGGTATATGTTTAATGTGCTTTATAAAAAAACAAGCGTTTTAGAACTGGACATTGACTGTTAAATTAATTAAAGCCACGTTGATAAGCTCAAAGTGTGCATTAGTTCGCTGAAATAATGAATTCAGTGTGTACGTGGAATCTGACCCTCCTCGTTTACAGCTAATTTGGAGAGTAGCTATTATCTTTTTACGGGCGAGACGCGAAGCGGCGCGCACGCGACTTCTTGCGCGGCGACCTGTCTCCTCGCCCCGGGAACAAATACCACAGTTTATTACCTAGGTTAGGCTTTTATTATCTACGTGAAAACACACGAATGTCGTAAAACATAGAAATTAGTGGATAATTGCGGAACCCACCCCGACATTACATTGGATCCCCACTGATTTACTCTACAATTATAAAGGTACCTAGAATACTTAACATACGAGTAGTTAATAGATATCTGTACCTATTTTCTTTCACGTGAGGTATCTACACGCCCTATAGTTGCCATCTTTAGTTTTATACAAAGTATTAGATACCTATAGAGGAGGATGTCATCTATTGAGCATTAGCATGTGAGCACTCAAACGTTTACCTGTTATGACTTGGTGTAAATTGTTTGATTTCTGAAAACTGTTAACTCTGAAGTAGGTTCAAAAAATCAAATAAGTAACTATATAAGGTAGGTTTCGAATTAAATATGTAACTACTTGCTATGAATCAAACCGCCGTAACCCATTGATAAATATAAGAGCTTCCGATCCAAAAACTCGTTCGTCCAAATTATGTCACTCGATCTACATTCCCGTGCCCCCCACGGGCTCTTTTTGCCAAACTGCGGCGGCGCGTGCGACGCGGTCGCGACGTGTGGTCGCCCACCGCAGGCGACCTCGAAAATGGTCCTTCAGCACAAGCTCGCAGTCGTTGACAGATTCTATCGCACTCTACATAACGTGTCACATTGAAACAGCATGTAAATTTGCATACCTTCGATGTATCTACCTACTTCCCAATGATTGTGATTGTAGGTATTCTAATTCCGAATACCTGAGGTAAAGGAATTCAGCAAGGAGATACAGAGTGAGTTTAACCATATTTTTTTATCCGCGCGGCTGAACTTAAAATGTCTACTTCCCATTCATGAATTTAAGCTCAACTATTTTAATCTAATAATTATATTAGGTGTTTTTAACGCATTCACTGTCGGCAACGCATAAAATGCGTTCACCAGACTTTCACCCAGTGCCGTTGTCGGGATTCCGCACACATTTGAACGCATATGCACCTTCAGTGAATTCTTTTAGAAACAGACTTGATAAGTACTTTGAAGACAATTATACAAGTGAATAATGATATGCAAGCATCAGCTGTAAGCTGCCTGTGCATTATAAATAATAATAATAAATAATATTTGCTTTGCCGCAAACTAGCGACTCGCGAAAGTTCGAAAAACAATGCCGGCAGTGAATGCGTTAAAAAGTGATCTCAACGGCATCTACTGTTCGTAGTTAACCATAAAGTTATGTATAACAAATAGACTTTCACACAAAGGGAATGGATTTTCACATAAATTATCAGTTTTGAACTGCATCTTTCAACAATGATATGTATGTATATGGACCAAGTGATTAATAAGGGCATAATGAATAATGACAAGCTATATTATCTAAACTTCATTATTTATCCGAATGTTATTATGAATATTGGCATTATGAATATTGCTTCATGATATTTAGGCGATTTGATTATAACTGATTCTTGGCTAACTGAAGTCTGATTTATTCAATCGGAAAGTTAGGTGCGACAAATAGCGCAGCGAGGAGCAGCGTGTTAAGTGCAACCGTGACCAAAACAAGCACGAGCCGAGCGAGCGAAGCCAGAGTTAAATTCTACCATTAAGATAACCTAATTTACCTACTTACAGATTTCGATAGATGTTTACAGATTCATTAAATTTTACGTAAAAATAAAAATAAATAGTAATGAGACATGTTTTTTATTAAATACTTTGCCCAATAGGGGATAGACAATATTATGTATACTTAATGCGCGGGCAATGTAATTAATTGAATAGTTTTATCAAATTACCGGCGATTTATCACCTGGTCCACAACATATACAATCCTTATCTACTTATCGACAATAGGTAACTAAATTGTATTTAATACAATCGGACATAGGACACTTTGGCCAAAATAAATCATTTTTTAGCAATTAGGTAGTACCTAGTAATAGTAAATTATGAGGCTGTGTGCGTAATCGTTCATATTTTGCTAAACAAGTTAAAATCCCTACATACCTGCCTACCTACTTAAGAGTAAAAATGCTATCGATCAACCATTGTTATAAGAGCATATGTGTATTGCCTAAAGTTAATTAAACATACCAAAATATTTAAAAACCAGTATATCGAACGGCCGTGTAGGTAGGAGGTGCCGCGCGCAGCCACGCCCAGCGCGCCGCCTCACCGAGCTTATACATAAGGGATGATACATAACAATAAGCGAGTATATTTACGATTGTTAAAAGCTTTTAATATAATAGCAATTGTTTGTTAAACTGCCAGGAAGAATATAGCATAATGCAGGTAACTACCAGACCGGTCCCGAAATAAGAACTCTATATAAAACTCATGCTGCAATGTTACTCAGATTATCGGGCCAATATTTAAAACTACACTAGCGAAAATACCGCTCTTTCAAAACGTGGTGTTAAATTGTATTAAGTTTTAAATTTAGGTTGAGTCGTAGAAAATTACAGTACTACCTAAATAATTTATACCAAATTGGGTGAAGCCAGACGAGCGTAATTTTTTGAGTTGTGAGTCACGTATTATCGGTCGCGTAATTTCTACTGCATTCGGTATTATAAAAAAGTTCAGTTCGTGCTACACTGCGACTCAAATTGAGTTGTGACAGCGGTATCCATTCATTTCGCAACTGACGTTTGGCAACCTGTAAAACCCTTTAGGTTAGGTTAGTTTAATAAAAATCCTAAAATATTTACAGTTTCAGAAATATTAAACAGTTGTAAAGCGAAAAGTTTGCGAAATAAATCAGGTTGACAAACGTTTTTCGCCGCAACATTAGTAAACCCTTATAGGCACACATTGTTAAAAATCAAAATTACGTGACGGAAAATACGCGACACACTAGTGAAAAAATTTACGCCTTCAGTAAATTGAATAACGGGCGGATGTTCTTGGTACCTAACCTAACCTTCCACTGGTATTTTCATAAAAAAATCTGTTGCCAGAGTTGATTATCTATAGTCTTTTAAACGCGCCCCAATGTGTATTTGCCCTTAAGTCTCATTCGTACATAATAATATTGCCGAAACGAAAACACTACCTACTGGGAAACAGTTTCGTGTAGGTAATGTTATTTTTTTCGTGTGTGTAGGTAAAAACGTATAGTAAAATAACGTACAAACATAGACAATGTACCTAACTTAAGTGGAAAATATAGGGTACCGACAGCACACTTAATAGATGGGCTATTCGGGCTTATAAATTGGCGCTATACGATATTTATGATTGCAATTACTGCCCTTTGTGTTATATTATGTAAGCACCTGATAATAGAGAGGTTATATTATAAAAATAAATGCAACTTAGAAACAAGATTTATGAATCTTGAAAAAAAACTAGTGCCTGATCGAACATTCGATTTTAGTTTCGGACTAAGTTTTGGGTCGATTTGAGATAACCAGGGGGGCTACTACGAAATTTGAAAATCGAAGTTCTTATCGTACTGTTTCTCTCACTCTCGTACTAAATAATATTAGCGTCAGTGGGATGGCAATACACGAAATTCGATTTTTGGACTTCGTAGTAGGTATGACGCCTGTGCTGTAGTGCCGTGAATGATCACGTGATGTTCAGATATACATATTTATTTCGGTTGAAACCTATAGGTAGAGTCATTCACGATGACGCGTGCCGTGGTTCTTGTTACAATCTCATTAATGTCTAATTTTGATAAAATCACGCGTCTTCGTGGATGACACTAGGTATACACTTTACCAGGCGGCAGAAACGAAGCTGGTGAAATGATATGGTATATAGGTATAGAAGAGGAAACACCTTCGCCTTATTGAATAAGATAGTGAAGAATTTACAAACTACTTTTTTAAGTTTTTATAGACCTCTAAAGTCAGTACGTTATTTTTACGTTGGTACAATGTAGGTACTTAATGATAGGTTGAAATGGACCATACATCAAACAAAGCAACACACGGGCAAAGAAAATCAATAAGTTGATATAAAACCTCTAACCTCGAGCTGGAGACGTTTTTGTATAAAAACGAAGTCATTACTAAGACACACAGTTTTCTTGCCCCGCCATTTAATGTTAGTTGCGATAATAAACAAAGATTAATTGACCATTTTGCCTCGGTGTGTCGTCGAAGAACTGCGGAAACTGAACATTATTTCCTTCATAAATAACATGTAAGAAACTTCATTTACGAGCGGGAGCCGAGCTCTATATAAAGAAATGCCTTCATTGTGTTTTATTACAATGTTACTTTTTCAGGTCTTTTTTTAACGTATCTTACAGCGGATGTTTGATTAAATTCAAATCCAGAATCCATTACCTTATCCAGTCAGATTTAAAAGCAATAAACTTCTTAGTGTCATTTCAGTTTTTTATTTCAATCCCTACGTAATTCTTAATTTAGTTATTGTTTCGTAAAGTAAAATTTCATCATACCTATCATTAAATTGTAACGGCACTCGCAATGAAACGGAAACCTCGAGCCATTACGAATGAGTTGGTTGTAAAATCAAAGTTTTTTAAATAAACTATTCATAAAGTATTAAACGGACAAACGAGAATTTATCTTCGATAGAATACACTGAAAAAAGTCCTTCTACAAATAATTAATTTAATATATCACACAATGTTATTATTTTAATACTCTCTGGTTTGATATTTGTAATATACTTATTTATGCATTGGGCCGACGACCGTTTGCCCCCCGCTGACCCCGCTGCGCTTGGGCATTTGTCGGGCCCACTTTTATATCCACCAAAAACTAAAATAATTTACTGCTCGATGTGGTATAGTTAGAGACAATCGTACAGGAACGTATTATTCAAACAACCCTAAATTATTAAAACGACGCACCTACCTACAATGTAGATTTTTTTTTCTTGGAGAATAAAATAAAGAACGAAATGTTTACACAATGTAGGCGACAGCAAACTTGTGTTACTTTTAAATATTATTTTGAATTAAGTACCTTCCTATTTCTGTTCTACAGAAGCGCTATATTGATCACGATTATGTATGTGTATTTAGTGTACCTAGTAGATGCAAGGATGACCAGTGTACGATACCATTACATACATGCGTTGAAATAACATTAAAACTGATTAGTCCATTTCTTTAAAAGTACTAAAATGAAAGAAAAAGCGCCAGCTAGGTATTTGAAGTCTGGTTTTTAAGATTGCACCGAATAATATTGTGGAAAATAATCGAATCATAATCCACATAAACTATGATTGTTTGGCACATGCGCAAAAGTGTAAGTGATTGTTATGCTGTGCCGCTAACAACAAATGACAGCGTTACGTTCAAAGGGCAAGAGTCCATTCTGCGCCTGCGATAGATTTAACGGCACATTTGGTGACTACAGAACATGGTGGGTCTTTAGCAGAACCCTGCGGAGCAAATGGCGGGGTTCCGGGACACCCGCGAGCGCGGAACAAAGAAGCGCCGCGCCAACGTAACACAGGCGCACTGTCGACTATTCACTCTTTACAAATCAAACAAATTATATTTGTCAAAAAAGTCAAGTTTTTTATTCAGATGCTTCGTGTAACTATAGTCGTTGAAGTATGTAGGTACGCTTTATCGTGTGCCGTAGAACACTGAGTAGGTAGGTAACCAACTAACAAAGTTTGCTTGAACGTTTTTCAAGCACATTGGTGTAAGTACATACTCCTAAGCTTTCGCGTCGTGGGTAACATATATTTTAAAAAAACCAGGGCCAGTCCTCAAATAATATTTTATGACTAAATTTTATCTAGCTAGATACAAGCACCCTGATGGAGAGCGTAGACTGGTAAGTATACCTACTCCGAAATCTGATGCAGAATCGTTGAGTGATGAATAAGCTTGCTAGCCAGTCAGGCCAGTAACACATACAGGTAAATGGATTCGACATCTGGATGACTGGTTAAGTTGATCTGTGGCCTGACTTGACACGGCCTAATTTACCCACAGGCTAATAAGGCGCAAGGGCCAAGGGGGCGGCTGGCACGAAGCTGAGCTGAGATTTACTTACAACTTAATAATAACTGGTAATTTTAGGAAAATACGTGCATTTGACACTCAGATGTGAGTGCGATATAGGTGGATTGAGTGAAAAAAAGGGAGGTCATTTGATCAGTGAGGGATTATTGTTAGTTAGCCTAGGATAGCCTAGCACATTCATAGTTAGCTTAGGGCGGTTAAAACTCCAAATCAGGCAATTAAATTTCCCAGAAGACTAAACTTAACCTTTTACTGAACGAAAGTCCTCCTCCTCCTAAACTCCTCCTCCTCCTCCTCCTCCTCCTCCTCCTCCTCCTTCGCTCCTTTCCTATTAAATCACAAATTTAAATTCAGCATTTGATTCACCATGGATCCTTCCGCAGAAGTAGTAGTACCTAACTAGCATTGCCTCACATTGAGCAAAATTATGAAACTTACAACATATTACAGTGTAGGCCAAGCATCCGATGGTTTAACTTTATTTCCATAAACTGGCCAAACATACCTAGATGCAAAGTCGTAACTATGAGAATTCGTTCGTACTTTGCAGCGTGCCTTTGTAGTAAAACATCAACGTGCTTATGTTCAGGGTCTAATTCAAAGTCCATTAACGCGTGCGAGGCATAGAAATTGAAGTGCTACTAAGGAAAATGCTCAGCGAATGATCACCCAAGTGCGCATTTAGTCAGCTCTTCTGGCTCTCCAGCACACGTGACTTCTATTGTCAACCGTCCACTCACTGCGAGTCCTTGAGCAACAACTCTTGTAGAACGAACATATGGCATGGCAATCCCCCTCTGATTTGCAGCGGTAAAATTTAAACGTGTTTAAATATGAGAAGGTACTGCGACGGCAATTTTCTAAAAATTAGAATGTTAATATATAGTGTAATCTGAAGACCTTTAATTAGCACTAAGTAAGTTAACTATTGACAGAAAGTTGAAGGGGCCGATTATAAAATTATAATTAAAAACTATCGATTAAGTAAATTTTGATCGTAACGACACTCGTGAACTCAGTGCCTCGTGAGAAGAATTAACCGTCCTCCATTGAGTTTGCTCAATACGTTCCAAGTCAAAAGTCAGGGGTAAATGAATATAACATATTCTTTGATTTTATGCGCAACAATAAAAGAATCGGTGGATAATTATACGCTTGAACAATGCCCGTCGCGAAGTTGACTTCAATGCCTCGCGCCGATAACAAAAATTCCATTGCTCGTTGCTAGCCCTCTTTGCAGAGCCATTTTTGAAATGTTTTTAAGTGTAGAGAGCGCGAGCGCAAGAAAATCGCCGCATCCCGGGGGTCCGTGCACTTCCGTTTGGTTTCGGGTTTCGGCGAGTGGTATTGTTTTGCGCGCCAAGGGTGGTGCGCGAGCGCACTGCGCCGGTCCGCATGCTTCTACAGGGTTAAGACGTGGTACGTCCTTCGGAGTGATGTTATTTTACCAAAATGCTATCGGGGCTTTACTTTTCATACCTTCTCTTGAAGTTTAATCGCGTTAAGACTTAATAAATTATGACAGCAATCGGATTGTCTGTAGACATGTAATTTATTTTAAATCGAACTGGGTTACAGTAACCAAATTACAATAAAGATTGTAATAAATTGAAATATTACCTAAGTCTAAACTTTTTGGGTAGTTATGTATATTTTTAGAGATAGAATTAATTATTCGATAAACTAAGGAGTGTACCGGATGTAGCACGAAAAGTGTAATGTAACTAACCAACCCTACAATTACACAAACTTTCGCAAAAACCAACCCTACAAACTAGGTCGGAAAGTTTGATGAGTCCTTAATTAATATTAACCTTATTATAGCTTCAAACTGACCAGGCATGCCTATTGTAAGTAAAAAACTTAGATCGCGTTATCAAGTACTTAAATTCAGTGAATGAATTTGCTCGAGTTCGAGGCTATTTAATAATTAAAAGAGAACATTTAATTTTCATTCGTTTTGCCAGTGAGCAGCCATTTGGACTTCATACCATAGAGCCACAAGATTGGTTGAATATTAATCTATAATAATCAGTACTATTCTTCGATAAGTTAGTAAATAACAAAAGCAAAATTTCCCAAGTTTATTTTTTTCTACGAGAGGATAAGCGATTAGTATCACTTACCCAACTCTCTAAATATCACTAAAACAGAACCACTAAATAGTGGAGCCGATTTAGAATCCTTAAATCATTTATGTCGATCAACTTTGCTCCCATTTGGACGATCCCCTTGTTCATCAGCGCTATTGTGGTTCCGTAATAACAGTCATTTGGAGAATAATCGTCATTCTCTTAGCGCCTGGGGGCACTGCGTTGAAAAGCACATTGTTCAACACGATACCTGTGAGAAAAGACGTTGACAACTGCTTTCGACATTTCTGATACTTTCCAAAACATTTATTTTTGTACAATTTACGATCTTTAGAACAGTTATGTAGCTAACAGCAAATTACTGTGGCCACAGAGCAAAGATGCTCAGGTTAATGAACTCACAATGCACTTCCTTGTGCACCGAGATCTTTTGTTGTTTTCATCCGCATAGGGATCTTTGAAAGACAACGGAGCGTTTGTTTGGGGTATCTATAAACATGAAAAGTTCTCATTAATTGCATCCGATTTCACTGCGCGGTACAGGAAGACGGGAGAGTTTTATTAAATTACCGCTTTCACAAATTATGTGGAAATAATAATTCGGAGGACGGCGGGCGCGGAGGCGGCGCCGCGGGTGGCTGCACTTTTAATTAAACCCTAAATTATTGTTCACCTTCATTAATTCTTGTGCTCCTGGTCGGCCCTTACTAATGAGTTTGTACTTTTTGTACTGGATCCAGTCCAGTTATATGGGGACTCTAACAAACGGTCATCTGCACTACAGAAGTACCAAACCCGACTCCTGACTCCGTGAATAAAAACTGTTTCAACTCGTCCATGAAGTTTGAATTTATTTTATTTCATGTATAAATTTAAAGCATGATTAAAGGAACAAAATATGGAAAGTACTGTGACAGGTTAGGATTATTGGCTTGAATTGAAATAAATGAATTATTTTCAAAGGTTTGGAGCCACACTAACGACGCCTGGTTTTTCATAGAGTCTAATTTCGAGCTTTCTCACCTAGCAAAGGGGATAGCTTTTAATTTTGTACACACCCGTATTAATCGGACGATATCGCTAATTTTACGACAAAAATGTTCCTTAGCATTAAAATAAATTAAACTTAAAATCAAGTTGGCCAACTTAATAATCCAGTACCTGTATTATACGTTAAACATTCATAATCATAACGTTTCAATAAAGTGGACCGCTCAAGGCCACGGCAAAGCACTTAGTCGCCGCACGCGACGAAGTTGCATTTCATCGAATTTTCTTCGGTTATTTATTTATTTATTTAAGGGTCGCGTAATAAATTGCGTTAAGTGGGGGGCGGCCGGAGTCCCGCAGGGCTCGGCGGGGGCGCCCATAACGCCGGGAAAAACGCGCCTGGCCCATAAGTGCCTTGCTTCAACAAACGCAAGCTAGAAGTAGGTACTAGTACTACGTAGATATTCTTATACGGCGCGAGTCAGCACGCACCACTAGTCAAGAGCACTAGTCAAGAGCGGCTGCTGCAGCTTCAGTGTAAATTTTCCAATGCCCTACTTAAAGGATAGTATAGGTAAATTACGGATGCATTCAAAGGAATGAAACAACCTTGGATCCATCTTAGTTCCTTAATAGTAATCTTCGTCAAGCTGTCTACTTTTTGGATTTCCTTACCGTTACCGTCATTCAGAAAACAATTAAAATTCTACTAGCATGTTGTCCGCGACTCCGTCCGTGTAGAATTCGTTTACCGTTATCGCGCGGGAACTATGCAATATTCCGGAATAAAAACTATCCTATATACCTACTTCCTCGGGACTCAAACTATCTGTATAGCGAATTTTATCTAAATCGGTTCAAAAGGCTCAAACTTTTGCATTTATAACTAGTGGGATTGGGCTAGCATAGGTACCACAGAAATTGACACGCGATATAACCCAGTAGAAAATGTCTCTCATTGTAACGACATGTCACTATGATAGTGAAACATCTTTACATTAATGTAAGTTTTAATAAAAATGTGTTATAATACGTTTCACGAGTATGTCTGGCTAATAACATGTGGGGGCGGGCGTGGGCGTGCGCAGGCGGGGCGCTACCTCATTTAACGCCGCGCTTATCAATAAACAAGGCATTTTTTCTTAAAATAATCATCATTACGCGCGTGACCCATATGTTAGCGAAAGCCCACAAACACAACTCGATTCTCAGACATTTCTTTGTTTTCGTGCTGGTGAACGTTTCTGATAGCTCATTTGAAATAGGTTAATAGGTACCTAATCACATTCATTACATAGGTACATACACTAATCACATTCATTACATACATACCTACATAAACAATTAGTTACTTTGGTATCTACGAGTAAACGCATGATGATCAAATTGGAAATGAGAAAACAATTTAGTTTGCTTCATACATTTGTAACTAGCGTACCGCCGACTTCGTCTGTGAAGAATTCGTTTATCTATCGCTATCCCGCGGAACTGTACACAAGTTTTCGGGTTAAAAAGTAACGTATGATGTTGTATTTAAGGGAAACGACGACATTGTGCTTGAGATGATATATTAGTAATTATTAAAAGGATTACAAGCAGGATGAATCTTTTACGTTACGAGACGAGGCTGACAGCTATTGACATTGGTTAGTTCCAATCAGCGCCGCTTGGTGGCGCTGCGTTACGTTAAACGCATACTACATTCCAACATCTTCCTTTTTTTATAAAAGCAAAGATAGACAAAATAATTATCATAATAAAATTAATAAATTAGGACATTATACATTAGACATTATAAAATTATCATAAATTCAAATAGACATTTCAATTATTAAATTAGGACATTACACATTAGACATTTTAAAATTATCATTATTAATATTATTCAATTCAAATAGACATTCAAATTATATTAAGCTGCAGTAACTTTGTCAGATATAAATATTAGACATAAATAATATTACCAATTAAATTAAATTATTAAATTACAATACAATAGAGTCAAGTTCATAATACAGTGATATTCTATTCAATCAATTTCAAAATCTAGATTAAATCTTACCGGTGGTTTGACTTGTCTACCAGATCTAGTTGTTTTGACAATTGATCGACTACTAGGACCCGAATAGTGTGAGCTGTTACTCGTGTTCGCTGCAGGCAAAGGATCATCTTCAATTTCTTGTATTATGCTAGAGTTGCTAGACTGACTCTGTGTATCTGAATTCTGTCTCAATTCTTCTCTTTGACCTTGTCCTGTCTCTACTTCCTGTTCTATTTCAGTTTCAGTTATTATTATATTTGATCTTTCTTTATTTTTCCTTCCCTTCTGTACTGGTACAGACTGTGGGACCGCCTTGGGAGGAGTTGTTGCTACTTGTGTGGTTTTATTTTTACGCAGATGCTGACGGTTTCTTATGTATTTGACTCCTTCTGCAGACTCTACTATGTAAGATCTTGGTTCTCTACATTTCTCCAATATTTTTCCTGTAAGCCATCTACCTTCAGGTGTTTTCTTGAACCATATAGAGTCTCCAATATTCAACTCTGGTAGTTTACTAGCCTTCTTGTCAAAGTAAAGTTTTTGTTGTTGTTTACTTTTTGTTTTATTTTCGACATATTCTTTGTAGCTATATACTTTAGGCTGTAAATGTTTAACATGCACAGGTACTTGTGTCCTTAATGTTCTAGACATCAGTAATTGAGCCGGTGATGGTAAGTTTTTTCTTGCTGTAGTTCTGTACTGTAACATTGCCAAATAAGGATCAGTTCCAGATTCATCACATTTTGTAAGTATTTTTTTCACAATTTTGACTCCGGACTCGACTAGACCATTTGACTTTGACATATAGGGACTTGTAGTGTTATGTTCAATTCCCCATTCTTTTACAAATTGCTTAAATTCTGTAGAATTAAATGGTGGACCGTTGTCACTTATAAGTTCAACCGGTATACCAAAACGACTGAATATTGACTTCAAGACTGTAATTAACTGTTTGGCATTAGTACTACTGACATGAGCTATTTCAATAAAATTTGAATAATAATCTTCTATTACAACAATTGTTTGTCTTTTGTACATCAGATAATCAATACCAACCTTTTGCCATGGAAAATCACATATTTTGTGTGGCATAAGAGGTTCTGATGGATTTGAACTTCTATTTGACATACATGTAGTACAACTTTCTACTATGTTCTGTATATCATGTGACATTAAAGGCCAAAATACTATTCCTCTTGCAAAGTTTTTTGATTTATCTATGCCTTGGTGACCACTATGAATCATTTTTAATATATCTGGTCGTATTTTTGTAGGAATAATTAGACTATTACCTTTCAATAGAAGGTCATCTATGACATGAATTTCATCTCTATAATTCCAGTATGGCATGACTAACTTATTAGACTGTGACTTACTGCTAGGCCATCCATTCATGCAATACTCTTTCAGTAAATTCATGGTTTCATCCTCTGACGTCGCTTTTTTCAACCATTCAAGTCTGTCTTTAGATATAGGTAAGTTATTTTTGAGTAAATTGACATGAACAATTAGGTCCTCATCTAGCTCATCGTGACTGCTCTCTGGTAACGGTGCCCTTGACAAAGAATCAGCTATGTACATTTTAGAGCCTGGTTTGTACTCTACTCTTAAATCATAGACTTGTATTTTTAGCATTAGTCGTTGTAATCTAGTAGGTATTTCTGCCAATGGTTTTTTAAATAATGTTATTAACGGTCGATGGTCTGTTTCAACAGTTACCGTTTGACCATATATGTATTGATGAAATCTTAGGCATCCAAAGACTATGGCATATAATTCTTTTTCAATTTGAGCCATTCGCTGTTGACATGACGTCATTGTTTTAGAAGCATAGCAAATTGGGTGGTTATTTTGAAGTAACACAGCTCCAACTGCTGACTGACTAGCATCTACTGACAAGACAATAGGCTTTTTGAGATTAAAATGAGCTAAGACTGGTGTTTGACAGATAATCTGTTTTAAACGACAAAATATAGCTTCATGATTAGCATTCCACTGCCAATCACTTGACTTTTTTAACAGATCTCTTAGTATTTCTGTTTCTTGTGCCATGTTTGGTATAAAACTTCCTAAATAATTTAATATACCCAAAAATCTTTGTAGATCCTTGACACATGACGGCGACGGCATATCTTTTATTGCTCGTACTTTTTCTGGATCAGGAGACACCCCCTCTTTTGAATAGACATGACCAACATATTTGACTTGTGAAGAGCTAAAGACACATTTAGACTTGTTAAATCTTAAATTGACTTCTATGGCTTTTTCAAAAACTCTTTGTAAATTGACATTATGCTCAGCCTGTGTAGCTCCATACACTAATATATCATCAGCGTAGACAATAACTCCAGGAAGTACACCAAAATATTCTGTCATTATTCTATGAAATATTTCAGGTGCACAATTTATTCCGTAGGGTAGACGTTTAAATCTGTACCTACCAAAAGGTGTGTTAAAAGTACATAAAAATGAGCTTTCCTCATCGAGTTTGCACATCCAAAAACCACTATTAGCATCTAGTGTTGAAAAATATGCTGCTCCTTGTAGTTTAGATCGTATATAATCATTTGTAGGTATAGGATAGTGAGACCTTTTTATGGCTTGGTTAAGATTTCGTGGATCTAGACAGATACGAAGTTTTCCATTTCTTTTTTCAACTAATACAAGAGAACTCACCCATGACGATGGTTCTGTGACCTTGGTTATGACTTCTTGTTGCTCCATGTCGTCAAGCTCCTTCTTCAGTCTATCATGAAGTGAAAATGGTACTTTACGTGCTGCATCGATCCTCGGCATCACACTCGGATCGGTATCAAGGTGTATTTCACCTGGTAGACAACCCAGACCACGGAAAACTGAGTCATATTTCTTCAAAATATTCTGTAAATTTAGACATTCATTAGACATTTCCATATTAAAAATTCTCTTGACAAGACCAAGTTCAGAACAAGTATGCTTTCCTAAGACAGTAGGCGATTTGACATTAGCAATAATAAATAAAATATTTTTTGAGACATTATGACCATTATGACTATATTCGCAATTAATATATTGTTGACCCACTATATCGACAGTATTTCCAGAATATGAAGTAACTTTTGCATTACAATGTGACATTTTATTTGACAATTTTAACGACTTGTAGACATCAAAAGAAATTACATTAGCATCACTGCCTGTATCTAAAATACATTCAAAATTTACATTATTGACATTTAAAGTTATAGTCCAATGAGAACTATTAAATGAGTTGAGATTTCCTATGAAAAAATTCTCACCTTCATTTTTGTTATAATCAGTTACCTCCATAAAATTTGTCATTTTATTTTTACAAAATGCTTCATAATGACCTGGCTTGAGGCATCTTCTGCACTTTGCATTAGTCGCTGGACATTTATGACGATGGATCTGGCCACAATTTCCACATCCATTTCTTGACTGACTTTTTGACTGACTTGCCGATCGATGAAAATTATGTGACTGTGACTGACGATTATCTTTTGATCTTGACCGATGACTATTTAAATTCTTGGATAATTGACCATTGTAATTTTGACTATGTGGGTATTGCGTTCTTGACTGGCTCCTGTTCTGACTTGTTCCTCTTACTCTTGACTTGTTTCCTTGACAATTATATAAAACTTGTTTTTCTTTATTTAATTCAGCTGCTTGTGACTGTGTATTAATTAGAGTTTTAGCTACATGAAGTGCTTTTGTCGGCGTTAAGTCAGTTTCCAATAATAATTTTTCTCGAACATGTTGGTAGTTTTCATTTAAATTGCATATAAAAATATCCGTTATTAATCTCTCTTTGAGTGTGCCAAATTCACATGTTTTACTTAAATTCACCAAATCTGTCATGAAATCATCTACGGACTCGTTTTGCATTTGTTTTCTTGTAAAAAATTTAAAAGATTCGTATGTAACGTTCGTTCTCGGTACGAAATATTCTTGAAATTTCTTGACTAGATCACATAATTTAATTGTATTTTCGTCCACTCCGAATGAATTAAATATATCTAACGAATCTTGTCCGATCATATGTAGAAATACGGCTACTTTTCTTTTTTCACTTTCTTCTGACAGTTCACTTGCGGTCATGTACAAATTAAAACTTTGGTACCATTTTTTCCAGTTTATGGCTATATTTCCATGCAAAGAAAGTGGTTCTAGTTGACTGTTAATTGTAATTCTACGCCTTGACGAATGTATTTCATTGTGATCTGGCATTTTTCTTGACTTCTTTGAGTATGACTTTCAAATTTTGAATAAAAACTGACTAACCTGACGGACGATGACTTTCGAGTTTTCTTTTAATTGCACTTTTCTATTGCTTCTTTATATATATCTTCTTTTCTTCACTTCTGACACCATGTTGTATTTAAGGGAAACGACGACATTGTGCTTGAGATGATATATTAGTAATTATTAAAAGGATTACAAGCAGGATGAATCTTTTACGTTACGAGACGAGGCTGACAGCTATTGACATTGGTTAGTTCCAATCAGCGCCGCTTGGTGGCGCTGCGTTACGTTAAACGCATACTACATTCCAACATATGAGTAAGGTGAGGCACCCAAAAAATTCCAACTTTAGTTTCGCCAATACATACAATTTTTAGAAATAAAAAGTACAGCGGTCTCGGTGCAGAATATAATTTTGTACCTTTCGTCGTCGAAACCCTTGGTCCGTGGGGCCCTGGCGCTCTGAGTCTCTTCAAAGATTTATTAGAGAGACTTAGAGTTACCACAGGAGTCCGAAGGGCTGGCAGTTTCCTCGCTCAACGCGTCAGTCTTACGATCCACCGGAGAAATGCTGTCAGCATCTTTGGTATCATGCCGTAGGGCCCATTTGTAGATTTATTACAGTTTTAGTTTATTTAATTTAATTTTAGTTTTAGTTTGTTAATTGTAATCTACATTTTATATTATTCTATCAATAAAAATGCACGTTAAAAATAACCTAAGCGACTAAATAAAATGATTTATCCTAATTCGCTAAATAGATGACATTTGGTGCTATCATTCTTAAAAAAATTATAGCATGAATTCTTATAAATTCGGAATAATGTTATTATTATAATGATATATTTTTGGACTCTATTTTGGAGAATACATTTAATAATGAATTATAACATATTATAATTTCATTCACATATTTTACGTACTTTTCTTATAATAATAAAAGAAAATTTGGCAAAATCTAACACCCCAATTAATTCAGGTTTTAAAAAATCTGTGCGCCAAATTTCATTCAAATCCGTTGAGCTGTTTTTGTGAGTGTTTCATCGTGATGGAGCAACAAACATTCAAATAAATAAATAACTAAATGTAAGTAAACACAGAGTTTTGTACCCATGCATCAGGTATTGACTAAAATGTATAATAGTTCCTCATCAATATGAAAGATAAGAGATCTAATTCGTTATGTTGACGATATCCTAGCCCCTCTCGTACAGCTCAATGGCACTGATTGGCGAGATCTTGATAACGATCCCTCCGGCCCAGCTTGCATCAGCTCTTATACATTTTTCTAATCACCTTTGTGTCTGATTACGCCTCTTGTAGTCAGAAAATAATGTCAATTTAGTTAAATTACCTCAGTTTTCAGAACGACCGGCGCTGCTCTACTGCAAACTACTTATTGAACGGAGGTACACAGGTAAGTGCGAGTCAATGTATTTCCTCAAAATTATTATAGTAAGTATACCTGATGCATTGATGTATATGTACTTACTAGATGCGCTCGTTCATGTCAACAATATGTTCAAATATCGGACTGTCACAAGACGTCAACGCTATATAGATTATACACCGCAGACGTGACACAGCTATTTTACCTACGAAACGTAATCATTTTGCATCTGGCAAAATAGATATTTTCGAAAAAAAAAACAAACTTTTTAACTGCATTTTTTTAATCAATTGAAAGAAATTATCTTAATAAATAGGCAGATAGTGAATGAGGTTTTGAAAAAAAGCTGAAGCACTAAAAATGTGATTGAAACCTGTAATTCAACGGTTCTTAAGCCTTTATCGCAATGGAACCCCTTATTGAAAATTTAAAATTTGCCGGAGCCCCAAAATAGTCAAAAATGGTGTACTGAGTAATATTATATTATTATTTTTTTTTGTTTTTTAGAAGCAATGTATGCTTGCTCAACGAAATTTCAGATTTTTTAAAAGCGAAAAAGATTTTCGGAATGCCGGAGGGGATTTGAATGTTATTAGTTACTGTTTCCGAACGTAACCTGTGTTTTGGGCGCGCTGTCACTGTCACTATATAGATATATGTATTCATGTAGACAAATGAGAAGTAAAAAGCATGTTCTAATAAATTACTGTTTTATTCTTAAATATATCCAGAAACAGTTACTAAAATGCGTATCGCGTGACATATTGACGTTCATAAAAATTTGTACATGGAAAAAGAATGACAGGTATAAATAAAGCAATTAAACGAATTGTCATGCATGTTCAGTCACAATTTTTTACCTACAACCAATTCTGAATGGGATCGTCTGCACGTTTTAGTCTATGATTGAAAGATGGCGTAATGTCAACGACTTTATAACCTTCGATGCGTTACGTCTTATTTTAAAAAATGTTTTTATTGTGGTATTACAATATTATTAGTTGCTTAATCACTTGTACAAGATGTAATTTTACTTACTTGAGTAGTGAATTGTTACTTACGTGCAGGTTCACGCCTATATTCGGAGTCTCAATCGAAAACTAGTTCGTCCGCCGCTCATGAATGTCAAAGTCATACTAAAGTCCTTTGCACAGTGCAAGGTGCAAAGCAGTGGAACACAATGAGTGTTCGGATGGCGTAATCTAGTAAGTACATATACATCAATGACCTGATGCATCCTTACTTGTCTTATCATGTAAACAAACACTTCTCGAAGACACAGACACACCTTTCTCTTGGATTACATAATAACCATCACTTAAAATGTTCCTGTATACTTAAAGAAACTCACAAAGTATTGAAATCAACCGATTAACCACTGAAAAATATCATTTCTAATAAGATTGCCTTCAATAATTGAAGGAACGATTGAATAACTTCAAAAATGTCTGACATTGCAGTGTCAAGATTGTCTTTGGAACGGATTGAAAAGTATTGATGGGAAACGACAACTTATCGATGTGGACAAATGTGGCAATTAATACTTAATATCCTCCTAAGTCCTTGCGTACTTTATAAAGAACTAATCTATATACATAAAATTCTAAACTAACTGACTGTTGATATATATATGCACAGCCCAAACCATTGGACTGAGAGACTTGAAATTTTTTCACATATGTAGATACCTTATACAATGTAGGCACCCACTAATGAAGGATTTTTGGAAATTCCCACGGGATAAGGAAAAAACGGGTTTTATATTCAGTTCAACGGGATGGATTTTTCGTTTTATTGGTCGTAGAAAACTGAAATTTATTATTTAGATTCCTTGGGAGGTGTATGGGAGCACTACAAAAGTATTTCCCGAAATTCTGACGGGAACGGGAAAAAACGGGATTTTTCGTTTTACTGGTCGTAGAAAGCTGAAATTTGGCATGCAGGTTGCTTGAGAAGTATAGGGAAGTATTAAAGAGATAATTTACCGAAATTCCCACGGGAAAGGGAAAAACGGGATTTTTCGTTTTACTGGACGTAGAAAGCTGAATTTGAATATATTTTATCGACATTTCCCATCACTAGTCATTGTCTATTATCTATGTCTACCATCTATGACGTCACTTTTGTTTACATGATAAGACAAGTAAGGATGCATCAGGTATAAAGAGCATGTAGGTTTCCTCAGACACATTAGTATTACAAAGCAAATTGGTGGCCACTGTTCCAGTGGTACCTACCTACATATTTTAATGTCATTTTGCTGTTTCCCGACGAAGCACGGTTAGCGGCCTAACCAGTTTAAGTTTCACTGTGGATTTTTACATAAAAATACTTTTTGTAGCACATGAAGGAAATTCCTGAGATTACAGCTTCCCTGAATCATGCCTAACTACTGTTATAAATTAGCTATAATGATCGTGACAAAAAGCGAATATCATGTGACCGCTTGGCAGGCCTGGTAGACCAGTTCTTTTAAACAGGATCGATAGGGTTTGAGTTTGAATCCAAGCTCGCACCTAGTGCGAAATTGCGTTTCGAATTTGCTATCAGTTTCTCGTCAATGAACATATCATGAGGAAACATACACACCGGCGAAGCAATTCAATGGTGTATGTGAGAGTTCCATTCCGCTCTGGCCCTACGTGGGAACTACAGCCTAAGTTATATTTTGGCAGAAGACTAGCTAAAACCAAAAACATACAGAACACACATAGACAAAACAGCCAAAAATAAAAAAATAATCGGAATTTTAATTCACAAAAAAAAACTTTCTGAACCATGTCGATTATTATTTTTTGGGTTAAATAGCGGCCAGATTCTTTTAATTTACTGCTATACGGGAGCACTCGGACGTAATTATCTATTGTTTCTAATTATTATTTTATACTTCGTTAAATGAGAGGTATGCGATTCTATGCGTGTACCTACTAAGATACTGACAAAAATTATAAGGTCGTTAGTTGTTAATTATGGATTCCAGTTAGACACGTACCTACAGTTAAGCGTTGCTTGAAAACCATATTTTTTTTACTGTGGGTGGAGTACGTAGAGTACATGACCATGAGTACAGGACCTGGTTTAGGTACCTACAAGTATATATTCATAATTCTATCTGGGACTTTCATCTATACTTACATCTAGGTAATATTCTATCTTCTATACATTTATTAAATCTGTAACAAGTCGGTGTCTGTCGGGGTATTTATTTATTTATTTTTAGAATTATTGTGAATTTGTCTGTGCGTTTGCTCACGCTTGTCTCAAAAATGGCTTAACCTAGAAAAATGCGGTTTTTACTGACGTGCAGTCGTTTACATGGATTAACATTTAGTGTTTAATTCATCCGAATCGGTTCACAAATAAAAAGATACATCAATTCAAAGAATTTCACCGAACTTTTATAGTAAAGGAATTGCTGTTAGCCTGGCTGAAACTTTGGGTTAACTATATAATGTTTTGGTTTCTATGTAGTTTGTAGATGCATACTGTTTAGTCTGTGTACCATTTGGTCCCGTCTGTTTGTCCGTACCTATTTCACAGGTATTTTATTCAGAAACTATGAGTGTTGTTAATTTAATTTTGATGGCAGATATTTTTTCTGAAGAGCTCAACAATCAAAACAACAATGCGGACACAATAAGTAATAATATACCCATAACAAAACTGTAAAATGTTGGTGTCAGTAATTTGAATATAATTGGAAAAACTTTTACTATTATTACGTTTGCTACGTATTTTATTGACGCAATAAAACAAAAAAACAATCATTTTAAATTTTTTCTATGTTTGTCTTTTTGTCAGTGTTTGTGCGCACTAATCTGAGAAAAGGCTTCACCTGGATGAATCTGGTTTTCATTGTTGTGTTTTCTCTTTTTTAAATAATTCTTCAGATCTAATATAATCTTTACTTCATTGAAATCGTTTCACAAATACAAATGATACGTCAATTTAAATAATTTTATCGAACAGTTTTGGAAGATTCGCTTTCGAAAAATTCGCGGTAACTTCGATTATTTACTTACTATTGATTATGACAATGATAAAAACTGAATCTTATGGTATCGTCTATCCATCTGTTTGTTTGTCTATATTATTATATTCGTACGTCACAGGCATTTTACTAACTGTTACATACGTACATACGTAGCAGTTAACGAAGTTACCTAGGTAGGTGTGTAGGTACGGTCAAGTAAATTAATTCACTACTATCCTGGGTGGAACCTGTGTGCTACTAATGTCATATTGACATTCCATACATCTGTTAAAGAAATCATGACACAAATGATTATGAAAGAGGCATAAATTAATTTCTTTGACTGCACCTATTACTGTTTTCAAAACAAACAAAAAATCTCTGTTTTTTTTTTTTATTGGATACATTGAATATTTAGGTGATCCCAGAGTCATGAAAAATGTACCATCAAAAATATAACGTTTAACAAACAGACAAACAAAGCACGTTGCGTTTTAAAACCAACTGAAATAAATTCAAATTGAAAACAATTAACCTAGTCCCAAACAAAGCAAACTTGTACAACCTTGTATGGGTACCTGTGGTACCTAAGTACTAGGCGACGAATAAATATAATTGTATAGATAAATACATACCTTTACACATCCAAGACCCAAGAAAAAAAAATTGTAGGCATTCTTCATAAAAATGTCTGCCCCGACCGGGGCTCGATCCCGGGACTTCAAGCTTCATATAGTCGGCTCTCTAACCACTTTGCAAAAGTTGAAAGAAATATATGTCATGTTAACTAACCGAATATTTCTTCACTGTCTAACTATTATGAATGAAACAATTGAAAAACTACCACTATGAAGCAACTGAAAAAACTTTGAATCTCTCATTTCGAAGTTAGGTTCCTTATTTCAAAGATTGGAATCTATACACCTCTACATTATTCCTACAACATATAAGCTAGTCAAAGCGCACATTGATTTACTCGTAGTACCTACGCAATGCCACCAATTACAATATGGAAAATGGACCTACCTGAAGACTGAAGACTCCTCAATTAAATAGTCAGTACAGTACCTAAGCGCTCCATTTAGTCACAGTCGCTTTTTAGTAAGCCAGCAAAGTACTTCGTTTTTCAACCGATTGGTCTATTTTGAAGATGGAAGCAATTTGTCGCGTTCGATCCGTAGCGGAGCGGCGACTTTGATCGGTTTTTGTGGGCGGCAGCGCCGCGCGATTGGCCGTGGTCTAGTTGAAATTATTCCCTTTGTACTTATCGCTGGCGAACCACTCTAGAGTATTAACATTCAAATACTTTTCGAGCCATGGTAAGCTCATGCTAGCACTCATGTATATGGGATAAATCTTTACTAACTCGAAGCAGTGTCATTTTAAAGCGCAAAGAGCGTTTTTTGAATTTTCAGACCACGGCCAAACTCTTGCTGTCCATATAGGGGCGTCATGTACCGTATATACCTGTACCTGTTTTGATATGCATATGTCAGAGTAAAATGGTAGAAACTGTGATATGAATCCGTAGTGACTATTTGTGGTAATATATAGTATTGATACAAAAGTTGGTCATAACTATCTTAATCCTAGGGAATTAACGATGATACGACCACAATTTAGCAATAAAAACCCACATAGAGCCCTTGGCGACAATTTCTCGTACTTAACTGAACTTTGAATATTCATTTGATAATTAAACATAAACTCATTGGTCACCCTTTTTACTTTCATGGGGTATGTATTAATTACAGGTTTTCAGTAAGCTTTCTACATACATCACGTCTGAACGGTCTGAGGGAAGCTGCCGCACGTTCTCGAGTTGTATAATTTACACAAATCTACCGTAATATTGAATGCTGTAATTAATTAAGGGTAGGTATAGGAGTTTAATTCGAAGCAAAAAGGGCTGACAGTACAATCGTCATCGCTTTACAGCGGAGTCCGTTTCGAATCGCTCTATTTCCATTTGGTTTTTGCTGCGGCATGTGGCAGCAACGGCGAGCTCTGTTGATCTCGTATTATTAATAACCTTCCTTTATACTGCACACACTTCTATCGATCGTCTTGATTAAAATATCTAAATAATAGAACATCATAATGAATGATATAGTATAAAAGACAGTCGGCTCCGACACAACTGTTTCTGAACTGTTATTGACTGTGTTTGATAATGCACGGGCTGTAGCTGCGCTACGTAACAGCTGTACCTATTCATTTTTTGGTCATGATTTAAAAATAGTTTTGACAGTTACACAGGTTTAGAAAATAAAAAAGATCAGTGTCTAAAAACCCGCAACAAAGACCTGAAAACAGATGAAAAAGGAACTGAAGATTTCCGTACAAAATTGTTTCAATATTCAAGAATCTTACTTTAAAAAAAGATGATGTAACGTGGAAAGTTGACGCTCAGTTCACTTCAAAACACTTTGCTTAGCCAACTAGGTACTACTCTTTATTGGGGCAGGCTAGAAAGTATTTAAAACCGATTGTAAAATGTAAACTACATGAAAATCAATAGCGAGCTCAGCTTAATAATGTTAATTGCTTTGCGCACTACCTGGTATCGGAATAATAAAAGTTCATTAAAGCGCACGCACAGGCAATGTTGCCCGTGGATCACGCGCGGGCGCCAAGCGACGTATATAAATTGCTCAATTCGGTCTGGAGCAAATGGCATTAAAATATTAGCGCGTACCAGTTTAAGCTGGTAACACCAAGGTCACTGCCTCCGGGTGTTGGTAGTTCTGTTTATGTGCTTGGCTGTACGTGGTCACTCAAGTAATGTGGTCCTCGCCGGCTAGCTCTCGCTCCTGAAGGCTCCATGGGGGTTAACGCGCGTGTAACGGTTACGTTATATATGCTAGATAAATAGTTATGCTATATATTTACTATTTTAAGTAATAAAACTTTTTCGTGTGTTATACTCGTGCCCAACTCGTGTCCAAGTTGCAGTGAAAAATTTAACTAATAGTACGGTAATTGATGGAATTAAAGTAATTAATAGGATACAGCTGCTAACAATAGACTATTGAGTTTTTTTGAGCGGTTCATTTGTAATTTTACTTTTTGAGATTCATTGAATTGAACTAAATCTTTGTTAGATATTGCCATAGAAGTTACAAAACCATAAACAGAAGTTATTCAATAGGAAAATTTTCAAAATAAAAACAAACTATTAAATTAAACCTCTGAAAAAGAACAAAACAGGATTTTAAAAGTCAATACCTGCTCATTGCTGTGAAATAAAATATTTTCGTACCTACTAAATAATGCTCATGCAGGCAGGTATTCCCTTATATACCTAATGACTGAAATATAGACTAGGTAAGTAAGGTACATACAAATCGGTAGAAATGTTACCTACGAGTCCGAATCTAATTTGAGTCGCGGCAAAAAATCGATCACATCCGATTGTGTCGGCGAGCTCATAGGAATCGATATCAATAGTCGTGGGATTGCTCTGATGGATTTCTTTCTAAGGATCGAATTAATTGTGCCTGCTAAAGAAAGGGGCGATAGTTGAACAGGTACCTATGTTTTTTAGCCGAGTCAAAGGTTGTTTAAAACTTTAATTAGGTACCTACTACAGCTAAGAGCTTCAGCGGGTAGCACGATTTCAGCTTTTTCCATAATATCTTCTAAGATCCAAGAGACAATTATTAGGTATTATTAAATTTAATTTTTATTACTTTGTTGATCTGGCGATCATTTATAGTAGACCGTCGGTACCATTTTTATATCTGGCAATAATTTGGCAAAGAACTGCGAGGGACTATCCCCAAGCTCTCGTTAACGAGGAACTTTATAAGGTCATTAGAAGATAGACTTCCATCTAATAATAATAGTACCCTTCTGCTTCTTTATGTTGACTTCGACTTCCAATGAATGTTTTATGTATTTCAAATGAAGCAGTAGGTTCGAAAAAAGGTTTCATATCAAAGTAATAACCGTATAATGTTATATTAGACATCAACGGGGAAGCAGATTAATAGTCGTAAAATCGAAAAACTCAATCGCGTACCAAAACATTTTTGTTGCAAATATCATGGTGACATCTCAAACATCTGCCAAAGAAATCAATATTGTGTAATTGTGTATTAATTTACTTCACAAGAATTTAAATTATATCAATCCTGGTACGCAATTCAGTTTCGACTGTACCAACATATTCTATGTATATTAATTTACTTCACGAGATGTTTAAATTATACTTTGTAACGTTACCTACTCTGTAAATTATTTTTGATATTGTTACGCTCATCTGACGAAGTCAATGAACGAAATAATTGTTTCGCACGAACTGACGCGGGAAGGTTCGGGACGAAATCAGAGCGTGATGCTGCGTGCTTCACTGCACACGGCAATCTACTATCTCTTCCAAAGAGTTTGTGGTATAACTGTACTCTAAATAGCGTGATATAGTGCCGTCTCAGTGGGAGAATGAGGCCGCTACTCGACAGGAGTGGAGAGCTCAAGGAGTATTAGTACCTATAGAGAAAGGAGAGCTCAGGTGAAGGACAGTCTACGACTTTGAACTGAGACGCCGCTGTGACTTAGATATAAAACGCGATAATCTGGAAGCCTGGCCATCTGCGGCATAATTATGTCAAAAGTGTGCTCACGTGCCCGCATTGTGGAAGGATCTTCTCTAAGGGCCCGTTGTTTGATCAGTAGTTAAAGTTACTTTAGTTAAATTTCCGTTGAAATGTGTTAACTATTGTTATTTTTGCCATACATTTTAACTATTAGTTAGTTTAACTAATGATCAAACAACAGGCCCTAAGGCTGCTTACGTAACTCACTTGCAAGCGCGTGAGCAACACCATCCGAGTTGAAGCTGTTGCCATTGCCATGGCTGAAATCAGCCGGATCAGATCTCATCATCAAATAGCGTGAAACGTAACATTTTCACATTCCTAACACATACATATTTAAGGGCTTTAGGGGTGACACTTTACCGGCCCGGATAATACCCACATGGAAATACCGACCCTGTTTTTCGTGTACACGCCCATAGAAGCTCCTGTCAGTTTCTATAGGCGTGTACGCAAAAAACAAGGCAGGTATTTCCATGTCAAATTTATCCGGGCTGGGACAGAGTGTCTCCCGGCTCTATTATGACCATAATAGGAACGTGTCAGGCAAAAATATGTTATTTGTATTGAAAAGTATGAGACTATGCCCACTAGCACGTTTCCTAACCAACCGTCGTCGTCTCGTGTCATGTATGGCTTGACATTCCGTTCCTGACACGGTCATATTACGATCATGCCATGGTACGGTGTAGTGGGTAGAGACTTCAATTCAATTAGTCCAGTGAATCATGTACATATCAATATTTGTGGGCTACCTGTAAGAAGTTAGGTAGTCTAAAAATAGCGTAGGTACTCGTATTAATATTTTTTTATGCCGGGTGTGGCCTGTAATATAAGCAAAAAATTAAAACATAGATCCTCCTTGTCAAACTCACATCAGCGAATTTTAAAAATAATTTAGTTTTTGGAACTTCTTTTTTCATACAAATTAAATACTAGCTAGCTGTCAATGTACGCCATCCTAGAACACAACTGACGTCGCCTGTCACGCTATAAACATCGAGCATTTGGCTTTACATTGCTTCTTCGAATAAACTTAAAAGTGTAATAAAAATTAAAAACTAACTACTTTTAAAAATCGTTGAACTAATGTTGTTCAGTTTGACGAATATGATCTATGTTTTAGTTATTTGCTCATATGACAGGCCACATCCGGTATAGTTAATAATTAATATAAGAAATAATATTTTTTTCTACAGTCACCAGCGCCAATATCTGACACAACAAGCGTGCATAAATATCTGATATGACTCTATTTCTAGGGCCGGAAGGACGTGTCAGATATTTTTGCTCGCTCCGCTGTGGCAGATATTAATGCTGGTGACTGTATCTACAGTTAGCGATATAGAGGAATCGTGCTCACATCACCAGTTCGAAAGAACCAAACAAATTTGGTACTTACTTAGTAGTCGGCATGATTTATAAAATTTGCAATGAAAAAAAATTGTGCGTAAAAAAACTTCAAATGAAAGTGAAAAGAAAAAATATGTTTTGCTTGGATTAAACTCTGTTACGTAATATTAAATGACTGGTAAGTTTTCAAATCTACGTAACTGACGCGGAACTTTGATTGGCTATATTTTCATAATTTTATTTAATTGGCAAAATAAAAAACCGGATAAGAGCGTGTCGGTCGGACACGCTCGAAATAGGGTTCCGTAGCCATTACGAAAAAAATAAGTAATATTAAGTTAAATAACTAATTATGTATGTATAATATTGACAAATTGTATGGGTGGAAATAAATAGTGTTTATATTTTTATAAAAATAATAATGTTATAATATTTTTCTAAGGATTTCGTACTTTGTACGGAATATTCCAAGATTAGGTATATTTTATACCTTAGACGGCTATTTACTCATAAACTACTAATAATTCTCAAGAAAACTTAACCGTTATAGTTTTCCTTGTAAGTTTGATAGAGGTACTTACTACCATCATGAATTTTTTCAAAATTTTCCACCCATTTAGTTTAGATTTTAGAGGGGGGGGGGAGACGCTCGATTTTAATGAAAATTTGCATTTTAAAGTTGAATATTTTGCAAACAAATCACTTAATCAAAAAATCGTTCTAGCAACCCCCTAATGGTTTTAAAAGACCTATCCAACGATATCCCACATTACAAGGTTTGATGAGAAAAAAAAATCACCCCCACTTTACGTCTATGGGAGGTACTCTAAAAAAAATTCTTTTTAACCCCCGACGCAAAAAAAGGGGTGTTATAAGTTTGACCGCTATGTGTGTCTGTCTGTGTGTCTGTCTGTGTGTCTGTCTGTGTGTCTGTCTGTGTGTCTGTCTGTGGCACCGTAGCGCTTAAGCGGGTGGACCGATTTTAATGCGGTTTTTTTTTAACCCCCGACGCAAAAAAAGGGGTGTTATAAGTTTGACCGCTATGTGTGTCTGTCTGTGTGTCTGTCTGTGTGTCTGTCTGTGTGTCTGTCTGTGTGTCTGTCTGTGGCACCGTAGCGCTTAAGCGGGTGGACCGATTTTAATGCGGTTTTTTTTATTTAAAAGCTGGTTTTCTAGCGATGGTTCTTAGACATGTTTTATCAAAATCGGTTCAGCCGTTTCAAGATCATCAGCTCTTTTGTTCGCTGGGGTAGGTATCTTATACGCATATTGGGTATTTACTTTACTTTCAAGCATATTTGGGACATAAAATTTGAAACACCCATGTATGCTATATAACTATGCAAGATTATGCAATTTTCGGCCTGATGCTGCAGCCAGGATATATCCAGAACACCAGTAGGTACACTCTTGATAAAACCATAGCAGATATATCGTGTTTGGATTCGTTTCGATCAGTTTTTGATTCTACATACAATGCAATGGTGGCAACAGGATGAGCTGATGCTGCAGCCAGGATATCCAGTACACTAGAACACTATAAAAATAATAGCACATATGTCGTGTTTGGATTCGTTTTGATCAGTAATTGATTCTACATACAATGCAGTGGTGGCAACAAGACGAGATGATGCTGCAGCCAGGATATCCGGCACACCAGTATACCAACTCTTGAAAAATAAATAGCAGACATGTCGTGTTTGATTCCTTTTGATCAGTATTTGATTCTATATACAACGCAATGGTGGCAACATGAGCTGAGCTGCAGCCCGGATATTCAACACACTAGTACACTTTAAAAAAAATGATATACCAAAGTTTAAAAAACATGAAATAAAAAAACTAAAATTAAAAATTTTAAAAACCCCCGACAAAAAAAAAACAAAAAAAAAACGAAAAAAAGGCGCCAAAAAAGGACAATTAAAAAGTAAAAAATAATTATGCACTACCTAGCTGTTGCCCGCGACTTCATCTGCGAAGAATTCGTTTATCCCTATTCCGCGGGGACTATGCTGATTTCCCGCAAAATTAGCCTAAGTTAATTCAGTAAAAGTTTAGTATCTAGTAATATTTTTTTTATCTAAGCGTCGTCGGTGTCGGGGGACCGCTAAGGTTAATACTTTAAAAAATACAACATATGTACTTTAGTTTCCTGTTAACCTTAGCGGTCCCCGACACCGACGACGCTTAGATAAAAAAAATATTACTAGATACTAAACTTTTACTGAATTAACTTAGGCTAATTTTGCGGGAAATCAGCATAGTCCCCGCGGAATAGGGATAAACGAATTCTTCGCAGATGAAGTCGCGGGCAACAGCTAGGTAGTGCATAATTATTTTTTACTTTTTAATTGTCCTTTTTTGGCGCCTTTTTTTCGTTTTTTTTTTGTTTTTTTTTTGTACCATTTTGTCCGCATAGTTTACATACAGATTTCTAGCATTGATAGTCCCTGAGCAAAGCCGCGGACGGACGAACAGACAGACAGTAAGGGTTCTAACTATAAGGGTTCCGGGCCGTTTTTGCCATTTTGGCTACGAAACCCTAAAAAGATACCAAGTGCGAGCCGGACGCAGACAGAAATAAATAATAATGGGGGAAGAATATTGTAAGGATATTGTACACCTTAACGCTGGTAGTTAAAATTACTGCATTTTTTTCCATTTTGTCACGAAAATTATCCACACAAATGTATATATGTGATCAATTTTAATGACAGAATTACAGCTACATTCATCAAAATAATTATTAGGTAATACTTAATAAAAGTATGAACGTTGCTCTAACGAAAAAAAACTACGTATACTGAGTGACAAACTTAACTTTGCTAAGTGGAAAACTGTTGTCCCTATACATCGACATAAGTTGCGGTTAATTTACCAACTGCAAATAATGTTTTAATCTCAAAAAAGTAATTATTTTGTGATGTGACCACAAATCTACGGTTTTCAGACTATTTTAATGGTTGTGCTTTAAGAGCCACTTAAATTTCAAGTTTCTAAGACAACATGAAAACACCTGTTTTAATAACTGTAACTTTGAATTATGAATTTATGATCCTATAAGGGATCTATTTTTGCCAATTGAGGTACAGAACCAGAACAGAACAATTCTTCCGATGTTAGATAGTACCTATTAATTTTACAATCTAGACATTTCAGACATTTACACACAGGTACACAGGTACAGTCAGCTGCAGATTAAGGGTACCCCCCTGTAATGGCGGTAGTATGGATACCGCCGTTACAGGGGGGTACCTTTTCTCTGCAGCTGACTATACTATACATTTCAGGTCAAGTAGTCATTAATCTTTTGGATTCCAAAATCAAGCTTATTATGCCAGCGGCCCCCAAAGTTAGCTCTAACGCACTCATGTCCTCCTCTCACTTCACTAATACGTCGTGATAATATCGCACTTATTTGCCAAGAAAACTAATATCAAGAAAACTGGAACGTGTTTTAATTTCCTTGACTGTACTTAGGTACAGAGGAGGTTAAGGGTGTCAAAAAGACTCTATCGGAGGGTACAAAAGTATCTTATTACTTGCAGAGGAGGCTAATATAAGTATTTTAAATAGACTATATAAACCTGACTTCCAGGCTTTTGGAACTTTCTTTTCTGTGATTTATAGGTTACCTACCAAAATATACTCTTATCATGGAGACCACGGATCGGCAAGCGCAGCGTAGGACGTTCACCAACCAGAAGGGCTACTCCGAAACACAACATTCGAAGTTCGTGTCGTGCGGTCCCTCTGACACTTATATTATTTAATACGAGAGCGAGAGGGATCGCACGACACGAACTTCGAAATTTTGTGTTTCGGAGTAGCCCTTCTGGTTAAAGCGGTGGGTTCACGGTGGATGCAGGCTTCTTTTTTTTTATTCAACTGGAGGCCTACGATGGGATACCTCAAGTGCCAGTAATTTTACCGACTGTCTTACTCTCCACGCCGAAACACAACAGTGCAAGCACTGCTGCTTCACGGAGGGATTAGCAAGCAAGATGGTGGTAGCAATTCAGGTGGGCCTTGCACGAGGTCCTACTCGTACCATCTGCATAATATGATTCCTGCTTCTAACTGAATATGATGATGATGGCAAACGTGATGATGATGATTAAACTTATCATATCATTGTTTAAAAAATCTGTTTTGAATAAACGGCTGATGACATCGCCGGAATCGTACGAGTGTAACTTGCTTTTTTTCCAAACAACCTGCTCGTTTGATTCAGGTGTGAACGTGCAGAAAACCTCATCAGCATGCAAAATGGGAACGCTTAATCTCCGTAAATGCATTTTGATCATTATCCTTGTGGACACCGGTTTTTATGCATGATTATATGACAACCGAGGTGTCTTCATATGGGTATATATAGGTCCAATATTAATAACATTGCTTCGATTGAATGGCGTCTAGGGCTTTGGGGGACAACTTTCAATTGACAACATTTCATATTTCTAAGACTATAATTTGATTCGTTCTCTGTATTCTGCTTGGAAATAGAAAGACGCTGATATTTTTTAAATTTCGCTACGATTATTAATTAATTTATTACAATTTTTTTAAGATTTGCTTATTCGAAAAGGGCTTAACTCCAAAACTACGATATAATAGATCCATTACTTTTGTCTAGTCTCTATTAAAAAAAAGATCACGTAAATCTAAAGTAGACGTTGTCAAAATTATGACAGCTCGTTTTTCTGGTGCAAAAGGCAAAGGAAACATATCTATTCTGTCGTAGTATTGGCAAATTCAGATACATTTTTTAATCATTTTGTATATTTTTAAATATGGAGAAATAAATTATAATAAATATTTTGCCATGTTCAGGAGGCAAAACTCTTTCGATTCATGTAGTAATTTACAGGTGTTGAAAAAATGAAATCTTGTCAATTATTTATGAGAAAATTTACTACCGAAATTTTTATTATTATTGATTGATGATTGTGTACCTATACTTACGTCTGGAATAAAAATATAATTTCATTTCCTACGGGAAACTGAAATATCCTTTTCTGATCCTAACGTAAATCGTACGGAGGCAAATTTGGTCTGAAAGCGCACAATAGATCATAGCGAATTAATCAAAATGAACTCGTAATTCGGCCAAATTAGGAACATTTTTTAATTTAATATTGTTTAAAGAGAGGGCGTCCAGTGCGCCATCTGGTGGGACGCACGTAAGCGGCGGTGCCCCGCGGAGGCATTGTCCGCAGTAATTTGTAGCCAGGCATCACTCCCGAAAAACACCCAGATAAATAATAACGTTATTTATTTTAATGAAATACCTACCCCACAATACTCGTCGAGGGCGCTATTGTGCAAGCTTTTTAACCAAGGTTGTAAATTATTTCATGTTTTTTGCTATATGTGAGAATTTACCTATTATTAGCTTCAGAACGCATTCCGGGCTGTTAAAAAATAATGAGAAGATGGTTGACCTAAACAAGGCAATTGTTTTTGTAAATTAAGGTTAATTTATATTGGCAAAATTTATTTATTATAATATTTCTCATTGATTATTTTATATAATGTAAATGTATTAATTTTTATTATGAATGCTTTTATGTAAGTAATTTTAAGGTTTCATTTCTTTTTTTTGGTGTACTGCCGTTTCGCCAAAATTCTTTTCGCCAAATTTCACTTCCCAAAAAACTTATCGCAATAGTTTCATTTCCCAAACGAATCTTTGGCATATTTTCATTTCGCATTTTATTCATTTGGTCAAATTATCATTTGGCATAATTTTAGTTTGTCAAATTTTATTACGACAAACGTTTATTAAGCAAACGTTTTATATTGGCAAATATTGTATTCCAAAAAAATGTTTGCTCAAAATGACATTTCGCAAAAACCAACCACAAAAACCAACTGCTACCAGAAAAGTAGCTTATGTTAGAACTGCGTCTTCCACAGAAACGAACTGCTATCAGAAAAGTAGATGAGGTTAGACTGCGTCCCCCACAGAAAACGGACTGCTACTAGAAAAGTACGCCAGATTATAGGTTAAAACTGCGTCCCCCGCAAAAACGAGCTGCTATCAAAAAAGTAGGTTAGGTTAGGTTAGAACTGTGCCCCTCCACAGAAACAAACTGTTCCCAGAAAAGTAGGTTATTATGTCATGCGATATCTTGGGAAGAGTACATTATGCCAAACGATACATTTTACCAAATTTTACTTGGCAATATGAAACATGACCAAGTAATTATTTGCGAAACAATAATTTGCCAAATAAAAATTTGTCAACTGTAAATTTGCGATAAGTTTTTTTTGGCAAATGATTTTTTGCCAAATGATAATTTGGGTAAAATTTTTTGGGATGTGATACTTTGGGAAAAGTTTTTTGGCCATACATTAGTAATCCCTTTTTTTTTAATATAATATGTTCAATATTTAGCTACACCTCATAGGTGCAGGCAAAGGCAATTTATTGCTAGTAAAAAATAAATTAATTGAAAAAAAAATACGAAATCCTATAATGATAGATAGGTAAGTAGGTGTATAGGCACGTAGGTAGGTAGTAGACGTATTTAATAGGTTTCTTATTCTGCAATAGAACGTAGGTATACTAAGTTTTACTATACCTAATTTAAAAAAAATGTTTCTTATTTCGTATTTATGAAATAGAGCTCTAAACATTTCTATATATTTTTTTGGTTTGAAAAATACCTTATTTAATATTTTGACAGACAATTGTAATCTAATTGTAAAGTACCTTTAGGTATGTATTTAAAATCACAGAATCTCGATGTTTTCTGATGTACATCAAATATCTCAATTATTTCAATTACACCCGGTTTAATGCAAAGTAATCAATAAACATAACGTGGTAGGTACAAAAAATTGAATCATGGCGGCCACTAATCAGAGATTGTTAAAAAAACATATTGCGTGAGCGAAATAGAGGTACCTCGGTGAAAATATATTAAATTAATCACAAGCCTGTTCGTGCGGCCGATATAATAATAAAAAAAAATAGTAGTGCGCGAGAGCGTGTCGTGCCGCCCCACTGCGCGGGCGCAGGGGCGGGGCGCGGGGCGTGCCCGCCGCCAACACGTGGAATGCAACTTTTTACAAAATAATTACAAACTAGGATTGGAATGTCAAATTAATTACGACAATTATTTTTAGAGCGCCATATTCGGTTGCCGCGCGCACAGAATGTTAATTGGTCGTGGGATAATATATAAAAACTGCTTCAATGTTATGTAAATATGCATATTGTATACTTACCGGCTTTTTGATTTCCTTAAATAGAAACTGGAGAGAATTCCATCGGCAAGAACCTGTTTTTTAAATACTGAATGAATGAAGAAGATGGGTCCTGATTTCATTAATTAGCAATTTTATTAATATGTATATTCTCATGTCATTCTAATTGTGTTTGGAGATATTTATTCACAAATTTCTTTTTAATAAAATGGTGATAATGCATTGTCGCATATTAACAGGTATTCACGTCACTTTTGCACGATAATATAATCTGGTAAAGAGTTAATTTCTACTAACCTATATGTAGAGCCAGGCAGTACCTAATTCAAAATTGTTCATGACATTTTGTAGTTTGATTACTAAAGTGTAGGAATTAGGTAAATATGAATATTTATTATCAATCGTACATATCGTAATAGGTATAGAAATTTCGTTTTCGTTTTTATAAAATATTATTACGGCTCTTTGACATTGAACTCTATGTAAATACCTACCTATATTAAAATAAAGCCCAAAATTTTAATATTTTAAGAATTCGAAACACTAAACAGCCTTCCAATCTACAGTCATGTAATAATTGACCAAGTTTAAAATTGTTAGACCTCTTTTTCGGCTAATCGTAATCGTACAGTCAACAGCTGAAGTGGTAGAGCATTGCACTGATAGTGCTTAAAATGCTCTACAGACGACTCTAATGCCAATAAGAGAGTGTGTTGGTCATTTTGTGCACCACAAATGCGTATTAACTTTTTCTGCTGACTTTGCAAAAACGTTGTATAACCTAAAGAGCAAGTTATTAACTACTCGGCAGATTAGGTAAATATAGTAAATATTAGTGCAATGTCTAAACCAAAGCATATAATAGACTCCACCTATTAGATACCTCCAGCCCCACCACCCGTATATGACTTTAAAAGGTGTAGGTAGGTATATTTGAACCATAAAACGGACTAAGCTACTACATAAAATGATTAACCCATGTCTGAAATTTTTGTAGTAGGTGTAAATTCTTATATGTACCAAAATAGGTATCTAGTACCTACTTAGTCATTATAATTTCATTATCATTTTTATTTTTTACTTTGTTTATAATATTTAAAGGAAAATTGTCAAAAAAATTAATACCTTGCAAGCAAAATATTGATGGAATTTGACAAGAAAACACCTTTACACTTCTTATAATTTTAGCTCTATGCACTTTTTCGTTTTATATAATTGATTGTGCTCTGCATTTGTTATCCGACTAGGCAGATACGATAAATTGGAGTGACAGGTGTTAAATTGAAGTGTTTATAAAATATTGATCCCTCCCCTATTTTTCGTTATAAATTAATATTCGTAAGCACACCATAAAAACATTCAAAACTGATGAAATTCTGCCTTAAATATTAATTGCGTTGAAAAATAATAATAGCGAAAGTAAATTTAAACATGAATATAAAAATCCAATATATTATTGAAAATAAATCAAGCTGTAGTACCTAAGTAATTATATACTTGATCTTCAAAAAGAAAACCGGAAAATATCTTGAAAAAAACCTTATTTAGCTAATCGACAAGTTAACAAAAATGTAGAGTGTAGAACTAAATAAATACAATGGTTATTTTTGAATTAGATTTCTCAATCGAAAAATATTTTTCGCAAACAATATGTTTTTACAAGACAAAAAAAAACATAATAGTTAAGTAGGTAAATTGTTTTTTTTTTTCTTCAAGCCGTACAAGTTCAATTATTAACTAGCTTAATACCTAGGTGGTTTATAGTTTATATTAGGTACTAGCTTAAGGATAGCAACCAATTCTATAACGAGGCATATTATGACTACGAGCAATTTGATTAACATGCGTGGCACCTGCCCCTCTAACATAGAGCGTAATAGCCGGAGAATCCTTCCACCTATTAAGTTTATGTTAATATCTCTATCGAGAATCTGATCAAAGAAATTACAAAGTTTTTAAACTTTGTCTGTAGGCAGTATACTTTACCTACTTTTTGATAGTCATAATTCATTGGTAAGTACATAATAATGTTCATGAGCTTGGCAGAAATCTAATCATTTAAGAATTTACCCACGCGCGTGTTTACGTACCGATCGCTTTATAACGTTCATACTTAATCATGGCAAGTAATAATAACCTCTCAAGTTTTCGGCATTATTTATGTTAGCAAACTAATATATTACTTGGCAGGAAAATGGTCTACAAAGAAAAACTACCCACCTCTAAGCGCGACACGAGCACGCAGCGTGACGCGATTAAATTAAAAGCGACGACATGTGTTTTCCTTCCCACAGGAAAATACATTAGCCGGAGCATTTCCCGGCGTCTTCTCTCTCTATCCCACTAACGCTTTCGGCTCTCCACCAGAAGGAACACTCGATATAGCGCCCTCGAAAGCTAACGGGGAGCTTTCAACGTAAATCTGATAAAGCAAACACATTACGACACAAACACAAAGAAATTTTCTTCTTAACACTGTCGTTACAAGCTCAACGTGAGTCATCCGGCTCTTTCTGGCATGATTTTACTGTATATAGCAGAGGGAGACAGATATATCGGACCGGTTGGGGCTTTGGAGCGAGCATCATTGGATGAAAAAGTTTACGGTGTACCGCCCTACTCTCCGCGTGCAGGGCTGACGGCCGGGTCCGTTTACAAAATATTTTCTTAGAAACAGTATGTCGCCTGGGCCGAGGGGCGGCGACGCGGGAGTCCGCAGTCATGCTGAGAGCCTCAGCGGAGTCGGTGGACACACGTCGCGAAGCTTTTCATCTTTACGAAAAAAAATTGGCCTGTTACAAACATTTTCAAAAACGAATGCTACCGATTATACCTCATGTCATCACAGAACGCGGCTGTGAAATCAAAACATCTTTATAACGACGTGTCAAGCTATGTGATCAATGCCCTAGTTTCATGAGGATACTGAAAATTATTTTTCACGTAGATATAGATTCAGTGAAGTGTTCTGAAAGTATTTTTCTGTGCTCACCGACAAACTACATGTGATTCTACGTTTCTGATATTTTTACTGCAGACTGAATATCCTGAAAACTTACCACGTAAGAATACCCACTTTATCTGTTATTATTTACCTACTCTATAAAAAAAAACAATGAGTATTTAATAATGTAATTATATATTTTTTTATTTCTTTACCTTACTCATCTAAAGAAAATGTTGTTTGCCACATTTTAAATTATTTGTTATAAATCTACCCATATTTAATACTATAGCTCCATTTTTTTGCCGACGGCGCTGTAAACAGATATTAGTTATGAGGCAAAAAAAATCGCCTATAAGATGCGATTGCCTACTTGTCCCCTGCTTGGTAATTAAACTACCTACAATATAGACACCAAAATCGTGAATATGTAAATAAACAATAAACCTACAGCTAAAAAATAAAATTCTTCAAAGGTAGTTAATAATTCCGATTAGATTTATGATGATGATGTGATAAGATGATCAGATATCTGTGTGTAGGTAATGTAATGAGCTTATGTTTATAAAGACTTACAAGCATAAGCTAATGAAAATTATGTTTATACTTATAAGCATTCAATTGTTAATCTGCTTGCTTAGAATGGCCGTATTTGTAACTCAGCATTTAAACTTAGGGCTAGTTTTTTAGCGCTTAAATTCGGTAGGTTCCTATGTAACTATACTAAATTTATTTGTAAAGGTAAATCTTTAACCTTATCTCTCTAAGATAGCATCAACCAATTCGATTCCTAAACCACCATACTTGTAAGTGCACATGGAGTTACCAACGTAGTAAATAATTTTATTTAAGTACCTATAACAACTGTTGACAATTTCAATGATTCAAATTGTTAAAATGAGAAGGATTTGCGGCAGCTTTTTAGTTAAATCGGTTGACAGCGATTGACTCTACCTTCTATAAAGAAAAAGAACCTTAACTAATCAATCACTAAGTATTAGCAATAATTGTAAAAATAGAACTTTGCGTACTAAACTTACCATTTAGACATTGTAGATCTCTATTTTTAATTGATAATTGAAGATTTAGGTACCTATTGTTAAAAGTGTGAATTTTATTGTTTTGTTTTAATGGCTCCATGTTTTAGGTACAACAAACAAGTTAGATTTATTTAGATTATTCTGATGTTTTTAGGTGTAGGTAATAGGTAATTGCTCAAACTCAAAGAGGCATTCCGAAATTAAAGTAAGGGTCACTTGCACTCTCCAGGTTTAAAGACCCAAATTATTAAGCTCGCGTTAGCCTAAGTTCATAGTTCTATACATTTTGACACTAGGTACTTAACCCTGGATTAACGTTATCTCGAAGTTACAAGTTAATTCTGGTCCATGCATGATCTCCCATAAATCTGTTAGAGCTAAGTATAAATTGTGTTTTGACAAATGAACCGATAAATACAAATGAATGTTAAATTAATAAAAACTCAACTTAAATAAAATAATTAGACGATAGAAATCGAAAATTTGCAGGAACGCAACCGCTTACCGTGTAGCGACGGAAATGAAATACTGAAACCTCTGTACGGTCGGTTCCCTAACTCATGTATCCACTTTTTCATACTAGTTGTATAGAAAAGTGGATACTTATGTTAGGGCACCAATTGTAACTAGGTTAAGTATACCACCATTAGTCTGTTAGATATGTTTAGATAACACAAAAACACTTCTGCATTTATAGATGATAGAGCTATGCTAAGAAATCACTTAAAATTTTGTAGTAGATAGGTACCTAATTTTAAGTATTAAAATTGGTGCTGTTATTTTGTTTAAAATCTAGTTGTTATGACGCCACGCCACGATGTAGTTAATTTTTTTACATTAGGTCTTAAATGGATTTGCTGATAAATGTATCTAACGAATTTAATTAACTTCGCCTTTCTTTTGATTATTTAACATTTTTAAATAAATAATTAATAGTAAAAGTGGTAACAAAAAATAATTACTTACAATAGTAAATAATGTACAATTAAATGTATAGTATCAAGTTGTATTGTTGTAGGTAACATAATTTTAAAAAGTCTAGAAAAATTGTGTAGCTAACGGCTATTCAACTCATGTGAGATTTATTAATTAAGTTGGTATTGGTATATGTATACCAATTTAATTAATAAAAGTAGGTAAGCAATGGCCAGTAATTCCATGAAAATCGAAATTGACTAAAAAATACTTGAAAATGTTTTGAGATTAGATATCTGGTTGTTAATTGTGCAAAGCAGTTTGTGGGTAGTTCATTTTAGGGTTTAAAAAAAACAACACTCGATAAACCTTTTCCATCCACATTGGTTTTCGCGAATGTTAGTTAGAGTTAGGGTTAGGTATTTACATTATTATTGTGTGGGTATGGTACCTATGTATGTTGTCGGTATTTTCATTTAGGTACCTACACTTTTTTACTGGCCTGTTATGAATCCTACTGCGCACAGAAAAGCTATTCTTATCGCCTTAAGTATCCTCAGAGAGACGATTGAACTAACTGCAGGTACAGTCAGCATCAGAAATCAATGAGCGGATATGTTGCTGAAAATGATCTACCTACACGTGACTCTACTGCTGCTCTACTAATAAGAGAGTTTAGATCATTTTGAGCCCTACAACTGCTCATCTACTTCCGCTGCTGACTGTACCTCTATCTATAATAACAACCCATGTTGATGTATTGAATTAGGTACAAATAATACGATGGAGAGTATCTAGATGAAATTTCCACTACTAACCAAAAAATGCTATGATCGAGCATACAACCAAAAGACTTGGTACGAGTGGATATCTATCAACTGATTACTAACAATTAGTCGCTAATTTTATTTATGATTAAATTATGCTTATATTTTCAAATTGTTCATTACCTAATAAAAACAAATTATGTTTTATTTACTTACTTTGGCTTATTTTTTCCGGCGGTGACTAAACTAATTCAATACTAATTGATAATGTAGTGTCATCTTGCCTCACTCTAGTGTCACGCTTGACGGTAGGCAGGTAAATATAAGGTTAGCAATAGCATCTCATTATACGGTTCGAGGATTTTTTAAACAAATTAAATTACTTTTTTGTTATTATGTTCGATGGCTTTGATATTCAACTGTGGCAAAAGATGAGTTAATTATCATATTCAAATTCCGTGCTTCTTAGTTTGTATTAAGTATTTAGGTTTCAGTACTTCAAAGATAAAAAACGGAATAATTAATAATGAATTACTCACATGTCTGTCTGTCTGTCGCGACCACGCTTTACTACTGAACGAACCTATCCAATTGAAAATGACGCACATGCATATGTAAATCGGTGACCTAAAGACAACGTGTAACGTAGGTATATAAATGTTTTTTTTTTAAATGGCTTATTGTGCGAATCTCAATTATATATTTTTACTGGCCGTTACCCTCGACTCCGTTCGCGTAGAATTCGGTTATAGCTATCCCTTGTTTTTCATCTAAATCGGTTCAGCGGTTTATACGTGATGAATTTACAAACAAACAAACAGACTTACAAACTTTCGCATTTGCCCGCGACTCCGTCCACGAAGAAGTATGAAAAATAGTTTACGTCCCATTCTCAGACCTACCGAATACTAAAGATTTCATAACAATCCGTCTAGCCGTTTCGGAGGAGTTTGGTCAAGAATTTTATATATTAATAGAGAGATATGGTGAGAAGTGGGATAATTCTATAGTTCTCGGATATTTTTGAAGTTTTGTTAAGGAAATTGGTCACAATCGATAACCTTCCTCCCACCCTTTATCTCCGAAACTACTGGACCTAGAAAATACAGTTCTATATTTAAAATAACATAGTGAATAGCCATAATGTCTAGGAAAGTATGATTCCCACTGTCTGTAGGTACCTATATTTAATTTAGCTTTAATTAACAATTACCCAGGTCGAAAAACTAATAGATCAATAAAATTAAGTGCCCTGAAAACCAGTCAACGTAGATCCCAGTGCACTGGGCTAAAATTATTGCAATTAGCTCTAGTATAACCTCCTTAAAGGAATTACGTCAAATCAAATTGCCAAGTTAATTGTTAGTCAGATATTCAAAATAGTATGTATATGGTTTAGGGTACTGGCCACTCGAAGTACGGACTCGTTTAAAAAAAAATCTAAAAACGCAGTCTTTGGATTGTAATTGTTTGTTTAGTACCTAATGAACGTTTTTATTTCCTCGCAGTGGTCGTGAAGAGCACAATGTTATGTCTCGGCCAAAAGTGCAATAGATGAACTCATATTATCGATCAAACTAACTCGTTCATATTTAGCTTACTTTCCAGCCTCTACAATAATCTACTATTATTTTAATTAAAGTAAATAAAAACAGTTCTTAAATTTGTAAGTCGTCTATCTTCTCAAACCTATAAAAAGCAAGGGACCAAGGAAGGGGGGTGACTGACTGACAGACAACGCACAACTTAAACCACTGAAGCCAGTGACTTGAAATTTGGCAGCCTTTTCTTAAGGGTCGTAGAGGTGTAGAGAAGGGATTATTCGAATTTCTCACAGGATACAGAGTAAAAGGGATGTAAGTATATTTTCAATTACAAGTGACTCTATCTCCATAATTATAATTATCAAAGTCTTGGCCAATAACACGTCAATATAGTATGTAGTAAAGATTTCATAATTAAAATTCCCACGGGATAAAATGTAATGAAGAATATTTTTACCCTGATTCCGGCAATGCACAACCTGAGGCTGTATTGCCTAATGTTTTTGACACTCGTGATCGCAATCAAATGACATATTTCGCATACAAAAGCTGTCATTTTATTGCGATCGCGAGTGTCAGAAACGTTAGGCAATAAGGCCTCTGACCCGCTAGATGGAGAGTCTTAAAATTTGACAGATACATTTCTTGCAGGTCAAAGAAGTGTAGTAATAATAATATTCAATATGCAACAATAGGAATGAAGTGGAGTAAGTAAGAGGAGTTTCAAAATAGATTATTTACTTATGCGACTGGATGGCAAACGAGCAACTGGGTCTCGTGATGGAAAGAGATCACCACCGCCCATAGAAACCTATTGAGGAAAAACATAGACTTTTAATTAAGGAATAAAAAGATGTATATATACTGAGCGGCAAAAAAATCTGGCCCTCAAATGTATGCAATAATAGGTGATTTTGTATGTAGAGTGGGCTAAATTTTGTGCCGCTCTATGTCTATATTTTGTACATAATTTGTACTTGTACTGTGAAAACTATAACTGTCAAATAGCCAGGTTAGTTCCGTTTTTTGCTACGTTCATTAAAATCTTTGTCACACTTAATTTGACTGTCATATTACATAGTAACGCTTGACAGACCTTCATTGCGAAAATCTTTTAAACAGATAAACTAAGTATTTCACATTTCAATTCCTATTCTAATAAGATTAAATTTTAATACTTAAAAACTGCGACAAAAAGATCTTACGCCGATTTAAAACGCTTTCAAGTTAGTAAATTGTTTCGGATAACCTTTACGTTACGGAATTTAAGGCACGAAATGCCTCGGAAATTGATTTAAACGTCAGCAAATGTCATATTTTTAGTAATCCTATTGGTGCAAGTCTTTCTGTAAAGATATGTCAACCCGTTGCTTTGTGATGAAGCGGCTACACCGCAGGGAGTCGCGCAGATAATGTACAGATTAGATGGAAATCTGAAAGGAGTGACATTGTTTAACGGGCCAGGTAGAGACGTAGGCCGATGTGTCCTGCCCCGCTGGAGTGTTCTAAACAATACACAAACAAGATTATTTCGTAACAGGAGATTCCGAGAGAATGCCGTTAGCAAAAACTTGTATGCGATGCGGGCAAACAATGAGCTTAACTGTTGCGGTTTTTTTGCAATGCGCACTTTTAATTACTTGTTAGGCAACAGTTTAAATGCACCTTTGCATTTTTTTATCCATTTCTACTAGTAAGATTTACAAATTTTACAGGATTTCGTTTATCTCGTCTCATTTATTCAGGCATAAATTCGGATGGATCTTTCAAATGTACTTCAATTCAGTTTCAATAATCGGTTTGACCTAAGAATAATTTATGTATGAAAATCTGATGAAAATGCAATACACTGCAATAAAGCACATGTATTATGTACATCTGATATCTATGACAGGTCCTACAACAGAAAAAACCAGTACATAAGGCTTGTTACTGCTATTAACTTGTAAAAATTGCCTTTAATGTTTTACCTGTAACCTTAGGGTGGAAAAAAGTCTTAATTAACAGTGTTATATAAAGTTAGTTTATATAACAAAAGTTTGATACTCGTAGAGATCATAAATAACGTTAAAATTAAACAAACTTGTATATTTAATAAAGCAAATGTATCGATAAAGCCGAAATTACAAACAAACATACTACACGACAATAAAGTAACTTTGGTCGTATCAAACTCTTTTTCGTTGACTGCACCTATACAAGGGATTCCGCAACATTAAGAACATTCTTTAACAATTAACCACTTACCTACTTATGATAATGTTGAGAGAAGTACGATTCGACAACGAATAGGCTTGACAATAAGGAAAGTCTATGATTAGATTAGACAGTATGTATACTCTTAGGTAAGTACGAATTTCTCAACGTACTACAAATGATTTGCGCCTGCGCCGGTACGCATGCCTCCCCGGGCCGACCATGGGAGGCTGCGACGCTGTACCAGTCCTGAAACAGGTTTAATCATTCATCTATACATACACATATCTAATACCTTTAAATGTTAATAAACTATCAATGCCAACGTGCCATAAAAGAGATTGGAGTCAGCCCTAACAAATAAACTAAAATTAAATATACACGAATACAATCGAAATTTTTGTCTCAGGACATATAAAAGTGTCGTATAAATTTACCCACAGTTTAATTTAATGTCCACGAGTACCTGCCCTGCCTCACATTTTTATTATAAATTTTGGATGGTGGTTATGGGTGCCCGAATGCGTTATTATTTTTTGAAAACGGTTCGTATTTGTCAGAAGGATGCGATCACGACGGTTTAGGTAGATTTCTACCTACCTGCTATCCTAATAATGTGAGATAGTCTCGAACTAGTCATCTTATTGACTAAATTTATTAAGTTCTTATTGAGTTTATACCTAAAAGAATTTCATTTTCAAGATTTTAATGGATTAAAACTATCTTCAACAGGTCCACAGCACCAAGCAAATAGCACAAGCGATTGATAGTGGCGACAAATCAATTAAAGCGACGTGACTGCGGAGACCTAAAGCGTCGTAGGCGACGCAGCTAGCGGCGGCAGGGTCAGCGGGGCCACCCCGCCGCGTGGATGGTGGCGGGTGAATGGGGCTATGCGCCGGCGTCGGCCACCCCCGCCATGAACGCCTTCCTCGAAACGAACCACGCGCACCTGGCGTCCTACGGGCTGAAGATGTCCCCGCAGCCGGCGTGCGGCGTGGGCCCGCAGCACCGCGCGGCCGCGCCGCACGCGCCGCCGCACCACCCGCCGCACTACCAGCCGTACCCGCTGCACTCGTACCAGCCCGGCTACCTGCGCGAGTACGGCGCCTGCGGCGAGCTGTTCCCGCAGCAGCCGCTGGAGCAGAGCTGGGACTGGCGCGGTGACATGCACTACCAGGGCGGCGCGCCACCGCTGGTGCCGCACGCGCACGCCCACGCCCCGCACGCGTTCTTGCGCTACGTGCGGGCGCCGCCGCGGCGCGACATGCGCTGCCAGTGGCTCGACCCGGAGCAGCCGGCGCCGCGCAAGTTGTGCAACAAACTGTTCTCGAGCATGCACGAGATCGTGACGCATCTCACAGTGGAACACGTCGGCGGACCCGAGTGTACGACGCACGCCTGTTTCTGGCAGAGCTGCTCGAGGAACGGCCGGCCGTTCAAAGCGAAATACAAGTTGGTGAACCATATACGAGTGCACACTGGAGAGAAGCCATTTCCTTGTCCATTCCCTGGGTGCGGGAAAGTGTTTGCTAGGTCAGAGAATCTCAAGATACACAAGAGGACTCATACTGGTAAGTGCTAACTTTAAGACATTATTAACGTATTTATTTTTGCTATCAACCTATCTAAAATTTATGACTAGATTGAATAACTGTAAAAATTACAAAGTTACCTCATCTGTTTATGTCATAGAGAGCGTTACCCATTTGGCAACGGTGTAGTGAGATCTTACACTTTAGACTTAAAAGCCGCATTACAATCCCCGCGTGCTAGGGTAAATAGTGAGTCTAAAATAAAAGCGAAAAATATACCCGAAGTACCCTATACTATCTATAGGATCTACCCGTGATATCGGCGGTTAAAAATTACAATTATGGACATGTTACGTCGTACTCGTATTTTAAGTTGGGTTAAATACATTTTTCTGCTTGTTGCCTTCGATAACAAACACCTATACAGTTTCTGGCATATTCTATATTCTAAGGGGGAGACATTACAACGGTCGAACATTGATCTGCGGAAACATTTTGATTTTCATTAATTCATAATGATCCGCCCCCTGCTGCTGCCGAGTGCCGCTGTGGCCTAACAGACGCCCACTGTCACGAAGTGTCTGGACATCGAAGCATTCGCAGCGCACCTTCACAATGACTCGAACAGTCACAATGACACCAAACAACGAAGTCAAGTCATAGAAGATCCTTGTAACGCGATCTGAGTACAAACACTGTTTCTAACGGACATCGTATAAAGGCTCAAAATCGTCGACTTGTGAAGTCCGTTTCTCGGTAAGGACAAAAACTGTTCAAGTCAGACACCATTTTTCAATTCATTACAAAAGTCGAAAGATTCATCTGAACTGTGTAATGTTAGGAGATAAAAAAATGTATCATAAATTAAAATGTCCAGCTTCGTCGTCTCGTTTTCTCGAGCGTTTGTGCTCTTCGCTCTCTATACTAGTATTGTTAGAAGGTTTTGGTAGTTAACTTTAAAATATCGATTTTTAAGGGAATATGGTCTAAGAATGCGAATGGCCAGATGGTTTTATTCTCTTTTTTTTGGTCATCGCTGTTAACGTTGCGTTGAGACTTTTGTCCTGTGCCCCTGTCCACTATTATCTCACACGGGTCTCTGAATAGAATGAACCTTTTTGTGGGGAGATTTTAAAGAATTGTTTTATGTAGTGCCATAAATTTTCTTCTAAGGCTAGTGAACTGGAAGTCCACTGTCATTATACCCTTAATTACTTGACTGCAAATACCAAGGTATAAAAAATAGTCATTTGATTTATGGTACTATTAAGTTTAACAATCCTTATAATATAACTAAGAAATGACGATCTTAAAAGCAATTGTGTGTGCAACCCTTCAATGTTGCAGTTTATACCGATCCGGAAGTATAAACAATCGTGACTGTAGGTAAGTCGTTCACTCTCACACTTTTTGTTAATTAGGCTAATTTGAGTCTCACTGCCGGGCAAAGGGCTCTCGTCTTTTGCTCCACTCTCGCCAGTGGAACCGTAGTAATAGTATGTTCTGGCTATAATCAGCATCTATCATCTCACACTTCCGAAGTACGTAGATGTAGAAGTACGTGGACGTAGAAGGTACTACTAAATATTTATAATAATTTCAGCACACTTATCAGACTCTCTATTAACCTACCGACTACGATAAATATATATACAGTTACGACATGATGTTAGTACGAGTGAATTTGCTAATTTAATGTAGTTTACAGCCTAGTCATTACAGTTTATGAAGTAAAATCAGCGGAATGTCAATGTTAAGCTTAAATAAGAATGTTAGGAATATCGGTGTGAGACGATGGTATCTGCGGCGGCCGGCGGCGGACGGCGGTGCGCGTGCGCGTGAAAATTGATACTTTTATTAGGAACGCACTTTAGCCGTAAAGCGATACTTTATTTTGAAATTCAGTAGCGGGACTTCACGTCCACCTACCGAAATTAAGTTACCTTTTATGAGTTATATTTTATAATAGATGACCACGTTTTGTTCCGTAAATAAAATACGTGCACAAGTTAAGATTTTGTACAATTTTAAACCATTTAACATAATGTAATGTTTCTTTAGAAACCTCAATCTAATAATCAGCTCCAATTTTAGGGGAAAAAAACTACCAATCTCTTAGTTGTTTACTATCTAAATTATCCGTGCTGTAGCGAGTGATGATTTACATACCTACTTATCTTATCGAAGCTTTGCGTGACTATCTTTTATATTATTCAATAAGTATCATTTATCTTTGTTGGTTAAGGCTGGTGCTGTTGAGTGAGGGTTTTCGGAAAGAATCGCTCTGCGAGTTGTTATCATTTTCGAATGTTTAATATTGACAAATAAATCACTAAATTTTATCTTTTTTGCCAGGCGTCGGTCTTAAAATCTACACTTCCTTGCTTATGGGGAAATCACTTAGACGTCTTAGAGTCAAAATTCCAGTGAAAATCTCAAATAATGCCAAAGGCTGAAAAGAATGCAATAGCACTTTGAGAGTACCGAGCTGTGCCATCCGAAACAAGCTGGAGAAGCGAGTGGCCACAATAAGCAAGTTACCTACGTGACATTTGTTGGAAGACAATTCTGTATTTGCTGAAGACCGAGACATCACAAATTGGCTACTTGCAAAGGCGCGCTTCGATTACAATGGAACAAACGAGAGACAGATTGCTCGCAATGCAAAGGTACGTAGAGTATCTTTGACGTTATTTTACATTGCTCAGCGAAAGTATATTTTCCGGATCGAATTCGATTACGAAGTAAAAATTTTGTTAATGAGAAGAGGGGGAGGAAGGTTGCGACTTATTTAAATCCGACACTGACTCAATTAGACTCAGCCTAAACCAAACACACGTCTTAAAAAGTTATTTTCATAAATTATCACAGCGCTATTGTTATCATTAAAAAGATATAGTTCAACGATATTTATAAACGTTTAAAGGCTAAAGTGCGTTACTTAGGATAGATAATTTCCTGAAAACAAGTAAAAAGTTATTAAGTGCCACTTCAATCCGATATGTTATTTAGAGTTTCAGCTTATACATTTCATTACTGTTACTTAAATTTGTTGTTTTAGTGGTTGTATAGTAAGCTAACTTTTTTATATATTGTTGTGTTGATTTTTAATTCTATCGTAAAGTCGGCTCTGTGAATTCCAATGACTTCATACGTCGCTTTTAAACAACATGATACCAAATTGTTGTAACGCATTAGCAAGAGAACGAGCGCGGCGGGCCGGCGTCAAACCGCCGGCGGCCATGCCCGGTGCCCGGTGCCCGCTGCCCGCCCACTCGCGCAGATTACTTCATTCCCGACTAATAGCTTGTTAGAAAACTATTAACACCTTCTAATTTACTATTTGCTAAAATTACAGTTATTTTTAAACAAAAAACGGCTTGAATTTCTCCGCTCGTTTTATTAAAATTATCACATCTTCACTTTAATAAACAAAATTATGGCCGGAAAAAAGTTAGGCACGTAAGGAAGACATCCGGCACGACAACACAATAGATGCAGTTCTTTCTGATCACTTCGTCACCAGCGCTAGAGAAGCGTTAGGGTGGCAACAAGGGCGAGAGTACAATGCCGTAATGATGATATGATTTCGCCCGAAGACGTCCCCCGACTATCAAACGCAGTGCACGGCTAATATGCCGTATGAAATGACGCTTTCAAAATATTTTGCAAACAATGTGGAACCCTTCCCGGCCGCCCCTGCGGCCGCGCATTGTGTGCGCACGTCGAGTGCAGCTCTTAACATCGGTTTATTGCTAACTAAACACGGTTATGCTCATCTACGCAATATTACTAGCACTTTTTAAACAATACCCTGTTTTAATAATAGGTTCTATTACCTATTTTTATCTACCAGGAAATATCTAACCTAATTATGCTAAAACGGGATGGATCATCTCTGGGCCATCTTATATTTGAAGGTCATTAGGGTACTTTAGACATAAATCCCTTACTACCTACTGAGTAAATAAGTCACAAATTGAAAATTTCGATTAGGTTTGTTAGAGCTGAATTAAAGTCCACACAATACCATAGATAGTAAAGTAGTTACAGCAAGAAAACGAGAATGTAGAGCCAGTCTAGCATCAGATCCGAATTGTGAGCACTTTAATTATGTTAAAACAAGTGGCTTTTATAAAATCAGAGCTTCAATCCTCACTTTTTCTAAACTTTCCAATATACTATCATTTCAGTAAGCGCGACAAAGAAAAGTTTCTTAATTACTAAAATAATAATTGGCGCTACCTGTTATTACCCTATCAACATTTAGATTAGATACACCTTTAAAGCTCTTTGATAAACGAACCAACTTATGTACCCCCACCACGTCGCCTAATGCTTAAGAGATTCGACGGCCATCTGTATTTCTGATTTATTTAAGGAATTAAATAATAAGTGAAACTATCTGCAATGATGAGCTACATTATTATGATAATGCAGTAACCCTATACAGTCGCATTCGGTTTGAAAGGTGTTTATGTGCGCTGGCGACCATCTGCCCCGATTGATAAAGTGTATAAAAAATCCACAGCACAATAACTAACGCGTATGTGTGAGTTGTACTGAATGAGACCCCCTCTTTGTAACTAGTTAAGTCCTGGCCAATAATATTGTCACCATTTTTCATCACTTTCATGATAATTTTAATCGGCTTTAGGTTCCAATATGTCTTTTAACAGGAAATATCTTCTAAAATTGTTAAAGAGCTGTAAATACATATGTCAATAAAACACCGCAAAAAAACCATCAGTTTAGTGTTGAGATTTAAAAACTGAATTTGACTCTTTTTATATAATGAAATACAATAAAAATCCATATAGGACTATAAGCCATTATACTTAATTATACCTAACTACTGTAAAGTATTAGTAATTACTCTTTATCTTTTTCAAGAAACATCCTAAGTACCCGTGTAAAAACAAACAATTATCTCGTGGGCGTGGCCGACCCGTCACCCGTCAACAGCAACATTTCAACCCTCAGCACACATGCTTAGAAAGTTTGCCTCATATTACAAGTTACACACAAACAGAGCTAGTTTTATACAGATGCACACATCAATGATGCTACCCCAAAACACGCTACTCGCTTACTAGATACTGCAGACAATAAAAGCGTTAAGCGCTTTATTTTTTATCCTTTTACACTAACATCCCCTGTGCGTAGCTTCGTCTCTAAGCGCCAGCTTTATCGCCAGTTATAGTCCAATCATGCATTTTAAAATGAAAAACTATAGGTAAGCCAAATGATTCATCATTATAGATACCTACTGTAGTACATATATCCCTGATAAATGACAGAATAAATTTCTAAGCTTGATATCCATTGACAGTCTCTTACAGCCGATTTATAGGTTGTTAAAAAAATATTCATTTTCGAGAAGACGGCGACACGTTTTGGAGAAACAACAACATTCCTGTTTCAGCAAATGTGAAAATTGTTTTTATTTCTTTTGAGAAATTCGCTAAATGTCAAGGAGATGGTGCGAACAGAGCTCTGGAGCGCACATAAAAACTTCTCCGTCGAGATACTAAAGGCAACGCATTTGGAGCCCGCGTATCGATCCAAAGCTGTCTCACATCGACGAGCATCGAATACCATGGAATAGGATACGAATCTCGCATCACTAATGTGACTCGAGCAATTAGTAAATTACAAAGTCGTGCCGGTAAAAACTCTGCAATGATTTATGAAAGACTCAGTTGACTGTCTTTACGTTGTGATAAATTGCATAACTACATCTCATTAATCAGGTAGAACGGAGGCCTAGGCTAATTAAAAAAAACATCTATTTATGTCTTTGTCTATATGTGGATTTAACAAGTTCCTTTATAGTTTTTTATTAAACCAAGTCAAGCTCCTTTATGTATCTAGCTAGGTACTAACTACTAACAGTTCTTGCAGGCCCCACCCGCATCGAACTGAGACGTACAATGAATATGAAATTAGTAAGTTAAAACATTTATATAACGATATTTACCAGTTTTATTAAAGTAGCTTTATCAGCTGATCGAATATTTTTGCTGTTTTAATTAACTTTCTTCTTACTTATAAATATTCAATCAATGTTTATTTCATCGATTGCTTAGCAATATTTAATATCGCCTATTTTATTAACTTAAATCAAAACATTGTTATTCATGTTGCGTACCTACTTAGTTCTGAAATGACAAAGCACTAATTATGGTACAATAGAGCTGATCTGATGACGAAGTAAGAAGCTAGAGACTGGAACTCCAAGACAGAACAAGGTAACCTGGTCTCAGAGAATAAGTATTTTGACCAAAAACGGTTTCCGTGGTCTGATTATCGAGCAGTTAGGAATAAAGCATGCTTTTTTAGGGTTCCAGAGCCAAAATGGCAAAAACGAAACCCTTATAGTTTCGCTATTACTGTCTGTCCGTCCGTCCGCGGCTTTGCTCAGGGACTATCAATTCTAGAAAGCTGTTTTGCACTCGTAATGGCTACAGAACCCTATTTTGGCCGATTTGTTAGTTTTTGAAACTAACTTTTTAATATATATGAAATCAATCAATCAATCTTTGCTTAACTTGGGACTCACTCAATTGTTTATTGATTCAAGGGGCTGTATCAGTATATATTTTCGTAAATAAAGATATCTGAAATCTCGTCTTTGTTTATTTTGTGCGAATGCCTTAATTTTATGCCTGCGCTATTAGCAAAAATATTATCAAATCAAATTCATACAACTAGAACCTTCAGAAATACCTGACTCGGGAGTAGACAGACAGTAATAGTTTTTATTATGCGCCAAGAATATAATTATTTATATCACTTGCAAAAACGGACTGGAGTGCCAGGCGTACACAACGGGCCTGGAACCAGTATAAATAATTCGTGGTGCAATCCAACAATGGTTCCCAACCTGCGGGATGCGCCCGCGCTGCCTACGCTGCTTCGCCCTCTCTATCTTATTACTTATTACTAACATTTCCTTAGACACTTTACTACCCATGTTTGTATTTACAGACGACTGAGAGAACGCAGTGACTTATACCTATGCGTAACTTATTCTACTTAACTAGGTACTTTTGTAAATACATAGTGGATTTAACCATAGAAGCTCTTAACTAATTACCGGGCGGTTAAATGGCAAAAACACATAAATTGCTAATCGTGTTCGAGGTTTACTTTAACTGCTATTATTTAGTTTCCTCATTAAATTAAATGAGCTATCAGCCGTTTTCAATGCGTCAAGAAAAAGTGTGCTCTTTGAGGTTCCTAACTGTGCGAAATTCTTTCGTCTTGTAGGGCATCGGCGGTGGGTCTCACTGCATCATTCATGCGTTTTTTAGCAGACACCTTGTCGCTATCAATATGTATGGAAGTGAGTGATGTCGCCGACAGCGCAGCCTCCTGGCTCGGCTGACTAAACGTGGCCGCGGCCAGCCCGCCTAGAGCCTATCCGCTAACGCCTGAAACCTACAGCACAACACCCATCTCTTCCTATATCCAATTATAGCAACGTTGAATCTAACATCATCTAGATATGTACAAATTTTAATCATAAAAAGTTAAAATGTATATGGTGTATGTATAGTTGTACTTAATTCTACATTTTGCATGTATCTAACGTGGGCAAAGTTGGAAGTAAGAGGTAAAGATAAATAATTTTTAACTAAGGCATGCTCTCTAAAATTACTTTTAACTTATATTAAAATTATGAATAGTACGTCTAGAACTAAAATTAAACAATTACTGTCGAAGAAACTTAACTATAAAAGTACTAATATTAAAAAAATGCGGACACGTATTGGTTGAAAATATTTTAATCGTGATTTTACTCCAAATATTTTACCCTGTTGTTGTAAATGAAGGAATAATTCCAATTATTTCATTATGATTGTATAACATTAGAATTGGCAGTAAACACGTGCAAACCCACCTTTTGCTTCTGCCTCCATTGTGTTCGGAATACGAGAATTCCACATATGTGTTTACATCTTCCCTAAAAACACTTGATCGAAGTGACAAGAAGTGGATAACAATCGAATCGAAATGCGAACGATGTTTTTAAAAGACACCATGTTTTAGCAACTTGCTACAAATGTTAAGAAGGACAGTTTAAATTCCTTATCAAATATTACATAGGTGTAGTGCACTCTAAAGAAGCACACTGGCAAAGTACAAATTCAACATTTACCATACAGTACGTTATTGGTAATTAATCGTCGTCATTACCTTACAGTACGTTAACATAAACTTGTATAGCAGACTTACGTAGAATTAGATTTACGTATCTAAGATCGTGTCATTTATTATCACGTATTAATAAATGAAAGGCATTCATTATTATTTTAATCCAGTTTTGATTAATTAATTAATTCCTTCATTAAGATAGGCATCGATATTGAACTCACAAATGTCTAAAATGTTAGTTATGCTGAGAATGTTGGGTGCGCCTCACAGGAAAACAACAAAATAAAGCAAGTTAAAAAGTAAAACAAAACAAGCTATTAATATTCGTTAGAAATATTGGTTTGTCCCAAAAATGCGCCCGGGGGCTGAAACACGATCCCGCGTGGGAGTAGAGAGGATACGCCAGCTCGTCCAATTCTAAATTATTGTTGTAAATCATTGTATTTAGCTTTATTACCAATAAGATAGTATGTGCGTCCACATTATTATTTATGAATTGCGGAAAAACCTGATTATTGATAAAATCGCCAAGTTTTTCATTAAAATAAAATCTAGGTAGGTACCTAACCGGCAAACACAGATACCTACCGAATATTTTTTTAATTAAGTACACTGTAAGTAGGTATTATCTTCAACTCATCTACAACTTCAAAATTAAATAATTAAAGAACCGATTAGTCTTAGGTAATGGTACATTCAGAGACACCTGTTCCTTATTTTACCTATTCTAAACTCGTATCAATTCAAAATCCAATCGAGTAATACATTATGCATAAATATTAAGAGGGCATGTCCACCACGTTGATGTCACATAACCCATATCGCTCGGGCAGTGTCTCTAGAGGCCTGGTCCCTATTACCAAGAAACGTGATATACCTACCTACCGGTACGAACAATTAGTTTTTTATTTGGTATTTATTTCTCACATGATTTATTGAGTGATCGCGTTTTAGTATAGTAATACACATGCGTTACTCGTGACCGTGCATTAGTAAAGTGTTATTAATTTTTCCTTTACCAGGATTCTCATTGGAATATGGTTCGCTCATGAAACAACGTGTTATTTTTTATTTCCATTAACTTTAAGGAAACACTCAAATGGTCAAATTAATTTCTTCAAAACACCTACGGCTTAACTACAACTGCCTTAAAAATAATCAATATTTAAGAAGAATAATTATGCACAGTAAAACAGTGTAAAAGTTCTAAATTTGTGACGTTTTTTTAAAGTCCATAAGTAAAGTGTTTTATTTCAATCACACATACCTATTTATCAAAAGAACGTTAAAAAAGCCAGTGTCTCGTCAATTTCACTCCTCAACTTCGTGTATTTTACGTTTTGGCCTTTAATCAAAACTGTAAAATTATATAAAGCATTAAGAAGTATCATCTTTCCTTTTTTTAAATTGGCTTAAATTGTAATTTACCTGGTAGTTTCTATTAAAATAAATTAAATGAAGTTAACGGAAATCAAGAAACACACAGTGTAGGTATAAATGAGGTAAGTACCTAGGTACAAGTTATTGTTGCACATGCTCTTCTTGAGCTTGCTCGTTCTCTGATCTCTTACGAGCGTGTCCGTTCATCTTCGACGTAGATGCCAACGCCGAGATAAGGTATCAACGATCTCGCGACACGGAGCACACCGCGCCGGGCGCCTCTCTTACCCTCTCGACGGACTCACTGAACTTGTTAAACAGTACTCTGCTGTTTTCATGGTGTTTTCACCACATGCAAAACAATTTGTGACTTTTGCTCAGAAAATCGTAGAACGTAGCACCCTCTAGTACACCTACATAAATATAAAGCTAAAGCTTTGACTTTACGTAGGTACATGCAAGGAATGTGTTTATTTATTTATTTATTATTTATTTATTTATTCCAAGAAAAAATTACAGCATTACAGTTAAAGACCAATGCGCTGTAAATTTAAAATTATACAAAACAAAAATATTTAAAGAAAAAAAAATTTATTTATAGTTAGGGATTTTTGAACGTCTTCGTCGCTACCCTAAAACGACGGAACACCACACCCTCCGGCCAGAAGTCGGAGCGCAGGAACATCTGCTGGTGCTTGGCAGGCACTTGGAGTCTAAATGAGCTGAAATTGTTAGCCCTTTGAGTTTGTGTGTTGTATAGTTCTTTTGTTTCACAGTGGAAGCATTTTCCACTGAACGTAGGATAGTTTGTTTTTGTCATAATGACATTATGTAAACAACTTTACATAAGAAATCAGAATTAGATACATAACTGTGGGAGAGACCACTTCTCTATATAAGTTAGGATGTTATAATATTATTAAAGCGTTAAATGAATATACGTGTAACTTTAATTTTTTAACTTTGAAATTTATTTCGGTTATAAATGTTCATTGAATTGGAGTATAATATATGTTTACAAAAAAAATCTGCCAAGTTTCTTGCATTCTTTCTTCTTGCCAATAGTGGTCATTCAGAAAATGCCTGTAGAATAATAAGTGGCATGGTAAGTAAAGTAGCCCTTTTCGATCTATTTATATGCTCAATAAATTTTATTATTTTGTTTTTTTTTTTTTTAAGAAACTCTAGAGCCGACTTGCTTTAATAATAAAATTATAAACTTTCTTTCATCAGACTCCTATTTATTAATAAACTCAGATCGCCTGAGAATCTGCGGATGCTAAGCTCCAATCTAAATGCCCGGATGCAAATATTATTATCTAGGAAATTCTGAACGATTAAACTAAACATAAAGATATCACAAACCTTGTCTGTTTTCGTCACGTTGTTTTATTTTGTGTGCGTATAATATGAGATCTTACCTAGTATTTAATAATGTCAGATCCAGGTACGTTGCCACAATTATTTTGCGGTTGTTGTGCCTCGTCAAAGAGCCTGCCATTCAAATGGAGTATGGAATGGATGGGCCCTTCCCACGAATTTACTTTGAAATCCAATACAAAGAATGGAACGGACAATGTCGCACCTACATAGGTATATTTAAATTTAAATGAATATTTTAGTTTGTTTCAAAGTTTCATCTAGCGATTAGCTGTTATTAATGACATGGTTTTATATTAGGTAGTATTATAATTTCGTGATATTTTTTGGTCGTGAGAGCCACGATGATGGCGGTTAGGGCTGTCAGAACGCTTGACGGCGGATTGACGAGCATGCCAGAATTTAGGATACGTTTTGTACTTATTCTCGAGGGCGCAGGTGCCTCGTACAATATTGTTTATCAACCAAACAAAATATTTTAAGACACAAAAGATTTTTGAAATATGTAGTCAAGAGAGAGTCTATTACAAACCATGTGGATGTTATAGAAATTAACAGTTAATCCGTGGATAATTTAAATGATTAAAAGACTTAATCTGGTTTAAAAAAAGGCATTGTTTACGATTTCGACTGCTGAATTGTTCCTTCTAATAGTTATTTTCAAGTAAAATTGCCTTTAGAAACGTCTTTACTGCCGCGTAGTCGGCAGATCGGTATCAGAGCAAGACGGATGTTATTTTCACAATTTCCGCTAGCTGAGAGGTAAAAGGTTGTCGTCTACCTATTTACTCGTATTTTGTGCGTATAGAGAAATGTGTATAGAGAAAATGTTATATTATGTTAATGTCTTTTGATTCTTTCTACTAGTGCCTGTTAGATAAATAAAAACTCTTTTATGGCCATAATACAGGTACTCTGAAAGATTTAAAAAAAAAACGAAACGACAAGGAGGGTCCTAATTAGGCTATGTTCTGGCAACAGGTACGTACCCACTACTAAAACTTAGCGCTTAGGTACTCTAAGACAGAAGAAAAAAAAATAATATTAAAATTTTAGCAAGGTTTAAAATTTACAAAATTTATAGATTTATATAATGATGAGTAGATGCTACTAAAATCCCAGTAGTTACGTTTGTTCAACACTATGAAAAGAGTTAGTCGCACTCAACATGCAGAAAATGCAATCAACGACATTTGCCCTCACGACGACGTCCATGTCTGGCGCCGGTTATTTGCCGATATCATAATTCTTTTAGTATAGTGAAAAACGTTGGGTAGGAGCGAGTGAAATATTATAAAACGTAATGACGCGGGCCCCGTGAATCACCGCGAGTCGAACCGACGCGCGTCCGGCGAACTCCGTGACAAAAAAGGCCAAAACCAACCTATTCCGCGACTACAACACAGCTTCTCTCAAGTCCGTAACATGTGCGAACCCCGGACCAACCATCCCACGAACACACGCTGTACATATTAGGAATACGACTTTTAATTTGTTTCTCTTATAAGGAACAATCACCGTCCTTCTCTTCCTTCGGTACGTTTTCATTTTAATTTATATTTATCAGCCTGATATGACTGTGCAGTTTGCGGCCTGCGTTGTTGTTGGTACATTTACTATTATATTTTTATTGGGATGCTTTTGTATGAGTTGGCAGATATTTATCGGGTATCGGAACATTATTCGGTCTGGTCATAATCGTCCGCATAAAGCACCTTGTCACACGGTCGTTGGGCGCCGAATGCGCCGCGCCGGCCGACCCGCGTATTCTTTTTGTATTCTCAGGACGAGGGCCTGTATTCTCTGAGAAGTGGAAAAAATGAAGATATTAATATATCTTTCTAATTCGAAATACGTTTTGGATAAAGGGAGCATCATAAATCATTAAACACCCTGTACGAAACTTCTTTTAAACATGCAATGAAATTTAAATTTTCTGAGAAGTGTCGTCGATCGTTCTTCACTGACAAATTTGTTTGTTGTTGTTGGTCGATGATCGTTGAGAGGTTGCGAGTAAAGAGAATGTTTAAGCATTACCTACTTTGAGCCGCGATGGCGAACGGGTCAGAGGAACATTGCGCGTGGTCATGTCTGCTTGAGCGCCGAGGGGTCGGCTGCGTCCGCAAACGACCAGTCATTGTCTGCTCATTAGCCGCCTGTCTATTAGAGATTGAATTAACTCGGATCTGCTCCATTATGTACTATTTAATAGCCGATAAAACAATGCTTATTGTACTCTAATACTGATAAATAATTAAATCCGTCAACGGCAATTTAATTTCAAGCTACAATAGATAAGTACTACGTGGCTCTTTAGGTACTTTATTTTTATTCGACTGTTATTTGGCAGAATCCATTCACAATGCATATTTACTCGAGGTATCATCAAGTGACAACGTTGTCTATCAATATCGCATTTTTGAAGGTTTAGCGATGCTTCAGAGTTAATTAAAGCTGCACCTACCTATATTTGGATGTCGTAATGAATAGTAGTTTGTGTGAAGTCGACGCGCGCGCAACTTGATACCCGGTAACCCGCGTTTGTTTTTCTACAAACTCACCTAAAGCCATTTACCACAATTTGGGTGCAAAGGCCGACTGGATCAGGTTTCCTCCGCTCGTGCTATTTCTAAAAAGCTTGTTTTCTCAGCAGAGCGCACTTAAGTAGTGATTTGTAATCCAACACCGTGGATAATTTTGACTAGGCAATGTGCCAACTGTTATTTTATTACTCTCGATTCTTATATAATTACTAATGAAGGACTACTCGATAATACTTTATTAAAATTACAAAATAATTAGTAGGCTCCTACTTACTAATTAGTAGGTGCGTACTGGGTCGAAACTTGAGATGGTGCAGTCAATTAAGGCAACTGCCATAATAGCACCTATGCCACGTGAAAGCCTTTTTTACTGATTTTGCGAAATAAAAGTACCTAACATTTTCTCAAAAAAAAAACTGTGCCAATAGAGTCAACTAAAAGAAAAATGGGTCAATACTCTTAATCAATTTTGTATCTATACAGGGTGGCCCATTTATATCGGTCAGTATGGGAAATTCTGAAACTATACGACATACGAAAATTTCTTTTAGGAACCATGACATCGATTTTACCAGCAAAGAGGTACAAACAACCATAGAGACAATTTTACATGCCAGAATTTGTTGAATATTGTAACGGTGGACACTTCGAACAACTACTAATATAAATTAAAGTATGTGAAAACAACGCATGTTATTCATTTTAGACATTTACTGCTTAAGACGTACACAATCGATATCTAAATAGAAATAGTGTAAGTTTTTTTTTTCAAAACAAGCGGGTTCGATTCCCGAGCTCAGTACAGGTTTTTTTTTAAATGCGTGAATGCAATTTTTCTTGTTGTTAAAATCGATGTCATAGTTCCTAAAAGAAATTTTCGTATGTCGTATAGTTTCAAACTTTCCCATACTGACCGATATAAATGGGCCACCCTGTATCTATTTTGGACCAAAACCAAGTCATGAGAAATTCTTAGCTGGTGATTAAAATCCTAAGGTGTGTTGTGTCAACGATTCGTTAATAGTCTTTCAATACAAAATCCATTGTTTATTTCTCGGCTTATTAATTCGAATTGTACTCAAAACAATTCTTACCTACATTTCACTTATTGCGACATGTTTTAAATTAGGTAGGTACAAAGGCATAATTCTATCTCTCCATGACTTCAATTTAAACAGTTGATACAATTCTATCCTCTGTACTTGAACGAGATGATCTCGTACCGACTAAAAAATAGCTGTAAATATTATTGTCTATGCTTTTTGTTTGAGATTACATTACATTTAAATAACATTTTTAAAGTTTGCAAGTCGAAATTAAAGTACTTCAATAATAATTCAATATACAGAAGTAGAAAATTTAGTTTCTGCGGATGTAAGCTTTATTCCTTAATCCTAACGAGCTTGTATTAGGTATTATCCAAAACCCACAAACGCAAAAAAAATACAACGCTTGATTGCATTGCTTTTAATAATATTCAGCGATCTATTAATTACCTATTTTATTTAGTCCTAGACAAGGCTTCTTCCTTAAATTATATATGTCGTAAGCATTTTATTTTCGAAAAGTGACTCTTTACTTATTATTATAGAAAAAAAAAATGTTGACTAACTACATAATAATATTTTTTTTATTGCCTCATATCAAATTGCTATCCTGAATTAATTATACATATTTGTCAATAGCAAAATAGATAGGCGTGAGGCACTGGTCCCACCGGCGGCTACAAACTATTAGCGAGTAAAACTATAAACTACAAACGAGTGGGCGAGAGGCGAGAAGCGAGTATAGTTTTGCTAGTTTAGACGCTCGGCTATAAGCGAGTGTTTGCGTGCGACGGGCGATTACTCGCTGCACTAGCTCAGCCGGGGGGCTATTCGCCAATGACCTATACGAGTCGAGGTCGAATATAGTTAGTGTTTAATTTTGTAACTAAGGGACCCCATACATCCCTGTATTATTATTTAATTATTTTTTTTGTAATTTTTTGTTTAATTGTTTACTGTAGTTTTTACATATTTTATTTGTAATTATTTTATTTTGAAAAAATGACTCTGCCAAGTTTCTTGCGGCGCATTCTTCTTGGCAATGATGGTCTTTCCGAAAGCGCTGGTAGTTTAAAAAAAATGACGCGTAAAAGTGCCCATTGCGGCCTATTTACTGAATAAATGATTTGAATTTAAATTTGAAAATACATTTTCACCACACTAGCTAGTTTGAACTCACTGTATTCTTTTCTGAAATAATTAATTTTTTGCATCCAAATTTTTCTTGTCATTCTTTTTAAAATATTCCTTTTTTTCTTCCGTCTCTTCAAAATTGCCACTGCCACTACACACACGCTTTTATAAAATACATTAAATTTTTCTTTTCTTTTCTTTTCTTTCATCCACTTTGAAAGGTAGAATGATCGCTCTGATCGCCAAGCAGGCTTCGGCGAGTACCGTTGAGCTAGTTTTATAGTCGATAGCTTATCGCTGCGGTCAACTAGTAAACAGTGGTCCCACCGCCAGCTATCGGCGAGCTCGGCGGTCAACTAGTAAAATTCTGTACTAGAAACAGATGACAATCGGCGGGCGGCTAGTAAACAATTCTATGGAATTATCGCTAACTCGCCGGGCGGTGGGATAGTATCCTCGCCGGCAGTGTGAACAGCTAGCTATGAACTATAAAAATATAACTCTCTCTTTTATGTACACGGAAGCGATTATCTTTTGTTCGTTTCTTAGGCTAGAAAACAGCCGATAGCTCATAGCTTACTAGCTCGCGGTGGGACCAGTGCCTTATGTTGTAAATTAAATTAAAACTGTTAAGTACCAGTGGTAAAACAGTAAAAACTATGAAGATCGTCAGAAAATCTAATAAGTATAAGTACCTAATTGCTTACGTTGATAATAACGTTAGGTACGGAAAGTGTCTCCTGCGGGTGAGACAGCCGTTTAAGATAAACATCTGACCTTAAAACCCGTGTCCCGGCATGGCATGCAGCGAATTCACGATGCGCATTGCCAACGTGTGTTTTCTGTTTTTATTTTGTCACTTTATAGATTGTCCACCAGATAGGTGTAAGATCTCAGTTATTCTAAGACTGATTTATATGCAAAGCATAAAAGGAAATAAATTCTGAAATACCGAAAAACATGAATGATTATAGTAGAAAATGTGAGCCGCGGCCGCCGCGCGTGCGCAGATAAGGCATCGCGCTCTAATAGGATTTGTCGCTCATCCTTTTTCTTGTCATCCGCCGAGATGAGACGCCCGATTAGTAATTAGACGGGCGACACATGTTTTGCCCTCTTTTATCGCCGTATTTAACTCATTAGTGTTTTGTATCGATAACGTTTTTATTGTTCCGGCCCGAATGAGATCACGGAGCTACTTTTTGTTTGTGCATTTTATGCTCTGCTAAATTTACCAGGTAGATACGTACCTATCTGCCACATGTCATATCAAAAGAAGAATAAAGTTTTAAACATCATTTTGTATTCATTTGAATTTGAAACTTTCAATCGCCTTCACAATACACAAATATTTTGAGACGAAGTGCTGAATGAAAGAAAGGAAGTATCAATCCATTCAAAAGCCGTCGAATGTGTGATCTGTTCATTCAATACATGCGCTTACTGTATCAAATATTGCGGTAAAGGGAACGTCTAAAAAGCCCTATTATTGCTGCGTTAACAGACACTTGAGATTAGCATCTGTGCCTCCTCAGCGCGATCTTCGAGTTTCAAACACAATGCCGAGGATTACAACCGAAGAGGCTTATTTGTAAACATGACAAAGAAATCTACACGTATTGTTGCATAGTGCGGTCACACTAACCGAAGGCTGATGCACGCTCGTAATGTGTTTATTGAATATTACCTACGCTGACACGATTCGGTGAACTCGAGTAGGACTCTTCAACATTTACGCATCCAATTTTTAAATATTTCCGTACCAGTAGTACCTACCTAGTTAAATATTAGACACCACCAGTGGATAGAGACTACCTTATAGTTACAAATCTCTTTTCATTCAGATAAAACTATTAGTTTAGGTTAAACTGTATAAACTAATTTTACTTAACGTTAAGAAACTATGTATCAATATGATAGAAAAACATTATGTAACATTATTATTATTATGTAACAAGGACGATGAATACGTATTCATCATACTTATACGCATTCATATTCGTATAATATGTATTCATCGTCCTTGGTATATAACATTGTGATAGAAAAACAAAACATGATTCATTTTAAAAAAATTGTCTCGCTTTTTCGGATAACTAATCTAGGTTCAAATAGCTTGTCAACTGCTTGTCACATTTTACAAAAGATGGGTTTTCCCACGCAGAGACGTGATTTGTTGAGGAGCCCTGGTGCTTCACCATCCGTTTAACTTCACCATATGCATAGTGACGAGCCTAAATTGTTAAGCAACCGTGTTAAAATAATAATTCCGGTGGCCAACTTTAGTATGGTCTTCCTCATCAATTCCACTTCACCAAATGGTGTTTTGTAAGAGCAAAACAAGTTACTACTACATAAATATACTCATAATCAGAAAAAAAATTAATAGTTCCCTCAATTTCTCTACAATTCACTGATAGATCCTGACTTAATTGGAAAAATATTTCCGTACCAATTAATAACAAAATCAAATCGTTTCATAAATGACTGGATTCTGAGGTAACAAATATAAAATGAAATTTAAAAAACTTCAACCGAATTGATAACCTCCATCTTCTTTTGAAGTCTGTTTTAAAATAGAACCTTTTCCTATGGCTGTTGAACTTAAATCCGGTCTTTCATCCTCGCAACCCTCGTCTTTATAAAAGGTAATATGACAAACTCGTATAAAGATGATTTATGGCTGCGTTAAGTATCCCTTGCAATTGTTGTGAATATTTATTTATTCTTGTAAACTATAAACAACGAGCAAATCTGGTTATTTATGGCGTGATTGGTCATTCGCCTACATGGCGCTGTCTTTTTTCTTAGATTAGAAAGGGGGAAAACTGCGCGGCTACCGGGATCGTGAATGCTCAGAAAATTTTGGTTTACGTCAAGTTCGAGTCTGTCTAAGACCAAGTTAGTTACATTCTCCTCGTCTGTCTCTTTTACCTCAATTTTATTTTACTAACGCAGGATAGGCCACGTCAGTGCTCTTGTAGAAACGTACGTTACAACTATATTGTTAGAAAATACCTACCTACAACTATATTAAGATTCTGGTATCCTACTAATAGTATAAATGCGAAAGTTTGTCAATACCTGTGTTTCGTTGTGTGTGTGTGTTTGTTGTTACTCCTATCACGTTAAAACGGATGGAAGGATTAAGATGAATTTTGGTGTGTAGAGATATGTGGATATATATAATAACATATTAAATAAGCTACTATCCCAAAAAATATATCCCAATAATTCCCAAGGAATAAGGTTATAATCACAAAACAAAACTTCAACTGCTTCTATTAGTAATATAAAATTCGGCCGAGGGATTTTTTGCTACGTTAGTAAAGTTTAGGGATTCCCATAGGAGTTTTTGCGAAATCTTGGAATTTCAATTCATTTGCTAAGCCTAATTATTAATGCGTATGAAGCCACGGCTAAAGTCTAGTTTTAATAAAGCAAAAAGTTAAATAATCTATTTCTTTGTCAACAGGCGAAAAGCCGTTCAAATGTGAATACGCCGGATGCGACCGGCGGTTCGCGAATTCCTCTGACAGAAAGAAACATTCTCACGTGCACACGTCGGACAAACCCTACAATTGTCGCGTGCACGGGTGCGATAAGTCGTACACACACCCGTCATCGCTGCGCAAGCACATGAAGGTGCACGGCGCGGCGGGCGACGCGTCGCCGCGGTACGACAGCGACGGCGACGACTCCTCCTCCGCCGGCAGCGTCAGCGTCACCGCCGGCGCCAGCAGCCCGGCCGCGCCGCTGCCGCCGCCGCCCCAACCCCCGCCCTCCATGCCGCCTCACCACCCCCCACATCACGCCTCCATAGCCGACAAACTAGAGAGTCTCAACGACAAATACCTTAACCCGCACGACCAGAAACCTTACGAACGACCACCCGCGCCTCCACATCATAATCAAGGGCCTCATCTCACAAATATAGGGGGTAATGGCGTCATGGACAACAAAATCGGCTTCGGCGGACACTGGAGCCAATTCCAGCAGCCTGCTCCTGCGATGCCCCACGGCGTGCCTGACTGGTGGTGTCCCACACAGGAGTCCTACCACCACCACCACTTAATGCACCACTCGGGCGCAGCCGCTGCCTACTGACAGCATCGCGCTTAGGGGACTCTTCATTCGACGTAAACTCACACACCGACAAATGTAGGTCCACGAAATTTTATTCTGGTCGGACTTTTTATTGTGAATTACTTAGGTACTTACCAATTTTTTGACATGTTTTTTAACGCGCGCGATTAAAGTGATGTTATGTTGCTGTGTCGAGTCTGGAATAAAATACTTACGTAGAATGAAAAGCTTCCTAAGACGCTTTACAGAAATCTATTTTTATTAATAGTGCACTACGCTTATAATTATTGTATGTATTAGTCCAGTCTCCGAAGATTATTTTTTTCTTTCACTTTGTCACAAAACTGATTTCGCTGCAACACTTCACGAAAGACATACATAAATTTAATGGCCTCCCCAATTTTCATTGACTTTATAGGTAAAGTATAGTGAAAGGGTTGCAGCGTGGTTGCAGCGAGCGGAGTATGAAAATACGGGACTGAATCTGTTGTTTGTTTTAGAACAACTTTGATACAAAAACAGTAGGTATCAAATGTTTAAATGGGTTTTGGTACGCGTGTTCTACATTTAATTTATGAATCTTGAGAGCAAGTCTTATGTCATCTTCCACGATGCTTATCTTTTCGAAGTGTGGGCTCGCTGGGAGCGTTGGTGAAAAACCTAAGACGTTATGCGCAGGAGATATTCGGATTTCGTGTACATTTGCAATTGCCTTGTTAACAGTGATTTAATACAGCCTTTATCGTAGGTTTAAGAATTAAATGTACAAACAGTTCAATTAAAAAATATAACATGGAAAATGATTTTTATAACTGTTACATGATACGAGTGAAGAAGTGATGTCAAAAGTTTTCTTAGTTTCTATGAATAGTTATAACATTGTCACAGATGTCCCTTCTACGCAAATGTTTCAAGTACGAGTAGTATGATTGTAGTCAACATAAAGAATAATTACAATGAGCAGCATGGCCAAAGCATCGAAGTCCAATAAAAGTACGATTGGTAGGTTGTATAATTCATGTACATTTTTACTTTAGTATAGCCGACGTCATGTAAAGTACGTAGTCTAAGATGAATGCCCAGTGATAATAGTTGTAAGCAATTGATTTTTTTTGTAAATTATCTGTGTCTTTGCTATTGAATTGTGCTATCTACTTCTGAACTATACAATTATAGCTATACTTAAATATGTAAAAATATAATGAAGTATCTATTTTTTCACATTACTGACATTTTAGATAATGAACAAACGAGCAACAAGCTAAATCTATTTATATTGCATATAAATGACTGAAAGAGCACCACGTATTCTAAGTTATTTTAAGAGGATATTGTTGAATGTCTTTTCTACAGCCATGTAAATAGCAGAATTTTAAAATTAATAAAAGACCGTATTTCAATTCATTAATAGAAGTATTTTATTCGACTCATCCGAGATTAATATGTTCCTTAATGTGGTGAGAATAATAGCAATTAAATAAACTACCTTTAGATGTTAGATGTTTATTTATTGAAGGATAGCTTAAAGTTTCTCATTTGCCATAAACTAAACTTGAAAAACTGGCCGTAAGTATCCAACATCGACGAGTTAAAGATTGATCACTCGGTATACGAAATCTAAAATGGAAATCCAATTCTCGCGATGATTTCGATCAGATTCCGATCAAAAAACCTTGCTCCGTGACGATACCCACAATAAAACACCACCGTTACAAAACGATGAACAATCATATTCCAAAAGAGAATTGAATTTATCATTGAGAAGGAACGAGAGAAGAAAATGATAAATGATGTGAAGTGCATAAGAAAGGACGAGTGCGAGCGAGACGATACTCATATTCGAATCGACTTTACTGTCCGAGGAGATGATTTATCGTTTCTCAACAGGGATTGGCCGATTCAGTACTTAAGAGATTTATAGATCCTTATGGTGCAAGCGCGGTAGGAGCGTTTTCTTATTATAAATCTCACTCCTGCGCGTGCACTTGCAATTGCCTCTTAAAGTGTCTAAAGGAGGAATTAAAAAATATATTAGCATGATGCTTTTGCATTTATCGGGCATCATCTGCCAGCTTCACGAGCATGGATTTTTAGCTAGCTTAAATTATCTGGATTGAGTAGGTAGGTAGTAGACGGCGTTGGTACAGACACCAGCACATATACATACTATTTTTACCTCAGCTTTTCTGAACTTCACGTCACATTTAGGGCTTCACTGTCATATTATCTAAGTTTTATGGCTACGCTGTTGTAAGTAAAGAAGTCCATAAAGTACTTATATAATAAAATTATACGTCAAGTATAGCTATGTATATAGATGCATCATCAGAAGACTGGAAGATCACGAACAAGATTTACCACAGCGCTGATACGCGCTGCTGCTCTCGCTGTTCATCACCGAAGCTCGATGTAAGTGGCTAACAGTTGTTTATTATCAATTTAAATCTGACTTAAAATGGAACAAAGATTTTGCACTTACCAAACCATCGGAAATTTCTGTGGATTGCGTGCTCCATACCCTTTTGCTTTGCCCTTGTGCTGCTCTGCCCCGCACCTCGCTCCTTATTCGCGAACTTAGTGACGTGAGTGAGCGAGTGAGACTCGTAGCAGCAAAAGTGCAGATGAATATGTAGAATATAGGTAAAAAGTTAAGAAGATGACCTATTGTATGTACTTACTTACTTAGCAGTAACTGTCTTTATAGATAAAGTCGACGTTCCATATTCGAAAAAAGACTTCCAAGTCCCACATTAATTCTGTGCACTACTACATACATACTTACAAGTCATCTTCTTAAGTTTTTCACCTATATCTATTGTTTTCTGAGCTATCACTTTGCATGAATTTAAGTAGGTAAGGTACGTAGGTATTTAGTTGGACGCACGCGTAAATATTTCCGTCGAACCTGACCTATGTAATATATCTAGTACTCGTACTAGTACTTAAAATTGTCCCGTCGATAAAATAGCACGAAATCGAACTTTAAACACCAATTTTGTTATGTCTGTTACAATAAACGGGATATTTTATAATAAAACAAGCTAAAATATCTTAATAGCTAATTTCATCACGATCGATTATTTTAAGCATAAAAGCGTAAAAAACAATACGGAGATTTGCATTTGTAATATTAAGGATTAGTTAGTAGGATTAATCGAACATTTTTTGTTACACACCGTCCTCATGCAGCAATCACAAAATTAGTAAAACCTTTTACATAGTAATGGGTAAAGTGCAAGTCCAACTCGGCTACCTTTAGTACTTTTTTTTTCTAACAAACAGACGCATGAGTGATCTCATAAGGGTTCCGTTTTTTCCGTATTTTTCATCATTGTGTCATAAGTTTCTTGTTAATTCTCAAGATTGTAGAGTTAGGGTCGGTAGGGTAGCGGCGCGGGCCAGCGCCCGTCGCTCGCCCTCACTCACGGGACCCAAACCTGCTGGTGACACCTGGCCCCGCCCATAGCAAGCTTCGACAGTGCCCCTTTTTGTTTACGAAACGGCATCTTCCTAAATCTAATGAACTCACTAACCGAATGAAGTTTATCAACGACAAAGCTCAAAATCAAACTCAAATCAAAAAATTCCCACAATCCATGGGCACATTTGTATGTACGGTCTGGTGCACAAATATATATACGTTACCAAGACGTCAAAAATATCTATACACCTTTATCCCACTAAGGTCAATGTATATAATATATATTTTAACGCTATGGCTGGCTCTATATATTTTTGCATTCGACTGCACTGTACATAATTTCGAATCACCTACGAAAATATTATGTTGGACTTTTTCATAATTGATATATCTAGATAGACCTAACTAGTTCTGTAATTAGCTCACTCAGATAGTCGTAGAACATTATTTATTTAGAACTTGGGATTAAAAAAAACGTTTTGCAATATGAATATCCCCGACATTTTAACTTTAATTTGTTATATTGTTGAATTGTGCCTAATAAGATTCTATTTATCTTCATAATCTTTAATAGGTACGTTTCAGGTAGAAAATTTCTTTGCAAGAATATTCACAGTGCAATTAGTGACTACTAATATTTCTTATTAGTTAACTATTTCATTTGGCTCCTACACGAATGAAAAATGCAAATTTATGGTCTAATCAACCAAGCGCCTACCGAATTAATGTAGACACAATCAGCGTTACGCAAAAAGCTAATCTATGCCATCGTCAGAATGACAATTGCAAATGTATACTGGCGAGGTGCAAAAAAGAATGTATGGTAAAACACAATAGAGTTGGAAATTCTAATACATGCAACCCGGGCGGTCGTTTTTCGAGTGGGCCCGACCTGTGAGGACTGAAATCTTTATTTATTAGAATGAGAAAAGTATAAAACTGGAGCGTTTTATGCCCGTCGTATTGTTATTGGCTGGCGACAAAAAACGCTTTAAGTGGACAACTAGAATGTTTATTGCGCGGCTATAAAGACCATATAAGAAAAACCGAAAGACCTACCTATCTATACTTCATACAATCCAAATATAATACTAAACTATGGCTCTATTTGGACGTGCGGTTAGATATGTCGGCATATTACTCGTATACATAGACGAAAATCCTTTCTATTGGGACATTGTGCCTGACCAAACAAAGTTATTTTGAAACACGATTTCTTCCGGTAAGTGAGTCCGGCAGGTTAGTGACTTTGGATTTGTTCCTTTAATAGTGCCATAGATAGTGCCGTGTGGCTTTACCAATCCTTGCCAAATTTCATAACTCTATGTTGCGCTCTACCACCTACTCGCTAAGTGAAAAAGAGAAAAAGGGTTGGAAAACCAGATAATCGCGAAAACATGATTTAAGTGCCTTCTTACTTAAATACCGAACGAAACAAAAAATACCGTATCGACAGTGTTTCTTTCTTATCATACTTTTACGTCAAACCTACATTATTTTGATGTATCTCTGGGTTAGTTGAAACAAGTGAATCGTGTTCCAAATTTAAATGTTTCGGTGCGGAAGTATGATACCGGCGCGTGCGCGTCGGGATGCATTATGTCGCTACTCGCTATCGGGACAAGTGTTTTGACGACCGCCTATAGCGGCCCGTTAACTTTATCATTCTGAAACCGTTAGCTGTAAATAAATTAACTTCATTAAAATAAAGCGGTCAAGTGCGGGTCGGGCCAAACCCAGTGTGGGACTGGGGTTGTGTTATTTATGTATGCGATAAATAGTAAGTTTTGAACGACTTACAACTTATGACTTTAAAGCATAAGTTCGCCTTTGTACATCTTTTTATTTTGTTATTGGTTAATTACATGTGTTTTTGAGTACAATAAAGAGTTTACAATACAATACAATACTTGCCTACTCGTTAAATTGTGAAGTTAACTAGACTGTGATAGTTTTTTTTAGGGTTCTGTACCTAAAAAAGGTAAAACGGAACCCTTATAGGATCACTTTGTTTTCCGTCTCTCTATCAAGCAAGACCTTTTTCTCGGGAACGCGTGGATGCATCAAGTTGAAATTTAACACCAATAACTTAACAATAAAAAATTGAAGCTTAACTACATTAACGCAATGAAAAGATGCGACCATTTGAGCCTTATTTTTCATACATTTCGCAGTGGGAACAAAACTTATAGGGTACTTCCCGTAGACCTAGAATCATGAAATTTGGAAAGAAGGAAGGTCTTACAGCACAAATAAAGTAAAAAATCCTAAAATACCTAACTTGCTGCTCTATCACAAAAATAGTAGATTGTAGTTACAACAAGAGCATAAAACGAGCCATTTTACCCGAGGCGTTCATATAGCCACCCAAGCCGGTACGCGTAGACGCATAGACGCGTCGAGGGGAAAATGGGTTTAGTGCTTGAGTTTTACACTCTGCTTTTCCCTTTGATGGCGAGGAAATTAAATAGCAACGGTGGAAACAATGATTCACTTTCTATGTACCTTTTATTTTTTATGCATTGTTATAATAATTCCATTTTACTGATTTATTATGATTGATTTGAATGGTTTTTAGTTTTATATAAATTAAAAAATATTTAAAAAATTTACAGAAACTTTTTTGTTTGTAGCTGTTGACACCTGATTACCTTGGTCTTAAAGTTGGTCTTAAAAGAAAATTTAATTTTATGCACTAGAGCATAAAAAGTCATTTCATATCGCCTAGGTACAGCATAAACACGAACTTTACGAGCATGAGAAGTAAAAAATGTTTTTTTGATTACAAACATATTTCATTCGAAAGCGATGATTTATTTCGACACTTTCTACGTAGATCGTGAACTACGGTGCACGACGTCCCGAGTTCGAATCCTAGAATAGTGATAACGTTTTTTCATATATTTATTTTTCTTTTTCCGTTAAATATATATTTTAGAGGTAAAAACAATTGGATAAAACGGGAAAAACCCTCGAAACTCCGTCGACGATCTATTTACATACAAATTTGTAACGAACCCTCGGTGCGCGTGCCCGACTCGCACTTGAGTGTTTTGTCATGACACAGCAGCATGGAGGTATCAAGCTGAAATTAATTTCAAATACTCGGGTCTGCTTGGCGTGGTGAAGAAATCAGACTGGTGCTTCCATACAAATCGCTTGAGAATCGAAACCTGTAGAGGTACTTCCAGTTGTTCTAGAAACTCGAAATTTGGTATGAAGGTAGCTCTTACAGCACATTAAGCAATACAAAAGTCTGAATACCGTAAATTTGTAGTTACGTCACAAAAATAATAACTTTTGTTATTATTTAGCTTACCTACAGGTACCTGTTAGTAAGCTGTAGGTATCGTTAAGAACCTTTAAGTGGAATATGCAGAACTCGGAGTAAGTGAGAAAAAAAAAATTCGAAGTATCGAAATAATAAAAAAAACCCCACCGACCTACTCAGAAAGAAACCGAACATGCGTACAGACTTTTTGGATCTCGTGATTCCCCTTTTCGTTTGCGTAGGGGGTATAATTCACACAAATCTTTATTTTTCTTTGTGTTCCGCGAGGGAGAAGTGTTCGAGCCTCCCGCGGGGCGCTGATGATGAGTTACGGCGGCAGCAGCCGGAACGCGGAAGTCACCCCTCCGGCCGCCCGCCCTACTTCCGATACCAATCGCCGGCCTTTAGATAACACCGCTGTACTATTTCATAATTTATTGGCCGACTCCAGCCTATAGAAGGTCGCTCCAACAACGGAGGGCGCTTCACCTACACCAAGTTTTATTTGTGTCAAAAGAATATGATGCTGCGATCAACGGCTTTAAGTTTAAAACCAGAACTAAATATATAACTTCAGAACAGAAGTTCAGTACTATGTAACTGACCTAAAAGTGAAGTGGATCAACTATAAATTAAAGTTTTTGGTACAATATATGGCAGGATTTCGCTACATATTTACCTATGTAATTGATCAAAATGAACGGTGTCACTGCCAGTACCTTTTGGAATTAACGTGTTCTTTATCAACGTACGTGAAAAGAGTTTAAACCAAGCTATTAGCATGAAAATGTGAGCATGTGAAATACAACTATTTCCGTCGATAAGCGGGAAGGTATCTTTATTTCGTTCCAAATTTTCCAGGTTAAATTTAAATTTAGGAGTTCCGCACTTATATCACAGTACTTATACATTACAGTATGTATGTATTTAAAATCGCTTCTATATGGAGTTGTATATAAACAATCTTAAATAAAATAGTCACGGGCTATTACTAAATGGACGATTCGCATTGGTGAAAGAGATAGTCAGGTACCTAATTAAACTACGTAGTACATAAATTTACTTGCTACAATCCGACTTCTGGCTAATCAATATTCATTACACCTTTTTTTTTAAAAGATATTTAAATACTTCTTCCACTACGATTGGCATATGCGAAATTAGTACGAGTATTGAACTGAGTTTGTAGTACAAAACGATTACGAGACAAACTTTAAATATGTATATATTAATTAAACACCCAAGACTCGAGAGCAAACATACGTATTTTTCAAACAAATATCTGGCCTCGAACCTGGAAAATCTGGGATCAAACCTGGGGCTAGGGTTGCCAACCGCACTTTAAAATAGAGTATTGTACTCAATATCATGTAGCCGTACTCTATAATCTTTAACACCAATAGCTAAAATACTCTTTTTAACACAATTTTTCCTATACTAGTGCCATTCACGTAATAAACCCATTATCAAAACCAAAAAAACTTCGTACTCTTTATTTACCTCCTTAGAAATCAGATATACTCTATTTCTTCTGATAAAAGTTGACAACCATACCCGGTACCTCAAGATTCGTAGTCAGGTGCTCTAACCACTACACTATCATGTCGTCCAACTATAGTAGCAATGAAAAGCGCGTTACCAAACGTGTTCATAAGTGCTTGTCGGCGTCGCTGGGGGAGGTGGCGACGAACACTCGCTTCTGCAATGAACAATATTCATAAATAACTCCTCCAACAATGAGCACCCGGCACGTGGCCTGGCGAGTCAGCACGTGCCCTGCCCCGAACCAATGCCACATTTTAATTATTATTTGCACATATCAACTACATCCGCTAAACCGCGTGTAATCAAGAATTCACAAGAAATATCTACGAGTATCTATGTTTCAAATCAAAGTAGGTAAAGTTTATAGGTTCGGTGACTGTACTCAAAATGATCTGCACACGACTCTACTATCAAGGTAATCAAGGTAATGAATTTTTAGATGTTTAGATCATTTTAAACACCTCAACCACTCTTCTACTCCTGCTGTTGACTCTTCAATCGTTAACTCAATTTGCACGAACAACTACACTAATTTTGGTTACAGGTTTTAACTATGTACGTTTTTCTTTATTTTTGTTGATAGAGTCTTAAATAAAATTAAGAAGGTACTTAAAATTAAGAAGGTACTATCAAATCAACTGAATCATAGAACCTTATCACAGAATATGCCACAATGTCAAGTCAACCTATTGCCTGACCAGGAAAATCATTATTATATTTACTGTGAGAACGGTCTACGATGGCTCAGGAATCAAATGGTTTGACATTACATTGCTGACAGTCTGACAGACAAAAAAAAACTTTCAATGAAATGGAAGCTTTTGCTAATGAAACCTTAGGTGTCAATAAAACTACCTACCACTTTCAGCATAAAATTGGGAACAATATGTAAAATAGTCGATGTAAAATTTCATTTTATATTTATTTATTCCTTTGTAAGCATTAATGTTCCAATTTTCGAAATTTCCTCACAGTTATGTATTTATAACACCTGCTTCGTCATTGACAACAATTATGATGTGGGCTGACCTGGGTACATTTAACTTTATTAAATTAACCTGTCACAGGCACTTAAATAGGTTTTGATGTTGTCGATGAAATGCCACCTGCACATGACTACTTATTAATAATACCAAAACATTAAACAGTTTACTTATTCATATTCGCGTAAAGCGCAATCTAAATAAATAAATTTGGTTCAATGAACCCCTCTGTTGTTGCCCACAGACGCCGACACCATATGTAAACACTGGTTAAGCCAAGTGTAAGTAAAAACTTATTCGATGGAAAATGATTTAATGGCCGCGCGTGCAATGAACGGGAGCGTAATGCGAGGGAGTTTCATTTCCTATTTATATTACAACTAGAGCTCTATCTTTGTGACTTTTAGTTTCTACGAGATTTTTTATTTAATAAGTAAGGGCTATAGTGTGGTACAGTCAAGTGCAGAAATAAATATCTATTTGAACCACTCAAAAATATGTTACTACAGCCTTATGGCATCGTAATAAGAGTTTGTGGGACTTATTTTCGAAACTTTGAATAAAGTCATATTTTTCACTTGACTGTACATAAAACTCTTTACGAAGAGGTAGTACCTTCATAAATAAAATTACCTTGTATGTTATAATTAATAAATATTTCAAATAACAAAAATAAAAGTTAAGAAAATCAAAGGTGCCTACAAATTGAAGACAGAAGTAAATGCTGGAAAATTGAAATGAAAATGAAAGGAAATGGGCAGAAAAGAAACGACGAGGATGGGATTCGAACCCACGCGTGCAGAGCACATTGGATTAGCAGTCCAACGCCTTAACCACTCGGCCACCTCGTCACGTGATGCTCGCTTCAAATTTCCCTACTCTACACATAACACAGCGTCACATGTCTATGTAACGGAATTCACTCATCACATCAATTGCAGTCAATGACCCCAAAACCGTTATCAATTTATGATGATCCAATGAAAGTTCGTTGATGATTTGATTTGCTGTAATGAAATTTAGATACTTCTAAGTTCACAGACTAACTGGTTAAGAAAAACAAAGATCAGAATTTAAGATCAACGAGTAGATAAATGACCTAAATCATAAACCTGGTTATTACAGCGAGAATACGTAAGCGGTATACAAAAAGGTTGAGTTGCCTCTAGAACTTGTAGTGAAATTATGGTAATGAATATGGCTTTAGTAGTTCTAATATTAATAATAAAATAATATCTAAAAATAATAAGTAAGATCTTTAGAAATTTCACCATTCTAAAATCCTGTTCAAAAGTTACAAAAATCTGAGTAGAGACAATTTAAATAGCTAAATTTTTAAGTGATATTTCCGAATTCAAACATCAGTCCTTTGGGTAGGCACCCAGAATTCGATGCATCTAGCTAACTTTATAAGGCTCTAATAGTCATGGAGTGATATATAATCTGTCTAGGTACACTACGGCACCTACCTGACAATGCATTGCATTTGCCTTTGGTTTGTATACGTACGAACGACGACGCTTCCTTTGTTTGTTATCTGTGGCTTCATACTTTGATCCATGATTCCTGCAATATTAACCCAACACTTTGAACGCGACTCTATTGTTCTTATGCTTCCAAAAATACGAGTATACAGCCTTAAAATGCCTTTATAGATGAGCGTGTCTGAAACATAACATCCACCTATTGTTGTTTGATTTAAATTCAAAACACAGCATTAGGTACATATAATGTACAGTCGAGGTCAAAGATATCTTTAACTACCTTGTCGCTGTCACTTTGTATTTGAACTTATGTATGACACAGTTAGAATGCATACAGTACAAGGTATACTAAAGTGTAAGATATCTTTAACCTCGCCAGCAAAACGTACATTAGGTACTCACGGAACACAAATATTTTGGAATCGAAATGTCACCGTGTCCTTAAGAATTCGATGTAGACATTTTTCTTTTTTACCTCTTCGTCTTAATGCTCATAGATACGTTTTGTGAGTGTGCAATGCGGTTTTAATAAAACTTATTAACTTACGAAATATTAATATTACCATACATTTTCTGAAGAATTATCTTAACTTGTAGCTCCCGTGACTTATATTCCTAACATTATAAATGCGAAAGTGTGTTTGTATGTTTGTCCGTCTTTCACGCCGTAACGGAGCGACGGATAGACGTGATTTTTGGCATACATATAGTTTATGGGCCTGAGAATGACATAGGCTACTTTTTATCCCGGAAAAATGCACAGTTCCCGAGGGAACAGCGCGCGATAACCGAATACCACGCGGGCGGAGCCGCGGGCAAAAACTAGTATTCCTTATATTTATTTCTTTGGCCCCACCTGTGCAGATATTGTTCACTACACCAACCTAAATCTATTACCTATACTACTCATAGTCTCGTACGCTATTCACAACCACCCAGGGCCAAACTACGACGGACAAATCCTAGAACATTGTGATCCCTACCTAAAAAAAATGGAAAGGCGACGTACCATTTTATTTAACTAATCGTTTTATGTTAAATGGTGTCTTAAATAGCATTAGGTCAATAAAACTTTATTCACATGCTTGACATGAGAATAACGTTGAAACGGAGATATTTCTTTTGCCCGCTAGAGCCAGCCGAGATGGATGACTAATGATCCACACAGCATAATGATCTACATGCCTCATTCATCCGCCCCACCAGCCCACCACGCGCCGGCGTCTACAATATTTACAAGCTTAAGTTAACTATACATCTGATAATATACGCATTAATAGGCTAGGGAAACTGGTAAAATAATATTACCTAAGTACTTCAGTCGAAACCAACTAGAACTCTGAAGTAGATTAATACCTACTAACCTGTCTATATAGGCATTGTCATGTCATAATCGAGTGCAATCGTAATGTAAGCAGATAAAATTTCAAAAAAAACTTAACATGAACACAAAAACTAATTATTGTAAGTAATTTAACCACAATCTTCTAATGCAATCAGAATATACTAATGTTGCGATATACAACACGACAAATAGTGACGATACTGGTAAGAGTATGTTATCGAAATGGCTGATGTTCTACTGACCTCTACAAATACTCTACAACTTGTGTCGCCCATCTATTCAGTACTCCATTGATATATAATATTCAATATTCTTATCATAATTTCAATACGCACCTAGAAATTAGGCTGCGAGGCGCCGGTCACGAATTAAATGGTTACCTACGGTCGAATCGTCTCCAGTTCCACAATATGACAAATAACATTAAAAATGAAACTACACGAATACCAACATAAAATAAAAATGTCAAAAATTTAAATTAAGGATTAAAATATTTAAATTTAGTGCGAGCGCGTCCCGCTCGCGCCTGGCCGGCGTTAGCCTCGCCGACCGGGCCCTTCGCTGTGGAGACCGACTCTCCAAATATCAAATCCTTAAAACTTACACAGAGAATCAAAGAAACAATAACTCTGCCTTTGTACGTAATAAATAAAATAAATAAAATAAAATAGCCTTTATTGCTGTTTCTTTCCTTACAATTAATTGATACATGCCTACTTACTATAAACTACATTGATTTAATTAATTCTATTTGCATTTGAGTGATCGGCAACTGGATGTTTGTGTGGAACAGCTTGTCTGTCGACAAAGGCCTCCTCTAAAGATTTCCACGTATTCCTGTCTCTTGCTAAACGGGTCCATACCGGACCAGCTATTTTCTTGAACTCATCTTCCCACCTTTTGGTCTGTCTACCTCTATTTCTTTTGCTATCTCTTGGATACCATTCTGTTACTAACTTAGTCCACTTCTGATTGCTTTCTCTTAACATATGTCCCGTCCAACGCCATTTAAGCTGTCTGTAGGCTGTGTGTGCATTTTTAAATTTTGTTTTCTTTTTAATTTCTTGTAATTTCACTCTATCCCTTCTTTTTATACCTAAAACACTCCTTTCTATTGCATTTTGGCAGACTTTTAATTTACTTTCTTGTTGTTCTGTTAACGCCCATGTCTGGCATCCGTATAGTAAGCATGGCATAATGCATATTTCGTATACTTTCTTTTTTCCTTCCATTGGCATTTCTTTATCCTTCATTATTTCTCTAAGAGACCAAAACCGTTTCCAAGTATTAGTTATTCTTCGTTCTATTTCTTTATTCATGCAATCATCTGTAGATATAAGTTGGCCTAAATATATATATTCATTTACATATTCTATTTGTTCGTTATTTACTGTTATTTGTCCGTTGGTTACTGTTTGTTGGGAATTCGTCATAATTTTGGTTTTAGTTAAGTTCATTATCAGGACGGCCTTAAGACTTTCATCGGCTAGTTGCTGCAACATTAGTCCCAGAGTTCCCGCATCCTCTGAGAACAAAATTAAATCATCCGCGAAGCGTAGATGGTTGAGATTTTCGCCATTTATATTGATGCCATTTTTGGTCCAGTTTAGATTCCTGAATATCATCTCCAGCACTGCTGAAAATAATTTAGGTGATATAGGATCTCCTTGGCGTACGCCTCTTTTAATAGGAAATTCGTTACCATTCGATTCAAGTTTAACTTGTGCTGTGCTCGCTGAGTATACGTTTTTCATTATTCGTATGTATTTTGCTTGCACCCCTTGTCTTTCTAGAGCGTCCCATATATACTCATGTTCCAACGTATCGAACGCTTTGTTAAAGTCAACAAACCCTATGTAGTACGTTTTATTATATTCTCTGCATTTCTGTAGAATTTGTCTTAGAGTGTGTATATGATCTATAGTTGAGAATTTGCTTCGGAAACCAGCTTGTTCCTTAGGTTGGTTCTCATCTAGTGTATTGGTAATTCTGTTTAGTATAATTTTTGAAAATATTTTATAAATATTGGACATTAAACTGATCGGTCTGTAGTTTCCTATATCGCCCTTGTCTCCCTTCTTATGCAGCAGTATGATTGTTGATTTAGTCCAGTCTTCCGGGATGATTTCTGTTTCAAGGATTTCATTGAACAAAGCGGTAAGTCTTGGTGCAATCACTGGTAGCGTAGTTTTTAGTAGTTCATTTGTGACTAAGTCTGATCCAGGTGCCTTATCTAGTTTTTGTGTTTCGATAGCTTTTATTATTTCTTCTTTTAGAATTGGTTTGATCTCCTCATTATTTTCTGAATTATATTCCTTTATTACTTGTTCCCCTTTACGACTTTGGTATAAGTTTTGGTAGTATTCTGTGGCAATTCTTAGTATTTCTGGTCTTTTGCTGGTCTTTCCATTATCTTTATTTTTCATATTTGGAATCCAGTCCTTTTTATAATTCATTTCTTTTAGAGCCTTCTTTATTCCTCCTGTTTTTTCTATATGTTTCCTTAATGTTGCTAACCTTTTTGTTTTCCGTTCTTTCCTTAGTTGTTCGCTAATCTTCTTGCTTATTTCCGCTATCTTTTTGCCATTATTATTATTATTATTTTTTTCCTTGTTGTATAAGTTCTTTCCGTTCTTGTAATAATTGCTTACTTTTACATGAAATTGCTGTTTTACTAATCATGTTTACTTTTTTAGTTTCCGTTTTTAATTGTTGGAGCAATCTATTGTACTTTTCTTGAGTCGATAGATATTCTTTTTCCCCACTTTGCAAGGATATTTCGAGGTTGTTCAGAAGTAAATCGGTGCTGCCGGTGCATTCGATGGCTTTCATACTGTTGTGAAATTGTCGTGCTCTTTTAGTACGTGTCCCTGATAGTTTTGCTCTAACCATTCTATGATCTGAGTTAAAATTAAAATTGTTTAAAATAGACAAATCTTCAAAAACTTTTACATTGTTAGACATAATATTTTGTACTTTGTACGTACATATATCTTAATATTTGTCAATTTGTAGATATATCTATGTCTTTCTTTCTAGCCTTTTTAGTGTTTACGTACGTACATACTTTCTTATATAAATATGTCTGTACTATGTCTGTACCATTTATACAAATGTGAAAAGGAAGTCAAAAATGTCAAAAATACATAAATCTTGTTTGTTTGTTTTTTTCTGTTTATTTTTTACGTGTAGAGTAGTTTAATCTATGGTACTATGGTAAGGATTGGAAAAATTGGTTTATTAATAGAAAGCAACTGTATCCTTCAATAAGATAGGTTACTTTGCGTGTGCAAAGTAGAAAATTGCCATAGGACCGTGAAAGGATGTTGCTGAAATTGCAGGTTTCAAGATAGAGCTACCGATTTAAGATATATCTACGTTATCAAAACTGGCGCACGAACAGCTACTGCTAAACTCTTTGAAGCTTTAGCTGTACCCGTACTTTGCAAATAAAAATTATGATAACATTATTTAATTTTTGAATGTTCCAGAACTAAACTAGTTCCATTTGAGTAGCAGAACCTGTGTTTTAATTTTTGCTCCTGTTACAGGACCCACCTGGTATAAATTGACATGGAGTAAAGGGCATACTATTTTTACAGATTTGCTTTACAGTCTTTTTATTGCTCTATACATAATATAAGAAACTACCTTCAAACCAAATTTAATGTTTTTAGAACACCCGAAAATACCTAAGTATTTCGGTTACGGTATTTTTTATGGAAACACCCAAACAGTAACATATCTGAGTGGCTGATATTAATTTCAACTTGATACAGGCGTTCCTGAAACAGATGGTCTTGACAGACGGATAGACAGACATACAACCAATGATCCTATAAGGGTATTTTTTCCTTTTAAGGTATGGAACACAAAAAATCTAGGTTTAGTCAGACAGAAAGTCAAAATAAAAATGAGGACGATTAAATGTCCTGAGCTTTTTTTAGGCAAGCAGTTGCCATGCTTGTTATGATTCTGAGATAGGTCCATATCAAGAAACACTCAAGCACGTTCCATATTTAGTCAACACGGCCGAATACTATAAATTAATGGAGTGTACTGTATTTTAAATATTTGAAAGCATTATACGGTTTAGAAAAAAAACAAAATATCCACCATAACATAATATATTACGTAAAATAAATAATACAATCATAAAGTAGTTATAAATGTAGTGTTTATAAAACGTGATCGTCGTTTTATGGTCCATATAACGTCTGGGATGGATGGACCGTCAGGCGCACGACGCGGGCGCAAGCCCCGATTAGGTGATTTGTATTAATTAACAGGGTTGGGACGAGAAAACTATTCGTTCTCCGTGTTTACTTGCATGATCTTGATTAACTGTCTATTTGGACGACAAATGATTTATTTCTTTACGTTGCTGATTTACAAATTAATTTCATATTGATTTCAAGGTGATTATCAAGATGTTATTTTTATATTATTTTACTTTATGTTACATGATATTACTTCGCAATTGAATTAGTCGTAACAATTCGAAGAAAAAGAATTAAGGTACTCGTATGCGTTCAAATGCCGAACACTGTACCAGTCATTGCTATCTTTAACTTTATGTCATTGGCAATAGAAGTGTCATCTATTGGGCATAGCGTGTTTACCTTGTTATTATCCCAAATATAACAATTAAAGTAATACAACCGCGACTTAGGACGCACGAACGTACATATAGTACCCTACCCATCTATTTGTCGTGGAGGAAACTTCTCCTGGTTCAGGTGGCCGCGCGCCGTGCCCTGCTCCTGACAAGTTATAATTTGCGCCCTCCGCCCTAAACAGACCCGCGTATGAACTCGACAGGCGACCTTTGTATCCTAAACGATAACTACATTGACGTTACAAGCTGTCTCTAACAGCACTCTTCTTTGAGAAGGAAAAATCTCGTTTCATTTCAACTATATCATCAAAGGAGTGTTAAGACAGATAATCACAGGGGCACCTTTGTGTAGGTACCTTTGTAGGTTTCTTTATTAAACTTTGAAATGTATTGATTACATCGTAGAAAACTAGATTGCGGGAGAAGACCTTATAGTTGTAGTGTGGTTACATACTTAGTTTTAAATAGCATTTTTTGCCAAGGATACTCACGGCGTGCAAATGGCAGATTCTGAATTACGTGATCCCGTAACAAAGTTCGTCGGATGAAACCAAAAGGGCCATCACGTGAGAATGGGGACTAGGTGAGGCGAGGGTGGTATCGATTGCCACGCCCACCCACGGCGCGTCGCCTGGCAACGGGCACGCTGCCGCCCGCCCTTCCGCAAGGAAAACGTCTTGCGCCCAGACAAATTTTCAGGCTACGTCACTCGACTTCCGGTATCTCGATTAACTGCACTCCTAAGTTATTAGCTGACAAGCAACCAAAAAGTAAACAAAGATAGTTGTAAGCGTTTTTTACCGACGTTAGTGAAATGTTTATCACAACCCTGCAATTTAAATGTTGACTACATTTGACACTTAATGTGTGCTTTATTTACAGAGGGACCGAATGGCAGGGGGCGGAACTTAATTTGAAGAAAGGAGCCTGTAATGAATCGTAAGCCAGACTTAATAAAGGGTGCACTCTGTGTCGCCGACAGCAGCGAGACGTGCGCTTACCTATTCTTGCTAAGTCTCGAAATGCTGATTTAGTTTACAACTACGAGGCAGCAAGGTGATAAATAAAAGAGAGGTGAGCAATGATACCGTTATTTCATATTTCGTAAACTTAAAATTATTGGCTTATACAGTTCTTTGTTTAATCACACATAGTAATTTTTTTTAATGGAATAGATACCTATATACCTACATATAACAATGAAATTTAAAATTCCGATCTTACCTTTCTTTTGATTAGGTTAAAAAAGGCCTTTGAGAGTGTGGCCGACCTATTTTAGTCGGCTGAAAAATATTAAGTCTCGAGATCTGTTGTCGAACCTTTTAGTTTCCGAGCAAGGTAAACTGCAGTAGTTAGTCAATTTCATGGATATAAAATAAACCATACTGAAATAAATCTTACGGGATAACGGTATTTATGTTTTCCTATTTATTTGGCAGCAAATAAAATATTCTACGCTTCATTTGTTTCTTTTTTTCCGCGGAAACCCACACACCGATGTTATTTATGGTCGTTTTATATCTTTGAAACCATCTCTGTGACGATCGTCTTTTGTCGCAGCCGCTGTTTTTTCAGCGTCCCAAAAAACAATGTCGGTAGTTAAAGGGAGCCGTTGATTGCACCGTCTGAACTGCTGTGATCTGCGCGGATTTCTTTGTAGATTGGATCTTTACGACTTGTCTACTCTTTGATACCTGCGAACTTGTCAGAGTCTATCGTCAGTAACATATGGTACAAAATACATTATGATTTTTAAAATAGTGGCTCATTGTTAATAACGTAGTCATGATAATATTTAAGTAGGTACCTATGTGTACCTAACAATCAAAAGTAAAATGCAGGAAAATAGTTGGTCATTTCGAGAACTAAGTGCTATCTATCCTATCCTATTATCTGTTCTATACAATATTAGCAATATAAAATAACCAGATGAAGGCCAGGACGACACAAACTAACTTTTATAATACTTATAGTACCTAAGCACATACTGAATACCTACTCCGTTAACACATTCCGTAATTAGATAAAATTATACAGATCTATAAAAATAAATGATATCGAAGATAAAAATCTCCCAAACACATTCCTTATACACCTATCATATTAGAATTATAACCTATAATTTAATTTTCAAAATGGTGTACACAAAAACTTATATCGGGTGTTGTCAGGTGAAAAAAACCGGTCGCACATTCATTTGTTTCTTTTTTTCTCCATATGATAACCCGCGCTATGGGTTACTGGTCCGATTTAGAATGATGAGGTTTATTCTAAGAAGAACTACCTACCATAATTCACAATAGGTTTCTACCTATGATAGTTCCTAATTATGATAAATAGATTCAGCTATGGCTTTAAAATTGATTGGATGAACAACAATAATTATTGAGTCACTTGGATACTTTTAGTGACACCGTAAGTGCTTTTCTTATTTGACTTAGTACCTACTTACGATTAGGTCCTTATGATAGCCTTAGAGGTTAAAAAATGGAGCAATATACCTAATGAAAAGTATTAAAATAGTAATTAGTTATAGTCGAGTGTATAAATATCGTGTGTGTGTGTGTGTGAGGAAGTCTGTGCCCAGCAGTGGGACGTATATAGGCTGGGATGATGTATAAATATCAACTTATCTTACACTTTAAAAATATGTCCCTACCACATATTTCTGTATGTGGTCATATAATATAATGTAATAGTTTCCATTACATTATATTATGGAATAGAAATTCCAATGTAGGTAATTACCACAGTAACATTTTTGAGTAGTTTAAATAGATATAATTTTTGCACTTGACTGTACCCAAGTAGAATGTTACTTTAAATCGAATAGGAAAGAGCTTTTAAAACTATTCGAAGCCAGTGAGGTTCAAAATTAGTTATGATTTTCCCACGACCCACAAAGGCCCGGCGCCTCGGCCCGTGACGGATCGCTGTACGACACAGCGCCTTATCCGTCAATATCTGACACGATTATCTTTCTGCCTCTCCTTGAACTCCTCATTCAAGTAGAGCCTCTCGCATAGTGAAAATGACTAAATAGATTTAATGAAACGGCTCAGACACGAATATTAGCACATCTAAATTATATCCATTTATGCCTTTTCATTTGTAGTAGTTAAAAAGTACTTTTTGAATCTCCACTAATTTAAAAACTAACCACTAAAATAAAACGTCAAATCGACAAAATTAGGAATTAAAACTTAAAGTAAACCACTGCTGTTGCAAGGCACAGGTGGCTCAACGGATGTTTTGCATTTTCAAAAGCTAAGGCAGTCTACCGCTAACAATAGCTTGCTCACTACATCATAGGGCCGACGCGACAGATGCAACAATGCATCCCAGAATGATTAATTGTACACAACTATTAAATTTCAACATATACGAATGAAAAAAAGAACAAAAACTGAACTTGAGTTTTTGCCTTTTGTTTATTGCGAAGACGCCAACATGTCTGCACTAAAAACGTTTCGAATTTCGAAGAATGAATATTAATTATATTTTGTCTTACTCATGCATTCCATTTTCGAGACTGATATGATCTATAGATCAGGTCTACGAGTCTATCGATCATGTGCATTGTAATCGAAAATTATTCAAGTGGTATCTTTTTGCAGATGATGTTTGACGTAGAGTGGTAATGAAAAATTACGAGTTTTAACGTTTAATAAAATTATAACTGTATAACTTTAACATCTTTGAAAATATGATAATTTAGAAAACAGAGTTACCTATCAACGTACGATACCTCATGTATACCCGTAAAATGTTTTTTTTTTTCAATGCAACTAACATGAAGACAATAATAAAACAATTAAAGTTAATAGAAAAAATCTTTATTAGTAACTAATTAACTCAAAGTAATATTTCATCCGCTGGGATTGCATGATGTGGGACAAAAAACAAAAGGTCGGATTGACCGCGCCAAAACCAAAACGCTGTGTCCAAAACAAATAAAACTTGAACAAAAAATGAAGCCGGTTAATAAGCAGGATGACATTTGGGAATTCGAAAAATTCATCCAAACCATTATTAATAGCGTGCTTGAAGTGGGTTCCATATGATTATTAAAACGAGAAGAAAGTGATTCGAAACTTAAAATTTTAGACAAAGCATTTTTAATTACAGCAGCCGACACTATTGGGGCATGGGGCACGGGGCAGCCGGTCGCGCGCCCCTCGCGGCCGCGGACCGGCCGGCCCGTGCTACGAAGGCTGGTCACAGCCTACTCGGCTGTAATGTTTTGGTTAGTATAGCCACCTCCTTGTTTTATTGCTCGAACAAGACTCTTCATAAATGTTCCTCGAGCAATGTGCTTATTTCATTTTAAAGTTCCCTTGCTTCTTCGTTACAAGCTTCGGATGGCGTGATAGCAAATAATTTTATAAGGACCTTTAACAATATGTCAAGCCGTTTCTTATCCACTTTTTTCTTGTTTTCACTCATAACTTTACATTGTTCGATTTCGAGCGAGACGCGGCTTTGAGACGATATTTTTCAAATTTCTTTATTTTGTAAAAAAACACAAAGCGGGTTCTTTATGCATTTCGGGCCTACATTTGTTATTATGGGAGAATGATAATGTGATTATTGTTTTGCGAAGTTCGGGATGATTGATAGTCGAATGTCGCGGATAATGAAGTGTTTTAGAAGCCGGAGCTGCAAATTTAGTGCCTTTTAAAAATGACTGTTGTGAGGTAATTTTTTTTTATTTGTAAAATGACGGTTTGGAAAAAACTTACTATGAGGGCATAAGGACACACGGTTTTTTAAACCTGAAGGTTTTAAACCTGAAGGGAACGCTTTTACTTACAATTAGTAGGTACATACCTAAATATTTACCTCTATTTTTCTGAAACACACTAAGACAATACTGTAGATCTAATGGAATTGGAACAGTGTGTTAATTTCGATTACTAACTATTGATTTGCGTATCGTGTATCAAACAATTAAAGCTCGTACAGTAACGCGCATGCAAATTATCATTAGGTGGGTACGATTAAAGTGCGCACGCATGTAATCGAAATTTCAATCATACTGAACAATATTGTCTAAGTATTATTTATCTGTGTGATCTAGCTATACCGTAGGAAATTGACATGAAACTAATTAAAATTTAGTTCATGTAAATATAATTTTTTAAACAGTAATGTTAAAGCATTAGTAGTGTAAGTAACTGTTTTATTGTTCAAGACACTTCACAGATAGTTATTAGGCATGGTTCTGTTTAAAAGTAGTTAATCGCTCTAATGTTGTGACGTAGGTGTGGCGACGATACAATCGCTCGTCTATTCCGCCATAGAGCGGCGCTGGCGGGACAATGCCACACAAATTAATAATTCACGCCTTATAATGCTATTAGACGTAATTTTAATTTGGTTCGATACGCTCTCGCTTGAGAACACGATGTTGTCTTTTTCTGTTTATAGGATTTCGTCAATAGCCGTTGTTATTGTTGGAGTGGCTCGTGTCGATCAGCTCGATTGTGGGGGTCGATTCGAGCATTGTCCGGTATTAGTTCTACAAGTTTTTAAATGCCACGCTTGCATCACGAACCGATGGCTGATATTAAGAGAATATTAACGCAGACAACTTTCTCATGCTTAAATGTTCATACTAAATTAACAAACCACGTTGTAGTGTAAAAATCAGTTCATAAAACTGTGAAAATATCACACTCGATTTAAATTAGAGTATAAAATATGCCTCTCGATTGAAAATTTAGGACAATTTGATAAAATTATTTATTTAAAAATGTTATAACTCCATCCGTATAGTAAATATACTTAACATACATTTTTACCACTTTCTAAAATCGGTCTCTAAAACCCATCGGGCAGCGTAATTTCCAGTTGTTGTGTTTTGTTTGATTTTGAAATAAAGTGGTCAGTAGTCCCTTTTCTGTTTTCGATAAAAATAAAAAGGAATTCCATGTTAGTAGGCGTTGCAGCCCCGCCCGGATGTTTCGACCCACTCATTATCCACTTAACCGCATCACTTCTGTGTGCAACTTCTAATGTCTACTGACACCCACAATTTGGTAAAACCAATACATAGTTAGAAACTAAAGTTGGACTAACATGTAAAAAAAAACCTATGCACATTTTTTTATAACCTACCTACGTTGTTTGATCGAGTAAGTATCCTTCTTAACTAACTCCAGAGCCACCATTTGTGTATGTAAGCGATATATAATAATCACTTTAATGTAATTAATTTTGGCTTTACCTATACGTGATTTAACGCGTTTATAGCCTGTTTAGTTAAATTGTTCGTTAGTGCTAGGTTTTTATGAAATGGAAATTAGGAAAACTTTCCCAAAAAAAACTGAAAATACTTACTGTTGGATTAACTATGGGATTTTCGTATGAGGAAAACTTACAACTCAGTTGATACCTAATATACGAATGAAGATCGCAAAAAAGAAACATGTATAACAAAGCAAAAGTTAACAGTGTTTGGATGAATTTATATATGTATTTGAAAGCGCGCTCAGAAACATACTTATTTGTGGTAATAAATTAGATATTTTGTTAGTAAATCCACAGACTTTAGTATATTTCCACTTTTTTAGTTACGAGTACTTTAATAATAACATTTTATTTTATCCTACATTTTTGCTGCATTTTTTGCTTTTTAATGTAACTAATCTTCGTTACAATAGCTTAATGTCAACTGCTTGTCATATTTCACAAAATATTGCTTTTCCCGATACAGGGTCGTTAATTATTAAAGAGACCTCCTGGTGGTTCACCATCAGTCCCACTTCACCATAAGCATTGTCACGAACATAAACTGCTTAGCAACCGTATTACGGTAATTGAATCGCAACCCTTAAAATGTTTCATATTGATTAGTTCCGGTGGCCATGCGATCCCTTTGGTTTTCATTTTATCAGTCGTTATTTCAATGTTTGAATATGTACCTACTGTAGAGCCATAATAATGGAGTCATATTCTTATATTATAACCCTTGAAACATTACAGCAGCAAATGAAATTCATCATCTAGAGGTTAATCCGTACTACTAAGTTGATCAGCTAACGACAAAATCTCATTTACATCAAACACCCCACACGTCTTTCGCCGTCTTAACCTGTATTTGGGCAATTCCAGAAATAGTGGCACCGGCAGGTTAAAGTTTTTTGTCGAAAAAAAATGGGCCAGTTTTACCAATTGAGTTTGACAAATATTTTTTAAATATTTCAATTGGGGCATATTAGTAAAGGGCACCGCAAAATTCATAAAAATTTAGAAATTGTGGCGTGTTGAAATTTTGGAGATACAGGTTAAAGTTACATGGCGCAGGTTAGTAGAGAAAAGATTACAGGTTAAAGTTAAATTTTACAGATTTTGTGCAAAAGAGTATGTATCAAGAGGCGAAGAGGTTGAATTATGCTTTGACACCGTAACGAACTCCTTATAGAACCGTAATCAGTAGCATGTAATAAGTAATTATGCACAATAAAGTGACTTCGAGTGACGCCGATGTCCTAAGGCAAGATGTTGCGGTTATTTTAAGAAGTTCACCGTAAAACAATGTCACTGCGGAAGAGCGTTTGGCTTTAAGTAATATTTGGAAGAACCAGGAGGTTTTTCGTACTTAAGCGAACAAGGGTAATGCCGCTGTTGTGATGGACTCTAATGATTACGAGAGTAAAATAATCAATTTGTTTGATGTCGATCAGGTCTATAAGCCAGTGTCGTACAAACCTACGGCCAGAATCACGCGCCGTATGAAGACTGTTGTCATACTAAAGGATGTGTTTGACGGTGATGATTTTGAGCGTTTATAAGCCGAAGAACGCGCAGCTGCCGAAGTTATATGGTTTGCCGAAGGTGCACAAGACGGGCGTGTCTTTGAGACCTAAGTATCGTAAGTCAAATGGCTTCTCCTAACTTGCGAAACACGTAGCATCGATGTTGTGGCCGCTTGTGGGGAAAACGTCATCTTATGTTAAGGATTCTCGCCATTTTGTAGAAATTCTCAGCAGCATTAAGTTGGAACCAGAAGACGACGTTGTGGTGAGTTTTGATGTGGCGTCGCTTTTCACCAGTGTTTCTCTTAAAGAATGCTATGAGATAATTCGGGAGAAGTTAGTCAATATCTGGATGGACAAGCGTGGAATGTGAAATTGTTGAAGCGGTACGTCAATGATGTTTTATGCGTTATGAAAGGTGGGAAACCTGAAGTGGAACAGTTTATTGCATATCTCAATTCCATTCATACAAAGATTAATTTTACTTATGAGTTGAAAGATGGGCATACATTAGCTTTCCTTGATGTAAAGGTAATGTCGAGAGCGGATAGTTCTTTGACATATACCGTCGATAGGAAGCCGACGCACATAGATAGGTTTCTGAATGCATCGTCTCACCACTATCCCAGACATCTCATCCTTTGCGAGTTCATTGCAAAATAGGGCATTTGATTTCTGTGACTGAGGACGAGTTGAAATATGTTCAGGAGGTAATAAAGTGTGACGGATATGTGGTGACTAAATGGCAGCCCAGAAGGAAACGTAGAACCAAACATCCTGATGTAGCTAGACAACCTGCGTATATGTCTTACGAGTATGTGAAAGGAGTGACGGGGAGCCGTTGTAGGCAAGTATTCCATCAAGGTACTGTACACACCTTTGTCCAAAGTCGCGAGGCATATTAGGGTACCTAAGGATGTCGATCCCTTCCAAACACCGGGTGTTTATAAGATTGATTGTAGTTGCGGAAGTTCCTATACCGGACAAACGAAAAGAACAATAACTGAGAGGGACAAGGAACATATTGCAGCTGTTAAAAATCGCCAAGTGAACAAGTTAGCATATCAACAACTTTAGGTATAAGATATCCTAATAGCGAACTCGTAAATGCCACTCAAAATTATTTATTACTTTAACCTACCAAGAGTCACTTTAACCTGTATATTGATTACAAGTGAAAGTGACACAGGTTACAGTGAAAAGTAGGTATACTAGACGATTACTTAAAAACCGTTAATAATATGAATGCCTCACTCTCAGTACAATCAGATATGAGTATATAGAACATTTTAATTAAATAAGTAAAAAACAAGTGCTGATCAGGCTCAGATAAGCAAGCGCCGCAAATACTCAGCTTTAACAAACTATCATGAGTTTGCGGCGCTTGCTTTCGAGACAATGGGACCGTGGTCGGAAGACACCAAACTTTTTATTAAGGATATATCTACTCGTCTGGTTTTGGCCTCAGGCGACCCCAGGGCTGGCACTTACCTCTCGCAAAGATTAGCAATAACAGTTCAGAGAGGTAATGCTGCCAGTGTCTTGGGGTCAATGCCTGAGGCAGAAAATTTAGATGATATTTTTATTTTGTAATTTTAGTTTAGTTTATATATAGTTTTAGTTAGTTGATTAGATGTTATTTTTATTCTTTCCATTTATGTTTGTTCGTATAATAATTAGCTTTATGTTTGTAAAACTAAAAATTAATCAAAATAGTAAAAAACGTCCCATATCAATATCGTCTAATAATCACGACAAGTTAAAGTAACAATACACGTTACAAACTCCAGATTCCTGCCTTCGATCACTTGTCACCACAAAACCATGTTCGAACAGTCGCAAATGCTCTGCTTGGCGATTAGATGGATACTGACGGAATGTTTTGCCGCAAATTATGGTCTACAAATGTTATTTCTGTGTGAGTGAGACGCTGTACTGTGAACACACAGGTAACAGTGAAAATATCGCTGGACAAATTTCGGGCGTGGATATTGTTATTTGAAAATGATATATAAAATCCGTGCAACATATTTTTGATAAAGTTATATTCCTTTTGTCATATAGCGCTATATTTTTTTAACATAAAATCGTATACGAATAAACTAAACAACTAAAACTCGAAGAGTGTCGCGTTTGGACAACACAGGTTACAGTAAAAACTGGCACTATCTATTTTTTTTTATTAAACTGATAGATTGAAATGTAATAAAAATGCCTGGCCTTTGTGTATTCGATTGGTTTTTACCTGTGAACATTTTTATTTTTTCTGAAAACAATAAATTGAGCATAGTTTCTATTCAAAAACTAAATGACAGGTTAAGGTGCCACTATTTCTGGAATTGCCCATTTAATGTGAGTACCTATAACATGACTTGTCAACACTTATACAGATCTTCTTCTTCAACACTTAAACAGATCACCTTCTCCTGTCGAAGTCGAGTTATAACTCAACGTTTTTGAGTGTTAATAGTTTCAGTTTTAATGTTAACAAATTGCCACAAGTTTTCGAAAATGAGTACATTTTAGATTTGAAATACCAGTGCCAGCTTTTCCATAGTAACCGGAATGCTTAGTTACATTTTGCCAAATAAACTGTATTCATACACTGTATTATATAAATTACGTAGCTGTTCACATAAACAAGTCCATAATCTATTAAAAGGTCAGAAAATCACGTCAAATTTAAATAATGTAATATAAAATTAAGATTTAATAAGAGCAATACGAAAATATGGCACTCCTAGAAAACTAAACAGAACTGACAGCTGTTCTTCATATAAAATTAAATAGGGAGCTACTACGAAATTCGAAAATCGAAGTTCGTATCATACCGTACTTCTCACATTTTTCATTTTCAATTATTTGCAATATTGCTGTCATAATCATAATCATAATCATTTATTGTGCGTGGAATTTAGGTTACAGAATGTTGGTTACATGAAACTGTTGAATTTACTTGCAAATTGCCATCGAATCAAAAAGCGGAGTAGGTATATAACCCATTCGTAAAACCTTAATTACCCTCCACTTGTCTAACTCGCCTGCGGCTTTGGCGGTAATAAGCGTCTCAGGTAATTTGACGTGTTTTGTGCACTTTATTGCAATTTATTATTCAAAACGGATCCACAATTGAAGGTGAAATCGGTGAACATACATAAAACCAAAAAACATAATCACAAGGGAACATAGAACTCCTCTTCTGAAGTTGGTTAAAAATGCATCAAGTCCATGTCGAGCGGGGGCGGAATTTTAGTACGAAATACCTAAATTACAAAAACCAAAACATCCGCACTTGTATTCATATTAAATTATAGACAAGGTCTAAAGGGGTGGTAGAAACATAAAGAGAGATCGCTAAAATTCTATTAGACCATCATTCTACGAGTCTAATTTAGTTAGAGTCCCCCGCGTAAGCAGTAAGTCGCCCCTTGGGAGACATTTAACCCATGGGTTTGTAAAAATCATACACCAGCTTAGTACGTGTAAGTATTTAATCGTGAGAATTATTTTAATCATTAAAATAATCGTCTTGCGACTTCCATTTTATCTATTAGAGCATTAAAAGCTTAACCGTTGATTGTTACTAGGTACGTATCGTCACGGATTTTTACCCGTATCTTTGCATTGTATCCTTTGTTGTTTTTACTCGTACTTTTAGTTACTTACGCGTAGATAATTCGCCAGTGCTTAAGGATGCATTTATAAGTCTGGGGACTACGACGCCATACAAGTAATTAAGATAAATAATAAAACGGCCAAATTCGAGTCAGACACATTGGCACATTACAGGTTCCGTGCCAACATTCCGAAAAAACCTTTATTGCTTAGGGAGTTTTTTTAACTAAGAAATTAATTTTATATTTATTCGTTTTTATTATTACAGTGACTATAGTGATACAGATATTGTGTGGTAATTTCATGTTCGACCTGTAACGGTTCAATAAATAAGTACCTACCCTGTGGCAGATGAACAGACAGACCGACAGACAGCGGAGGCTTAGTAATGAAGTATTTTTGGCCCCTCTTAGGGTATGAAACTCTAAAAATAAAATTCCTCTAAGTGAAAATCACTTTGGAGACACCACACAGCTTGCAAATCTTACTTTAGCAAAGCTAACTTTATGTAGAGGAATTCAATGCCATGCTGAAGAAGTACTTAACTAACTTACACTTAAATAATAGATACGGGTACCGTACCTATGTAAATACATGTCATATAGACTGTGCGATGGTTTTGGGTTGCGTTTTATTCTAATACAATTTGATTTTAAAAACGGCACATCACTTCGTTGTCTCGGAATGAAAATAAAGTCGTCTTAATTAAAAAATATTGAATTTATGTGACAGTAAATCTTTACTCCTAATAAAGTCGGCTTATCTGTTCACCCTTGCAGTAATCAATGTCTAATTCTGTATTCGCAGCTTACGATAATGATTAACGACAAGCTTTATTAATTCGATCTAGTAGGATTAGAGGCTCCACACTGTGGCGAAGGGTAGGTGGAAAAAACAAACGTATTTTGCTAGGGATAGGAAACCTCGCCGGGGCGTCCCGCGGCCGCGCCGATCTCGCCCAGGGCTGGCGCGCGCTCTTTTTTCTTTTAACAAGATTTTACTAACTTAATTTATTGAATCAGGCGTTACTTTGCAAAGGTCGATATCAATGAACTAAAAGAATTTCCTTGCTCCCCCGCGACCTTATGATAGCCAAACTTATGCAAAATATGCGTGTTCGTGCAGTTCCTCCACCTCCACACTGTAAGAATACACAAAAACCCATCTATGACCACCACCATACCATACTGATGCGTTTCGAACTCAACCAGAGCTCATCTTCAGAGTAACACAATCGTATACCATGCTAACAGTTGTTAGACTAACAACTAACAACTAGTCCAACAACTAACAACTAGTCTAACAACTAACAACTAGTCTAACAACTGGTAGCATGGTGTACGGTTATGTTACTTTGAAGATGAGCTCTGGTTGAGTTCGAAAGCCGTCAGTGTGGTGTGGTGGAGATGGGTTTGTGTGATAATGTGTGTGTTCTTACAGGTTGGAGGTGGAGGAGCTGCATGAACGTGCACGTTTTGCATAAGCTTGGCTATCATGGGGTCGCGGGGGAGCAAGGAAATTCTTTCACTTCATTTCTTTAACTTGCCCTTGCCACGTTAGTATGTTTAGGACAAAATATTGGAAGCTCAATGTAATTGACTTAATTTGAGATAGATCGCAGATCACCTCACGGTTGTCAGAGGTTTCCGTTCCATCCGACATTATATCGGATTTGAACAAACACCACACCTCTCTTCATCTTTAAGTAGCTCCAATTTGAATGATTTGAGATTAACTTTAGCTATCTATTTGTTTCTATTTGTTTTTATTTTATTTGTTTTGTTTCTATCTGTTTGTTTGTGTTTTCTATTTGTTTGTTTGTTTGTGTTTGTTTTGTAGATTAAATGGAGAACCCTAAAAATTTTTTTTAACACTCGTCATAAAACGTGACTCTCATTAATAAGAATCATTATCATCTTATTTTAAATCACAATTTCACGCGTAGATATAAGCAACTAATTGATACTACACGTCTTGCCCACCCGTTTTAATAGTGGTGATAACGGCTAGATTAGTTCTATATTGTTTTTCTTCCTGCACTTATCCGATTTTATATAAACTAATTACTTACGCATTATGCCCTATCTTAAGTATTGCGATAATTATAATGCTTATCCACAAGTGGGTGTGTAAATAAGTATAGTCAGAAAATAATATGTTGCCAATATTTTTATAAAGGAGTCTCTACTTCGATTGACAACCCTGCGGGTCAAATTCTTTTGTCAACAAACAGGGGTATCGTAGACTGCGCCTCGAGGGATGCGTATATTTTTAATAAACGCTTTTATTTAACAATAATGTGATCACTGATCGTCACTCGACCACCACGCACACACGACGTGTTCCCCTTACTTTTGCAGGGTTAAGGCGGTAAGTAAAGTTACGGCTATTATTTACCAATACCAGGTTTCTATGCGTAAAACATTTTCAGCGATATGGTAGAGCTCTCTCGGATTCTGTTGCACTCTTGTACGATGACTTAAATGAGATGAAACATCACAAATGCCAGTCAGAACTAGATACTTAAAACATCAACACGGAACATACAGGACCAGGTCATAAGACTACTCAACAGCATATTTTTTTAGGGTAGGATAGCCATCTTCGACCCTTATAGTTTTACCTGCCTACCCTCATGGCCGCGCTAGTGTTGCCTATCCTGTTACTGGTGCTGGCAAGTGCACCGGGTGCACCTACTGGCGTTGCTTACCCCCACTGCACTCCACTGACATATTGACTACAGTTATACTAATAATATTTAAAAAAAAGTCAACCAATTAGCTAGTGGGCGGGGAGACCTTTGACTTTAACACGTTTGTTAGACTAGTCTAATAACTGGTAGCATGGTGTACGGTTGTGTCACTCTGAAGATGAGCTCTGGTTGAGTTCGAAACGCGTCAGTGTGTTGTGGTGGTGGTGATAGATGGGTTTGTGTAATTTGTGTGTGTTCTTACAGTGTGGAGGTGGAGGAACTGCATGAACACGCATAATTTGCATAGACTTAGCTATCTTAAGGTCGCGGGTGAGCAAAGAAATTCTTTTAGTTCATTAAAAAGTAAGTACTTAACAGATACACATAATTTTACCAACTGGCAATATTAATTACAAATAAGAGTTTAGTAATAAGTAAAGCAACATAAATTTAATGTGTGGTACTGGCAAATTCCAGTTAGGTGCGACGACGAGCGAAGCGAGGAGGAGCGTGTTAGGTTAACGGTGAGCAAATAGCGCACGAAGCCGAGCGAGCGAAGCGAGCGCCGCGGTAGCGGCCGGCGAGTGCCAGAATCGTATTTTTTTGTAAATATATTTCTTTAAAATATCCAAAACATGAGTCTAATGAATTTTTTTTATTTTTTTATTAAATAATATTGAACTGAAAATAGCATCCTTGTAAATAAATATTTTCAACATTTGTCCGAATACTCAGTGATTGCCGGTTTTTCAAAATTTAACACACACACATTTGGTACAAGATTGACACCGCGATCATTGCCGTATTGTAAGTATCAAAAAAGCCAAACATTGTTATATTATTCTGGGAGTTTGTCACAAACGCTTTATTAGTGCACAAACAAAAACAACGGAAATGTTGCGCTTATCCACCTTACTTATTATATTACATAATTACTAAACGAAACCCTTATTCAATAAAAAATTTGGGAAACATTGTATAACGAAATGAATATTACGCCAACCAAAACATTCTGCTAACCGAAAGTTGGCATTTTGAAAAGTGACTTTATAACACACAGGTCAAACGTACAGTTGGTAAGTGTGAGGTTGGGAAATAAAAGTAAACCTTTTAATAAGTTGGCGAGTGATCATTCTGCGAAAAGTTGATTGGGAAGTAATATTCGGCGAAACAATTTTCGGCGAAAAATTAGAGAACCCTATAGGGTCAGCAGGGCTACTACGAAACTCGAAACTCGAAAATATATTATGTAGAGCATGGTAGAGCACATAAGCAGGAACGCCGAAATTATTTTTTTAATAAATTAATTGTTTAATATTTTTTAAATTATGCTTGCGGTTAATGTAACCCGAAAAGGAAAAAAAACAAATAGTTTTCAAAATGCTATCTGTTATGTCATCGTAGAGCAACGAGACTCACCCGGGTCAGCTCTCAACCTTGACGCTGGCAAAATTGCCCAATTTGACAGAAGACATAATATTATATTAAGTAGGTTCTTAGTTGTGATGTATAGATATCATTTAATAATTCTGTAAATCTGTTAAAAAATATAATATATAACCTCGTTGAGTTTCTGGCCGGATTCTTTTCAACAGACGTTTTTCCGAACCGATGGTAGATTTTTTTGACATTCGTGTGATTATTATAGCCTAAATTATAGTTCTTTTTTTTATTCATTTCTGTTAATCATTGTATTGTATTGTTTGTTTGTTTATAAATAAAGTTTTTATATTAGCCTAAATTGAATAAAGATTATTTAGACTTGACTTTGAATGAAAAAAAAAAACGAGACCGCAGAAAAATAGCTGATAAGGTATAGCTTTATGCTTAGTCTAGTTACAACCTTTTAACGGGATACGGCCTTATTGTGTTTCACTTCGATATACCCTTGGATATACTTATACATAGTTATCATATTCAAAAATGAATTAAGACAGAAATATCTTATCGACCCATTTTTAACCTGTCACAGGAAATATTGAGTCATGGTTTTCTGTTATGATAACCATTATCTTAACTCTCTGTAAGCCCTCAATGTCATCCGTAAAACTACCCGACTTTCTCTAGAAAAAAAATAGTTAATTTCGTAAACTAACAAATAATAGGTAGGTATATGCTTTTTAAATAGTGTTTTCTTGACGCGTCTGCATTTTATAACTTGCAAAATTTGCAAACCATTTGGCGCTTCCCCTAGAGAACTAAAGAAACAGTGAAATGTAGATAGCAGACGTTTAAATTAAAGTGGCTGCGGTTCGTGCCAAATTTTTATTTAAGTTATTTCTCGTATAAACTGACCATCCTTCGTTTTAAAAAAGCTGAATAGTCTTTTGGTTTTTACGTCGGAGCAAGTGCCTACTTCTGCGTAACAGGGCTACTTTAAAATGTCAAATTTGATATCAGTATCAAGCATGCTTGCGGCATGACTGCCTTATCACCAAGTAGCGTAACTAAATACTGTTCGATGCAAAAGTGTCTAATAAGAAACTTGTAATAAAGTAAGCAGGTGGCCATTAAACGACCTTTATTGTCATTACTGTACTCGTAGTTGACGGTATACAAATAATTTAATGCCCACCTTATTTTGTACGTGCACAATCCTCTACTTATAATGCGAGGTGTTACTTACTACTTCGTACGTACCTACTTCTCTGCAAATACATCCCGTGCAGATTGGTAAACTTCTCACATGTCATTTCAGAAAAGTGAAATCTTGAATTAGTCGTAAACTTAGTTTAATCGTAACAAGTCAGATCAATCAAAATGGCGCATATTTTGACTCTACTAAACTTAGGTACTATCGAACCGATTGAATCGTGACCCTTTTCGGAACCTTTTCGTAGAAAAAGTCATAGTGGCATCGCATTGTTTGAAAAGGGAATTCATTGTGACACTTACTGTGAGAATGTTTTAGGGTGGGTCAGGAATCACATGGTTCGACTGTACATTCTCAGTAGCAATCGCTAACTAGACCAGATCACTCCGGGGCTTCAAAATCAAGTAGTGGAGTCGAGTAAAATGAGTTTTGTGATCGAGTACACTCTGCTGCTCGCTATTTTAATCTTTTACTGTTCGTGTACTATTTTTATAACAACATTATTACTATTGCATACTTTTATTGACATATAAAATATTTATTGCTTTACCTGATTGCCTTAGTCTTTGACAATTATTGTATAGTTCATGCAAAGAAGTGGAAGGCTCGTGAGATTCCCCAGCAGACTTCGACCGTAGTTACGGTCTGGCCAGGGGGAACATTGTGGCGGCCTGCTCGACCGCCACTGCTTAAGTCCCCGCGCCTGCGCGATGCGACGCACCGTTGGACAGCAACGGAGATCAACAGAGCTGTCTAATAAACTCCATTTCGATTCGCGTAAAATATTTAATTTGTTGTACATATGTTTGTAATTGTAAATAATAAACTGTAAATACTGCTTTGCATCGTTTCTACCCCACGACACCTATTCCCACACATGTTATTTTTTCAGAACAAAATATTAAGATAAACGTAAAAGCAAAAGATTGTCTACATAACAAATCTTATTCAAATCGTTAAGAACAGTTTCTGATGAACCAATTATCTAGATACCTGTAGAAAATATGTACGTATATTTAGGTACAAGAATTAGGATACATTATGTCCGTGAATGTACATCGTTAATAGATTATGGGTCGTAAGTAGGAATGTTCAAATAGTCATCTGCTGGCGACTCAAGCAGTCGTGAGTGTTGATAACGCCAAAAACAAAGTAAGTACACATATGTATTGATATTTATACAGTATTCAATGTTCAACGGTGATTTCTTTTATTCCTAGCGTCACGTTTGATGTCAATTAAAAGTAGTTTCCAATAGTACCCATTGGCATAAAGATTTAAATGGCGTACTTATACTTTATTCTACTTAAGGCTACTTGCTGGAAACACATAAATCTCGAGTTAGCGTTAAGCTCAGTTTAGTAGTATCAAAATGTATGGAACTGTCAAGCTTAAGCGAGATTCAACTGCTAAATCTAGATTTATTTTTTCCTGCAAGACGGCCTTGCACATAAATAATAAACCCATCTGCGTCAGGCTCTGAACAGTTGAACAGTTGACAATAAACTATTGTTTTTTTGTTTCAAAGCGAGAATAAAGAAAACAGACCAGACTCTACTTTAACAGGCTCTAAGTAGTGTGTTTTCATTGATTATACTTTTCATAGTTTATAACTAAGTAGGTAGCCATTACGAAAAAAACAAATAATATTTTCTAAGGATTTCGTATTGTGTACGGAATCTTCCAAGCTTAGGTATATTTTATAACTTAGGCTGCTATTTACTCTTAAACTACTAATAGTTCTCAAGCAATCTTAGCCACTATAATTTACTACCATTCTGATTTTTTTAAATATTTTTCCACCTAACAGTTTAGATTAGAGTTCCCGGCGCAGGCGAAACACATCACCACTTGCACACGTTCGCATTCGCAAAATATTCGCATCGTTTCAAGCGAATGCGAATGTTGATGGGAATGTTTGAAATGATGCGAATTATTCGAATATGCGAATGTGAATACAAATATTCGTGACATCCCTTTCGCAAACAAATCACTGAATAGTAAAATCGTCTTAGCAACCCCTAATGATTTTAAAAGAACTATCCAAGGATTCCCCACTATAGAATACCCACACTAAGTATAGGGTTAGACAAGAAAAAAAATCACCCCCCCCCCACTTTACATCTATAGGAGGTACCCTAAAAAAATTCTTTCCATTTTTTTTTTACCACTATCGGCGTGATTGATATGTACACCTATTCATGCCAAATTACACCTTTCTAGTAGAGCTTACCCGCGGATAGACAGACAGACATGACGAAACTATAAGGGTTTCTAAAAAGTTGAACTGAACCCTAAAAAACTATTTTGATGTAAGTACTAAACTAAGTAAGTAACTTTATCTTAAGTCACTCCACCGTATTGATTCGAGCTCAGTGATGATAAGAACAGCGTTCTTGACGTTTTGTCGAGTGACCTTACGAATTACAGTAGGTACTACCGGTTATGTTACGTTATACGTGCTCAGCTCAACGTCTAAACTTAACTCTAGACTTGGCACACAAATAAATACTTAATTTGTTTTTAATCCGAAATTTAGGAAATTTAGACTCAATTCAGATAATAATTAAACCACTCTAGCTTAGTACTCAGGACTGTCATAGGCTTTTTGGTTGTCAACACTACCCAAGCAGCGTTTTTAGGGTTCCGGAGCCAAAATGGCAAAAACGGAACCCTTATAGTTTCGCCATGTCTGTCTGTCTGTCTGTCTGTCCGTCTGTCTGTCCGTCTGCGGCTTTGCTCAGGGACTATCAATGATAGAAAGCTGTAATTTTGCACGGATATATAGGTTAACTATGGCGACAAAATAGTACAATTAAAAATTCAAAAACAATTTTTTTAGGGTACCTCCCATAGACGTAAAGTGGAGGTGATTTTTTATTTCTCATCCAACCCTATAGTGTGGGGTATCGTTGGATAGGTATTTTAAAACCATTATGAGTTTGCTAAAACGATTTTTCGATTCAGTAATGTGTTTGCGAAATATTCAACTTTAAAGTGCAAATTTTCATTAAAATTGAGCGACCCCCCCCCCCCTCCAAAATATAAACTGGTGGGTGGAAAAATTTGAAAAAATTCAGGATGGTAGTCAGTATATCAAACTTCCAAGGAAAACTATGACGTCTAAGTTTGCTTGAGAATTATTAGTAGTTTATGAGTAAATAGCAGCGAAAGGTATAAAATATACCTAAACTTGGAAGATTCCGTATAAAATACGAAATCCTTAGAAAAATATTATATGGCTACGGAACCCTATTTTAGGCGAGTCCGACACGCTCTTGGCCGGTTTTTCTTGACCAATTAATTTTATATTGAAACTGTGTATAATTAATAATACAAGTTATTTTCCCTAGATAAATCACGATGAAAACAAGTGGCAGCTGGACGCTGCTGTTCTTTGTCGGATGTGTGAGTATGGCGGCGGCGAGTCCGGCGATAGCGCGCCAGGCAACAGCCAAGCACAGCCCTGACCTCTGCCATCCGCTGGTGATCGCGCATCGTGGCGCCAGCGGCTACGTGCCCGAGCACACCTTAGCCGCCTATTCCTTGGCAATCCTTATGGGCGCTGACTATGTCGAACCGGACGTCGTCATGACCAGCGACGGACACCTCGTGGCCCGCCACGACAACGAGCTAGGAGACACCACAGACGTCAGCAAACACCCGGAATTCGCCGACCGCCTTCGAACGCAGACTGTCGACGGACGACAACTGACTGATTGGTTTGTTGAAGATTTCACTCTAGCCGAACTCAAAACTTTGCGCGCTATCGAACGTTTACCAGGAACTAGACCCGGCAACGCCCGAATGGATGGAGCTTTTGATGTTCCTACCATCCAGGAAATTATTGACTTAGTGAAAAGCATGGAAATAAGCCAACATCGCACCATCGGCATATATCCCGAAATTAAACATAGCACACACTTTCAGAACATAGGGCTCGCAATGGAAGCACCTTTAGTTGATCTATTGCACAAAAATGGGTACATTGGAGAGGATGCTCCCATATACATCCAGTCTTTTGAAGTAAACAACTTAAAGGAGCTCAAGAAAATTACTGATCTGAAACTTCTTCAGCTTTACGGCAGCAACCAATCTAACCAACCTTTCGATCAAGCTACCGCAGGTACCAGCCTTACTTATGGTGAGATGGCTACAGCAGAGGGGTTAAAGCAAGTTGCAAATTACGCCTATGCTGTGGGACCCGATAAGAGCTACATCATTCCACGTGACGAAAACGACAGACTTGGCACGCCAACCAACTTCGTAGCGGACGCTCACGCAGCAGGATTAAAAGTCCACCCTTATACGTTCCGTTCGGAAAATCCATTCCTCCCGGCCGAGTTCCGCACCAGCAACGCTTCTGATCTGGCAGCTATAGGAGACCTCAGAGGTGAACTGAATGCTTTCCTTGCTACAGGAATAGACGGTTTATTTGCCGACCAACCAGATATACCGGCGCGCATGCGCGGACCGTGTCTCTAATATCACAACTTGCATTACATACCTAAACTAGCAAAATTTGAGCTGGACTCGATATAATTTTATACAGGTATTTTGTTATTTTAAACTTAACTGCCCTTTTTCACTAATAACCAATGCATTAAGTTTTTTAGAAAGTAATTGTTGAGAATTTGTCAACGGTCTACTCTTCTATATAATTAAACATAGCTGCATCAATATTACCACCCTTTTTTGAAAAAAAGTGTGCGGTATAAAGAGTAGGTACTATTTAGGTAAGTACACTACGAGTAGTACAAATTATTTGTGGTGCGAGCGACTCTTAAGTACACAGCCGTCTCTTAAAGAAATAAGTATAATAGGAGTATAGTCTCTGGTTTAAAGAAGTTGCACATAAAAAGTTACTTCATTTGTAAAAAAATATAGTTGGTTGTTTACTGATACGATGACTTATGTAAATTACATTACAAAGACGCAATAATAAAAATATTTTAATTTAATGTTACGAAAACTTGCTTTTTTCCTTCCTTTTTGTAAACTTAATTAGCACCTAGATTATTAAAACCAACGACGGTCAAAGACAGGACTACCCATCTTCTGCCAATAATAAGACTTGAAAAATGTGTGCGTACGTGTGTACATATGTGGTTATTTTTAACTGACTTCAAAAAAAGGAGGAGGTTATCTATTCGGTATTTTTTTTTTGTTTTTTTAATGTACATTTTTTTTGCTTTCGTCTAGGAATGCGTCCCATAAGATCCCAAGGAAATCGAGGGAACTCTTTAAATGTTGTAAGGACACCTATGGTAATTTTGATATATTTAGTACAGTCCGTGAGATCTTAAAAAAACCTTCGGATTTTAGAAGCATGCGTCGGGTATTGACGATGACACGCGATCGTGATACGCGGTTCTGTTCTGTTATCAACTTGCAAAACTTTTCAAAGTTACCGTAAAAAGTTATGTAAAGAATAACCATCAGTACAAAATGAACCTTACTATAATAATATTACGCTTCTTTATCTTTTTCTAATTTTATTACAATATGACTTTTTGTCATGATACAAATAAAACAAAATCAGCATTTTCGAATTCTTCCACCGTCAATTTAAATTGAGAACACCCCGCCTCAACACAGTACTTTTGTTTGGAATTATATAGAGCTGTTGTTATACTGTATCTACTTCTCTTGGGTACGTCAAATGAATTTTTTTGGTCTGCTTTCGTTTTATATTTTTTTTAATGCACTTTTCGAAATCCCCGTTGCTTCTATAACACGGTCTAGTACCTTATTAAAATATTTACGACCACTTTTTTCTTAAAAAATTCAACTTATATACAAAATATTTATAAATATATTGTAATCAATTTCCAGTGATTGGCTATTTACAGACATACCCTGCTTAAGTTGACTCGCCATGAAAATCAATTTCCGAAAAATAACAAACTACCTAAATAAATATATGCAATTGGTGGTTTTAACTGCTCTATATATATATATCAATGAAAACACAACGAGTGCACTCTACGTGTGATGGATTGCTACTGAGTCAAAAAGACAATTGTCATTTTTTACTAACGAATTCTTTCGATTTCCCCCGAAACCCGAAGGGTTTTCTAAAAGCTCACGGATTGTAGTAACTCGTGCATTTGCTCTTGAAATCATCATTTGGTGAAGTCATGTCAAGTTGACCATCGGAGTTACTACTCAATAACAAGTATTTCATGGTTTGAATTTCGATTACTCTAACACCGTTGCTAAGCAATTTATGCTCCACGTAATGCATAATTATGGTGAAATGGAATAGGTGGTTGGTAAGCACCAAGACTCTTCAATAACGAAAGTCTCTGCATCGGAAAAAGCCATCTTTTGTAAAAGGTGACGAGCAGTTAACATGAAACTATTGTACCTATCTTAGATTATTTACACTAAAAAGGGGAAAAAAATATAACAAGAAATTGAACCGACTACAAAAACCATGAAAATAATTTTCTACCAGTCTGATATCGGTGCCTCAGCAGGAGCCAGCAGGAGTGATTGAAGCCCAATATGTAGTGCGTTGGTGAAGTAGGCGACTACTTATAGGTCCACTCCTGCTGGCTCGGGCTGAGGCACCGAGTTCAGACTGGTAGAAAATTATTTTCGTGGTTTTTGTAGTCGGTGAATTTTTTTTTTACAATCTCGTTTGCGTGCATAACTAAGTAAGTCAGGCCAGGAGTTCCCAAACTGTGCGTCGGACACCCCGCCCAACTAGCAAATTGCTCTTGAGAATTGCATCCTGTAATGCTATATGTCACAAACAAGTCACAGGAAAGCTATGGATAATGTTTGTCGTCTTATAAACGCATTGGTAGACAAAAAATAATGCTGGGAGTAATAATCTGCAAAAACATATCTCGAAAGCACATTGGAGATTACCTACAATACATGGCTTATTCAAGTACAGTCCTACAGTAGCAAGATATGAGACTTTACCTCTCTGCTAAATACATTAGTTTCAATAAAGTCTTATCCAAGTCTAACACTTCTCTACAGAAATGCGTTAAGTAATAGAACTTATATGTATAGGACTAGTAAGCTTGAAAATGTCATTTATTGTGTCATCTAAGACTGAAATCCTGTATCAGATGATTCTTAGCTCTTACAGGAGCAAAAGCAAATTGCTGAGAGCAACAAGCGGCGTAAATATGCAGCCCTCGGTGAGGATTGTATATTTACGCCGTTTGGTGTAGAAACTCTGGGGCCTTGGGGGCCAGAGGCAAAACAGCTCTTCCATGAGCTATCTTCTCGGCTGGTAGATACCACTCGGGATCGGCGGACTGGTGCTTACCTTGCACAACGCATCAGCCTAGCTATCCAGAGAGGTAATGCTGCCAGCCTCTTAGGAACGGCCCCCCAAAGCAGCAGCCTTGATGAAGTTTTCTATTTAGTGTAAGTTTTGTAAATAGTTTAGTTTTAGTTTTATACAATAAAATTTATAACTTGTTATATATAAGTCATTAAACGAAACAAGTTTTTAATATTTAGGAAAAAAAAAACATGAGTATATTGAAAAATAATATTGAACTGAAAATGGCATCATTTTGGTTTCAAAATTTGACCGAAGACTCAGTATAATTGCGGGTTTTTGGAAATCTACAGACGCACATTTGGTGATACCGTGATTATTGCCGTATTGTATCAAAAAGTCAAACATTGCCTATGGATGTTTGTCACAAACAAAAACACAACGGAAATATAAAAACATTCTATGAACCGAAAGTTGGTTGGGAAGTAGGTAGGTACCTAATATTCGGCAAAAAATTAGACAACCCTAAGAACCGTCGCTAGAAAACCTGATTTCAAATAAAAAACCGCATTCAACTCGGTCCACCATGTAACACCCCCCTTTTTGCGTCGGTAGTTAAAAAATATAACCTAACCAACAAAAAGTTGAAAAACCCCCGACATTGCCACTTCAAAGTTCGATATCTCAAAAACCGCTAAACCGATTTTGATGAAATTAGGTACGCCTAAGAACCATCGCTAGGAAAGCTAATTTCATTTTTTTTTTATTCAAATCTGTCCACCCGTTTAAGAGCTAAGATGTCACAGACAGACACACACAGCGGTCAAACTTATAATAACACCCCTCTTTTTACGTCTCATACATAAACATAATCGACAACAAAAATGCTAAAACTATTTGCTTCTTTGTATCGAAAATAGCTCCATCTAACGTCACCAATGTAAACTATCACCACCCGTTGAATTTAGAGCGCTGCGAGTCGGATGGTCGGCACCTAATGTCGCAATAAATAAGTGCTACATCAAGAGATGTCGCTAATTTAAGATATTATTTCGTGAGTGAACCGAAACAGATTTACAACCATATATAATTTCAACTTATGTTCATGTAATGTGAATAATGGACACCTAACTCTGTATTAATCCCAAAGAGGCTAGTCCTTTATCGACTTGAGTGAACATTTTATCACAAAAATACACCAAGACATAGTTTCGGTTCAGCCATTTAGTATGGCTATATTTCTTAAGCCATTTTCTGATGAGACAAACTGAAACCAAATACGTTATCTGTGGTGTGGGACTAGTTTATGACGTTTTAGACGTTTACTTACGACTTCGGTTCACGTTTTCCGAATCGCTTTTGTTATTCACCAACTAGCCGAAATGTGAGCATTCTTTACAATATTATATATTTCAGATATGTTAAGACAATCTTTAAAAGTCAGAAAGACAATAACCGTAATATGTGTATTGTTTTTACGTAAGTACCTAAATATTTTTTAATATTACTTTTTAATAAAGTACATAACGGCTTCGATATATTGAAATACATAATACAATTCAGCTGTGTAAACTACTAATAGTACTAATTAATTCAGTTTTGCGAAGCAAACATCACTTGTATCAAAAATATTTTTACTTTCAGTGCTTTTCATTTTCCTTATTCTTACAAGAGATAATCATGAAGTTGAAGCACTCAAACGGCACCAAGGACTAGCTCACAACTATCCAGACACAGGCTATCAGTATATCAACCAAATTGCACCAAAGTATAAAAGCTTGAACATGGAGAAACCAGTTGAGGAACAAGAACCCAATAGTGGGGTTGATGATTCTTCAAAACGTGAATTACAGGAAGCTAAAGCTCGGATAGAACAATTAGAAAAGAAAATAGCAATTTTAGAGGGAAGGATACCGCAAAAATATCCTGAAGTAAAATACTTGGGCTACAAGGAGCGAAAACGCATTCTAGTTGGTTTTAATAATCTTAATTAGATATTTTATTTGAATGCATAGATTCGTTTATCTTATATCGCTTTATGTTGTTTTAGGTAACAGGTGGAGCAGGTTTTGTAGGCTCTCATCTGGTTGATGTTCTGATGATGAGAGGTCATGAAGTGATTGTGGTCGACAATTTCTTTACTGGACGTAAAAGAAATGTTGAACATTGGTTTGGCCATCGTAACTTTGAAATGATTCACCATGACATAATCAACCCCCTGTATGTTGAGGTATAATGTAAACATCATTTGTCTTAGTTACTCAACAATGTAGTTTGTACATGTTGGTTCATGTTACTATAACATTTGTATTGTTTTAGGCTGATGAAATATATCACTTAGCTAGTCCTGCCAGTCCTCCACACTATATGCAAAATCCAGTAAAAACAATAAAAACCAATACTTTAGGAACTATCAACATGTTAGGTAAGTAGCTAAGATGTCATTGACCTTGACCATCCAAATCAATAAAACGGGACCATTTCTGCAGCAGTACTGTCATACGGGTGTTCCTGATGATATTCACCATCTCTGTATCCTCATCATATGTCATGACAGTAAGAAGTGGTGAAATTGATTGTGATTCCAAGTGTGTTTGATACAATACCTAGTGCCATCCATGAAGACGCGTGATTTTATCCAAATTAGACATTAAGGACATTGTAATAAGAACCACAACACATGTCATCGTGAATGACTACCTATACAGCCTGTTCAGTTATTTTGATTTTATTGAAGATCTTTCATAATCATTTAATCTTTATACTTGGTTTAGATAGGTATTTAAGTAAATGTAAACAAAATTCAGCAGCCAGACTTAGTACATTCAAGGATTTTAAAAATTTTACTTATCTATCATTGTAATACAAACTAGACTAGTGCACTTCAATACAGAAATGTATATGTTTAGACAGTTTAATGGGGGAATTTCAATATTTAAGACATCAATTGACTTTTTTTTGTTTGCATTTAGTTAAATACCTATCCAAACAAAGTATATTTTTCATTTTCATAACAGGCCTGGCTCGCAGGGTAGGAGCTAAAATTTTAATAGCAAGTACCTCAGAGGTTTATGGAGATCCCATGGTTCATCCGCAGCCAGAGTCATATTGGGGACATGTCAATCCAATTGGTAAATAATTACAATTAAATTTCTAATGTTACTTGAGTAAAAATCACTTGTGTTAAAAGTTTGTTCTCAATAATGGACTTTTTCTATACTATGAACAGTTGTGATACAAGGAGTTTTAAACTTTATTCCTCTCAATTCAACTGTATTATTTCAGGACCAAGAGCTTGTTATGATGAAGGCAAAAGAGTAGCAGAAACTTTAGCCTATGCATATGCCAAACAAGAAAATGTGTCTGTGAGAGTCGCAAGAATCTTCAATACATATGGACCGAGAATGCATGTGTCAGATGGTCGTGTGGTATCTAATTTTGTCATGCAAGCCTTGCAAAACCTAACCATTACAGTAAGTATAATATAATTAATTATGTATTTGCAAACTAGTCCTTCCTTCTTTCTGTAAAAAAAGGTTGCCTGGAAGAGATATCTCTCATGTGATAAGGCTGCCTATTGCTTACCTTGTAACTTTCTCTCTGTGTATCTGTTTTCTGTATTGGTTACTATGTCTGGTGTACTATGAAGTCTTTGTATTGTATTGTAAGTTCATTCCGGTTTACACTACTAATTTCTGTGATAATTTTGATAAATAAGAAAACTTTTACAGGTGTATGGTAATGGAAAACAGACTAGGTCCTTCTGCTATGTATCAGATCTAGTCAATGGCCTTCTATCGCTTATGTCGTCTAGTTACACCTTACCAGTCAACATAGGAAATCCTGTGGAGCATACAATAGAAGGTAAAACATGTATTTAATATTCTTCCCATTTGGGGCCAAAACCAAGCTCTCAACACATTGCTCAATCGGAACACTGACTCTCTCTAGTTATAATGTAACAACATGTATGATGTATAAGAGTGCTGCAGAGCTTTTCAGACTGACAAAGGACTGAATCAGATATGCGGATCTGACTGCCCACCTTCCCTAGTTGAAGAGTAGACTATTTTGGGACACCTAATCTGATAGATGCATAAGATTCAGCTGCTTTGTACAGGGCGCAAGAAAACAAATGAAGCATAATTAATTATAAAATACATGTATTCCAGAATTCGCAATGATCATCAAGAACATAGTCCCGGGCTGCCGCAGCACGGTGGCGACCGGCGCCGCCGTGGAGGACGACCCGCAGCGCCGGCGACCCGACATCACTGTAGCCGAGACACATTTACACTGGTCTCCCAAGGTCAATATAACTAATGTTTAATTTTTGACATAACGTTTTAAACTTTCGTGATGCTCACTCATAGTCAAAATACTAGGCGTAGGGTTGCTAGGCGGACTTGACACCCCACACTTCAGTCTACTCGTGACCACGGCAACTGCAATGTTGCCGAAACGTCGAGGTAAATATTACTCGTTAATAATAGCGTGATAAGTCCCGTTTGTGGTATTTTGACTATAATTTTTGACATTTCTTATTAACTACACAATATAAGGGATTCCGGAATTACTCGTACAAATGTACAAATACAAATACAAATATGTTTATTTTGCATCAAATGTGGTACATAAAGTTGGCAATATAGTTGTACATATTTCACACATTTAACCAGTAACTGGCAAGCAAGATTGCTACATTTACGGTAGGTACTTATTTTAACAACACCTGTATTTGCCAAATTCATTGTTTAACTAAGAAAACTGTTTGGTTAAAAATTTGTTATAGGGTTTTTTTTTTATCTATATCTGTCTCATTGTAAAACGCTTCTCTATGCAGCAAGTATAGCGCCACTTTGCATCACATGCTAGTATTTTTTCTCTAAAACAATATGTTGTTTAAGTTAAAACAAGATGTTTCTTATGTAACAGAGTGGTCAAGACATGGAACAAATTCGTAGACCAGAACATGTAGTCTCAGCACTAAATGTGAATAAACTTGACCAACACATTAACAGTACAAAGAATACTTGACCAAGGAACAGCTAGATACAGCCACCTATCAGTTGCTTCCAGCTGCATGCCTGATAATTTAAATAATAATAAGTAATCAAACATTTTTAGCATTAATAATGATCATAATGATTTCTTAAATTTATATTTGATCCACAGGTTTCATTAGAAGAGGGTCTGCAAAGAACAATAGATTATTTTCGAGAAGAATTATCAAGAACAACTTTTTATAATAATCAAACTTACATGGACACCAAAATCAAAGGTCCACATTAAGACATACATACCTATTTATAATTTTGATTATTGTAATGTGATATTAAGCTACTGACTGTACAATATTTTCTATGTTGTGTTCAAATAAAAATGGCAAAAATGTGTTGTGCTTTATCACAGTAGGTATAACACTGTCAATGGGCATATACTTTTTTAAAATGTTCGTAATTGTACGCTAAGTAAGAGACGCACATAGTTCCACTAAAATGCTCTAACGATAACCATTGTCAAATCAAAGAGAATCATGTCACTAGTTTGACATGGTTATGGTTAAAGTAACTTGGTGCAACGCACGCTTCGTTATCAAACGCAAGTTATTCTTTCCAATGAATAAAACCTAGTGGTATTCAAATGCCTGTTTTCACATCTTAGTGCCCTGATGAAGAACAACACATAAAATTAATAATTTCACTAAAGCTGTTTGATTTATTTACAATTACTACTTACTCATTAATTACATAAATAAATAGTTTGAACGTTGTTCACATTCGTAGTATAGTAAGACAAAAATTATTTACATTTTGCTAACAAAAAAAAAGATAATTAAATTTCAACTTCAACTCAGTCTTGCATAGTTTAATAATAACAAATTGATTAGTAAAGTTTGCAGCTAAACTCGATTTAGTACTTAAACCTGCACCTGCTGCATAAAAGTTACAAGTGCTATCATAAATTTTACAGAAGTGTTAATTTTTTCATACAAAGAAGTGACAATTATGTAGAGTTGCGCTTGGAACTTTTGTGATACCTATAAAGGTCTGGTCTATGCTTAAAGATTGCATACATTTAGGACATAAATAAGCTGATGTTAAAAATTTAATTTCAGTTAACTGTACTGGCATTGTCATCTTAATTACGTTTCCGTACCAAATTTCACGTCTATGCCATTAACCTTTGAGGAGTTCCACCCTGCGGAGACGATCCTGGCCGAACTATCAGGATGTCACTACCAGAATATTATATTGTCACCAGATTTATTAAGTATGCCAAATTTTAAATCGATCCGACCACAAGAAGTGGATCAAATTCAGCTAAATAAAAGCTTTTAAAGATTTACCCTTGAAATGTCGACAAACTTTTAATCGAATATCAGTTAAAAATCAAGGTTTCTTATTTTTGCATTTCATTGAATATTCATTACTTCGAATGATAAAAATGAATATTTTTAAATCACAGATTGTTTTATTTCTGGAAATATTATTTTATTGATAGTTTATTTGGCAGAACTTCATTTATATTTTATTGTTTCATACTTTTTTTAATTAAATTTATTTTTGTTGGGGTCGCAGTTCTAACCTGACCTACTTTCTGGTAACGATATATTTTTGTTGGGGTCGCAGTTCTAACCAAACCTACATTTCTGGCAGCGGTTTATTTTTGTTGGGGTCGCGGTTCTAACCTAACCTATTTTTCTCTGGTACCGGTTTATTTTTTTAGGGTCACAGTTCTAACCTAACCTAACTTATACGGCGAAGAAATAAACAGCGATATTTAGTTGTTCCATCTCATGAATAGATGATGAAATGTATTTAAAGCAAATACCTAATAATCCTTCTGCTGTTGTTCTAATAATTGTTTTAATATGTAATAAATTATGTAGTCCATGAAGTGAAATAACTCATGAGAAAATATTAGGTAAGTATTGAATATTCTATTAATAGTTTTCGATGAAATGAAATTCGATAAATAGTTTGTCGACATTCCAAGGGACACCCCTTGTAAAAACTAAGCTTAACACTAAATCAGCGTTTCCACCAATAATGTGCGAGGATGTGTTTTTCATTAGCCGATAGAAACGCTTCATTTACACATCCTCGCACAGCACATCTCTGGTGGAAACAGCTGAGCGGAGCGAGGCAAGTTAAATGAAGCGTTTCTATTGGTTAGTGAAAAACATACCCATTCCTTGCACATCTCTGGCGGAAACGAAAATATTTTTAATATAGGTACGATAGGCCGACATGTCATCATCTTATGCAAAGTAAAAGTACAAACACACCCTTATTTCCAACGTAATAAGGCCGTGAACATATTTTTGCGGCATTCGTGGAGCACTTGAGAGCTTGAACAACTTAATAAGCTTAAGGACAAAAAAACTGATATTCGCACAGCAAAGACAAGCAAGACAGGCAGGTACCATATTTGTCGAAAACCATTCAATTCGTTTTCGCGGATATTCGCCGTACCTAGTTCTTTGCCATTTTTATTCCTTTGCAAGTTCTTTCCTCACTTATGAAGTTAAAAAATAAACGAGCGGGAACGCCTTCAAATATTAACTTTATTGAATTTACAACGCGATAGCGGTAGATAATGGTCCCTGGTAAAAACATACTTTTTAGGAATTTTAATTGGGATAGACAGCAAAGCCTTAGTTACATGGGTTTAGTATCCTAAATAGTATTACATGAGTGAGGTCATTCAAATATTCCGTAAGCATCACTCACAGGAAGGCGGTCCCCCGTCTTTGCTTAGCTTATTTTTTACATAGGGGACGGCGGTGGTCATATCGGGTGGAAAGTTGAGATGCTGCAGCAACCTTGCGCGAAAATGCTCTTAGGAGACTTTACTAACTTTTTGAGTGATGACAATCGACATTCACAGATTTTTGATAAAAATGTACAGTCAGCGAGAAAATCGACAAATTTGACTTTTTTTTAAATGCCAATCGGCCCCATTTCACACACACAAAACACTCTTTGAGACCAACTAAGGTTAGAATACTAGAACACTCACAAATCAAAGAAAACTTTTTCCATACAGTTCGTAGGGTACCTACTAATTCGCAAAGTGAAACTTTCGCATGTTGTTCTTTTACGAATATGAATCCTTTACGCTTAAAGAAAATTAAACAGTATGTAGACAACTAAAAACTGAACATTTTAACTAAATTTAGTGTCTTAACCCAGTATAGCTTCCCCATCTCAACTTTCCACCCTGTATAGTGATTACATATCAATATCAGCAATATAGAATTGAAATATGCGTAATTAGTCGATAAACGCGCCACATTTGAGACTAGAATACTGTTTCTCTTAAATAACATTAAGGTCTCTGCCCACTACACTGTAAAAGTGGTACCATGACTGTAATAGGAATGTGTCAGGCAAAAATATATCCTTTGTATTGAAAGGTATGAGACTATGCCCAGCCCACTAACACGTTGCTTTAACTAACCGTCACCGTCACGACGTGTCATGTATGCTCGTTAGGTAAATTCCGTGCCTGACCGGTCCTATTACGGTCATGGTATGATACGGTTGAGCGGGTGGGTAGAAATAACATTTAAAGAAAACTTAACGGATAAAGAAATATATACATACTAGCTTTTCCCTCGGAAACCGTGCATTTTTTTTCTGTATTAAAGGTAGCCTATTTATGTCTCTCTGGCTCATAAATGACATCGATCCGCCGCTCTGTTTCGACGGGAAAGACGGACAAACATACAAAGACACACTTTCGCATTTATAATATTAGTATGGATACATCCTACCACTACGTTGTTTATGTAAATATGTATAGGGGCCGGTTAGCACTGTGCTTACTTTTCCTCAGACGGAGGAGGGAAGAGTCAAACGTTGATAAATTCTGCTTACTTAAAAATATCCCCATATGCTTAAATGTCTCCCATAAGCAGGCTTAATGATCATGCATCATCGCCATCATAAACATTGAAGCTGTCAAGATACTCTTACATAAAACTCGAAGTTCGTATCATGCCGTCCCTCGCTCTCGTATAAGTGTCAGAGGGATCGCACGACATGAACTTCGAATTTCGTAGTAGCTCTGCTGAACGCAAAACAACCGCTTTGTAAATCTCGAAAGTGAGAAGACATTTTGAGCTCCTGGACAGCTTCTTATCATGATGCCGACTGGTACTTCATGAACATGTTCACTCTAATTTAAAAACTGAACTTCCTCCACATCGATATGTTTCTCACATCAAAACGACGCACAAAATTATTTCACAGCGCGGTTTTGTGAACGACGTCAGGTGACAAGCAAAAGATTAGTGGAATATTAACCTTATGATGCTATGCATAAGTTTGATTATCTCTCTTGACTTGAAGTGGCAATTAGTGACTTTTGCTTGTAATCAGACGATTTCACTATAGTTTGTTGACGTCCGTGACAGGGGTTATGTCAAAGTAACATTGATGAGTTGAGTCACCTAGTCGCCGTGTCCAGTCGACCTCGACACTGGCAGAATCATTAAAAATTGATGGAGCCACTTTCTCCTAAATTTGAATTGAATTGATGATTGATGCGCAGCACGTTTTGTTACAAACAGGCAGTCTAGTAGAATACATAAATGTAAATGTTCATCCCTAATTTTTAAAAAAATAATCTTGACGCAAACTTATAATTAGGCTTTTGATATTGAGCTTGAGACAGATATACTCGTAAGCTTAATAATAAAAAAAAACAATGCCTATAATGTCATCAAGTATCACAGAACTATGATTCTTTGATAAACTTCTCCTTGAGATGGAGATTGGCAGTAATGATTATTTAGCCATTTATCATTAATAATAATAATTAATATAATGGAGACAATTGATCTAGTCCTACTTAAGTGAATGTGGTTCATTGCAGCATCGACTTGGACGTTGTTTCCAATCATAATCATAAGGTGTATCATAGTATGTCTCAGTTTTGCAGAGTATTTTTCCTTCAGAGTCAACTAATGTCTTGTACATCTGGTACATGTCTTGTATGTTTTGTTTGTGTCGCACCAACATATGATTTAAGCAACCTCGCGACTTCCACTCTGTGTCGAATCGAATGTCATGAACTCTGTTTATACCATCTAGAGGAGCAGTCCATACACCCACTGAAACATCTTCAGAACGGTAACAACTGTAATAAAAAAAATTAAGTATGTTAAAAAATAAGAATAATAATTTCAGAACATAAATGTACAGTCTGTTAGCCGCGACTCCGCATAGAATTTGTTTATCACTAACCAGTGGGAACTATGCAATTTATTATGTCCTGCCCTGGGACGCACACTATCTATAAGTATACTGGAATTTGATCTAAATCGGTTCAGCAGTTTTCATATTTATAATATTAGTAGGATGGGATTTAGGAATGACACAACCTTTTTTATATTTGCTTTGCAGGAAATTGTATCTTATCTTCATAATGAGATAGTATTATAAATTTATAAAAAAAATACCATTAGCAACAATGGCTATCATAATAAAGTAAAGTAAAGTATAAAGTACAAATCCTATTTCAATTGCGTTATAAAAATAAGTTTTTATTATTATTATTCCCCTTAAGGCTTGGGCCCTTCTTGGGCCAGCGTCAGCTACTATGACAGGGTTGCAGTTGATTCTGCAGAACGCCAACAGTTTGACAGGAGCAAAAAAATAATTTTGAAAAGAAAAGTATGTACATAACAGATTTTTTTCTTCCAATCACATTCTCAATTGCTAATTGACAAGCTTACTGCAATTATAATTTTGAAAAAAAAAGTATGCACTTAACAGATTTGTCTCAATTCCTAATTTTTTAATTCTGTACATACATTTCGGTGATTCATTTTCATTTATATACATAGAATATACCTTAGTAGATCTGCATTCTTTCCAATAAAGTCCACAATGCTCCTGGATACGACATATCCACCTCCAAGTGCATAAGGCAAATAATAGTCACATAGGAACCAGTCGTGCTCCAGCCACTTTCCACTGTAACGGTTTACTTGGGCTCGACCATTCATGTATCCCCAGTAAAGGCCCTTTGATGGTGAAGTAACCTTCTGAAATAAAAAAAAATATGTAAAAATACAACTAGGACTCTTTTTTCGAAGATTGTTAAAAATATGTAGTAATTGTCAAGCTTGACTACATTAAGTTACTTAATTGATATTTCTCTTCCTATTTGGGATATGTAGTATTATTTTTAGTCTAATTTTATCTTGTTATGTCCATTATATAGGGTGCATGATGACGACACTGCCACATTGCGGTAGCAACTGGCAACTAACTGTAGGATAGCAGCAAGTTTCTTCAAAATAAGCTAACAGCAACAAATGAAATCCCACTAATATTATAAAGCGCATATTATATAGTGCATTTTAAACAGTCTTTTTGCCACGAACTTGCAAAACCTGGAACGAGCTTCCCGCTGGGGTCTTCCCATCGAGTTATGACCTGGGGGCCTTTAAGAGGCGAGTGTACAATTTTCTGCAGGGCTGACAATGCACTGGCATTGCATAAAGCGCTGCAGGTGTCTATGGACAGTGGTGGTCACTTAACATCAGGTGACCTAGATGTTTGTTTGTCTGGCCTCTCCAACATAAAAAAATGCAAGTTTGTAAAACTGTTTGTTTCTTACTTTTCACATTTAAACTGGTGAGTTCAGACTTAAATGAAATTATGTATGCAGATACTTTGAGTCCTGGGGAAAGTCATAACATATTTCTTTATCTAGGAAAATTGCATAGTTCCCACATGACAGTGATAAGTTCTTCGCAGGCAATAGCTAGAATAGTAATAAGCATGACCTAAACCTTCAACATCAAACATATATTATATTATAGGTAATCATTCACCATGATGCATGCCATGGTTCTTATTATAATATCATTAATGGCTAATTTTGACAAAATCATGCATCTTCGTGGATATCACTAGGTATAAATAAATATAAGATGAACAATTTTATTAACTTCATCATCTCACCTGGTTCTTTTGTGTGACATATTTACTAAGCATATCTGAATTCATTAGGGGAGCAGAGGCCTCCAAGTCTTTAACTATTAAATCTATCCTGACAAAAGAATCATCATCACACTTGATTAAATATTTTAAACTATCCAAATTTTCATGGAACCATTGAAAAGAAAGCTTTACTTTCAAAGCCAAATTTTCATATGTGTCAGTCAACTCATTCAAGAAGACCATATCCTTATTTCTACTGTCTTCCATTTCAAGCTTGTCCCATTCTTCAGAGCTCAAACCTTCAGTTCCAATGACGAAATAAACTTGAATGAACTTGGGACGTGAACTACGTTTTTCTGTCCAACTGTGGTTCCATTTGTACAATATCTCTCCATTTTGCATGTATAAGTTGTTAACTAATTTACCCCAAGTGCTCCGAATAACATTTCGCTTATTCGTATTGCCTGGGTTTGTCAATACGAGTACAGCATATTTCACAAAATCGTCGTAATTCGTCACTTGCCTTCTAAAAATGGGTAATGCAGATTCAGTAGTTTTGGCACAGTCAATTCGTAAAAAGCACAATGTTACGCCGCAACCAACACAGAAGAAAAATACACTAACACGTATCATACTTCTGTATCTTTTTAGAAATACTGCTACCATTATTGTACGTACTGATGTATAATAATAAAGCCCTTCGGGCTGTTCTATTTGTAATTACTTGGCAGTAATAATATGTGCCTTGTTTGTATTTTTATATAATATATGTTTTGTATATAATAAATCTTGTCTCTAAGGTCGTGTTTGGCGGAGCGTAATAAACTGAAATATTGATTTAAAAATAAAAAATAAATATTACAAAACAAGTGTCAATATCACAGGTGACACTGTCTGACACTGATTGTCACTGTCACTTACTCACTGCAGTGCTGCCAATATGCAAATCCAAAATTAGCCCAAATCACACCCAAAATAAAATTATCGTATACATTTCGCACCTTCAGATTTGTACTACTACGAAACTCGAAAATTGAAGTTAGTATTGTACCGTCCCTCTCGCTCTCGTATTAAATAGTATCAGAGGGACCGCACGACACGAACTTCGAGTTTTGCACTTCGCTGCTGTCTTGCTTGTTCGAAATACGTTTACACTGACGCGCTTGCAAGCGTGGAATTTAAACGTTTGCCAAGTGTCTACAAACTCTAAGCATAGGCACTTCTGGCAAGCCCACGGCAAGCCTCAGCAAGGGTGTAACCAGGTGGTGGTTGAGTAACACGGTGACACTCTTTCCCAGCCCGGATAATACAGACATGGAAATACCGACTCTGTTTTAGGTGTACACGCCTATAGAAGCTCGAATGTCAGTACGGCTACTATGAAACTCGAAAATCGAAGTTCGTATCGTATCGTCCCGCTGACGCTAATATTATTAGGGTTGGTAATTTTTTACCTTTTTAATTCGATTTTTAATTTTTCTTAAATAACTCGTAAACGCTGGCCCACATCAAAAAATTATCTAAGACATTATGATTGGTTTTTGGAGTCTTTTTGTATTTTTTTATTTCAACTTCAAATTTTTAACTTTTACGGGTATCTCGTGAAACCATATCGAAAATACAAACTGAGACAAAGAAAGGCAGGCAGAGAAAAACCGAAAAAAAGAAAAAAGACCAAGGTTCGATTCTCAGCGCCAGTATTTTCGATATGGTTCTAAATACGGCTGGCATTTCCATGTCGGTGTTATCCGGGCCGGGAATGAGTGTCACCCGCAGTAGTACATGCTGCAGCAGGGCTACTACGAAACTCGAAGTTCATGTCGTGCGATCCCTCCGACACTTATACTATTTAATACGAGAGCGAGAGGAATGGTACGAATTACGAACTTCGAGTTTCATAGTAGCCCTGCTGACATTAGCTGCTATGGGCGTGTACACTGAAAATAGGGACGGTATTTCCATGTCGGTATTATCCGGGCCGTTAAAGAGTGACACCCGTCATCACTTCACTCCGATTCCGATCATCCATTAGTTTTGTTTCTCTACCATACCGAAGTTGCTCGTCGTCACCTCTCTTCCTTCCATCCGGCACGTCAAAATTTTGTCGGTGATTTGTAGTAATAATTTTATTTTATTTTCTCATTTATTACTCAATATTCTGATTTTGGTTCTGTTTAAACTTTACCTGAAAGATATTTCAAAAATTATGGAGCATTAAAAGGATTAATTTAGTTAATTTATATTTTAGCTGATTTGTTTTAGGGGTGTCGTGTAGGTAGTTGTATTTTTAATTAAATACTGTTCGTTTTTATTGCCGTGCTTCTTATTTTGAGGCACTCTATAGTAATCAAATATGCGATTTGGTCTAGTCTTCTGAGGTTATACAGCTCGTATTTCTTGCATCGAGTGTTCACCACCGAAATTCGGTAAGTATTATAATTTGCATGCTAACTGAAACACTGTTGTTTTAAGTAATATGCATGTCACGTTTTTTGTCCCACACAGTTTCTGAAACAGTTACATAATCTATTCATTTATTTTATTTGTGTGTCGTTAAATTTATAATACTCACTGTTTTTTTCTCCAGGTAACCAATCATGGAATCGTTAAAGAAAAAAGGCCGGCCTCCACATCCAAGGGCCAGTGCGAATCCCTTGTCTGCAATGACATTTGGGTGAGACTATTTTAATAACATAAACCTATTTGCTCTCATAGTTACCTTTAAGAAGAGTACCCACTTACTGTGACAACTGTAAGCATAATATGCAAGTTAATATTTGTTCTTGCCCCAATGCGAAGTATCTGCCTTTTTCACTGTGCCCAGCTCAGTTCTGTGATAACCTCATAAATCCTAGAGTACCTACTGTAAAAACTTTTTATTGTACATGAAAAACACATAAAATTAACAGAAAACATGATAATAAGATGTACAAAGGCAAAACTTATTCCTTAAAGGCATCTCTTCCAGTTAACCTCCAATATCAATTCTAAGAAAAAATGACATGCTCACCATGTGGAGTACAACTGTTTCAAGCAAATAAGGACTCTAAATTTATTGAAATAGTTTTCAAAATCATAAAACATAGAGTTCTGAGACTAGTCTGAAGCACTGTGCCTATTGTAAAGACCCTGACTTTAGAGTTAAGAGTTTAAATGCTATGTATGTAGGTTTAGACATTTTTGATACACCTTTAATTGATTTTATTAACTTTTTTAACATTTTATCACACTATATCAACTGGTCAAAAATATTAATATTTTTTTGCATGCGAACGTTTCGTCAAATGATTGAAATGTTTGGTTGAAATTGTTTTCATAATATATTGTTTGGTCGAAAAATTGTTTAGTATGACATTTGTGTGGAATAACATAATTTTGTGGAATGTATTATAGGTATTATGTTGTCATTCTGAATATTGTTACCACTAATTATATGTGTGGGAAACAAATATCCATATGAAGTCTTTTCCTCTGATCTGAGGTGAAGTCGACAGAGCACCGCTTTGCGGAGCTCCTATCCCGCCTAGGTGCGGCGCTTCGCGCCTTGACATGATACTAACCTTACCTAATCTATAGATTATTTAGTTGAGCAATCATGTTAGCTGGGTATTAATATTGCGAGACCCCTTGTTGGTGGGAGGGGGGGGGGGGGGGGGGGCTCCGCTTCCAACAATGTTATGGATTTAAATTTTATTTTATTAATAAAAAAAATTTTGACTACAATTTTAAACCAAAAGTTTTTTAGGATAAAAAATATGTATGCAAAATAATCTTTAAGCAAAAAAAAGTATGCCATTCAATATTATACCAAACATTTTCGACCAAAAAATTTTAGGAAAACATTTTAGACTTTGCGAAGGCCACCCCATCACTACAATATCAAAAGTAAAATAATAAACCTAAAAGAACCTTTCATGTGCATAGACAGGCAGGCGCAGATCATGGAAAATTTAGGCTACCATTATCTATTTTTATTTCTACCTGTAAAATTGATATTAGTTAAATGAGCAAACAAGATTAAAATGCAGGTTTTTTTACTATGCATTTTACCAGGATAAAAATTACCCTATGTCATACTCTGACCCATAAACTAACTCTATGCCAAAAATCACGTCGATCCGTCACTCCGTTTCGGCGTGAAAGACAGACAAACATACAAACACACAAACTCAGACACATTCGCATTTATAATATTAGTATGGATATGAATAAAGAAAAAATCTTATTATATTATTTGGACTAACTCAATTCCGATAACTACCTAAATAATACTGACCTACTACCTAAATAATAGTGACTTCCTTGTAATAGATATTAGGGGGTGTTCATGTTCAAGTACTACGTAACGCATTTTGGGGGGAGGGGGGTCTTGTAAAACGTTACGATGAGTTACAGGGGCGGGGCGGGAGGGCGGTTCAGACAAGTCGTTACGTCACAGTTTTTTGTATCAAGTACATACTATAATGTCGTCCAAAGTTGGAAATTCGCATCATCAGTTGTTGTTCTTGACCTATAAATGCCCTCAAGCTGAGTTGCCATTATGACTGTGCCAAAAAATGCCAACTTAATTCGGAAAACGGCTAAAGAAAAGCTAAAAAAATTAAATAGAAAATATAATTTTGGTGTTATGTAACATTTAGGAGGGGGAGGGGGATACAGAAAATGTTACAGCGCATTACAAGAGGCGGAAGGGGTGGGGGGGGGGGGGGTATGTATTACTTTGACGCCCCCTTATCTGAAATTCTGCTGGTTAAATGGAAATTAATAATAGTCAACTAAAAAAATTTCTTAGCTCGCCCGCAAAATAAATGAATAATATTTTAAATGCTATGCAGTACAAATCCATAAACACTTTGCTTTGCATGTCAAAGTGTCGTGCTTCATGACTTCCGTGTGCTGTGTTAATAGAAAAAAAAAAATTTTATACCAAAAAAATCGAACCGACTACAAAAAAACCATGAAAATAATTTTCTACCAGCCTGAAGTCGGTGCCTCAGCACGAGCCAGCAGGAGTGGACCTATAATCGTCTACCTCACCTACAACTATACGAGTAAATGGCTTCAATCACTCCTGCTGGCTCGTGCTGAGGCACCGACTTCAGGCTGGTAGAAAATTATTTTCATGGTTTTTTTGTAGTCGGTTCGATTTTTTTGGTATAAAATTTTTTTTTCACGCTTTTTAGTGTAAATCATCTAAGATACAATAGTTTAATGTCAACTGCTCGTCACCTTTTACGAAAAATTGCTTTTTCCGATGCAGAGACGTTCATTATTGAGGAGTCCTGGTGCTTCACCACCCATTCCATTTCACCATATCCGTTCCGAGGAGCATAAATTGCTTAGCAACTGTGTTAAAGCAATTGAAATTCAACCCATGAAATACTTGTTATTGAGTAGTAACTCCGATGGTCAACTGTGGTCTTCATCATCAGTTCCACTTCACCAAATGATGATTTTCAAGAGCAAATGCTCGAGTTACTACTAAATATATCAAAATTACTATAGGTGTCCCTACAACATTTGAAGAGTTCCCTCGATTTCCTTAAGATCCAATCATCAGATCCTGATTTGGTGCTTATGGGACCTAATTGAAAGCATTCCTAGACGAACGCAAAAAAAAAATTTCAAATCGGTTCATAAATGACGGAGTTCTGAGGTAACAAACATTAAAAAAAAAAAAAAAAAAAAAAAAAAAAAAAAACATACAACCGAATTGATAACCTCCTCCTTTTTTTGAAGTCGGTTAATTAATTCATCTTAAATAGCACATTCATAGCGATAAATCCTTACATCTCTTGTCAAAATTTGCTCAACTACCTACCTATCTGTTAAAACATATTTTCTAATGATAATAAGCATTAATTCAGCAATTTTTTTTAGATGGACTTTGCCAATCTTTTGGAGTGGTTTGAAACATGAAATGGAAGAGGAAAACCTTTACGAACCTCTGAATGAACATGCATCTGGTAAGAAGCTATAATATGGTTTATAATATCAGGCTGCTATAACTTGCATTCTCTTGCTTTTGCTCAAATCTTCATTTCAAATTATCCTAGTATTGAAACATATCTAATGTTTAACATCCCCTTCCTTTCATATTGTTTTAAACTGAGTATTGGTTATGCTGTACGTAGTATTTACGCATTTACAATACAATATGCAACAACCCTGTTTAGGTCCCCTTGGAGACAAATTTGCCCGTCTTTGGGAAGAGGAAGTGGCGCGAGCGGGAGACAAACGTACGCCGAGTCTTCTTCGAGTAATTCTAAGAGCCTACGCCGTGAGGTGCATGCTATATGGATTTGTCCTCCTATTTATGGAATGCGGTATTCGGTAAGTAAATTCCTGAAATTGTAATCTATTGATATAAATCTCTGGACTATATTTTATATTGTCAAATAGGCCAATTTTTTTAAATACTTAAATGATGACCAGCACTGATTACACATATTTTATGTATGACTTCTACTCGTACCATCAGTCAAATAATATTTGTTCTACCACCCTAAAGTTAATAATCGTTTGCATGTCATAAACCAATAATGCCAAAAGACGTGTCTTTCTATTTGAAATTTCGACTTTAGCGACGTATTAATTTTTATAGAAACTTGTTTAAAATTGCTAGACCACCTATTTGGCTTGATGGTGGTAGATACATACCTATCTGTAATTACAGTTAAGTAACGTTATCGTGTGCGGCAAATGTTTCCAACAAACGCATTCCTCAATCTTCTGTATCATCAATATTCCGCTAGAGCGCAACGATTCTATAGATAGAGATTTTTGTTATAGTCTTATGTTCCTTTAATTGATTTATTTTTTTTAAGTACGAGAAAACGCCATATCATTAACTTTTTAAGCCTGCTGCGCAATGCACTGCACTGGCTGAACAGCCAGGCTGCTCAATGCGCGAGCATACATCCTCGTCATGTTTGACTAGTTTTTAAATAATGTTGTTTTGGGTACTGGCCATTAAGAACGGACTCGTGTAAATAAAACATTGATGTGACAATAGAAAAATAAAAATTGGCGGGAGCCACGCAGTCTGGGTTTTTATTGTTGTTTGTCCTCACAGTAGCCGTGGAAAGCACAATGTGTGATCTCGGCTAAAAGATCAATTGATGAACGAGTTAGTTCAAAGGCCTTAAGGGGAGGCCTTCGACCTAACTAGTTCATCTATTGCTGACTTTCCAGCCTCTGCAACAATGTAGTCGCAACTGCCGTCTGCCGAAGTTAACGGAGATTTAAAAAATCATGGTGTATACATATTATACCACCAGCACTGTTCAGATACGTTATTAATGTTATTATCGAATAGTTTCAATTTATTTGTGTGCTTGTTGTGTAAACCTTCTAAAAATAAAAACATTAGGTACAGACTTTTTGACGTTATAAAAGCTAGTTTATAAATAACACAAGGATCGGCTTAAAATGACCTTCGTATAGTATGTAGATAATATTTTTTTATCTTGTTTTAGTTATTACTAATTGACGCAAACATATTGAAGTAGCACTTAATCGGCTCATATTACTTTTTTCTAGCCACCCGCCTCGGGTATACCCACGATGCGCACGGGTAAACCAAATGACGAAAAATTAGACTAAACCGTGCGGACTGCAAGCGTTTTTTGTTTCTCTCAGACATCGTTTTGTGTTTCTTACACTTGCATATTTTTTTTCTATTTTAATAATCCTTAAAAGAAATCTCTACTCGAACATAAAATTTTGTAATAATTTGATATTAGATAAGATAATAAGGAAATTCTAAATATTATCTAGGAGTTCATTGCTCAATTGAATACGATTCATGATTCCGCTGCTTGTCAATAAGTTTTATCAATGATGAATGAGACCGCGAAAGCTGATCCACGAGTCTCTAGTATTTACTCTTGTTAGATCAATACCATTCAATAAATCTGAATGTTTTTAAGTTTATTTATTTGTTAGATTGTAGCTCTCAGTGGTGGCGTAGAACCGATTTTTTTTGTGGGCAAGAGCAATTTTGCGAGTTACTTTGACGGCACACCACACATTATGTGACGGTTGTTTAAATGAATAAAAAAAACGAGAGATTTATTGCGCGAGGCCCCTCAGACTGCGAGGCTGTGAGCCACAGAGAGGTGGCCCACATCGCATACGTCTAGCGCCACCTCTGATGGCTCTAATTTAAGAATACACGGCTGGTAACAGACATAGGGTGCTTCTTGTCCCGGAAAATTATAAATATCCCTCGGAAAATCGGTAAATATGTCTTATGTCGAGTCGGTTACGTCGTTAACGAACCAATGGGATGGTGACACGCTGTGTAATCTTTTAAAAATGTAGTAACATTGCATTACCTGCTAAGGAAAATTATTATTGACACTTATGAAAGTTCTATGATTTATTTTATGTCATGAGGAACCAAACGGATAGACTGTAATGTTCATTAGTGGATAAAAAAACATCTCTGAGTGCGATTTAACATTTATAATAAAAACTGGCGATATTTATTAATATGCACTATGCACAAGTTATAAAAGTTATCAGATGGATTCGGGACACAGACTAAATAGGTACACACAAGTTGTTTTGTTGTTTGTAAAAATCTGGAAGTTCATTACCACAAGATAATTTATTGACTAACCGCAGAAAGTGGCACTGCATTGCTTTCGTAATAATATTACCTAAAGAAGCGAATAACAAATATATTGATATTATGCACCAATGTGAACGACCACTGTATTGATAACAAAGGTGAAAATGTTGCGAAATTATTGACCTGACGTAGGTTTGCTCAAAATATGTAGCTGTTGTATATTTAAGGTAATGCTGCGATTATGTTCGTCGTTTCCACATTGACCTTGCGTTTACCGTGTAGTCATAGCGCTAGCGGACACTATAACCATCTATAACTACATTTCAATGTTTTGTCATTCTCATTACTTGCGCGGGCCGTAGAGAGGCTACACGAAAAGAAACGGTCATAAATTTACCTGCTTAACAATCGTATCGCAGGTTATTATTTTTCATATTGTAAGCTACGCGGACAAAAACAGTTCTATTCAGACCTATTCTGCATTTCTTCTTTGCAATAACATTTTAATAGAATATCTTCTTTGAATAGGTTAGTCTTTTGCAGCAAAAAGTCTCTAAACCTGTCTGTCTAGTCTAGAGAATTCCATAAAGTATTATGTTCTGACACTACTAAATCGCACTTTAATTAAACTAAACACAAGTTTATTAAATATTTTGGTTGTTCGTTTATATCATAAGTTAACCTTTTTGACGCCAACGACTCATATACACGCACCGCAGTTTCCACGCCAACGATTTATATATACGTCCATTACTTCAGTGTCTTCAGTGCAAAAGCAACCTTCGTCTAATTATGTTAAGGTTCAATTCTGGCATTGAAATATAGAAGCCTGGCGTATGGGTTGTATTTGACGTGGCTGGCGGCGAAAAGGTTAACTTGCAAAACATCCCTTTTCGTAAAGGAATGAAGAAAATATTAAAATTAAGCGTTACTGTTCCCTTATGTTTTTAACCTTGCGTGATTATATTTTAGGGTTTCTGAGTCTTACAAGGAACCCTTTAGTTTTGCCGCGTTTAAAATGCTAATTTTCGAGGCAAGCCTCCCCCTCTCCACAAGCTTAACTATTGACTTGAAAGTATAAGTGTTACTTGAAAGTAAATTTGTCAGTGTGTTATTTGACTTATTTGTTATCACATCATCATAGCCTTAGCTATCGTTTTTCTAAGTTTTAAAACTCTATTTTGAAAGCCAAGCGCTGCTCAATGTTCAAAATAAAAAAATTATGAGGTGTTTGTTTTTTTCTTAAACGCAATAATATGCACAAAATGCTTTAATTTTTTAATGGGTACTTGCTGAAAACACATAAATCTCGAGTTAGCGTTAAGCTCAGTTTAGTAGTGTGAAAATGTATGGAACTGTCAAGCTTAAGCCAGGTTTAACTGCTAAATCTAGATTTATTTTTTCCTGCAAGACGGCCTAAGTATAATATGTTTTTGGGTACTGGCCACTAAGAACGGACTCGTTTTTTTTTTCTGCCTCGCGCGGTTTACGCATCCGCCACAGACGCGTAAAGGTAAGGAAACGAAATCGATAGAAAATACGGCAATACGGAATTCAACAGGAGAAGATTACGTACGTGACATTAAAGCGAAAGATAAAGATATTTTTTTACATAGGTGCACATAATAAATTAAATTTAGTTAGGTATATTTAAAATATGTATATTTAAATTTTAATATCATTATTATTTATTATGTTCAATAAGTTATATAATAGTTATGTCATTAGAGGCTAGAACGGACTCGTTTAAAAAAAATGACACAAAAGAGAAACTAAAATCGGCGGGATAGGTAACACTATTTACCGGCTCGGATAATATATGGACATTGAAATACCGAGCCGATTATTCGTATGGGCGCGCACAATCGTGTTCATAAACTTGTGCGTAAAAATTTGATCAAAAATATCTGTACACGCTTCTACGCGGTTAACAATAGAGTCGTGTTCAGATATTTTTGATCAAAATATTTGCTCACAAGTTTATGAACTCGACTGTACAAGGAAAATCGGGCCGGTATATCCATGTCGGTATTATCCGGGTCGGTAACGAGTGTCACACGGCGGGAGCAACGCAGTCTTTGGATTGTTATTGTTTGTTTTGTGATAAATGTTTTATTACGAGTATTTCCTCGCAGTAGTTGTGAAAAGCACAATGTTTAGTCTCGGCCAAAAGTGTAATAGATGAACTCGTATTATCGAAAAAAAAACTTCAAACTAACACTCGTTTATCTATTTGCTTACTTTACAGCCTCTACAACAATGTACTAGGTATTCCTACAAGTAGTAATTCCTGTTGCCTAGAAACACTTCGATTATCAGCATCACTACGGACAGTTACTCAAACAATTAATTTCGATTAGGTTTTCCGAGTACCGTGAGCTTAACGTCACTTTTGTTATTTGTCTTTTCATTTAGGTAACCAAACATGACTTTATATTTTGTTCGTCGTTTTCCTGATGACATCGGATGGTATAGCCCAAAGAGTTCGATTTGAATAGGTAATGTTGCTGAAACACGCAGATTATTTTTTTGCCCGACTGCCTCGAGAGGGGTTTATAATAATACAGTAGGTACAGTCAAGGGCAAAAACATGTATACACTTTAGTACCTTGTCACTTTAACCACTGTGATAGTTCATATATGGCAATTCAAATATGACGAAAATAAACAAGGTACTAAAGTGTATATATATTTTTGCCCTTGACTGTACATACATGCCCTAAATCACTTAACATTTTGCAAAATAATTTTGTCTTTGAGGTCTGTACCGTATGTTTATTTTTCCTGTCGCATAACAATACTTGTTATATTTTGTCAGCGAGAATGTCGGCACTGTACTGTACCCTTAACTGTACCTGTAAGTTTTCGGTTACAAAATACATCTCGATCGCGTTCGCGTTAAAATCTCAATTTGTATGGGAACACGAAAATCGCAAGGCGCTGTTCGTGTTTCCATACAAATTGAGATTTTAACGCGAACGCGATCGAGACGTATTTTGTAACTGAAAACTTACACTAAGGGTACTGGAGTATTGACTTACTAACCTCTGAATTTTTTATTGAAGGGTTATGAAATATCTTCATCATTATCATTTTCATCATATTAGCCGTACAACATCCCCTGTTGGACGTAGGCCTCCCCATATATCTTAACTATTTTAAATCTCAGTGAAAAAATGTTTGCTGACTTGTTCTGAAAAGATTCATACAAAAACGGCCAAGTTCGAGTCGGATTCGCGCACCAAGGGCTCCGTACCATTATCAGTACAATATTAGACGCTAGAAAAAAAACCGAAAAAAAAACAAGTTTGTTACATGGGAACCCTCCCTTAAATATTTATTTTATTCTGTTTTTAGTATTTGTTGTGATAGCGGCCACAGTAATACATTTCAAGTGTCTAACTATTACGGCTCAAGAGATAGAGCGCTGTAGCTGTGACAGACGGACGGACAGACAGACAGACAGCGGAATCTCAGTAATAGGGTTTCGTTGGCACCCTTTGTGTAGGGAACCCTGAAAATAAACATTAAATGGGGATAGGTACTTGATAGGTACCAGTTTTCCATACCTTATTTACTTGCAAGACGACGTGTGTAGTCTCAAAACACCATGCTGTGAAATTAAAGGTTGGAAAATTAACCCTCCCGACCCGTGGTCCAACTATAGCTTGTCAAACTGCTTTTCGACGGAGCTCTCCACCCAAGGGCGGAGCTCGCCTTTCTGGGTATTTTGCCCTTCAGGCAACTGAAGCCACAATGTCATAGCTAACCTAACCTACCTCTTTTTGTATTAAAATATAATATTTATGTAAATAAATATAAATACACTAGCTTTTGCCCGCGGCTCCGCCCGCGTGGTATTCGGTTATCGCGCGCTGTTCCCTCGGGAACTGTGCATTTGTCCGAGATAAAAAGTAGCCTATGTCACTCTCGGGCCCATAAACTATCTCTATGCCAAAAATCACGTCGATAGGTCGCTCCGTTACGGCGTGAAAGAGGGACAAACATACAAACACACTTTCGCATTTATAATATTAGTATGGATGTAATACATATTTCTGGATTGGATAAATTAGTTGGACCACGGGTACGTCACTAAAATTAAATTAAATATATTTAGGTACTGTAATCACCTGTGATCGGATAATTTAATAGATTGTGTACATGAATCCATGACATCCTACGTAAGTTCAACCTATTAAGCCGTGAAATATCTTATTGGAAGTACGATATTTTGGTAATGCAGGAGACGCCCAAAGTGTCGGTAAAATAGTTGATTGGCCCAGATAAAAGTGCAATACAAAATATATTTTATGAAAAATAAATTATTTTATATTAATACTCGATTGGTGGTAAAAATATGGTTACGTTAGGACCGTTAGCCGCGACACGACAGTATATGCATTAGTTACCTACGCAATATCGGGATCATAGATTTTTTTTTTCTTCAAATAAATTATATTAAGAAGCCGCCTCCATACTTTTATAGCTAAAAACAAACTTTAAGTAAATATGCATCCGAATGATCACTGCACCTCTACGATATCGTTTTGTCCAGTGACCTTCTGTTCGGTTCCATATCACATTGATTGGCATAGGTAACATGTTCAGGTTATGTTTACATTTGAATAATTTCAGCTCAGAAATCTCAGAATATTGACAAATTGGAAAAACATTACTCTGACTTATTTGAAGAGTACTTAACCATTTGTTACATTGTAAATGAAAACCTCTAAAAATAATAAACAGATGAATATATTTTTGTGCAGAATGTCTTCAGTAATTGTCATTTTTAATTATTCAGTAAATAGCATAGCACTGTATATAATTACATCTGGTCCGATTGTCAGAGCCGCTTATTTCATGAAACGGCCGCTACAGTAATAAATTCTACGAACTTGCGAAAACAATTTGTTTACTCGCTATTTGGTTATGAACTCTGATGAGATGACTCAATGAATACTACGTACGCATCTACTGTATTTATAACCATGCCAATTAGAACTTTCGTCTATCTTATAACTCAGGTCTCATGAGGGAAGGTGGCATTCAGGATATCTCTCCCCCCATTCACCCTCCCCCCTTCCCCTCAAAGTCCACACCGTTCAACTGAAAACTTAGCAATGAAATAATTTCCAACTAATTTTCTGGACAGGAAAATGTTTTTCCTTATTTTTGCAAAGCTTCCATTTTCTTTTATGAGGGTTCCGTATCCGAAGAGTTTCAAGCGGAACCATATTATTGTCCATTCTGCTACACTATCCGTCTGTCTCTGTCTGTCTATTAGTCTGTCAAGGGTTGAATCTCAAGAGCCGTAAGTTGAAAGTAATGTAGGTATAATGTTTATTTCTTTTACCGCTACATCAACCTATGATACCTACACATAAATACATAAAATCACGCCTCTTTCCCAGCGGGGTAGGCAGAGACTACATCCTTCCACTTAAAAAATTAAGGAGATCTCAACTAACCAATGTAAAACGAACCCACACTGTGTTCATTTGTATTAATACCTACCTAAGGCTCTTTTAACGCAGGGTTTTTATAGATAGGTACCTACAGACAAAGGTTTCGAAGTGTTTCTTTTCTTACAAATTTGTGGGTATGAAGACGGTAAATTTTGACGTACTTGTTTACTATGCGGCACTCTTGGTGCACAAGTCTGACTCGCACTTGGCCGATTTTTTTGTTGAGTTCTACCGCAACAACTTATTACTGTTTAATATTTCATATCTTATCAAAATACTCGTAATAACAAAAAAAACCCTCACAAAGTCACCCATGTCGATCGCTTCTTTCTCTATGACCAAGACACTTATGTAAAGTTATGTAGATATTTACAAAAGAAGAGCTATACCTACCCAATTAGGTAAACATCCTTGGCCACAAAAGCGTCTATGCTATTCTGCAACTTATGTACCTAACTAGTAAAACGTTATTTTCTTCCTTATGACTTTCTGTCCTGTTGATTGCTAATGCTAAAAATATTGCAAACTGCTGCGGTATTTACTAGTCACTGTATCGTTGCAATACTTTGCTCACATGGACCTTTCAATGAATCAGCAATAATCTGTGTCAGCGGAGACTTTGCTCCTTTGCTAATCAACCGGCCTTCCTGTCGAGCTCGTAATGTAACACTGTCGCGATCATTCTGCGCCTAATTACCGGTAAGTACTCAGAGCCACTAACTCACTTTTTAACGAAATAATGTCTACCGTGTTACCATGAAAGGATAGACAGTTACAATTCATACTCGTAGAAAACTGTTAGTTTTCTCTACATTGTTTACGTTTTTGTGGTAAGCGGCGTCGTATGTCTAGGAGTTTTAAAAATCTAATTCGTTCAAGATCAATCTTTGTTGAAGACCTTGACGCTCCGTATTAAACTTAGATCAATGCTTTAATTTTTTTGTTTGTTGTTGTTTGAGTTTGCACAAACTATACTATACTATGGTGGGCAATGAATTTACATCTTACTATTCCATTTTGGAAAGTTTTTATAACTAACAGTAGGTAAGTCTAACACCAACACGGTACCTACTTGTCTGTAATGTTACAAAATGCGTTAAATTACTATCATACCGATTTAAATGTAGAATTCAAAAATATCGGCGTGTAATGCGACAAAATGGCATAGGTATAGGTAGTCATTTGTTGAAGAACTTTCTCCAAAAGTATTTTCTTTAAGAGCTTCGGTTTACTTGTAACAAAGCAGACATACAAGAAACATTACAGTGCTACTTCGTCCTTGATGATTTCATCACTAAATGTACCTAATAAATATCATATCCATCAGTGAATTGTCATAAATGTCATAACATTATCGTGCGCGATAAGATGATCTCAAGTGATGTACTAGTTATCACTGGTTTGAATGATATCTCAGTTATTGTTATTATAGTACGAGTATAAGTTTCAGGTGTCTTATCAGTCAAGAAGCAACCACCTTCAATCGTTTTATTGCACAACTAGCGTTTACCCGCGGCTTCGCACGCGTTAATCATTCATTAGATACAGCAATTGAATTGGAATTCCGGGATTTTATTAAATTGTCGTGGGAATTCCCTAAAATTACATCGTGGTTTTCTGTGACGTTAAATTAAGAGCGTTATACCTGCTGAGCTGGCAACGTTGCATTTTTGTTAGTTTTCTCGATTATTCTATAAACTCCTTGACAAATTGACAACCATGGACACCAATAGATGTGATTTGCTTTTGGCTAGTGCAGCATTTGTGATGATTGAAAAATCGAAAGCAAAGATTCGTTTTTTTTTAAACAAGGAAAGTAGAAATGCCAATCTATTAACCGAGGTAGAAGTAATTCGACTAACAATGGCCTTACCACAAGTTTGAATAAATGCAAATCAGCCTCCTAATAATCAGTTCCGTAGAAAATATGTCTGTAACCTCTGAAACGTCTAATTATGGCAGTTTTCAGAATTCTGCTTCTCTGCCTTTACCAAATTGTGACATTCGCAAAGTTACATTTGCCATGCATTTGCCCAACTGTTTCATTTTCCAACTCAGGATTTTCTCTGAAACCTGAAACTATATTTTTTTCGGAACTTTCATAAAACAAACCTAACCGAACCTACCTACTGTGTTAAGCATAAGAAAATACACTGAGATTTTGTTTTGTTTTTGAGAGTTGGGAAATGAAACAGTTACACTGTTGTGTAAAAATAACTAAAAGTGATCCCCACATGAATTCTCATTTATGTTCAATGACTATTTATTATTATTGAAAATTATTTTAACAAATATAAAACTATTCTTACGTATGTACCTATGGTGTTTTTCTTTAAATTTATATTGAACCAAACGGGAAACGTACCCTCCTAAATAAAATAAAAAGTATGCTTAAGCAACGGAGTGGGGTAGCAAACATAAAGGAATTTAAAGTACTGTTCAATAGAATCGATTCGATTTGTGGCATTCGACAATGGCGGATGTGGAACATGTCTAATTTTGGTATTTCTGCTTCTTTGGCTAGTTGAAGTATAATTTTGATAGTGTTTTATGCGGCGATTAACCTTAATAGTGAACAGTGATCACAAAATTCGATATCGCTCTCGTGTCTGACATTTTTTAATGCGCAAGTTGTCTCCGCGTGGTTTTTGGAATTTTGCTATCAAGTTGCAAAAACTACAATCACCGTACTACGTGAAGAAGAATATATTTATCTTTATATAACTGACATTGGCCCAAGCCTTGAAGGCCGCCATTGAGGAGAATAATAATAATAATAACAATAGAATCTGACAATTTCCTAGACATTTAAGACACCCTAACGTAGGCACATTTAATTATGTATGTCCTTGTTGATGTGATTATTATCTAAAAGGAATAAAAAAGAAGAATAGTCACCTCACCATGACCTCGGCAACCCGGTGTTCATATTAGTAGGATGGAAGTGTGTACAGGATTTTCAGATTCTATTGAAATGGAGTTTACAACCTATATTAGGTTGTAAACTCCATTTCAATAGAATCAGAATCTGAATCTCAAAAAAAAACCTCCTTTTCTAAAGTCGGCAAGAAATAATATCTATTCCTGTCTGATTATCCCAGGATCCACCAGCCTGTCATGCTGGGTTCACTCATCAGCGCTTTCGAAAATAGGAGACACTTTGTACTGTATGACTGGCTAGCCACCTTACAGTCTGAAATTATACGACTTAATGCTACGCGTGAGAAGTGAGCATACATGAAGAGTATTGAGTATCGAATACAGGAAAAAATAACTATAGATCTCGTAAGAAAAAAGTAGTTCGTAGCAACGGTAGAATACTTGTTTAGAACAATAAAATAACTCTTTAGTGTAATTAGACTGTGTCGTATCTTTAACGTACATACTTACTAAGCCGAATACTAAATGTGTAAGAATACTTAGATCTACACTGAACGTGTTAATTAAAGTATGGTTTTAGTTCTAGAACAATAGTATGTAAATTGATCTGTAATGTAATGACACTAATGACTCGATTTATTAAAGTGGTAGTTGAATCGAGTTCACAAGTATTTGTATAGCAAGTCTTGTCGTCGAAAGTGGCACTCTTAGTGGCGAGCGTTGTGAGACTGATTCTCAGATCATATCATATTTGATAATGATAAACTTCGGTAAGCTGTGACGCTCGCCATATAGTGCTTACCTATTTTATTACTAGTGGGATATTTAATCGAAATGTGACTTACAATAGATTACGTATGGGTTCTGAATATATATTATCTTCACAGGATTGCATAGCATAATCTAGCCGCAAGTACGTAATTTTCATTCATATCAATTTTTAATTAATTTACTTTTTAACAATTGCACTTATTTGTTTGGAAAGTAAATGAAGTGCCATAGAAATGACAGGGATTTAAAAAGCTTGTAAACTAACTTGCGGCGATTTTTTACTAGATTTTGAATATTTTATAACCTTTGAATTAAGTACATTTCAATAAATAAAGCAAATCGGTGGAAAATCTTAATTTTAGGCTTTTAGTTTAATAGTCCAGTGGAAAATGGCTTGAACCTATAGTCAAATTAATATACAAATCGGAAAGGGTTATCTGTTTAGTTGATGAAAAGTATTTTTGGAAGTATTAAAATAAATGATAATGCGTCAAAATAATTTAAAAACCATGACTTGAGAACTACCTGGTAAAATAGATCTTTGATACTTGCAAATCTGAGATATTGGTATTTTAGTATGTGTAGTTAGTGCCTAAAACAGGTTTCTTTTAGAATATATATAATAATTGCCAGCCCGTGATGCAAACGAGTTTGAAGTGTTTATGCGAGTGCTAAATTAGCACACTAAAATATAAATATCAACCTCTGCAATGGAATTCAACTTTGTGCTCATAAAACGAAATGAAGTAGTTTTAAAGATCCATTTATTGAGCTAACTCTCACACAGCTCTGTTGGTTTTAGACCAGATTTCTTACAAAAAAGCACATGATCCTTTAGCATGTTTAAAAAATAACGCGAATGGGTTGACTAAAAATGACCTGATCAAACTAAAATCTTAGTACTACCTAATTAAAATTAATCATTTATTATATGATTAGTAACTTGCAGACTACCCAATATTATGTTCACAATGAAATTTAATGTAAAATTTATTCATTAAACGAATGTTTTTCATTCGTTTTATTTCGTGACTATCACAGTTAGAGATTTCTTCTGAATGCGCGTAGTCGCATATTTGCTAAGTTTTCAACGAATACTT